>CM054063.1:339341816-340043528 GCA_028641055.1 Alopecurus myosuroides
TGGGGCGTTCACCCTCAACATCGCTAGGGTCGTCTGGTCTGATCTTATACCGCAATGCAGTGCATACCGGGCATTGTTCTAAATTCTCGTACTTCTCACCGCGATAGAGGATGCAGTCATTAATGCAGGCATGTATCTTCTCCACGCCTAATCCTAGGGGGCATACAAGCTTTTTTGCTTGGTATGTACTGTCGGGCAATTCATTGTTTTTATGAAGCTGCTTCTTCACTATTTGCAACAACTTTGTAAATCCGCTGTCAGTTACACCGTTCTCGGCCTTCCATTGGAGCAATTCCAGTGTGTTTCCCAGCTTTTTCTGCCCGTGTCGAGACATCGTAGTAGTTTTCATAGATGGGGGTGCCATGAGACTACGGGTAGAGACGTGGAAAAACGGGATCGCGTTGAAGACAAAGACACAGGATTTACCCAGGTTCGGTACGTCGTAATAGTACGGCGTTCCTACTCCTGCAATCTCACTAATCAGGACTAAAGCTTGTGTATACAATTACAATGTGAGGTTCTGTTTAGCTATTCGCTGAGGATCAACTTCCCGGCGAGTTAGCCTGTAGCTTCCAGTCTATGTATCATATCTCCTGTCCGGCTTTATATAATAGCCGGGTTAGGGCATACAGAATAGGAAACCTAGAAGACTACGGTAACTTCTAACTTGGAAAGTAAGGAATCCGCCTTCTCCTCCAAGCCAGATTACGTGGGCCGTGATCCGGGTCCTTCTAGAATCCGGCTTCTGTGCGTCAGCTTACTGGGCCGCCCAATGGACCATAGCCCACTACCACTTGGGCCACCCTGATAATCCGGCACTTATGACTACCATCTGATATACCCCTATTCAGTATATATCCGACAGTGGCCCCCAAGAAGAATTAAAACTCTGATTCGCCGTCTTTCGCCAAATGCATATTGTCGGAGAAATATTGACCAGCAGTCTTGATTCTTCTTATTCTTCTTTTAAAAGAGATGGTAACGTAAAACTCGGAATTCCGAAAATCCGGCTTTTCTCACGCGATCCTTCGCGGAGAAGGAACCTCCTACGTCAGCGCTTTAAACATGCCGACGTAAGGGACGTTTGGGTTCCAGGCGGGAAACCCAGAAACATATCTCTGACAGATTCTCGCGGGAAACGAGGAGATAACCATAATCACCCTGTCGATTCATTTCCCGGATTTTCCGGCGAGCGACACGCGTTGATCATCCAACGGTCAAAAGAGCCGTTAGCACGCATCGTGACGGATTTCCGGCTATAAATAGCCTTCTTCGTCCTCCCGGTAAACCTTCCGCTCTCACTTCCAACGCCATTACCACGCCGAAGCTCCCGAGCAGAGAAAATCTTCCGAACGCACACCGCGCCAAAACGTCACCGGAGGCGAGCCAGCGCCGCCACCCAATGGCATCTTCGCCGTCTTCGCCCGCCCGCACCGTTGCGCAAGACATCGAGGACATCATCAACACAATGGATCCTTCGTTGGATTCCCCGACGCACGCCGGCGACGACGCTCCAGTGAAGACCGCGAGCACCGCGGCGGACGGAGGGAATCCTTCCGCCGCTGCGGATCTTATGGGCTCGAGCTCCGCGCCTTCTCCGCCGTTCGCTCCCGAGACGGCGGAGGAAAAAATTACGCTCGTTGGCGACGAGCTCGCCGCTGCAGAGGCTACCACGTCCGCCGCCGCCGGAGCTGACGAAGAAGTGGAATTTGTCGGCAACTGGAGTCCGAGTAATATTCCTCCTCTCCTCCTTCCTCAAATGGAAAGAGAAGGGCTAATAATCAAAGGCAAATGGCGGAACTCCGAAGGTAAGCTCGAGCCCATACCAAAAAACGGGGAACACGTCCTCCTTACCTCTCACATCGCGAGAGGTATGGGTTTACCGCCTTCCTCCTTTTTCTTGGATGTCCTTAACTATTACGGTGTTAGCCCACACAATCTTTCTCCCAATTCCATCCTTTATCTAGCTAGTTTCCAAGCCCTTTTTGAAGGGTACTTAGGAATAGCACCTAGTCTAGATTTCTGGCGATATTGCTTTGAAGTGAAGCATAACCTCACAGAAGGTATTCCTCCCATATGCGGAACTATTTCTTTCACTCTCCGGAAGTTTAGGGAAGATTGGTATCCGAAGATAAAAACATCGGAACCCGTCAAATCCTGGATGGGTTCCTTCTTTTATCATCAGGACATCCCGTTCCCTGGTAAGGAAAACGGGGTTCCTCCATTCGTTAATTCCGCCGCCTCTCCTCAAGAGAGTTGGGCAGTTGAAGCAATGCAGACATTGCCGGAAAACCTGATGAAGATAAAACGGCGTATCGCCAAGCTTACTTCCTCTCAGCCTCCCTTAACTGGAAAGGATACTATTTTATGTTGGTTTGGACGCCGTATTCAACCTCTTTCCTTTCGTTCCTGGCTCCTTTGCGAATATGAAGGGCCAGAATATAGCATGAGGGGGACGGACAAGTCCTATACCAAAAAGGATTTCATAACGCGACTCCACCAACTGGTCGTCACGTGCGATCAATACGCAGAAAGTCTGGCAATATATCATATTTTCCTTGCTTTTGGGTTTTTCTCGGATTATCCTCCTTGTCTGACTTTAAACGCATCATTGCTACTTCCCAAGTTCGATGAACTTGAGGGAGCTGATCTTGCTTCCGACGCCAAGCTTAACGAAATACATGCCAGCTTCTACGGCGACCGGAAACGTAAAAGGCAGGTGACTTTTGAGGAAACGATAACTATTGACGGAATTCCCGTCGCCACATCCAGGTATTCTGCTGGAATTTTTTTATCGTTATTCCCCTCCAGTTCTTCGAGATATTTATTTCTCGGATGTTCTCTTTTCAGCCTCGCTCCAACTCCTTGCTGCTGCTACGAAAAAAGAACCTTCTTCTGCTGCAGCTTCACCTCCTTTTGCTATGCCTGGGGGGACGAACCTATCCCCAATTTGGACAGGAATATCCGGATAAAGGAAGTACCATTTGATGAACTCGGATATATTCTTCCTGAAGCTAAGAAATTCTTCGCTCCTGCTCCCCTAATTCGTCCTTGGCCACAGGGCGGGCTGGTTATCCGAAACGATTTCGTATTTTCACCTCGTCAGGTCATACAAGATGGCCTTCATCACGTTGGGATTCTTTTTTCTGAATATGCAAAAGATTTCAACGAGACTTTGTCAAACTTGCGGGAAATGAGCCAGGTAATATCTCTAGCCCCCAAGCAATAAGTTGGAAACATACTTTCCCCTTAATGCTTCTTTATTACGCTTGATCTAACTTAAGCATTTGGCTTTTATTTCCGCATTTCAGCATACTGCTGATGTAATAAACTTGGAAATTTTTAATAAACTTAACGTCAAGAATGAAGAGGTGAAAACCCTTCAATCTATTATTAAGTTTAAGGATAATGAGCTGGCATCATCTCAGCTACAGCTATCGGAAACAACAAGTATGCTTTATTCTGTTTTATCCGGATTATCAATAAGTACTTTCTCGAGATATTTCTAAACTCGGAATTTTTCCTTGCTTTCCAGCTGCTCTGGCTAAGGCCAAGGAAGTAGCTGAAGATGCCGGCAATGCCGAACATCTCCGCAAGGAGAATTTGGACCTTCATAAGGAGCTTATGAAAGTTCAACAAGATCTGGAAGCCAGTAATCTGACCCTTGGAATTGCCCAATCCAAGGCTTCTGATCAGGCGAAAAAAGATAAGTCCACTATCCAAGAGTTGGAAAGTATCTTAATCCTTCGCCTAAAGGAATGTTCCGAAATTGACAAGGTTCTCGGTAAGTTTTATTTCATTTACCGATTCATCCATGTCTTGCTTTCTTTCTCTATTTTGTCGCCTAACCTTTTTGGAGGCTTGTTCCGAAAAAACAGGAAATTATCCAGGTCTTTCTCGTATTGAAAAAATCCGAGCCTTTGGGAAGGTATGGAATGCGATCAGAAATGCTGGGATGCAACTGATCAGCAAGTTCTTCCCTACAAGTACCATAGAATTCTCGGAAATTTATAAACTTCCGGGTGCTATCCTGGAGGTGGCGGAATCCAGGGAGTCCATCCTACGCTCCGCTGCACGGGGTGGTGCACGCATGGCACTCGGCATTATGCGTATGCACTACCCTGGTGCAAAGTCTTGGCGCGTGGCGTCCGGTATCCCTCCAAGATACACGGAAAACCAGCGAACCACCATCTTTGATGAAATCAAAGGCCATGCCACCAAGATTGCCTCCATGGTGAACATCTCCATCACCTATCCGGAAGAGGAGATCCCCTAAGCCCCCGAGAATGACAGCAGCGACGAAGACTCGGATGCTTGAAGGGCTGTCCTGATCCTGGATGGTGGAACTAGACAATAGGAGCATTACTGCACTTTTTACAATGTAATTTATATTGTAATGCTTCTATTCCTTTTGTATAAACAAGAACTCCGCCTTTTGCAGTTTTAATTATGAAATTCTTTGCAAGATTTCCGGGTTTTAATATTCCTTTGTCTTCTAAGTTCTCTGGCTTATGTGTTTTAACTGTCCTTAGTGTTTGAAATGGCTCAATAGTACTATGAATCATCATGCCGAATTACTGGGTAAAACCAATCAGTTCAAACTCGGAAACATGGATCATACTAAAAGCATTTTTACTAACTAGCTCCAGTGACCCAACACGTAAACAATCAGATAATACTTAGAGAAAAGTAAGGAATTTTCTGAAACTTGGGCACGCAGGCACAATCCGAGTTTCCTTTAGCCGTTAGCAGGCTGAAAATCATTCAGTTTTTAAACACCGAGCACGCAGGCACAATTCGGGTTAACATTGAGTATTTTGTAAGATCATTGGGAAATAGATAAGGTGGAATCATGTTTTGTACTATAATAAACTTGTAAAAACATGGATATAAGAATTCCGACAACTTTATTTCATGATCTCAAAGATGTTTACATAGAAATTGAACTAAGTGTAGAAGGGACGTAACTGCTGGATGCTCCAAGGCCTCTTTGTCTCTCCTAGTTCATCATCTATCTTTCTGTTTCTTTTGCGATTCGGCTTTTCGGGATCGTCTTCCGTGTCCCAAATATCTACAAGATAATATGACCCATTTTTCATAGCTTTGCTGATTACAAATGGTCCTTCCCATACTGGGGCCAATTTGTGCTTTCTTTGCTGCACCAATCTCAGCACTAAGTCACCTTCTTTAAAAGAACGATGCTTGATTTTTCGACTATGGTAACGTCGTAAACCTTGCTGGTAAATGGAGGATCTTTGAAGCACAAGTTCTCGTTCCTCTTCTAAGAGATCGACGACATCCTGTCGTGCTTCTTCGGCATCCGAGTCATCGAAATCCCGCACTCTTGGGCTATCATGGATCATGTCCGTTGGAGGGATAGCTTCCGCACCATAAACTAGGAAAAACGGGGTTTGCCCAGTTGACCTGTTTGGCGTCGTTCGAATACTCCAAAGCACGGAAGGTAGCTCCTCTACCCATGCTCCAGCTGCTCTATGAAGAGGAGATTCGAGTCTTGGGCGTATTCTTTGCAGGATTGAGCTATTCATTCTTTCAACCTGTCCATTGGATTGCGGGTGTGCTACAGATACGAGATCTAGGCGAATTCCCGTTTGTCGGCAATATTTTGCCAACTCTCCAATGGAGAAATTTGTCCCGTTATCGGTTATTATGCTGTGTGGAATGCCGTATCTCATGACTATGTCAATGATGCAATTTCTGGCAGTTACACCGTCAAGCTTTTTTATGGGTTTAGCCTCCACCCATTTGGTATACTTATCCACAGCTACAAGTAGATGTGTAAGTCCGCCTCGCGCAGTTTTGAACGGTCCCATCATATCTAGCCCCCAGACCGCAAACGGCCATGTAATTGGGATAGTTTTGAGTGCTTGGGCCGGCATATTAGTCTGCTTGGCGTAATATTGACACCCTGCACATGTGTTGACTATGTGCTCAACATCTGTCTTGGCTGTTAGCCAGAAAAACCCAGCACGGAATGCTTTTTAAACTATGCTTTTTGATTGAGCATGATGTCCGCAATCTCCGGCATGGATTTCTTGCAGGATTTCTCGTCCTTCTTCTGGTGAAATACACCGCAGAAAAATTCCGGAAGTACTGCGTTTGTACAGGCAATTGTCAATTATTGTGTATCCTTTGCATCGACGCTGAATTTGCCTCTGCAAGACTTCGTCTGCTCCTTCCGGGTACTTCTGGTTGACTAAGAAGTCTAAATATGGAATTGTCCAGTCCGGGTTAACGAGCATAACTTCAATTGATTCGGAAGCCAGGGGGTAATCGATATCTCCAGCTTTTATGGATGGCTCGTACAAATGCTGGACGAATACACCTGGTGGTAGGATTTTTACCCTTTCTGACCCCATGCGGGCTAACGCATCCGCGTTCCAGTTTTCCTCCCTTTTAACGTGGAGTACTTCGAATCCGAAAAAACAAATGGCGAACTCGTCCACCGTTCTCCGATATTCGGCCATTATAGGGCTTTTTGCGTCCCAGGTTTGGCTAAGCTGATTCTGTACCAAATCCGAGTCGCCGTAGCACAGAATGCGTTTAACCCCTATTTCTTTTGCAATATGCATGCCATGAAGCAATGCTTCGTATTCTTCCACGTTATTGCTGGCGTTAAAGTGTATTTGTAATACGTATTCCATTGTGTCTCCTTTAGGGGATTTTAAGACTACACCAGCTCCAGCGCCCTCCTTCATCTTGGATCCGTCAAAATGCATGATCCAGTACTCGGACTCCGGCATTGGCGTTTTCTCCATTGCTTCCGTCCAGTCGGCGACAAAATCTGCCAGAACCTGGGATTTTATTGCCGTCCTTGGCTGATACTTAATGTCGAAGGCTACTAGCTCGATACCCCATTTGGCTACTCGGCTAGTTGCCTCCGTGTTTTCTATTATATCCCCTAGTGGTGGTTTACATACCACTGTTATGGAATGTCCTTGGAAGTAATGGCGTAACTTTCTAGATGCGAAAAATACGCCATATGCCAGTTTTTGGTAGTGTGGGTACCTTTGCTTGGACTCGGAGAAAACTTCACTTATGTAATATACCGGATGCTGATCTGGTATGCTTTGTTCGTCTTTCTTCCATTCCACAATAATTACCGCACTAATAACCCTGTTTGTAGCCGTGAGGTACAATAGAATAGGTTCTTCGTCTTTTGGGGATGCCAAAATCGGGGCTTTCATCAAAGTTTCCTTCAACTGGGTTAACGCTGCATCGGCCTCTTCTGTCCACTCGAATTTGTCGGATTTTTTCAGCAACTTGTAGAGTGGTAAGGCTTTATCCCCCAACCGACTAATAAATCTGCTGACGGCAGCGGCGGAACCCGTCAATCTTTGGACATCTTTTACACACGTAGGTTTGGAGATGTTCAAGATGGCTTTGATCTTTTCCGGGTTAACTTCTATTCCTCTGTGAGAAATGATGAAACCCAAAAGTTTTCCTGAGGGAACCCCGAATACGCACTTTGATGGATTTAGCTTCATCTTGTAAGTGCGCAAGTTTTCGAAGGTTTCTCGCAAATCCTCAAGGAGTGTGTCTTTTTCCTTGGTTACTACAGCAATATCGTCTACGTAAACGTGGACGTTTTTGCCAATCTGGCTATGCAAACAACGTTGCATGCAACGCTGGTAAGTTGCACCTGCGTTCTTCAGGCCAAATGTCATGGTTACGTAATAATACGTCCCATACGGGGTTATAAAAGAAGTCTTAATTTGATCTTCCTTTTTCATGCGTATTTGGTGATACCCGGAATAAGCATCCAAAAAGCATAAAAGCTCAGAGCCTGCGGTGGCGTCTATTATTTGATCGATTCGCGGTAACGCGAACCTATCTTTTGGACACAATTTTTTCAAGCCAGTGTAATCTATACACGTTCTAAGAGCAGTAGTGTCTTTCTTCGGTACTAATACCAGATTTGTAGACCATTCAGTGTGGATTACTTCCTGGATGAATTCTGCTGCTAAAAGCCGGATATTTTCCTTGCCAATAGCCTTCCGTCTTCTTCCGTCAAATCGACGGAGACCTTGTTTGACGGGTTTGGATCCTGGAATAACCTTGAGTTGATGCTCAGCAAGTTCCCTGGGCACGCCTGGCATGTCAGCCGGACACCAGGCGAAAATATCCCAGTTCTCACGGAGGAACTTGATGAGCTCGCCTTCCTATTTGTCGGTCATCCCAGTTTCTACTACGACAAATTTTGTCGGATCTTTGGGATCTAGGATTACCTGTCTTGTATTCTCGGATGCCTTGAAGCTATCTGCTGGCTTCCGACTTTCTTTTCTTGCCGGCATTTCTGTCGGCGATACCTCCTTAGCCAGCTCCTTCAGCTCTTCCTTTGCTATAATCTTCTCAGCACAAAGGGCGTTTTCTTTTTCCAGCTTGTTCGCCAGCTTGAAGTCTCCAGTTATGGTGATTACCCCTCCTTTCGGCCATGGCATCTTCAGCTTGCTATAAATATAACATGATCTTGCCATAAATTTGGCGAAAGCTGGACGTCCGAGAATTGCGTGATACACGCTTTCGAACGGCACCACCTCGAAGGATACTTTTTCCTGACGGAAGTGATATTTTTCTCCGAAAGTGACATCTAGGGAAATTTCTCCTAGGGATCGTGCTTGCCTGCCGGAAACAATGCCATGGAAGCGTATGTTGCTGTGATTGAGCTGGGTCTCGGAGATTTTCAGATGTCTCAACGTATCCAGGTACATTATGTTGATGCTGGATCCTCCATTCATCAGCACTCTTTTCAGCCTAGTGTTCTGGACAATAGGGCTTACAATGAGAGTTTGTGTGCCGGGTTCAGGGATATTTCCGGGATGATCAGACTGATCCCATGTGATTGGTGTGTTCGAATACTTCAAGAATTTTGGGGTTGCCGGAACAACCGCGTTTATTTCTCGAAGTGTTCTTTTCGCCACCTTTGCTGATGGAGTTGCTAGGAAAGTTAGGGCGCATTCTCCATCAACTCTCGGAAACTTGGGTTCGCCTTTCCGCTGTTGTTCCTGGATTTTTTCGTCAGTGTCCGATTCACTGTCTTCTTTCTCAGCTTCTGGATTTTGTTTCGAGAATTTCCTTTTGGAACTCTTTCCCTTGTTTCCGGATCTTGCACTGCCTTTCATGTGCTTATTCAGCCGACATTGTGCGTTCGTATGAGTGAGTTTCCCGAATTGCGAATGGTGGACGCAGGGTTCCGACTTAATCTTCTCCCACTCTTCTTTAGTGTAGTTGATTGGTTCTAAACTGCGTCCTTTCCATCTGTTCCCTTTTTCACTTCCAAAGGCTATGTTAACCTCTTTGGGTTTTGGTGTTGCATCTGAAGTTCCTTTTTTCTCAGGGCGAGGATTTTTCTTGGCCAGTATCAGTGTATCGATATTGCCCCCTCTTGCTCTGATGTCATCTTCGGCTGCAGTGTAACACCTGGGGTGTTACCCTATTAGAGAGTGTTTGTTTTCTTTTTGCTTGCATCATATGCATCCCATGAGCATTGCATTCTGTTTTTCAAAACAAATCAAAATTCAAAACAATTTAAACTTTCACCCCCTGCTCAAAATTTCCAATTTCAAAATTTCAAACTAAACCACTCAATTGTTTTTTTTTCACTGGTTGAATTTGTTTTAATCAACTTGCCTGTTACAAAAATTTTCCCTGTTATTAAAAACCCTATTGGCCAATTCCAAAAATTCAAATCAAACTAATATTACCAAATCTTGAAATCAATAACTACACTTGTTTTCAATTATTGTTTTGCAAATTAATAAACTTAATTATCAAATAAACACCCTCACCACCCTATTTGAAAATTTCACTTAACAACTTTAAATCCAATTAAGCTTTCAAACTTGTGAACCAATGTAAACATTTGCTTAAATTTCTATTCTGAAAATTAATACAAACAATGCATAAAAGAAAGAAACCCTAAACCCCTCCAAATTCTATTCCTTCCCCCTCTTTTATCCTTTCCAAAAAATTGTTCATAAGGAAAAAACAAACAGCAAAAAAAAAAGAGAGGGGTGGAGAGAGAGGCAGCCCACCCCCCTTTTCCCTTTTTTTCCCAAGCCCACCCCATCCTTTCCTGTTTTTCCCCCCCAGCCCACCAAACCTTTCTGGCCCACCAACTCCTTTCTGTCGTCTTCCTCCCCTCCTGTACGAACAGCTACCGAACCGGTCGATCACCTCCTCCCCCTCTAGGATCACTGCCGTACGTAGCTCCCTCCCCGATAAAAGCATCCACCACCTCCGCCCTCAACCCTAGACCCCTTCCTCCTGCGCCGCCGTCCTCTCTTCCCCCCCGATTTTCTTTCTTCTGTATCCGAAACTCCACACCTCCTGTCCCTCCTCTGAACTTCCATGGCCGGAGAAGAAGGCGCTCGTCGCCGGGGGGGGGGGGGGGGGGCTGAGCACTGCCACGGGCCGCTGACGGCGGGAATGGAACCGCGGCTATCTCCTCTACCGCCGCGCCCCTTCGCCGTTTGCTGGGAGACGTTGTGGTGGCCGCGCCGTTGCCGTCCACCGTCGCCTTCCTCTCCGTCGACAGCGCCTCGTCGACAAGGATCGAGGTGAGCCTCTGCTACATCCTTCCCCTCTCTCCTGTTTCCCCTCCAGCTGCACGCCACGGCCGCACGCACGAGCACA
Source organism: Alopecurus myosuroides (assembly GCA_028641055.1). Classification (NCBI taxonomy): domain Eukaryota; kingdom Viridiplantae; phylum Streptophyta; class Magnoliopsida; order Poales; family Poaceae; genus Alopecurus; species Alopecurus myosuroides. Next base: position 339,352,470 of record CM054063.1, read on the forward strand.
CCTCGGCCCGCGCGTCTGCCTCTGTCCGGCGATCGACAGAACCTGTCGTTCAGTTTCGTCAGTCAGTTAACTGACGGAAAACCCACCTCAACTTGTCACCTGCCCTGAACCACTCACAAAACGTTTCACAGCCCAGTTGGTTCAGTCCCCGTGCGCGCGTGAGCTAGGTCCTGGGTTCGATCCCAGGGGCGCACCCCTTTTTCTCCTTTTTTCCCCTCGCGCGCATCCGGCCCCACGGGTCATTGACCCCCTCTGCCCAGTCACCTTCCACCCGCGCCACGCTGGCCCCAGGCCCACGCGGCAGTGGCTAGGGTTAGCGGGCAGCGCGGTGCGGGATGTTTTCTTTTCCAGCACGTTTCCCTTTTAACAATCTAGTCCTCCTAATTTACAGATTAGTCCTAAAACTCAAATTGTTAATAACTTTTAAAATATAACCCTAAATAACAAAAGTAAAATATGTTTATTATTCTAAATTAAATTGTCTACCCAACTATGCCATTTGTTTTCTGTTTTGAATTTTCAAAATGCAATTCAAATTTGAATTCAAATAATTCAATTGTAATTTGCAACAATTCATAAATAATTCATACTAATTCCAAATAAGGCAAATAAAATATGTTTTCCATACCATTTTGAATAACCTTTTTAAATATAAATTTTGTTTCATGGTTTGAATAATTTAAATTGCCTAAATAATTGAATACTTGTTTAATTCATTTAAATTTGATAAAATCATAACTTGCTCAAAATAAAATAATTTTGAACATGCAAAATATGTTTTCAAACCATAAAAGCATAACCTTTTCAAATATGAACTTCACTCAATGTTTTGAACAAATAAAAATTCAAATAAGTTCATGTTTGAATTAAATTCATTTAATTCTTGCTTAAACTTGTTTAATTCCTAAATAATTTATTTGAAATCCTTTTTCAACAAGTGAAACATGTAACCCACCCAAAAGCTTGTGTTCTTTTCAAATATAAACTTTTTTATCTATTTTGAACAATTTAAATTGGTGAAAACAACAAATGCTTGTGTAACACCTTTAAGTAACCAAAATTCCATAACTTAATAAATGAATTTCTAAACTTGGTAAACCTTATTTCTATTTGATTCTATTGTTGTTATTTTGTTGTTTTCCTCATCCATGCCTCATCCTAAACCACTTTCACCGAATGATTAGTAGGAAAACAATTGTTTCAACCATAATTCATGGGCTTTTCATATGCAACTCAAATTGCATATGGGTCCATTTAAATCCGTTTATCCTGTCAACTAGTTTACTTTGATGCATCTTTAAACTTGTCATGCATCCATATCTAGATCATGCTGGATCTTTTGCCGTAGTAGTAATTGTTGCATCCGGTGTTTGTTCGAGGTTCATTGCTTCTTCCCGGATAGGACGTTGAGATGATGTGAGCAACGACAAGTTCTGCTACCTTGCGGGATCTCAGGCAAGTATACTCACTTGCTGCCAAATGGCTGCCTTTCATCACTTGTTACCGATACTTTCCGTTGTTCTTTTCTGCTAGCCTTAGTAGTAGTTGTTTCTGTTACGAACCCATCACATGAATCCCTTAACCTTGATATTGCCTCACCTCCACTCCTATCACCCCTTTGATTGAGCCAGTGTCTTACTAGCATGCTTAGGTTGTTTTGCTCGAGTCTGTTACCCGTTACTTTCAGTTACTTTATCGATATTATGCTCTGGGGGCTCGATGTTTAATCAATCAATCATGTTAATGTTATTGTTAATAATAATTTGATGATAAGGCACCGGTAGGAGGCCCTTGTGGTTTTGAGGCCTGCTAGTGTCGACCCTAATAGGAAAAGGGTCTTGTCTACTGATCCATGATGAGCGCACTACCCGCATGTGGGAAGCGAGTATGGGCGCCCCCCTCAATTTTATTCGATTCGCATCTCGTCCAAATCGCCGCATTTAGTTCGGGTTTTCCATTTGCTGCATGCATGATCTTGCGAGCCCTTGGATCCCGGGTGGAACTTTCGTAGTCGGCATATAGGAGGACACGTTCTTAGAGTGCTATGAGGGTCCATTTTCTTCTGGGCTCGATTAGCCGTGCGCCAAGGTGCTTTGGGCTTGATGCGAAGAAGAGTTGAGTTGTGTAGAGTACCTCGCTTGGTGGGGTGATCTCCCATCTGGCGGGTTTTTCTTGCGTGTACGACTAAATTGGTGCAACCCTGCAGGGATAATCTTCTCGAGAAGCCGTGTTTTCTGCGGTTATGGATTACTTGGTGAAAGTACTGGCTAACAAGTACTCAGGACAACTTAAACCTAATGATTAACAATCTTACACCCAATGATTAACAACTTGACTAGTAATAGGCTTATTGACACAATAATCTGAACCATCATTAATCCAACTGTGTGAGTTATCCTCGGATTGCTTCTTCGGATAAGGGGCGAGGTCCAGGATGGGTTTGTTTGAAGTTATCTGTCAGTTGGTTACAATACTCGATCTTATCTTCTTTCTGTTAGCCAGAAGTTGTAGTACCTCTCTGTAGTTGGTTAGAGCAGCCCGCTGCCGCTTATTTGCAATAATCTATTTCCTTCCCGTTGATCCCAAAGTATTTGTATCTTGTGATGACTGGCTATGCCGGTATCTTGTGAGTATGGGTTTTATCCACTTGCCAGTACTTAACCGTACTGACCCACGAATCTTTTTCGTGGCTGCATATTCAACATTGCAGTCAACAGGTTTGAAGTCTGACGACGTTAGCTTGGGAGTCCCTCCGGCTTGGCCTGGGCAGGGATTGGACGCTCTCGGTTATCTTCAGGACTCTTAGTCCAATTTGTATCTTGTCCGTAGACGGACGATATGTTGTTTCTTCCGCTGTTATTTGGATCTTTGTATTGTATCAGTTGTATCCCTGGCTCGTTTGAGTCATCTTGTATCTATCTGTTTCTGTTGTAATTGTGGATTATTCGTGAACTGTTGTAATGTTATCACAAGTGGCAACCTGGAATCGGTTATTATGTGGATTTTGGCGGGAATGCTGAAATCTGCATAGTGCCCGATCTCGGGGCGTCACATGCAGCGTGTGAAAGAGCATGGTTCCCCCATGTGTGGTTTTGGTAATTGATGACAATCACTATGGACTTATGGTTGCATTGAGCTATACTTGTAGAGTTTCTCCATAGGCAATACTTGATGTCCATGTGTTGGATTCAAGATAATCAAGTGGTGACCAAGGTGCTATTCATGTGAATATCCCAAGTTTGGTCATGAGAGAGTTGAGCATATTGCAAGTATGTCTTGAAGAAGAATATTGTGTGAACATTCATCTTTACCTTCAAGACATCATTATTATGAAGAGATAAGAAAAGATAAAAGGTTCATCAAGTATGTCTTGAAGAAGAATATTGTGTGAACATTCATGTTTACCTTCAAGACATCATTATTATGAAGAGAGAAGAAAAGATAAAAGGTTGATCAAGGCAAAGTGCTAAGCGATGGTTAATAGTGATCAACTCACAAAGCAAGAAGATGTACCATGTGGTATCATGGTATCGTAAGTAATTGTTCATATAGCTTTGTGCTCTAACCCATTATATGTGTGTATGGTATATCTATATGGGGTTAGGCATCTTTCCATGGGCTTGCATCAAAAGGAAGATTTCAGATAGTCCATGGTGGATGACGTCAAGTTGTGATCGTCATCAAGTGCGAGAAGTGCAAGTTCAAGGGAAGCATATCGAAGAGATCACATTCTTGAAGCTTGCCACTCTTTTGGAGATAATGTTAAAGTAAAGATATACTTAAAAGAGCCTCTCCCATAGTTCCATATGGGGGGAGCATCTTTGTGTCTTCACCAAGCAAAAAGAAATCAAGAAAGGTGTTCCATCTTGAGGAGGTCGAGATCGTCATATTATAGCTCAAGTGGAATGCTCAAGGCAAAGGTATGATCTTGATAGGTTTTCTATTTTACCGGTCTCATAGCATTAGGAGGGAGACCGGATTATAGGATAGATAACCGTACTATCAAGAGGGGCTCTCATATTAGCAACTTGATCGCATCACTCGGAGAGAGCTCAAACCTTTGCATACTTGGCATAACATTTCTTGGTTCTTATTTGTGTTTTCTCCATGTGTGGTTTTTGAGCTTGTCATGTGCTTCAATACAAGCTCAAGTTCATCAAAAACGGGTTTCGCATGAAAAACTTATTGTGTTTTTGATATTGGAGGTTTTACCGATTGTTCCTTTATAGAGAGGTAATAACTTTCATCATTTGGTTTTATCATCCAATTATGGACTATGATGTTTCTTTGCATAATCTTGTAGTGCTCGTTCTTACGATTTCAACGAGCCCAAGATCATCGAAAACGGAGTCCGGATGCAAAAGATATCGCGTTTTTAGTGAAGAAGGTTTTCTGAAAACTCGTAGGCCGGCCCAGGCCGGGGTGGGCTCCCGTAGGCCGGACCCCTACCCGAAATGTCCGGCCTGGAGGCCGGCCTGGCCGGCCCGGGAGGCCGGGGTGGGGCAGAATGACCCCAACGGGCTGATTTTGGGGGCCTATAAAAGGGGCCTTCTTACCTATTGGTTCCCCAACCTTTTTGCAAGTTTTCCCCCACCATTGTTGACATTTTGGAGCTTGCTCTCTCTCTATTCCTCCATGATTCTTGCGTCCAATTAGTGGGAAAAGAGAGAGGAGATCTAGATCTATTATTCCACCAATCCATCTCTCCTCTTAGTGAGGGGAAAGTCTTTGGATCTAGATCTTGTGGATTCATTTGTTGAGTTCTTCATTGTTCTTCCTCTCTTCTCCCCCCATAGCATTTGTTGCTTTGGTGGGATTTGAGAGTGAAGGATTTGAGCACTTCTTGTGTTCTTGCCATTGCATAGGTTGCATCGGTTTGAGTTCTCTACGAGGATTCGTTCGAGTGAAAGGTTGAGAAGCTTGTTACTCTTGGGTTCTTGGAGTGCCCTTGAGCTTGTCCTCTTGGGTACTTGGAGTGCCCTAGACGGTTGTTGTTGTCTCGGAGTTTTGGTAGCTCCGGACCTTGTTGCTATCTCGGAGTTTTGGTGTCTCGCGGGATATTGTTGGGAGCCTCCAATTGAGTTGTGGAGATTGCCCCAACCTTGTACGGGATCGGTGACCGCCCTCAAAGGTCCCATAGTGGATCGTGGCACTCCGCATTGGTGGAGGCACGATGAGAATAAGGTGAGCCATTGGGCGCTTGGAGTCATTGTGACTCCACACCTCTCCAACGGAGATTAGCTTCCATTGGGAAGTGAACTTCGGGATAAATTATCGTCTCCTCGTCTCTCGGTTATTTCTATACCCGAACTCTTTACTTATGCAATTTACTTTGTGATAGCCATCGAGCTTGAAGTAACATATCTTGCTATCACATAGTTGTTTGAATTGTTTAGCATAAGTTGTTGGTGCACATAGGTGAACCTAGTTTGTTTAGGTTTTGGCTTGATAAATTAAACGCTAGTTTTATTCCGCATTTATTCAAGCCTTAACCGTAATTATTTTTAAACGCCTATTCACCCCCCCTCTAGGCGACATCCGTGTCCTTTCAATTGGTATCAGAGCCGGGTCTCTCTTCATAGGGTTTCACAACCTAGAGAGTAAAGATGTCGGCTAGGGGATTAGTGCATAATGACACTTTTATATTCGATGGCACAAATTATAATACTTGGAAAATTAGTATGCTTAATATTTTTAAGGACATGGGTCCAAATATAGAGAAAATTGTAGATATGGGTTTTTCTACTCCAACGGGTATTGATTGCTCTTTAGAGGATGAGAAAAACTTATATCTCAATACTCAAGCTACTAATGTGTTTTTCAAATATTTGAGTATTGTAGTTCTTGAGTCAATTAGGCCATCTTGGAAAGCTCATGATATTTGGACCAAGCTTCAAGATAAATATGATGTGTCCAAAAGTTGTGGTGATGATTATACTCCCTCCACCTCCGGGCGTGATGAGTTCTCAACTTCTTCTACCTCACCAACATGTGTCAAGGCACAACATAATGATATGGTGAGTAGTGACAAAAATTGCAATCTTGATAGTATGCTTATTGTTGACGATTCTTCATCTCTATCTTATTGCAATACTTTGTCTATGGACTTAAACACACCTAGCACCCAAAATGATTTACATGCTTGCGTTGATAGTTCATGCATATCATGTAAAAATTCCTTGACTAAATCTTATAATGATATGCTTGATACATCTTGTTTCCATAGTAAAACTGGTTGTATTTCCTCTAGTACTTGTGTTACTAACCATGTAGAAGAAACTCAACATTCCATGGAACAAGATGTGGATTTAAGTGGCGCTTCAAGTAATGGTTCATCATCATCTACCATATCTCACTTTTGCCTTATGGCTAAAGGTTCAAAGGTAGCTCCTACTTTGAACACCAATGTATCTAGTGATGATGATGATGATTATGATGGTGATGAGGATGATGATGATGATGATGATGACGATGATAATGACAATGATTCGTTAATGGAGAAAGGTAAAATGATTCACAATATCCTTTATGAGGATAAAGATGCTTGTGCCAATTTCCTAGAAATCATTAGAGCATTTGATAGGCGCAATATCACCATTAAGGATTTGGAAGCATGCATTGACGCGTGTTATAGACGCGAGCGTGATTATTCCAATGAAATTGCAAAACTAGAGGAAGCTCTTGTAGAAGAACAAACTATCAATGAATCTCTTGAAGAGACTTTTACTCTAGAGTTATCAAAATTAAAGGACTCTCATAATAGAAATCTTGAGGTGGTTAATTGTCTTAAAACTAAAAATGATGAGCTAAAAGTCGAACATACTCAACTTAAAGCTTCATATTCAAAAGGACTTGCCAATTTGCCTTCTCCTATTTCTATTAATTATGATGCTTGTGCTACTAATTCTATTTCTCGTGAAGCATCTACATTGAAGGAGAATGTTGAGCTAAGGTCTCAACTTGAGTTGCTAACTAGCAATTATGGGAAATTGGAAGAAATTCATGAAAAGCTCTTAGGCTCTCATGAGGATCTTTTAGTCTCACATGATAAGCTAAAGTTAGCTCATGAGGCTATTACTACCAAGGTTATATCTTGTGAGCCTCATGTGTACATTAGCACAAACTCTACTCAAAATTCTATTTTGCCTCGTGCTAGTCCTATTAATTCATTCACTCATAACATCGCTACATCCTGTGATGAATTTCTTTCCATGCCTTGTTGCTCTAACAATGAATCATCTACTTCCTCTATTACTTGTGTTGCTACTAACACGGTAGAGGAAATAAAAGAGCTCAAGGTCCAAGTCGCTTCTTTGAAGAAAGACTTGGAAAAGCGTCATGGGAAGTCCGCACTTGACAACATGTTGAGTGTACAAAGATTACCCAATGACAAGAGTGGACTTGGATTCAACTCCAATAATAACAAGAAGTCCAATATAAATACGAATCATATAATCAACAAGAACAAGAGCCAAGAACAAGTCAACAATTCGTCCAAGATTTTTTGCTTCAAGTGCAATGTTGAAGGGCACCATGTTAGGTCTTGCCCATTAAAGAAGAAGCCTCTTAGTGAGAAGCAACAAGGGAAGCGGCCACAAGTTCAATCTCATGCTCAACCTCAAGATGAAGAAAGGCTTCTTCCCAAGAAGAATCAAGTTATAACTCCTCAAGTTGAGAAATCAACTAAGAAGAAAGGAGGAAGCCGATGTTGCTACTTATGCCGTGAAAAGGGCCACCTTGCTTCCTCATGCACTAATGGTACCTCATCCAACCCTATCATTATTTATGATGTTTATTCCCTTCGGAAGGATAAGGTTGGCAATGTGTTTGCCAAATATGTTGGCACTCAAAGTGGTGTCAAGAAACGAACCATTTGGGTTGCCAAGCCTATTGTGACTAACCTCTTAGGACCCAACTTGGTTGGGGACCAACAAGCTAAAACTTGATCAATAGGTGTTGTTGGAGGGCATTGGAGACTTGGCCATCTTATGAAGAATTAAGGGATCTTCATCAATTATATTTACTCAAGCCAAGTTATTTGTATCATCATATATCTATCTCCTATCCAATGTGTCTCCTTGCGGTAACTTGTATTTAAATTATATACATTAAAAGTTGCTTGCCCCTTGCATGTGTTAGTTTTGTGTCTAGCATGCGTTTGTATATGGTGTGCTTACTAATTACCTATCTTGAGTAATCTAGTATGTGTTTGTTGGTTTGCACTCCATGTACTTGTTTGTTTTGTGTTGAGCCTTTATTGCAATTTATGATTAATTTAAGTTGCCTCTTTTGAGAGATTAATGAACTATCTCATTTTGGGGGAGTGGTGTGCTTGCCACCTCACAATCCTAAAATATGTGTACATGAGGTATATCACTTATTATTAACGTGACAAGATTATATAGTCTCCATGTGGTATTTCATTCTCATGAGAAATTCGAATTTCACAATGTTCATTAATTATCTCTTATTTGATTTCACTTGCCTCTTGTTGAAAAGAAATGGATTATCACATTATGGGGGAGTAATAAGCTATGTGCATATTACAATCCTAGAAAATGTGAACATGTGAGGTAATGCCACTTAGAATTGATATTCTAAATTATCTTGTTACTACGTGGCATGATTAGCTCAAACAAGTTCCATACTTGCTTAAATGAGTTTTTTTTGTATCTCATATTTTGGTTTGTTGAATTTGAGAGAGTTTCTCCGTGCGGTGTTCCTCAAATGTGCACTAGTATTTATTGTTTGAGAAACCGGTTGCTTCAATATATATTAAGAATTGCTTTGCATGATAATTTTACTAGTTGAAGCATGGTAATTAACTCATATCATTTTCCATAAACTTTTGTGTTTCAACATGATCACGAATATTTTTGCAACATACCACCTAAAATTAACACCATACCCTCCTTGTCCTTGGACAAGTGACAACCATATTTGTGGTAGAAGTTATTGATCATATTTACATTATGCTTTGCTTCCATTTGTATTATCGATGAGAATTTTTTTTGTATGAACTCACATTGTCTTCCTTGACTCTTGAATATCTATGTGTTATAATCAAACAAAATTCTAGTGTAATGGTTGTAAGAAAAGCGAGGATCCCCTTATAGTGCTTTTGTATTAAAATGCAAACATCTATATAATGCATATGTCATGGGAGAGCTATATTACTTCCTTTAGAACACTATATTTTCAATTGGATCTCTTGCCACTTAATGAAAGTTTCTATTGTATGCATGCGAAGAGTGATGATCCCATTTGTGTGCAAAATTCAAAAATCATGCATAGATCATGGGGGCGCTATCATAGATTCTTTTTGAACACTAGTTATCATCAATTGATATTAGATCTTTTTAAATTGGTAATTTAATCAATATCTTGTGAATTTGTGGAAGGCACAACTCTTATTTTTTTATTACTTTGTGCCATCATAAAAAGTGTAGAGGGCTTGGTTATCTCATTCCTTGTTTTGCATTCTATTGTTTTGAATGAGATAAGTCTTTGATCATATTTTACATAGACAACCTCTATGCTCATTTGTTTTGCTTTGATGCCCTTAATTGCTATTTATTTGGAGTTTGATATCTCACTCATAGATATTTGCTTCAATTGACATCTCTTGGAATTTGACATGGTTCATTTGATGTCTATTGGGATCTCAATATTTTACTCCTTGATGCATTTTTATTTAGTATCCCCCAAGTGATAAGTATTTCCTTTGGTATTTTATTTTTACACTGATATATTTTCTAATTGGTATCTTATCAATCATGAGTTGATTGACATGTTCCTAAATCCTATTTTGAGTGTTTGATCACAACATATGGAAGGAATAACGTGTTCCCTAAGTTTACTCAGAAAATATCATGGATAAAGTGCAACCATATCTACCCGTAAACCACATGCAAGTTGCAGCAATAAGAGAGAAAAGTCTACGGAAAAAGATGTGAAAGAAAGAAGAAGAAACAGAGAAGAAAGGAGAAAGAGAAAAAGTGAAAGGGGGTGGCCGGCCTGCCTGGCCGGCCTGGCTGGGCTCTAGGCCGGGCTAGTGGCTGCCTGGCCACGCCCCACGCCGGCCCCAGGCCGGGTGCCAGGCCGGGCTGTTCGGGTGGGGGTCCGGCCTCACTCGCTGCCCCCGCCGGCCCCAGGTCGGGTGCCAGGCCGGGCTGCCCGGGTGGGTGGCCGGCCCGGCCCTGCCCCCACGCCGGCCCCAGGCCGGGCTGCTGACTGGGTGGACGCCCCCACGCCGGCCTCCCTCTCCTTCCACGCCGGCCTCAGGCTGGGAGCCAGGCCGGGGTGGGATTGTGCCCGGCCCTGGCTGCCCGAGGCCGGCCTGGCCGGCCCCTTAGGCCGGGTTGGGCGCTGCAGAGTGGGGGAACCCCCCAACGACCGTTTTCTCTCTCCCGGGTATAAAATGAAATGTTTCTTCTACCTTTAGATTGCATGCATAATTATTAGTGTATATGTTATGGCATGTTTATTTTCCTTGATCCAATATTTATATAGAATAATATCCATAAATCCTAAATTGGCTAAGATGTTCATGATATTCAATTTCTTATCTATATGCCTATATTCATGTGGATTGAATCCTATATATTGTAGTTTGTGTAACTACTTTGGACCCAATGAGTTTGGGGACCATTTTTGTACTTAAATATGTTTTAGGTACATTTCATATGCGTTGGATGCTTGCCTCATTCACAAAGAAGGTGTTATCAATACATGCTTATTGGAGTCAAGCTATGATGATGGATGAATTCTTATATAGTACAACATCACCAATGCTACCTCGGTAACAAGTATCTATCTCATGCATATACTCTAACATTTCAACCTTTTGTAGGTTGTATCATGGCATGAAACATATTTACTCCTTGTGATATTTGTTGCTTTTATCAAAACATCCCAACTATCTCTTTTTCCCTTATTGATGTTTGTGACGTCTTTGATGTGTTTTTGTTGGAAGGACATTCCTATCCTCTAAAAAAAAATGCTTTCAAGCAAAGATCTTATTATCATATTTATGTCTTCGAATTGGATATCTCGCTCTTTCTCTTTGTAACTATATTGTATGTACATGTTTCTTTATGGATGTACATCATCATGATTGTGGTCTATTTAAGAAACTTATACACATGATAAGAATTACATGTCTTATTGTATCCTAATGGTTCGGTGTCCATCCTTTTATTGGTAACTTCTCTTATGGCTTAACCATCTCTTACTCCAAGTGATATGACTTATTTTCTTTTATGATCACTTGCACTTGCTTTGAGTTTTGAACAACAGTGGGGGAGTTATGATTCCATTTTTGTGCCCTTTGCGTTCAAAATGCAATATTTCTAAATCATGCACAAATATTGGGGAGCTCCTCTATTTTCTTTAAAAACACTCATTTTCTCAAACCATAATATACCTTGTTCGTTTGGTTTGTTGGATCTCTTGATTGCTTGCTTCTCTTTAGGAGAATATTAGATTTGTATACCATCTTATTTGCAATCTTTGGATCCTTGGTATAGTTCCTCCCATTATTCATCATTGGATAAGTGTATTTGATTCCACTCATATTATGAGAAGTGCATAGCCTACGGAGGAACCCTTACTATATTGGGCATCTAAAATTTCTATGATCCCATTTTGGAAATGGATGCCAATGGGGGAGAAAGTTTCGAGGGTTTAAGAAATTTTGGTTTTGTTCTTAAACATTTTCCTTTCATGCTCATGCAACCTTGCTTGTCTATTTGCATGGTAGGTAAAGTTCATTATATAAACCCTCGTAAAAGAGTTTGTCATCAATTACCAAAATGGGGGAGATTGAAAGAGCATGGTTCCCCCATGTGTGGTTTTGGTAATTGATGACAATCACTATGAACTTATGGTTGCATTGAGCTATACTTGTAGAGTTTCTCCATAGGCAATACTTGATGTCCATGTGTTGGATTCAAGATAATCAAGTGGTGACCAAGGTGCTATTCATGTGAATATCCCAAGTTTGGTCATGAGAGAGTTGAGCATATTGCAAGTATGTCTTGAAGAAGAATATTGTGTGAACATTCATCTTTACCTTCAAGACATCATTATTATGAAGAGATAAGAAAAGATAAAAGGTTCATCAAGTATGTCTTGAAGAAGAATATTGTGTGAACATTCATCTTTACCTTCAAGACATCATTATTATGAAGAGAGAAGAAAAGATAAAAGGTTGATCAAGGCAAAGTGCTAAGCGATGGTTAATAGTGATCAACTCACAAAGCAAGAAGATGTACCATGTGGTATCATGGTATCGTAAGTAATTGTTCATATAGCTTTGTGCTCTAACCCATTATATGTGTGTATGGTATATCTATATGGGGTTAGGCATCTTTCCATGGGCTTGCATCAAAAGGAAGATTTCAGATAGTCCATGGTGGATGACGTCAAGTTGTGATCGTCATCAAGTTCGAGAAGTGCAAGTTCAAGGGAAGCATATCGAAGAGATCACATTCTTGAAGCTTGCCACTCTTTTGGAGATAATGTTAAAGTAAAGATATACTTAAAAGAGCCTCTCCCATAGTTGCATATGGGGGGAGCATCTTTGTGTCTTCACCAAGCAAAAAGAAATCAAGAAAGGTGTTCCATCTTGAGGAGGTTGAGATCGTCATATTATAGCTCAAGTGGAATGCTCAAGGCAAAGGTATGATCTTGATAGGTTTTCTATTTTACCGGTCTCATAGCATTAGGAGGGAGACCGGATTATAGGATAGATAACCGTACTATCAAGAGGGGCTCTCATATTAGCAACTTGATCGCATCACTCGGAGAGAGCTCAAACCTTTGCATACTTGGAATAACATTTCTTGGTTCTTATTTGTGTTTTCTCCATGTGTGGTTTTTGAGCTTGTCATGTGCTTCAATACAAGCTCAAGTTCATCAAAAACGGGTTTCGCATGAAAAACTTATTGCGTTTTTGATATTGGAGGTTTTACCGATTGTTCCTTTATAGAGAGGTAATAACTTTCATCATTTGGTTTTATCATCCAATTATGGACTATGATGTTTCTTTGCATAATCTTGTAGTGCTCGTTCTTACGATTTCAACGAGCCCAAGATCATCGAAAACGGAGTCCGGATGCAAAAGATATCGCGTTTTTAGTGAAGGAGGTTTTCTGAAAACTGGTAGGCCGGCCCCAGGCCGGGGTGGGCTCCCGTAGGCCGGACCCCTACCCGAAATGTCCGGCCTGGAGGCCGGCCTGGCCGGCCCGGGAGGCCGGGGTGGGGCAGAATGACCCCAACGGGCTGATTTTGGGGGCCTATAAAAGGGGCCTTCTTCCCCATTGGTTCCCCAACCTTTTTGCAAGTTTTCACCCACCATTGTTGATATTTTGGAGCTTGCTCTCTCTCTCTATTCCTCCATGATTCTTGCCTCCAATTAGTGGGAAAAGAGAGAGGAGATCTAGATCTATTATTCCACCAATCCATCTCTCCTCTTAGTGAGGGGAAAGTCTTTGGATCTAGATCTTGTGGATTCATTTGTTGAGTTCTTCATTGTTCTTCCTCTCTTCTCCCCCCATAACATTTGTTGCTTTGGTGGGATTTGAGCACTTCTTGTGTTCTTGCCATTGCATAGGTTGCATCGGTTTGAGTTCTCTACGAGGATTCGTTCGAGTGAAAGGTTGAGAAGCTTGTTACTCTTGGGTTCTTGGAGTGCCCTTGAGCTTGTCCTCTTGGGTACTTGGAGTGCCCTAGACGGTTGTTGTTGACTCGGAGTTTTGGTAGCTCCGGACCTTGTTGCTATCTCGGAGTTTTGTCGTCTCGCGGGATATTGTTGGGAGCCTCCAATTGAGTTGTGGAGATTGCCCCAACCTTGTACGGGATCGGTGACCGCCCTCAAAGGTCCCATAGTGGATCGTGGCACTCCGCATTGGTGGAGGCACGATGAGAATAAGGTGAGCCATTGGGTGCTTGGAGTCATTGTGACTCCACACCTCTCCAACGGAGATTAGCTTCCATTGGGAAGTGAACTTCGGGATAAATCATCGCCTCCTCGTCTCTCGGTTATTTCTATACCCGAACTCTTTACTTATGCAATTTACTTTGTGATAGCCATCGAGCTTGAAGTAACATATCTTGCTATCACATAGTTGTTTGAATTGTTTAGCATAAGTTGTTGGTGCACATAGGTGAACCTAGTTTGTTTAGGTTTTGGCTTGATAAATTAAACGCTAGTTTTATTCCGCATTTATTCAAGCCTTAACCGTAATTATTTTTAAACGCCTATTCACCCCCCCTCTAGGCGATATCCGTGTCCTTTCAGCGTGCTCATTGGAGGTTGTAAGCATAGATCCGAGAGCTTTGTGCTGTTTGGAACCAACCATGAACAGTACTAGTCCGGGTTTTAGGCCATTGATGAAAGCATGCATTGCTTGTACGTCAGTTACTCCAGAACAACTATTCTTCGTTGCAGTCCATCTGGAGATGAAATCCACGTATGGTTCATCCTCGACTGGGTGCAACGGTTCAGCTGGTTGATGCTGTTCGGGCGTTTATAAGTTCCCCGGAAATGCTGAGTGAATACTCGAGCCATATCATCCCAGCTGTCGATAGTTCTTGATGGCAATCCATTACTCTAATATCTGGCTCCATCCAGTAACATTAGGGGAAGAAACTTTACAGCTTCCAGGTCTGTCCCATTGTTAATCTGGACGGCTGTATAGTAGTCTGAGAGCCAGGTATCCGGGTTTGTACTGCCGGTGTATTTCTAGTACGTTGGACCGACCTTGGCGAAGCCAGAATGCAGGGTTATTCTTCGGATCCTATCAGTGAAACACTTAGGTCCAAAGTACAGGTCATCCTTTTCCGCTCTATCCATGTGCGCGGAATATCTACCGGCTGAATGGACAGAAGGGGATCTACTCCTTTCTTTTCCATTTTTGCGCGGACGCGCTTTTCCGGGATCGTTTCTATTTCTTTCAAGATCACGCCCTTTTGGATGAGGCGGGGTTCTACTCATGTGACTTTCTTTATCCTTGGGAGGTGTCCGAGATCTCTCACGCCTGTGAGGTACGTCATGTCTTCCGGCTTTTTCAGCAGGGTGTCTTGGAGGTGGCATTGCTTTGCCATCATTCCGGTGTTTTTCTTCCCGATCGTGGGGTTTGCGTCCACCTTTCGGGAGATGAGATCCAGTTCTAGACGCTTCATCCCTATTGTCGGGATTTTTCTTATCTTTTCTCGGATCCGCTTTCTTATCCTTTGAATTGTCGGAATCTCCAGGCTCTTCCGGTCCAGGTGCTCCAGCGGCGCAAGTAGCTGTTTTGCATAGGGCAGAGTCGTCGTGCAACTTCCCTGATCGCTCTTGGGCCCGCTGTTGTTGTTGCAATGCTTTTCCTAGGAAAGCATACACCCCTTGGAGTTTTTCACCGTTGGAGTACATGTCATTGTTGAGGATGGCAAACGCTGCTTCCGCATTTTCTGCTGCGGTTTTGTATATTGGTTCGCCCTGGCATCCTTGCCGTTTACTTGCTTTTGCCAAGATGGGTTATGAAACCTTTCCTTTGGCGGCAGTACTTCCGGTCTTACGATTCCGGGTAACCTTGTAGGTTTTATGGCAGATCTATTCTTTTTCTCGTACTCCTCGATTTCTACCTTCATGAGCTTGATGTCATCCTGGGTTTTTTGGAGGTGTTCACGAGTTCTGAATAGATGTTGCTGTTGCCGTTGGAGAGCTTGTCTCCTGGCCTCTAGCACTTCAGGGGGTTCATGCAATCCCACTGGTGTTTGTAACAATTCCTGTTCTTCTTGCTCTGTCATTGGCGGAACAAGGATTTCTTTTGTTTTCTTCTCCGCAGGTTTTATTCCGCTTGCATCTCCTACTTCCGGGCTTTCATCAGCTGGATCAGCCAATTTCTTCTTCCGGAGTTTGTATTGGAGTTTTTTAGCGGCCTTGTTCTTTTTCTTGGAAGAGGGAGGTTTTTTAGCAGGTTCATCCTCTGTCAATTCCTTGACGTTGGGAAATATCGGAGAAGTTTCTCCATCTTCTCTCTCTTCCTCTGGCGGAGGGGTTTTAGGCCTTTCCTGACTGCCGGCGTCCGTGTTTTCAGCCGGTTTCGCCATTAGTACTTCATGGAATCCCTCCTAAAAAGATTTAACTTTTCTTTCGAAGGCGTCCACATCTTCGTCTTCGGAATCAAAGTCATCTGATCCGGTTTCTGACTCTAATCTCGCCTCAATGGCGGTTAGCACAGAGTCAGCTTCCGAGTTCATCGCTGGATTGGCGGATGTCGGATCTTCCACCTTTGTAGTGGGTTTGCTGTTTTATGCCTTTTGCACGGGATTACTTTCATCCGTGTTTTCGGCGACCTCGGATTGCACCATACCGATAAAGTGTGTATCACTTTCATGTCGGCGATCTGAGCAAAATCCGGTATCATAATCATCTTCGACTGGGTACAGGGCGGGTGGGAAAAATTTGCTTCCACCGCAAAACCCCATGGCCTCTGCGGTTAGTCCGATAAAGATGTTAGCAGATCCGATCGGTAACACGCAGGCACTTACCAGATGATTTTGCGCCGGTATGTAGGATCCATTGTCAAGGAAGCGTCCGACGTCATCGTCGAACTCTAGGCTTCCGACAGTTATGGAACTGCCGATTCCGCCGAGTATCCCAGATCGGAACTTAACGCCTGACGTCGTTTGCCCCACGGTGGGTGCCAACTGTCGAGACATCGTAGTAGTTTTCATAGATGTGGGTGCCATGAGACTACGGGTAGAGACGTGGGGAAACAGGATCGCGTTGAAGACAAAGACACGGGATTTACCCAGGTTCGGTACGTCGTAATAGTACGGCGTTCCTACTCCTGCAATCTCACTAATCAGGACTAAAGCCTGTGTATACAATTACAATGTGAGGTTCTGTTTAGCTATTCGCTGAGGATCAACTTCCCGACGAGTTAGCCTGTAGCTTCCAGTCTATCTATCATATCTCCCGTCCGGCTTTATATAATAGCCTAGTTAGGGCATGCAGAATAGGAAACCTAGAAGACTACGGTAACTTCTAACTTGGAAAGTAAGGAATCCGCCTTCTCCTCCAAGCCAGATCACGTGGGCCGTGATCCGGGTCCTTCTAAAATCCGGCTTCTGTGCGTTAGCTTACCGGGCCGCCCAATGGACCATAGCCCACTACCACTTGGGCCACCCTGGTAATCCGGCACTTATGACTACCATCTGATATACCCCTATTCAGTATATATCCGACAGCCCGCCTTCGTAAGATGGATACAACAATGTTTTGTGATCCTTTAACATCTGGTCGAACTACACCCTCACCTTTTCAATATCCCTTTCTGTCTTTGCATCCGTAATAGCCTGGCCAAGATCATCGATGGTCTCATCTGGTGCCTGCAACTCTGATTCCACTTTATTGTTATGTTCCATTCCAGTACCGGCACCGTATTCAGGGAACATGTCATGATAGTTGTCATCATTCTCTTATTCTTCATTGTCTTCCATCATAACCCCTCTTTCTCCGTGCTTGGTCCAACAATTATAGCCGGGCATGAAACCGGATTGAAACAGGTGGAAGTGGATGACTCTGTGAGAAGAGTGTTCCTTCTGATTCCGACATACAGCACATGGACAACAGATAAAATTATTCTGCTTGTTTGCCTGGGCCACCTTGAGAAAATAACCCACGCCTTTCATGAACGCGGCAGAGCGTCGGTCAGCGTACATCCGTTGCCGGTTCATCTGCATTATATGATTATTAATTAAGAACTATTACAGAACACCATGAATAGAGAAATGACCAATGTTACATCGACAGATGAAAGGTTAAAGTTGGTACCTCGACCGAGGAGGAAAGAAGGATGAGAAAGCTTATTTAATTAAGTGTGGCTCGGACAAATTAAATCGTGCTTGTTTTCTCCGAGCTGAGATGGCGTTATTCTCCCAGGCATTTCATCAAACACCTCTCGTGCATAGGAGGGAAAAAGAAGTGAGCACACACCACACAACTAGAAATATGTCCTCCAAAGTGAGTGGCATGAGGAGAAGAGAGGGCTGGCAGGGTTTATATATAGTGGGGGGGGGGGGGGGGAGGGTCATTTGCCCCGGTTGGTGGCTCCAACCGGGGCAAAAGACACGCGCCTGCACGGGCCCTGCTGGTTGAGGGCTCTTAGCCCCGGTTGGTGGCCATGCTCGCCCTGGCCCAACCTCGGCAGCCTTTTGCACCGGGTGGTGGCTGAGCCGGGGCGAAAGGGGTGCCCGCCAGTGAGCAAAATCCCCGTTCTCCACTAGTGTACATAGCTAGTGCATAAATTCTATATGATATCAGAGCCAAAAGGTTTCAAGATCAAGTCCCTGCTCGCGCAGTATTAAAAAAATGATTATACGGACTGCACTGAACCCACGCTAAGGACTAAAATTACCTAAACGTGAGGGGGAGTCTTGAAATATAAATATGTGGCTAGCCCTCTTTTCATCGGTTCAAACTTTTGGTCTACATGGCTAGTGCATAAATTCTGCCAATGAGTGCAATAGTTGTATGGTTGGCAATATGAATTAATACAATGAAAGATGCTAGGGGTAGCTCCAATTCCCATGAGGGAATGCATTGCAATTTTTAGACTAGAATCTGTCTTATCTTCCTGTTGTGTTTACTCTTACTCATCATATTCAGTGATATATGTAGACGAATTCACAACTCTACCGCCATGAAATTAGCGGGGTGAATGCGTCAGAATCCACTAGCCATTGCGGAATTTCCTGTCGGGACGGGGATTCAGAGGAGATCATCGTGATTGTCATCGCCACCATTTCTCCATCGACCATCCATGATTCCCCATCCATGTGTGAGTAATCCCCGCTGTAGGATGAGAGGGATGAAAGGGATTGGATGATATCGTTCATGTAATAATGCCAGATTGTTAGGGCATAGTGCCTAATATCCGTTGTTAGTGCTTTATATCGTTGTTGCAATCTCCTATACTTGTGGGTCATCACCTTACTATATTTTTTTTGTACGCTATTATGCAGAATGAAGATCAACGAATGCAAACAAGATAGATTCTATGACGTTGGGTTCATTCACCCAGACGTCATCCATGAGTGTACGGTACTCTATCATCCCGTGGATATAAAGGCTAACTTGCTAAAGTTTTTAAAGAAACAAAATACCAAAACAAAAATACTATTCCCTTACAACTTTAAGTGACTTTTACCGTCTTGTACACATTCTATTTTGCTTACTAGATCTCAACTGTAATTGATGAGTTATATGCATTCCTTCTTATATAAATCTGCGTAGATTTCACTCGATTCTGCTAATCATTAAAGTTGACGATGGAGTAGTTCAAATCATTGACCCATTAGCTAAAGGCACAAGCCTATACGACAACATTATTACGCTGCTCTAGAGGTAAGTTCAATCATGCATTATTTCAATCATTGTCACACTATATCGGTCTCTTTCGTTCATTTTCTGATATCAACTAATTAATATATAACTTCTTTATTCATTTTCTTTGGGGGCAGTTGTTGGGAACAGTTCATTAAAGAGATTATCGGTGAATGGAAACCGAAATCGACTTTTATATATGCCAGGGTAAGTAGTATATATACTAGCTATGTCCGCGCATCTCTTTGATTCTAGTTTCAATACCATCACCATGCTTGACTATTATTTGATTGAATTCTATTCTCGTAAAATGGTTAAGACAGGAACAAGAGACAAACATGTGTATACTACATTTGCAAGTACATTTGCATGACGACCAGTGAGCGGCGCAGGGATGTAAGACAAATGGAGGTACGAAAACAATATTCACGGTTTTATTCTATTACCAACAATTGTGTTGATTTTCATTCATATATACACACCACTCAAATATTCACATTGTTCTCCTTCTTTAAAGATGGAAGACATGCGGGAGAAGCTCCTACCACAGAACCGCATACGAGGAAATCAAGAGGAGTTGGTGGGATTTTTGTTAGAGCATGTCAGACCTCTATGGGGAGAGTTCAACTACCTCGGAAATTAGGTCTAGCTCCAACATACCGGAGATTCTTGTAATACCCGCGCCGATAGAGAGAACAACGAGCGATGTAGAACGCTTGCTGATTGTTCAAGAGGTGCAATGTAATACAATATTTGTATATATATGTGCATGTTTTTAGGAGATATTATATTATATATATGCATCAACGTGTACACTACGTACGTAGTACCATGAATAAACCTAATAAATCACTAAACCCCAAAACCCTTAACCCCAAAATCCCACGGGATATTTAGTCACGGTTTGTAACACAAAACGGGACAAAAGGGTCCTTCAGTCACACTCTGCGCCGCTGACACGTGGAGTCCTTTTGTCCCGGTTTGTGGTACAAATCGAGACTAAAAACCCCGCGTCCCGAGCGCTGTGCCGCGTCCACGTGGAGAGCTTTGAGCCCCGGTTCGTGGCCTGTCGGGACGGGACGGGGGGGGGGGGGGATTTAGCCCCGATTGGACTGTCTCGGTTGAAAAACCAGGATAGAGGCCCTTACCAACCGGGACTAAAACCCCGTTCTCCACTAGTGCATAAATTCTATATGATATCAGAGCCAAGAAGTTTCAAGATCAAGACCCTTCTCGCGAAGTATTAAAAGTGATTCTACGGACTGCATTGAACCCACGCTAAGGATTAAAATAGCCTAAATGTGAGGGGGGAGTGTTGAAATATAATATATGCCTAGCCCTGTTTCCACTAGTTCGGACTTTTGGTCTACATGGCTAGTGCATAAATTCTTCCAATGAGTGCAATAGTTGTATGTTGGCAATATGAAATAATACAATGAAGGTGCTAGGCGAAGCTCCAATTCCCATGAAGGAATGCATTGAAATTTTTAGATTAAGTATCTGTCTTATCTTTCTGTTGTGTTTACTCCTGCTCATCATATTCAGTGATATAGGTAGACGTATTCACAACTCCACCGCCATGAATTAGCGGGGTGAACGCGTTGGAATCCACTAGCCATTGCGGAATTGCCTCAGATCACAAAGGGTTCATCACGGGGATCCTCCCGATCGCAATCAACCACCCCCCCTCACTGGCCGATGATTAGAATGGGAGAATTCGAGCCGCCGAACAGTAAGAACTGGGGAGTCGCCTCCCAACGATTCTGTGGATGATGCACATGAGCGAACCTCATCGAATCCAATATCCTCGACGCCAAGCCCATATCTGACCAAGACCCTCACTCCTCCATGGATGCCCTTCTAGCAAACACCGGGGAGGAGGGAGTCCGTCCCCCGTGCACAGCACTCCATGAAGGGAGTGGCCGATCCGGATTACGGAGGAAGGAGGGGGAAGGGGAACTCCGTTAGGGAGGGGACACGAGAGTGGTCGTCATCTCCAAACCTTTCAGCCACACGAATGTCTATGTCTCCTAAGATTCCATCTCTTTCGTCGAGCAGCCACACAAATCAAATAAAACCGAGCAATTCATGCACATGATGTAATTATAATTATGAGCTGCAATCATGTTATTTGTTCCATCGATTGCTTGCTGAGTTTGCTTGAAATAGTTGTCCGTACGTGGACTGATGGACTGATCGAAACACCTAGTCCTTTTGGGTAAGTAGCTAGCGTTTAAATTTTGGGTGGTGGCATATGCCCGTGTACGTTTAAATTTGAGTCGTGTTAAGCACGTCACAAGATATATAGGAAGCGTGGAAACAGAGATGTCTATTCTACGTGCTATAAATAACCAAGGTGCACCCATATACCTGATATGAAAACCTAGCTACGAATCATCAAACCTCGCAGAGGATAATCGCACATGGCGTCTCCCAAGCTTGGTCTCCTCCTGTTCCTCGCCGCAGCGGCGCTTGTGCCCTTGGCGTCGGGGTTCGAGGTGTACTGCCGGGACTCGCTGGCCGGCCTGCAGGCGTGCAATGGGTTCGTGTTCGACGGCGCGCCGGCGGCCTCGCCGGCGTGCTGCGACGCGTATGGTGCGGCGATCAATGCCAACCCGTTCTGCCTCTGCTACATCGCCAACGGCGTCTACGGCCGCTCCACCGGCAACGACGTCAACGTCACACGTGCGCTCGAGATCCCGACCAGCTGCGGCCAGGTCCAGCCGCCGATCGAACTCTGCCAAAGTAAGTAGCCTCCAATTATATAGTTTGCCTCGATGATGGATCGAAATCTACGTTTATTACGCATGCATCTATCTACGTGATTGATTGTGTTGTTTCTGGTGGGTCACTTATCAATGGATCTTGCAGTGCCAGACCTGAAACTTCCTCTCTACGAGCCGGAGTCCCCCGAGGCATCGCCGGCGTCACCGGCTCCAGGTAACGGCCCAAAGATTGGCACCGACCTAGATCTCTGGACGCACTATAGTTGTATGCAATTGATGTCTGATCCGAGTGCTTCGATTTGATAATGCAGCTTCGTCAGTAGAGCCACCACGGTCGTCTCCTGCGCACGACGCCATCTCCCCACCGCCGCCGCCACCACCACCAAGCTCCCATGGTCGCCATGATTCGTCGGTACAGATGGCCGTCGTCGTGCTGTTCACCATCGTTGCTGCCTTGGTCGTGGCGACTTGAGATATGCTATGATCTCATGATTAATGCTGTGAATTAGTAGTATATTCTGCGTCACATGTAATGACCAAATACAAGTTTATTTCTTTCTTGCTTGCAAAATCGTGGACCAATATTTCGAGACCATATGTAAATTAGGCAGGAGCTGTATACGTCAGAACTGATATCCCCCGAGCGTGCATTCATAATGATCTCTTGCAGAAGTTAACATGCATGTTGATAGATCTGGAACGAGTTTTTTTTTTGTCCTTTGTGGAGTTATCCTCGTTAATCTGACCTGTAGTAGTGTGTTAACATGTTTTCTACAAAATTAACGAAATGTTTTTTTTAACGGAAAACCCAGCCGGCCTCCATCTAATAGATGCACACGGAAATGGGTGTGAGGCTACTAGTCTCTTAAAAAATATCGATCTTGTTGCATTGCTCTGCCCCTTATGGCCAGAGAGAGAGAGAGCATACAAAGCATCACATAACCATCTATTGCAGCTTTTTATTTGTTTCACGATATATGATGCAGTAAGTTCCAATTTTTTTAAAACACATACAAACATAATCATACTATTTGTTAAATTTAGATTTGAGACTGTCTACAAGATGTGCATGAGTTAGCAATCGCATTGGACGTTGGTGCTGACCTACAATAGTTGAATATGAAATTTCCACAAGATTTGTAGAGATTTAATCGGGTGGCTTAGAGATAACAGTCTGACAAATTTATCTGAACAGACGCATGCATTATCATTGCAGAAATGGCAGTTAGCACTATACACATAACACATACCTTATAATTTATAAAATTGACCCGGTCACTAGTAGGAACTAGACCTTTGGTCTAGAGCCCGGTTTGATCCATCAGCCGGGACTAAGGGTGGTGGGCCAGGCTGCAACCTGGCTTAGCCCCTTTACTCCCGGTTTGTGTCTCGAACCGGGACCCGGTTGAGACACCAACCGGGACTAAAGCTAAACCTGATTGTGTTTAAACTTGAACTGTTCAGTTCCCGCGCTAGTTTTTGATAACACCGGGAATTGATCACATCTTAATTACACCGGGAATGATCATATTTTGGAAGTTGAAACACGTAATATTACGTGTGTAATTAATCACCCCGCCGGCCTCCTGTTCATCTCCCCTGATGCCTCTACTATATAAATAGCTAAAGTGATCTTTGTCAAATGCACCACCTCTCTCTCTAATCCTCTCCCTGATCCCTTCCAAGAACATGTGATCTCTCTGCCGAATGGAGTCCCTCCCGCACATACCTCCATCCCGGTAGTACCACTACAAGGGCGATCTCGGCGACACGAGCTTCAAGGTCGCGGTCACTCTCCGCACATCAACCGCGGAGAGTTTTATCCGCGACGTCTAGACGTGCTATCATGGAGAATTGGGGTCACGGCGAGGAGGCATCTGTGGGGTTTTTTAGCACGGGTGAGTAAAAGATAGACATATCGATAAGAAGGAAAATTTTCTACCCATGCCCAAAACAACAAGTCAAACAACATTCAAGCAACAATTTAAAACTTTCTGCCCCAATATTTTTTTTTAAAATTTAGAGCACTGTTTGATTAACTTAAGAAAAAGGACATAGTTTGCAAACCAAAAATACTATTGTATTACCATACCACAAGTTGATAGGTCAATACTTAAACTAAGGACGAGATAACAAAAATATCCTCATGGTGGTCTAACTACTGAGTCTAATTTTCGTCCATGGCGTCTTCTTATTCTTCGACCTCCTCGATTGTGATTCCTTCCACTGCGAGGATTGCCTTGAACTCCTTCACTTCCTTCTCTAGGGCGTCATTAGTTTCCAGTAGCTTTCTCTTCTCACCGCACAGAACCTGTATTAAGTCGTAGTCAGCCTCTAACTCTACGTCGTTGCTTTCAAGTGTCGTCTTCAAGTTTCTAATATCGTTGTTCTTCTCCCTGGTTCTCTTCTTTTGACTCTAAAACTTCTTCTCTTGTGCATTGAACTTCTCTTAAGCCTTGGTCACATCTTCTTGTGCCTTGATCTTCTCTTCAGTCTCCTTGAGTTGGGAGCATAGCTCGTCGTTTTTCAGTAGCTCGGAGCGTCTATCATCCTCGAGGTCCTTGATATGATTTTCTAAGTCCAGAAGTTACTGGTGTAAGGGATTAAATTTGTGTTTGGTCTCCTTGTCTAAGATCTAGGGGTTTCCATTCTCATCATGTCTTCCAAGGAAATGCGAGTAGTGGTTTTTTCAGTTCCCGGTGATTTCTCCACATAGACGTCCTATCATCTCTTGCATGACGATATTGAGGCCCTTCTCCATGGAGTCACAAATCAACTTGATCTTGATGTCTTCAGTCTTGGGCTTAGTCTCGCGTCCAGGCTGAAGAAGCATGCTTCCCCACCAGCCCTCCTTCTTGAAATTCTTCAGTTGACTTCCCTTAATCGTGGGTGTGGGTAGCACCAATAGATCAACTATCTCGAGAATGTAGCTTCCAAAGTGTGTGTACTTAAAGTCATCGGCTGTGTCAAAGCTGAAGCTCTTCATATTTAAGTTAAAAAGATAGAAGAAAACATAAGTCATAAGTACATAAGGTAAAGAGGTATTAGATATTGAGTGTATAAATACTTAGAAAAATATCAAGTCTTTCTGTATGTTTTTTTTGACACATTAAGAGTAGGGAAGGCCCCTACTATGTAATTTTTCACTTATATAAAGAAAATATTTACAAACTGATTGTTACAAATCACTCACAGGGAATCCACCCATTGGGACATACCTCCTCTTAAACTAGGTTTTTCTCTATGACTAGCTAGTAAGAAATTAACCAAAAAAACTCATACATATAGCCCGAAACTCACACATACAACTGATGCAACACACCCCATTCCACCAAGCCCAGCACTAAGTGGACCCATGAAAAGATCACGAGCAAAAGCGATGCGTCATAAGGTGAACTCAATCCTCTCTCTCTCTCTCTCTACAAATTCGATGCCTTGGTGAATGGTGCGCTACCTCATGGAAATTCCCTATGCGTGCTCAGGTTTGATCCCACCATGGAGCCCCAAGACGATGCCCAAGAACGTGCCCAAGACGATGTCCAAGAAGCTATGGAAGAAGTCCGAGAAGACGACATCGAAGAAGAAGAGAAGAAGAAGGGAGGAGGAAAACAGGGAGCCCGGCCTCAAAGCCCGGCCAGGCCGGCTCCCCTGCCCCTCCAGATCGGACCTCCAAAAGAGGGAGCCGGCTTCCACCCCGGCCTCGGGCCGGCCCTCCTGCGCGCCAGGCCGGGCGCCCTCCCGAAGCGTCCGGCCCTAGGCAGGTTCCCCTGCATCTCCAGGTCGGCCTCCCGGCTGCTGCGCCTACCCCGGCCTCAAGGCTCGGCTAGGCCGGCCGCCCAGACCAGCTGCCCTGATCTGCGGAAAAGAGGGGAAAAGCCCCATTTTCCACCTCCACCTACCACATTGGCTATAAAAGGACCCCCTCGGACTAGATCTAGGTTTAGAGATGAATTTAGACTTATGAGCTTTGCTCTTGTATCCCTCTTGCGAGTCTACTCCTATGGTTTGTATCTAGGACAATATCAAGGCTACTCGTATGATGTGTATCTAGGATCATATCAAGATTCATCGGGTTTCCTATCCTTTCCCCTTGGGATTCAGTTAGGGACTTTCCAATCTTCCTCAACTAACCCTTGAGGTTGTATTGGCGTGGTGGACCGACCACGGGTGTGAAGCGATTTCCGAAAATGTTTGTTCGGTTGGATCGATTGTTCCGTAGGAGGCCGTTGCGGCTTAGTTGACGGGAGATCGGGTCTTTCAGTTCTTGCTAGCTATCTTCCCTCCCCGACCCCCCTCTCATTTCCGCTCGTGTTCTTCGTGTTGTTCGTTCGTTCTTCGTGTTATTGGTTGATTCGTGAAGATCGGGCCACCCAAGAGGTTAACCCCTCAATCATCTGGTATCAGCAGTTAGATTGACACGAATTCGACCCCCACTATCCCCCTTTCCACCAAACAATATCTTTCACAAACCCTAAATTCAAAAATTTCACAAAAAATAGCCTCAAAAGGGATTTCGACCGATCTGTTGATTCTTTCAGTTTTTCGTGGACTTGATCCGTAGATTTGTTGCTTAAGACTATCCCCCACCCTTCTATTTAGCCACTTTTCACAAATTTGTCCAACTTTTTTCTTGGATTTGAAGGAATTTAGAAATTGGGCAAAAATCACACAAAAATCCCGCTCTTCGATTCCTGGACAGATTTTCGAACGTGTATTTCTTTGTCGTTGTTGGTCCGATTTGAGTGATTCAAGTTTACACGCGAAGCCCACAACATCATCTATGCAACCACATCAATGGATCGAGACGACATCGCCACCCCCGGCCGCAACTCTGTGATCATCCATCAAATAGGTATAACTCGTGTACCTTGCCCATTCGGACTAGCTCTTTTATATTGCTTGGAAATGCACTAGTGGCACCGAGAGTGTGCGTTTTGCAGTTGTGAGAGCGTAGTTAGATTAGGCTTGGCATTTGTATCCCCATATAGCAAAAAGTGAAAAGAGAAAAGAAGAAAAAGATCGGTGCCAAGTGCTATCCCTTGTAGGAACGTGTAGCTTCGCGTTGCACAATAGAAGAGAGTGGCCGGTTTCCACAGTGCCAATCTTATTGCCTCTTATAGTTTGCAATTTGAGCTAGCGTCCTCCTTGTGTTGGTGTGGCATTGAGGTCAGTCTTCGTTAGGAACATTTCGTCTCCGCTCGTCCTTTGGCCGCACTAACCCCATTTATCACTTGTGTGTGTGTGTTCCATTTTTGTTTCCTCCACTAGGTTTGGTTCTTTTACTAACATTTCATTTTGGTCTTTATCTACGTTTTACAACAAACTTTTTTTCGTTTTTGTTGATTTTTTTTGCCACTTTCCTCACGGCGGCGGCAACTCGGGTGGTGGCCAAAGCAACCGCGACGCCGGGTCTTCATCCTCTGGGGTTGGCCCTTGGGTCTACTTCAACCTGTACACCGGACACGCGCAGCCGGGTCCCCCTATGCGGTCCAACCCCGCCCCCGGCGTGCTCGGCCCATGGCCACCCGTGCTCCCTCCTGCGTCGGCGTTCACCTCGCTGGCCCCGATCCACGGTCAAGATTCCGGCACCAACCCTCCACCGACCCCCGGCTACACCAATGCTCCTGCATGGGACGTATCGGCGCTCGTCTCCGCCCTGAACAACGCAGCAACCCCATCCACCGTTGGCGAGTGGGTAATGGACTCGTGAGCCACGTCACACATGGCCTCTGACCCCGGTATGCTTCACAATCTACAACCCTCCACATCTCCTTCCTCCATCACAGTCGGTAACGGCTCCACTCTACCTATCACTCATATTGGACATTCTTCTTTACCCGCTTTCGCACGCAAACTTCTCCTAAAAAATGTCCTTCTTGTTCCTCACATCATTAAAAATCTCATCTCCATTCGTCGTTTTACTACTGACAATCTTTGCTCTATCGATTTTGACCCGTTTGGTTTCTCTGTTAAGGACCTGCGAACCAAGGCCGTGATCCTTCGATGCAATAGCCGCGACGACCTCTACACCCTGCCATCCACCGTCTCCTTCAACCGCGCCCATGGATTCATCGCCGCCCCCACTACCACCGAGCTTTGGCATCGCCGTCTAGGTCACCCGGGTCGTGACGTTATGTCACATCTTCATAAGCAGTCTTTCATCCCATGTAATAAGGCCGCCACTCATGTTTGCCATGCATGCCAACTTGGCAAACAGGTGCGCTTGCCATTCACTAGGTCTCTTTCAACAAGTGTCGCGTCGTTTTTAATATATTGTGATCTTTGGACCTCTCCACTTCTCAATAATTCTGGTTTTAAGTATTACCTTGTTATTGTCGATGATTTCTCTCATTTCATGTGGACCTTTCCCTTACGGAAGAAATCTGACACCGCTGACACCCTTCTCGCCTTTGTTGCTTATGCCCGTACACAGTTCTCACGACCCCTTGTAGCCATGCAGGCCGATAACGGGACTGAGTTCATTAACTCCGCCATGACCAACTTCTTTACCCAGCACGGCATTCGGCTCCGTTTGTCGTGTCCCTACACATCTGCACAAAACGGGAAAGAGGCCCGGACCCCCGCAGCGCACCGCCGCCTGCCATCCTGCCCCCGCACAGGAGGCAAAAACGCCGGGTAAAAGAGGGCCGCCGCCGCCATTTCGTATGCACCATTTCAATGCAGAGGACGGGGGTCTCAAAGTCATTTTGTAAAAACACATGTATGACATTATCATGTTGTCTAAAGAAACATGTAAAAATTAGTTGATCTTGAGATAGTAAATTTTAATAAATATGTGATGAGTATGCATTATAAATTGTTAATTTGAAAATTGGATGATGTGTAGGTTGCATGTAATGATTAATAAATATTAGTTGAGATGACATGGACTATTGATTGGCTAATAGAATAAATGATGTGGATAGTTTGCATATTGAGTTAGAAAAATAATAAATGCATTTTAGTGAGGTTTTGATTTATAAGACGTATAGATAGATATCGAGACACGGACGATCGAGATGCCACGGACCAGCTGGCGAGTGCTCTAGACACCCTTGGATGGCCGGGACGCGCCTACACATCAAACGCCATGCTGGAGGAAAAAGTAGGCCACGTCAGCATTGTAATGTACGGAGGTGAAACGGAGTAGTACATCAGAGTGTGTATCGGAATAGGACTGATTTACCGCAAGCAAGGCAACCGGCGGCCGAGTCCGACACCTAGTCCCGCGGTGCATGCATAAATAGGCGAGGCGAGACCTAAGAGTGCGATCGACAAGGTCACGCCTACCGGACGAGGTAACTCCAATACGTGTCGATTCGTCTGTGCACAAATCAGCCTCGATCCGGAGAGCGAGGTCACCCAACGCCATGGCGCAACGGCCCGGTAGCTTCCCGGAGAGCGAGGTCACCGCCGCGTTGTCCCTCATCCAACAGGTCAAAGACCGGTTCGCGTCAGAGCCGGCCATCTACGACAAGTTCCTCTGCCTACTCCAGGGTTTCAGCTGCACGGGAAAGAGCACCGATCCCGGCAAGGTTGCGGACGACGCCTACGCGCTTCTAAGCGGCCACCCCGACCTCGTCCACCACCTCGACGCCTTCTTCAACAGGCCCGCGCGCACCGCGCCAGCGCGCCCTAAATGTTAAAAATGACTCAACATGTCCGTGTCCAAGTATGAGGACGAACGTACAGTTGGTTGTTTCCTAGGTGGTGTCTGTCTATAATTCTAGGTAGTTTTGAGTCGGTTTATTTAGCATTTCCTGTACCAGTAAGGGGCAGCTAGCTGTTTCTTTCTGCTCCTATTATTTATTACAAGTACAATAAATAAAAGCCAAAAAGACCTATGAAGCCTACGGGCTGAGGCAAAAACCAAATCGAGTTTGTGAGCGTGTATTCAGACTCGACTTGTGACCCGTGAATGTAATACTCCCTCTGTCTCAAAATAAGTGTCGTTGAAATGGGCTAAAATGGTTATATATATCTACATCTAGATACATCCAAACACACTTATTGTAAGAGCATGTCTAACAGAACCCTTACAATTTCGCCCCCTAAATCGCGTGTAGAGGGCCCTGCAAACGAAATCGAGGAATTTTTGTGCTAAGATTTACGCGTTCATCTAGCAGACCCCGTATCGCCGCCCTGTATGTTTGAATTTAAACTTCGCGGGAGAATAGATGAACTCGATTTTATTGATGATCACCATTGCTTACATGAAATCGAGCTCGAGCTCGTCCTAACCTAGTCTAGTCTAGGAAGACGACGGGGCCGGAAGCCTCCATCGCCTTGAATTGCTCGACGTCGGCGACGGCCTTCGCCTCCTCCTCCGCTTCCGCCCGCGCCGCGGCCTCCGCTTCCTTCTTCGAAAGCTCGACGGCCGCCGCGAACGCGG
Organism: Alopecurus myosuroides; assembly: GCA_028641055.1. Lineage (NCBI taxonomy): Eukaryota > Viridiplantae > Streptophyta > Magnoliopsida > Poales > Poaceae > Alopecurus > Alopecurus myosuroides. The sequence goes on from CM054063.1 coordinate 339,382,966, forward strand.
CCTCCTCCTCCTCCGCTGTCGCCGGAACCTCCTCCTCCGCTGTCGCCGCGCCTCCTCCTTCGCTTCCGCTCGCGCCGTCGCGGCCGCGCTTGCACTGCTGGTGCATCTCCCAATCCGCGCGCCATTTCGCGAATTGGGGGCCGCTCATCGGCCGCGGCGGCGGGTCGCTGGAGTAGTACCTCCCGCCCTCGGCGTAGTCCGCCAGCGACGCCGGCATGCTTGCCGGCCACGCCGCGTACTTCCAGGCGGCGCGGCGGCTCCCTGCAACGGAATGTTTGCAGTGGAGCCGCCACGCCTCCTCGAGCGACTCCGGCTCGTGGCGGCGCTTGGAGCGGGCGGTGGAGGAGCCGGAGCCGTCTGGGAAACTCATCGCTGCGCTTGGAATGGGGCGGCGGCGCGCGGGGAATCGCTCACCGGAGTTGCGGCGGCGCGCGGCGGAGATAGGGTTGCGGGTGGGGGGTTGGACCCCCACCCCAACCCTCACCCACTATAAGTACGGGGCGGCGGGGGCGGTTTCGCAGGCCCCGTAAAAATTTCGTACGGGCCAGGCCGCATACGGGGGCTGCTAGACGGCCGTTTTGGCCCGCACCCCGTATGCCGCCGGAATTTTACGGGGCGCTCGCGATATAAGGGGCCTGTTAGACATGCTCTAAGGTTTCTACTAGGGTTCGATGGATTCAGTACATCGCAGGGATACAATCGCCAATTGCGAGTTCGGATTCGAAGGAAGGGGACGGGGAAGGAGAAGCAAGGACATGGACACGAGAGTCTTTCGTTCTGATCCTTCTCTAGATGCCATCTCCTTACACACGCGTGGCTAAGTACTAGGCGAGCCAGGCCGGCCCGTGGAACTTGGGGTTGGGCCGTCTCCATTGTTGGGGCCTGCTAGGCGTGCTGGAGCTTCCCGCCACTGCCACTTGGGCTTGTAGCTCGTCCGATCCTTGTCGTAGTGGAGGAGTACCCCTGACACCCCCCCTTTTCTTGAGAAACAGCTTGTCCCCAAGCTGGTGCTGCCGGGAAACGGCTGTACAGTTCTTCATGGTCCTCCCATGTCGCCGACGCAACATCTCCTGAAGACCACTGGATCAAGTCCTGGCGTACTGTCCTGTTTGCTTTCTTACGCCACCGAGACGACAACACCTTCCGAGGGAACTCCAATATGTCAGTAACACCGGGAAGTTTAGGAGAACAAGGCGTACCTTCCTTCAGAGCCTTGCGCAGGAGTGAGACATGAAATACCAGATGCACAGTCGATCCCTCTGGTAACCGCAGCTTGTAGGATGTGTCATTGGCCCTAGATAAAACTTGAAAGGACCATAGTATTTGAACAATAGTTTATGGTTGGCTCTGGGTGGGTGCAACGGATGCTTGAATGTAGGGTTGTAACTTTAAGACCACCAAATCACACACTGCAAATTCCCTGAACGACCTGTTCTGATCTGCATATTTCTTGATCATCTGTTGCGCCCTCAACAGGTGTGCCCACAGCAAGTCATGAATCACCCGACGCTCTGTAATCCAATTCTGAACATTGGCAATAGGAGAAGTGACAGGTGCCTCTATCCCCCAATGGCGTGGCTCATGCCCATAGAGAACAACAAAAAGTGACGAGTTTAAAGTCGCATGGTGGCTAGTATTGTACCAGTATTCCGCCGCCATCGAGAGCCAACTGCTCCATTTTTTGGGACATGTGTGTACAAAGCAGCGCAAATATGTCTCCGCGCACTGGTTAAGCCTCTCTGTATGCCCATCAGCGGCTGGGTGGTAAGCAGAGCTCAGTTTTAATTCAGTAGCAATGGCACGGAACAAGTCCTGCCAGAAGTGGCTCGTGAACGCAGGTCTCCGTCACAAACAATAGTCTCCGGAAGGCTGTTTAGTTTATAAACGTTGTCCACAAACCGTGTCGCCACTTTAACTGGTGTGTATGGATGGGAGAGAGGTATAAAATGTCCATATTTGAAAAAATGATTCACGCCACCAATATACAGTTATACTGGCCCGACTGCGGCAATCCCTCGATGAAGTGCATGGCAATGTGTTGCCGCAGCTTCTTGGGCACTCTCAACGATTCCAGCAATCTCGGGTACTTAACCCTCTCCGGTTTAGCCTGTTGGCACACCTGACAAGACTGAACTCATAACTTGATTTGCTTCTTCATTCCAGGCCAAGAGAAAAGACGCTTGATTCGTTTGTTTGTGACTGGTGCACCAGAATGGCCACCCAAGGTACTTGAGTGGAATGTTGTAAAGATCTTTCTCCACAGTGTGAGATTATTACCCACCCAGACGCGGCCATTATGTTTTATAAGATTTCTGTCCAGGGAGAATTGAGACTGAGATTCACTATTCACTGCCAAGGCTGACAAAATTTTGGTAGCGACAGGTCCTGCTGATATCCTGCTACCACTTAAGAAATACACGCCGGTTGGCACATTGAAACGGCCGATATCTCCATGCACATATCATGATTTTTTCTGGACAAGGCGTTGCCGCTACATTTTATTTATAGTTGCGATGCACTATTTGGTAATGTAAGCCCAGTAATTTGGCAAAGCCTTTTGCCGCCAAGGGTGTATTCAAACTCCGTTCTTCCAAGTGGACCAAGCTGCATTGATCTGTATGAATTACAAATTCTTCATGTTGTAAATAGGTCCTCCATGGTTCAACTGCAAGCAATATGGCTAGATATTCCTTTTCATATGTTGAGAGGCCACTATTCTTTGGACCAAATGGTTTGCTCAAGTAAGCAATATGATGCCCTTGTTGATGCAACACAACTCCAATTCCCTGTGCATTGCATCTGTTTCCAACACAAAAGTTTTGTTGAAATCTGGTATGGCTAGCACTGGTGCAGTGGATAGGGCCTTCTTCAAATCTTGGAATGTTGTATCAGCAATACTGCTCCACTGATACACCATGTTTTACTTGAGTAGCTGATTTAAGGGCCTGACAATCACACCAAAATTTCTGTCAAACTTTCTATAATACCCAGCTAAACCCAAAAAATCCCTTAACTCTTTCACATTGGCATGGATCTGCCAGTTTTGAGTTTCCTTGATCTTGGACGGATCAGTAGACACTCCTTTCCCACCGACAATATGCCCCAGATAGGCACATTTTTCTGAGCAAAAGTACACTTAGACATTTTAACTTGCCACTTGTCTTTTCTGAGTAGAGACAACATCATAGATAAGTGGGAAACATGGTCTTCCAATGTCTTGCTGTAAATAAGGATATATTCAAAGAAGACCAGTGCATACTTCCTTAACACCGATTGTAGAGTTTCATTCATGGCACTTTGAAATGTTGCAGGTGCACCAGATAATCCGAACGACATCACTTTATATTCATAATGGTCAGAGTGAGTATAAAAGGCTGTTTTGTATTCTTCCCCAGGTGCCATCCTTATTTTGGTGATACCCTGCTCGCAAGTCCAACTTAGAAAACCAGTGTGATCCTGTCAGCTCATCAATAAGTTCATCTACGATTGGAAATGGAAATTTTCTGCGTACAGTCATAGCATTGAGGCGCTTGTAATCAATACAGAGGCGCCATGTCAAGTCCTTTTTCTGCACCAAGATAGCTGGAGATCCAAATGAGCTAGTACTGTGCTGAATAACACCAGACATCAGAAGTTTAGACAATTGCTTTTCAATTTCATCTTTAAGTGCCTATGTGTGTCTATAAGGCCTAATCTGAACTGGTTAAGCACCCTCAATCAACTGAACTAGATAATACCGGCGCGTTGCGGCGAGACTTTCTACCGCATATAACCAGCTTCAATTTTTTTTGTAAATCATATGAATGAGCTGGAAATATTACATCAATTAAATTCAAATATAATATATTGATATAGTGAGAACAAATACATTTTTTATAAACATATAAAGATTTAGCATTAACGTGGAGGCATTGTTGCCCCAAATAGTCAGGATGGCTTGCGAGAGCATTGAAATAATTGAAGTGTATTCCTGAACACCAAAAATCTGTTACATTAAGTTGGCTTATAGTGACCTTAGTAGATGCACTGACACATATTTTTAAATTCATGTAGCTATGCCTAAAGATCACTGGAAAAGAGATATTGACATCCCCATATGTGATAGCACAGGTGAAGCATTCCTAAAATATAGCCATCGTGTCATCAAGTGAGACATGAGCTATAACATACATCAGTATAACTTGGAACTGAAACACAACTATTTGAAACCTACCTAGATTTTCTTTGGTAGTCTTGAAAGAAACTAATTAATGAATATACCTTTGGAAAACAACTGAACACACTTTGGAATGGACTCTTCCTTTTTATTTTCATAACCACTCCATCAATATCGCCCAAGGGTGGATGGAGACAGAAAGATATCCCTGGTAAAGATAGGAAAACAATTTTTAGTGCTCAAGCATGACTCGAGAATCTGATGTAATCCTTTTACTTGTTTTGACGGTGGGCATGTGAAAATAAATTATGGAACTCAAACCTTCATGTACCATAATCATGTATTCTTCATTGTTCTGATATAGGCATATAGCAAATCAGATAGTACAATTTTAGGACAATCCAGAAGAACAACCAACAAACATGCATGGTTATGTAAAAAAACATGCATGTTGCGACCACGAATGGTACGAACATTCATTCATCTATGAACATTGCATAGAAAAACCAAACAGAAAATCCTATAGTATAATTAACCTCACGATATAGTATTAAAAGATGTTGTGAATGTGAGGGAGGTATTCCACGGGGATTCCTAGTTTCCGTCAACACTTCCAATTTTATGGGCAGACACAAACATGCATGAAGAAAAATTGAACAGAACATTAGTTAATATAAGATATATAATTGAGGATAGACATGAGGAATCAGTCACCTGGCCACTGGCTATGTTCTCGGTGTAGTAGAATGAATGACAGCAGTAGGGAGAGTTGAGGATGACGCAACGGGCAAAATTAACGGTGGAGAGGCCAGAGACGCCGTGGCGCTGTCGGCCAGGGAGTGCATCCACAACTACCTAGAGGCGTCGTGTTAGGGGAGCTTAGCATGGACGCCTCCTCCTAATTCACTATGTCCTGCACGATGGTGGTATACGCGTGGAGGCAGTACCAGCAGACCATTGGCATCGATGGAGGATTGGAGAGGCCTTAAAATTCGTTGCCTCCAGCACGCTGATTTCAGGGGGACACCTTATTTCTTGACTAATCCGCTTGTGCAGGGCCTCTAGGTATGGTGAAGAAGACACGAGTACTGGAGCAACTCCATTGCTTGAATTGGAGGAACAACACCATCCGTTCCATGTGTAGGATTATGAAGCAATAGATGATATGGGAGAGGTTGGATAAGTGGCTTGCAAATATGTACTCAGATTGATTCGCAGCAAGCCAGTTGAAAGGATAAAGTAATAAATTGCATAGTCTCTTACAGGGAGAAGAAGGGCCGCAATAATAACAAAAATAAGTGAAGACGATAACTCTTCAATTTATGGATGACGTAGCCTTACCACACGGCGCCAACTGGTTAGATAAATATTGTGGGACATGCAATGACATGATGACGTGTTAAGAAGATAAAAAAATCCAACCGATGATGGCTCAGAAAGATGACGTGGAAGGCCAGTGAGGTGGCATAACTGGATGTTGAGAGAAATATGTTAGTTAGGCTGATCTACTTAGTTATATATGATTTGGTCGTCACGGTTCCTTTGAGGAGGTAACCCAGATGGATCTGCAAACACATCTTGGAATTTGTCAACCACAATTTGGATTTCTGGTGGTAGTTGGATCTCATCTATAGGATTATCCTCATTAAAAGGTCGAATCTGAAACAACTGTTCAAGCTCATCATTCCTCGAAAGATCGCGTACTGATGAGCACCGATTGGGAGGATAACTTCCCATTGGTAACAATACGGGCTCTTGAGCATATCGAGGCTTTATCAGATCATGCCCCTCTCCTTTTATCCACCAACACGATGAAACTACGTGCACAACCACAGTTCAATTTTGAAATAGGTTGGTTGTTGCATGATGGTTTTGATGAGCTGGGTAACAAAATTTGGTGCAAACCTGTGGGCGGTGACATCCCAATCCGAAGATGGAATAATAGAATGCGCAATGTGCGTAACTATCTTTGTGGTTTGGTTAGACACACTACAGGGATGCTAAAAAAGAAAAGGAGCATTTGTGTTCCATCATTGATGAGCTAGATCGGATCGTTGAGACTCGATTGCTGACTACACAAGAGATTGAACTTAAAAGTCAATCCAATGCGCATATAGCACAAATGTTGCGAGAAGAAGAGCTCAAATAGTACCAAAGATCAAAGGCTCAGTTCATTCTTAAAGAAGACTCGAATACGCGATATTTTCATAATGTCGCCAATGGGAGACATCGAAATAAGCGTATTCATTCTCTTAACCAGGATGAAGGTCTAATCGAAGGGCAGGTACAACTTAAGGCTTATATTACAAAGTTTTATAAATGTCTACTTGGGGCTCCTGAAGTAAGTAATATTACTATGGATGAGTCCTGAATAGATGATATTACCCAAGTCTCCAATAAGGAAAATACCTTTCTTAATTCTCCCTTCACGGAAGAGGAGATCAGGAAGGCGGTGTTTCAGACGGAGCATAATAAGGCACCTGGTCCAGACGGATGTCCGACGGGGTTTTACCAACACTTTCGGAGGTCATTAAAAAATGATCTCATAGAGTTGTTTGGATGCTTACATAATGGACATCTAGAGTTGTTTCGCCTTAACTTTGGGGAAATCGTTTTGTTAACTAAGATTTCGGAGCCAGAAAGGATACAACAATATAGACCAATATTCCTCCTTAATGTTAGCTTCAAAATCTATACGAAAGTTGAAACAATTAGGTTAAATTCAGTGGCGGATCATGTGGTAAAACCTACGCAAACGACTTTTATGCAAGGTAGGAATATCCTAGACGAAGTAGTGACTTTACACGAAACCGTTAATGAGATGCACACGAAGAAATTTAATGGGGTGATTTTCAAAATAGACTTTGAGAAGGCCTATGATAAAGTGAACTGGGAATTCCTCCAACAGACGCTGAGAATGAAAGGATTCTCAGAAGAGTGGTGTGCTTTTGTTCGCAACTTTGTGTCTGGAGGTAGTGTGGCTATCAAAGTCACTGCCGAAGTTGGCCGATACTTTGAGACCAAAAAAGTCTTAAGGCAAGGTGATCCGCTTTTGCCCATATTATTTAATATTGTGGCTGATATGCTTGCGATCATGATTGAACGAGCTAAACAAAGTGGCCTAATTGAGGGAGTAATTCCACATCTTGTTGATGGGGGACTTTCTATCCTTCAGTATGCAGATGATACGATTCTCTTTATAGAACATGATCTGGATAAAGCTGCAAATCTGAAATTAATTCTTTCAGCATTCGAGCCACTGTCCAGATTAAAAATTAAGTTCCATAAAAGCGAATTGTTCTGCTTTGGTGAGGCTCAGGAGGCTGTAGCTCAGTATACCGAGTTGTTCGGATGTGAACAAGGTCAATTTCCTATTAAGTATTTGGGTTACCAATTCACTATAGGAGATTGACTAATGCAGAATGGAGCCATGTCGAAGAACATTTGCAGAAAAGGCTAGCTAGTTGGAAAGGTAAATTGTTGTCCCTTGGTGGAAGATTGGTACTCATAAATTCAGTACTCACTAATATGCTACTGTATATGATTTCTTTCTTCCATATGCCTAAAGGAGTATTAAAAAAATTGGATTATTTCCGATAAAGATTCTTTTGGCAAGGGGACAGCGAGAAAAAGAAATATCGAATGGCCAGGTGGGATGTAGTTTGTCGCCGAAAGACCAGGGAGGGTTGGGTATTCATGACCCACAGGTTAAGAACTCAGCCCTCCTAGGTAAATGGCCCTTCAAACTATTAACCGAAGTTGGCGTTTGGCAAATGCTCTTTAAACGAAAATACATTGGTTCAAAAGAAGTTTCGTAGGTTATGTGGAAACCTGGTGATTCACACTTTTCAGCAGTCCTAATGGCGACTAAGAAACACTTCTTTCGCTATGGGGTATTTAATATTAAGGATGGATCACATATAAGATTCTAGGAGGACATATGGTTGGGTAGTACCACACTCCGAGAATAGTGTATGGTTTTATACAACATTGTGCGTCACAAGGGGGATACGTTGGCTACGGTTATGTAAACATCACCTCCTAATGTGACGTTCAGATGAGATGTCATTGGTCCACGACTTTTGTCCTGGAATGCACTGGTTGATAGGTTGGCTTCGGTTAATCTGACACCAGAAACTGATGAGTTTCGGTGGAATCATACCAGGAACGGTGTGTTCTCGGTGAATTCCATGTATGGAGCTATGGTCCAACAGGATCTTCCAGTCGATATTAATAATAATAAAAAGTTATGGCAGATGAATGTTCCATTAAAGATTAAAATTTTCACTTGGTACCTTCGTAGAGGGGTCATATTAACAAAGAATAATCTTGTCAAACACAATTGGCATGTTTCTTGTTCTCATGATGAGACGATTAAACACGTATTCTTTCGGTGCGCGGGGGGGGGGGGGGGGGGGGGGGGGTGGGAGTTTCAAGGCCTTTTTACGGAGGCTTGTGCATGGTTGGAGCAGGTGGTGAGGAATATTTTTATCCCACATGGATGGCCTCTTGATCTTCGGATAGCAGCTCCATAGTTATCGACAGTCTACGTCTTCATGATTTGTTTAGACTTGTCGTATTTTTTCTTTCTTTCTCTGAATGTCGGCTATGTGCATTTTCATAATGCAGAGGCCGGGTGTAATGCTTAAACTTTAAGTAATAAAAGCCCTTTATAAAAAGTCTAGTCTACTTGGGAGGATCCACAACTTTTCAGAACTCTTCTATGATTAAATCAATTCTTCTATTCGGTGAGTCGTTATCCTAATCAATGCATGTATCTAAATGCATCGTTATCTGCATATTGACATTGGCGGGTTACGTAGGGCGAATTTTTTAAATTTTGCATAGTACATGAGTAAAGTCACCATCTTTCCATTGAATATGCAAGTAATTCCACTCTCTCATGCTAAAATTACAGTGAAAGAACAAATACAACCAGTCTTATGTCACTTGAGTAGGCATATCATAGAATGTAAGACACCAGTGACATTCTAATGTCGTATTCTAATCATGCCTCGAGTGTTGAGGCAATCACTTATCAGCAGCCATGCGAAGACCTTTATACGCAACATCACCTTACTCTTCCAAATCCAAAAAAATATCAAGCTAGCAGTCTGATACTTACAGAGTGCCTGTATAAACGACTAGAGGCATAAACCTCATATTTCCATATCGTCTTCCACTCATCATTAGCAGTCCGATCTAACTGCACGTGGTCAGTCAAAATTATCAAGGACTAGAATTCCTCAAAGGATTATGCTGAAAGAGGGAGGGCAAATAAATGCAATTTATATGTTTTGAGCATAATCCCCTCAACGGAAAGATGGGCTGATGGCGTGTAACACACGTTCGTTGGGAGACCCCAAGAGGAAGGTATGAAGAGCACAATAGAAAGATTTCCCTACAAACAAATCAAGGTTAAATGGACCAGTAGGAGAAAGAAATCACTTCCGAAGGTTGTTGTCAGTTGATGTTGGCTGGGAAAACTACCAGTTCAGCAACAACGTGGAATCTACACAACACAATCAAATTACTTTGCCCCAACAAAGCAGTGAGGTTGTCAATCTCACCGTTTTTTCTGAAACAAAGAATTAGACGTATAGTGTGGAAAATAGTACTTGTTTGCAGTAATGAGAAGAGAAGAGTGAAATCAATTAGAAAACAGTAATTGCAGTAGGAAAATATCGCTTGCAGTGGTTGTATTATCATTGTAAATAAATGGACTGGGCTCCACAGTTCACTAGGGGTGTCTCTCCAAAACAGATAGATAACATGTTGGGTAAACAAATTACAGCTGGGCAATTGACAGATATAAGGGATGCACCGTAGTGCATATGCATGACATGATGATCACTAGGTGATTCATGCGTGCATGTGGTGACCCAGCACACCACTGCATGTGTAGTGCGCAAGTCGGTGACATAATAATCACAGAAGGACTTACTTGTGAATATTACATCCCTTAGAGTGGTACAACAGAAACACAGCGGGTCCAGGCAACACTATAGGATACAAACTTCATTACAAAATCTGGAGAATCTCTTTGAGGAATCAAAGAAGATCTCATACAAATGAAACCTCAGAAGAAGAAATTCGAAGCTCCAAGCCGGAGAAGAACTCTAGCTCAGAACTAATCCACTACGGCTGATGTCAGCCCTAATCTATGGCTTAAGAGAATCTAATCCGATGAATGGACTCTACCTACACCTTGATAGTGTTGGGAATATGCCCTAGAGGCAATCATGTATGATGTAATTCCCACTGTATTCATAAAGTTATTAAGTTGTCCTTGTTTTGAACATCTGATATATGTCATTGAATATGTGATTCGATTGTGGAACTATATATTCATGTTGTTCATACTAGATTGTCCTTGGTCATTTAGGTTGTGCTGGACACACACCCTAGACTAATATGAGTGTTGGCTGATGACACGGTTCCACTTGTCATGGGCATGGTGATGCCATTCCAACGTTCACGGACTTGGCTAAAGAGTTTAGCAAATCGGACTGACCCACATTGAGATGCAACGATCAAGTCGTCATTTGCATGTCTCAATCAATGTAATCCTTAGACCTGAGGTTGTCGCACAATCCGAGTTGTGGATCACCGACTTAGGTTCTGTCAAACGTTGTTCTGTGACAAGGCAACTATAAAGGCAGAGTTCGGGTCGAATGAGAAGCAAGCTGCGTGATGTGGATAATCAAGATGGGATTTTGCCCCTCCGAATGGAGAGATATTCTCTGGGCCCTCTCGAGTGATATGATTCAGGAAGCATGGCCATGCGTGAATCAGTTAAGTGTTAACTGTGTCGGTTGACTAAGAGTTAGTCAGATGAATCACATGTCACAGATCGAGAAGAGAGTTGAGCTATTTAAGGGATGATGATAAATCGCCTATAGCTCGACAAGGTATATCGTGAGGCAAAAGGGACTAAGATGAATATCACATTGAAAGGTATGTCGTCATGACTCAATGGTACTTGGGAGTCGGCACGTTCTGCTAGGAGCCGCTACCGATTGATCGATTGGGAGTTGGACTCCAATCGTGTCCAAGTCGCCATGAGCCTGCAGGGTCGCACACTTAAGAGCGGGAGCAAGTATTGGTCGGGTTGGACCCGAACCGGAAATGGACTGGTTTTGTGAGTCGGACTCACAGAGGGTATGGGCCACAAGTGTTGTGAAGCCCATTACCATACACTATGTAAAGAGGGGCGCAGGTTGCCCAGCGGGCACGTTAGTCCACTCTCCCATGCGTTGGGAACCCTAGCCCCACTCAGTCCAGCCGCCGCACCGGACCTAGCAGTCCGCCGTCGGAGCTCCTCCTCGTACGTGTGGATACCGACAGAGGTGATGTATGTTCAGCACTTCGACGTTTGAGGGATTGGATCGGCCGGACCGGATCGTGGGACTGCACTGCCCCGACGCGCTGCATCGATAATCCGCACCTGCGCGTCTAGTGGTAATACTCGTGGCCTTCTACCTCGGTTAGATCTTGGAAGCATCGCGTAGGAAAAGTTTTTGTTTATCTCTACGCGTTACAACAGATAGCTTCTCCTCCACCAGACTTGTTGATGACGATGCTTTACCGACTAAGTAATAGATAACTCCACCTAGCTTCATGAGTTAGCGATGGTTTCACGACGACGGCTTCCGTAGGGCTTCGACTCTAAAGGAGGGGTTCAAACGGGAACGAATGAGTAACGAGCGTTACTCAGCAAGCTCATGATATATAGTGGGTAGTTTGATGCACTAACTACAGCTGAAGACTCAAAAGCGTCATAAGCTAATGCAAGGTTTTTGTAAATCCTTCTTCAAGAGGTTGCTTTTAATTCTGAAAACTATGCCCGCCAGATCTTCATAGGACTAGAACTTCATGGAGTTGCCTTTCCTGCGGCGTTCGTAGCTCCTTACCGGAACATGGGTGTAACATGCCACATCCTTTTACACTCTGCAGAGGTGCGTTACTTTACCCTTGGGCGACAATGACCATGTTGCACAACCAGGCTCGAGATCCTGTCCACTCCCACTCAGGTGTGGGGCCCGATTGTTGGTCCAAGCCAAACCATGCTTCTCCGCACAATGCATGCCCACCCATTTCTTCCAGGAGGTTGAACCCCTGATTCCACCCCTCACGATGGATATCTAGGCGTCCCTGGCAGACCATCATAGACCCCACAGTCCGCGGGAATTAAGGGATCCCACCCATGTGCATGTAGTCTCGCGAGACCTACAGCGTACGTCTCTGGCAGCCCGTTGACACGCGAACGAGAAAAGATCACAACTGACTTACTCCCCCATAGAAGACCCATGGTCAACGCGGTATTTACGGCGCAAGAATCCTGACGGCAGTTGTTGTTAAATCCTAGGTAATACTTTCCCATGCAGATGGAACCTTCCTTTGACGTATTCATCTTACCATGGTTCCATCCGTCCACCAAACAGAACACTACCACTCGGGTAGTCATTCAATTAGTCATATTATTATAAAAATAGGATCATGCATTCTTTTGAGACTAAGTGGTAATACGATAGAGTTTTTTGCAATTAGTTTGTTATGAAGCACTGCAAAGGATATGAGCAAGAGATGAACTTGCCTGAGATTGAAATAACAATAATAATCCATGTCTTCAGGTTCGAGGGTCACGTAGAAAATCCCAACATCTGAAAGATAGCAAAGTAGTCCCGGTAAAGACTACAGAAAACATTGGCAAGATGATACATGCATAGTAATGAGATGCATCGTGAATTATCCTGGAAAACACCCCAGCTTACAACTGTAAGCCACGTTTGATACAATATCTTAATCACACGGGTTTTAGGTGAAATGTTTCATTACTTGTGGTGATGTGGTTATTAGTTCTTTTAGACTTACTTGTGTTTCACATTTACTTAGCAAACAATTGTTATCATTTTTAGGTATAAGTGTTTATTACTTCATTAGATAACAAAACAACAACACATGGAAAATAACTATTGAAAGGACCGCCGGCTTCGCCCTGTCGTAGCGCCTTAGATGTCGTTACGAGTTTCACAACGCCGGTAGATATCGTGTCTATGCATAACTTGTTTTTGCAGGAAGTTGTGAATGGTATGGCTTATGTGCATGTGATGTGTGTAATCCATACATGATCTGCGTATCATGTTCTTGTCAGCCGGCTGGAGCCTAGGTGCTGTCATTTTATTGTATAACGACCTGGTTGTCGGATTCTCTATGTAAATTTTTCATTTACTAGCTAGTGTAGCTTGTTGGAGAACCCGGATGACATGCAAGTCGATGTACAAGTCGGCTGCATGGAGCAAGATGGCACGTGACAAGAGTTGGCACGAGTCGACTTGCAAGCTTCGTGGAGATGGAGATCACCATGAAGAGAGCCATACCATTTCACATTATAATTGCTTTATTTGTGTTATTGTTATGTCTTTATTTACCTCTATTTAGATAGTTGGTAGATTTTTAATCCCTCAAAGAAGGTCTAGTCGGTCGCCCCGCCAGTGTTGCACCATCACAAGTCGGACATTCTTGGTAGTGGGCTCATAAAATTGAGGTGCTACCAATTCTTTCCGGTTAGGTGGGTTTGAGTCGGACTCTTACAAGCAGAAGCACTTGGTAATCTAGACGAGTCCATCACAACGGTTGTGGGGCTCGGGGCGAGGTAGGTTGGGAGCTAGGGCATGTGATGTCACCCAACTAACAGGAGTCGTATTGGATACGATTGGCAAGGTGTTGCCTACCTAGATCACTTGACGGCTAGCGGTGATGCTAAAGCTCACTAGTCGGCTTGCTTATTTAGGATCTTGAATCACTTAGCAACCATCGGAGGGATGTTGGTTCTAGTGGGAGCATAAGTATTAAATCGTTTAATATGTCTGCTCTTTTATGAATACATGTCTTAAGTGTTTTTGCGTATTTTCTGTTGTAGATCAATGGCACCTAGCAACCTTCCTCGGTTATCCGCGTTTGCGTTGAGGTCAATCCTAGAGAAAGATAAGCTTAATGGAACTAATTTCACCAACTGGTATCGTAATCTGAGGATAGTCCTCAAGCATGACAAGAAAAAACATGTTCTAGAAACTCCACTTCCAGAAGAGCCAGATGACGATGCGACTGTCGCTGTCATGAATGCCTACCGTAAGACTAGAGACGAGTCTACGGAAATTAGCTGTCTTATGCTTGCACACATGGAACCGGACTTGCAGCAGCAGTTCGAGAATGTTGAGGCCTACGATATGATCGAAAGGCTCAAAAGTATGTTCCAGGCTCAGGCAAAAACCGAGAGGTATCAAGTCTCTCAATCTTTGCTGGGCTGTAAGCTGAAAGATGGCGATCCACTGAGTCCGCATGTAATCAAGATGATTGGTTACATTCAGTCTCTGGATCGGCTGGGCGTCCCAATTAATGAAGAGTTCGCTACTGATATAATTCTGAACTCTCTTCCTAGTGCGTATGGTTCGTTCATCTCGAACTACCATATGCATGGTATGGATAAGAGTATCACTGAATTACATGGGATGCTCAAAACGGCAGAGGCTGATATCAAGAAAGGCGCCAGTCAAGTGTTGATGGTGCAGAATAAGGCTAAGTTCAAGAAGAGTTCTTGGACTAAGAAGAAGAAGGATAAGTCAGGAGGTAGCGCCCATGGCCCTGTCCAGAGTGCTTCCTCAAAGACTAAGCCTTCTCCTACAGCCGGTGCCAATTGCTTCTATTGCAAGCAGGATGGCCACTGGAAGAGGAACTGCACCAAGTATTTGGCTGACAGAGCCAAGAGTGGAGGTATGACTTCCGACTCAGGTACACTTGTGTACAATGTTATAGAATTTATCTTGCTGATGCGCCTAATAGTTCTTGGGTATATGATACCGGATCAGTTATTCACATATGCAACTCGTTGTAGGGACTGGTAAGAACTAGGAGCGTGGCAAGAGGAGAGGTTGATATTCGGGTCGGCAACAAGGCGAGAGTCGCTGCGTTGGAAGTCGGCACGATGCAACTTCATTTACCTTCAGGATTTATTTTGGAACTAAATAATTGTTATTATGTTCCAGCGCTTAGTCGAAACATTATTTCCGCCTCATGTTTGATGAGACAAGGTTATGAGTCGAATATTAAGAATAATGGTTGTTCTTTATATTTGAAAGATATGTTTCATGGCTTTGCACCCGTTCAGAACGGGTTATTTATTTTAAATCTTGATAGTGAATCGGTCTATAACATAAATGTTAAAAGGTTGAAACCAAATGATCTGAATATGACTTACTTTTGGCACTGTCGGCTTGGTCATATAAGTTGGAAACGCATGAAGAAGCTCCATGATGATGGACTTCTAACTTCGTTCGACTTAGAGTCATTCGAGACATGCGAATCATGCCTACTAGGCAAAATGACCAAGACACCTTTTGCAAGGAGTTGTGAAAGGGCGTCTGACTTGTTAGAACTAATACATAGTGATGTATGTGGTCCAATGAGCACGACAACCAGAGGTGGTTATGAGTACTTCATTACCTTCACTGATGATTTGAGTAGATATGGATATATCTATTTAATGAAACACAAGTCGGAAGCCTTTGAAAAGTTCAAGGAATTCCAGAGTGAGGTACAAAATCAACTCGGCAAGAAAATAAAGTTTCTACGGTCGAACCGTGGAGGCGAGTACATGAGCCATGAGCCGGAGAGCGAGGTCACCGCCGCGTTGTCCCTCATCCAACAGGTCAAAGACCGGTTCGCGTCGGAGCCGGCCATCTACGACAAGTTCCTCTGCCTACTCCAGGGTTTCAGCTGCACGGGAAAGAGCACCGATCCCGGCAAGGTTGCGGACGACGCCTACGCGCTTCTAAGCGGCCACCCCGACCTCGTCCACCGCCTCGACGCCTTCTTCAACAGGCCCGCGCGCACCGCGCCAGCGCGCCCTAAATGTTAAAAATGACTAAACATGTCCGTGTCCAAGTATGAGGACGAACGTACAGTTGGTTGTTTCCTAGGTGGTGTCTGTCTATAATTCTAGGTAGTTTTGAGTCGGTTTATTTAGCATTTCCTGTACCAGTAAGGGGCAGCTAGCTGTTTCTTTCTGCTCCTATTATTTATTACAAGTACAATAAATAAAAGCCAAAAAGACCTATGAAGCCTACGGGCTGAGGCAAAACCAAATCGAGTTTGTGAGCGTGTATTCAGACTCGACTTGTGACCCGTGAATGTAATACTCCCTCTGTCTCAAAATAAGTGTCGTTGAAATGGGCTAAAATGGTTATATATATCTACATCTAGATACATCCAAACACACTTATTGTAAGAGCATGTCTAACAGAACCCTTATAATTTCGCCCCCTAAATCGCGTGTAGAGGGCCCTGCAAACGAAATCGAGGAATTTTTGTGCTAAGATTTACGCGTTCATCTAGCAGACCCCGTATCGCCGCACTGTATGTTTGAATTTAAACTTCGCGGCAGAATAGATGAACTCGATTTTATTGATGATCACCATTGCTTATATGAAATCGAGCTCGAGCTCGTCCTAACCTAGTCTAGTCTAGGAAGACGACGGGGCCGGAAGCCTCCATCGCCTTGAATTGCTCGACGTCGGCGACGGCCTTCGCCTCCTCCTCCGCTTCCGCCCGCGCCGCGGCCTCCGCTTCCTTCTTCGAAAGCTCGACGGCCGCCGCGAACGCGGCCTCCTCCTCCTCCGCTGTCGCCGGAACCTCCTCCTCCGCTGTCGCCGCGCCTCCTCCTTCGCTTCCGCTCGCGCCGTCGCGGCCGCGCTTGCACTGCTGGTGCATCTCCCAATCCGCGCGCCATTTCGCGAATCGGGGGCCGCTCATCGGCCGCGGCGGCGGGTCGCCGGAGTAGTACCTCCCGCCCTCGGCGTAGTCCGCCAGCGACGCCGGCATGCTTGCCGGCCACGCTGCGTACTTCCAGGCGGCGCGGCGGCTCCCTGCAACGGAATGTTTGCAGTGGAGCCGCCACGCCTCCTCGAGCGACTCCGGCTCGTGGCGGCGCTTGGAGCGGGCGGTGGAGGAGCGGGAGCCGTCTGGGGAACTCATCGCTGCGCTTGGAATGGGGCGGCGGCGCGCGGGGAATCGCTCACCGGAGTGGCGGCGGCGCGCGACGGAGCTAGGGTTGCGGGTGGGGGGTTGGACCCCCACCCCAACCCTCACCCACTATAAGTACGGGGCGGCGGGGGCGGTTTCGCAGGCCCCGTAAAAATTTCGTACGGGCCAGGCCGCATACGGGGGCTGCTAGACGGCCGTTTTGGCCCGCACCCCGTATGCCGCCGGAATTTTACGGGGCGCTCGCGATATAAGGGGCCTGTTAGACATGCTCTAAGGTTTCTACTAGGGTTCGATGGATTCAGTACATCGCAGGGATACAATCGCCAATTGCGAGTTCGGATTCGAAGGAAGGGGACGGGGAAGGAGAAGCAAGGACATGGACACGAGAGTCTTTCGTTCTGATCCTTCTCTAGATGCCATCTCCTTACACACGCGTGGCTAAGTACTAGGCGAGCCAGGCCGGCCCGTGGAACTTGGGGTTGGGCCGTCTCCATTGTTGGGGCCTGCTAGGCGTGCTGGAGCTTCCCGCCACTGCCACTTGGGCTTTTAGCTCGTCCGATCCTTGTCGTAGTGGAGGAGTACCCCTGACACCCCCCCTTTTCTTGAGAAACAGCTTGTCCCCAAGCTGGTGCTGCCGGGAAACGGCTGTACAGTTCTTCATGGTCCTCCCATGTCGCCGACGCAACATCTCCTGAAGACCACTGGATCAAGTCCTGGCGTACTGTCCTGTTTGCTTTCTTACGCCACCGAGACGACAACACCTTCCGAGGGAACTCCAATATGTCAGTAACACCGGGAAGTTTAGGAGAACAAGGCGTACCTTCCTTCAGAGCCTTGCACAGGAGTGAGACATGAAATACCAGATGCACAGTCGATCCCTCTGGTAACCGCAGCTTGTAGGATGTGTCATTGGCCCTAGATAAAACTTGAAAGGACCATAGTATTTGAACAATAGTTTATGGTTGGCTCTGGGTGGGTGCAACGGATGCTTGAATGTAGGGTTGTAACTTTAAGACCACCAAATCACACACTGCAAATTCCCTGAACGACCTGTTCTGATCTGCATATTTCTTGATCATCTGTTGCGCCCTCAACAGGTGTGCCCGCAGCAAGTCATGAATCACCCGACGCTCTGTAATCCAATTCTGAACATTGGCAATAGGAGAAGTGACAGGTGCCTCTATCCCCCAATGGCGTGGCTCATGCCCATAGAGAACAACAAAAAGTGACGAGTTTAAAGTCGCATGGTGGCTAGTATTGTACCAGTATTCCGCCGCCATCGAGAGACAACTGCTCCATTTTTTGGGACATGTGTGTACAAAGCAGCGCAAATATGTCTCCGCGCACTGGTTAAGCCTCTCTGTATGCCCATCAGCGGCTGGGTGGTAAGCAGAGCTCAGTTTTAATTCAGTAGCAATGGCACGGAACAAGTCCTGCCAGAAGTGGCTCGTGAACGCAGGTCTCCGTCACAAACAATAGTCTCCGGAAGGCTGTTTAGTTTATAAACGTTGTCCACAAACCGTGTCGCCACTTTAACTGGTGTGTATGGATGGGAGAGAGGTATAAAATGTCCATATTTGAAAAAATGATTCACGCCACCAATATACAGTTATACTGGCCCGACTGCGGCAATCCCTCGATGAAGTGCATGGCAATGTGTTGCCGCAGCTTCTTGGGCACTCTCAACGATTCCAGCAATCTCGGGTACTTAACCCTCTCCGGTTTAGCCTGTTGGCACACCTGACAAGACTGAACTCATAACTTGATTTGCTTCTTCATTCCAGGCCAAGAGAAAAGACGCTTGATTCGTTTGTTTGTGACTGGTGCACCAGAATGGCCACCCAAGGTACTTGAGTGGAATGTTGTAAAGATCTTTCTCCACAGTGTGAGATTATTACCCACCCAGACGCGGCCATTATGTTTTATAAGATTTCTGTCCAGGG
The DNA here is from genome assembly GCA_028641055.1 of Alopecurus myosuroides. Taxonomy (NCBI): domain Eukaryota; kingdom Viridiplantae; phylum Streptophyta; class Magnoliopsida; order Poales; family Poaceae; genus Alopecurus; species Alopecurus myosuroides. The sequence continues at coordinate 339,402,106 of CM054063.1, forward strand.
AGAATTGAGACTGAGATTCAGTGTTCACTGCCAAGGCTGACAAAATTTTGGTAGCGACAGGTCCTGCTGATATCCTGCTACCACTTAAGAAATACACGCCGGTTGGCACATTGAAACGGCCGATATCTCCATGCACATATCATGATTTTTTCTGGACAAGGCGTTGCCGCTACATTTTATTTACAGTTGCGATGCACTATTTGGTAATGTAAGCCCAGTAATTTGGCAAAGCCTTTTTCCGCCAAGGGTGTATTCAAACTCCGTTCTTCCAAGTGGACCAAGCTGCATTGATCTGTATGAATTACAAATTCTTCATGTTGTAAATAGGTCCTCCATGGTTCAACTGCAAGCAATATGGCTAGATATTCCTTTTCATATGTTGAGAGGCCACTATTCTTTGGACCAAATGGTTTGCTCAAGTAAGCAATATGATGCCCTTGTTGATGAAACACAACTCCAATTCCCTGTGCATTGCATCTGTTTCCAACACAAAAGTTTTGTTGAAATCTGGTATGGCTAGCACTGGTGCAATGGATAGGGCCTTCTTCAAATCTTGGAATGTTGTATCAGCAATACTGCTCCACTGATACACCATGTTTTACTTGAGTAGCTGATTTAAGGGCCTGACAATCACACCAAAATTTCTGTCAAACTTTCTATAATACCCAGCCAAACCCAAAAAATCCCTTAACTCTTTCACATTGGCATGGATCTGCCAGTTTTGAGTTTCCTTGATCTTGGACGGATCAGTAGACACTCCTTTCCCACCGACAATATGCCCCAGATAGGCACATTTTTCTGAGCAAAAGTATACTTAGACATTTTAACTTGCCACTTGTCTTTTCTGAGTAGAGACAACATCATAGATAAGTGGGAAACATGGTCTTCCAATGTCTTGCTGTAAATAAGGATATATTCAAAGAAGACCAGTGCATACTTCCTTAACACCGATTGTAGAGTTTCATTCATGGCACTTTGAAATGTTGCAGGTGCACCAGATAATCCGAACGACATCACTTTATATTCATAATGGTCAGAGTGAGTATAAAAGGCTGTTTTGTATTCTTCCCCAGGTGCCATCCTTATTTTGGTGATACCCTGCTCGCAAGTCCAACTTAGAAAACCAGTGTGATCCTGTCAGCTCATCAATAAGTTCATCTACGATTGGAAATGGAAATTTTCTGCGTACAGTCATAGCATTGAGGCGCTTGTAATCAATACAGAGGCGCCATGTCAAGTCCTTTTTCTGCACCAAGATAGCTGGAGATCCAAATGAGCTAGTACTGTGCTGAATAACACCAGACATCAGAAGTTTAGACAATTGCTTTTCAATTTCATCTTTAAGTGCCTATGTGTGTCTATAAGGCCTAATCTGAACTGGTTAAGCACCCTCAATCAACTGAACTAGATAATACCGGCGCGTTGCGGCGAGACTTTCTACCGCATATAACCAGCTTCAATTTTTTTTTGTAAATCCTATGAATGAGCTGGAAATATTACATCAATTCAATTCAAATATAATATATTGATATAGTGAGAACAAATACATTTTTTATAAACATATAAAGATTTAGCATTAACGTGGAGGCATTGTTGCCCCGAATAGTCAGGATGGCTTGCGAGAGCATTGAAATAATTGAAGTGTATTCCTGAACAACAAAAATCTGTTACATTAAGTTGGCTTATAGTGACCTTAGTAGATGCACTGACACATATTTTTAAATTCATGTAGCTATGCCTAAAGATCACTGGAAAAGAGATATTGACATCCCCATATGTGATAGCACAGGTGAAGCATTCCTAAAATATAGCCATCGTGTCATCAAGTGAGACATGAGCTATAACATACATCAGTATAACTTGGAACTGAAACACAACTATTTGAAACCTACCTAGATTTTCTTTGGTAGTCTTGAAACAAACTAATTAATGAATATACCTTTGGAAAACAACTGAACACACTTTGGAATGGACTCTTCCTTTTTATTTTCATAACCACTCCATCAATATCGCCCAAGGGTGGATGGAGACAGAAAGATATCCCTGGTAAAGACAGGAAAACAATTTTTAGTGCTCAAGCATGACTCGAGAATCTGATGTAATCCTTTTACTTGTTTTGACGGTGGGCATGTGAAAATAAATTATGGAACTCAAACCTTCATGTACCATAATCATGTATTCTTCATTGTTCTGATATAGGCATATAGCAAATGAGATAGTACAATTTTAGGACAATCCAGAAGAACAACCAACAAACATGCATGGTTATGTAAAAAAAACATGCATGTTGCGACCACGAATGGTACGAACATTCATTCATCTATGAACATTGCATAGAAAAACCAAACAGAAAATCCTATAGTATAATTAACCTCACGATATAGTATTAAAAGATGTTGTGAATGTGAGGGAGGTATTCCACGGGGATTCCTAGTTTCCGTCAACACTTCCAATTTTATGGGCAGACACAAACATGCATGAAGAAAAATTGAACAGAACATCAGTTAATATAAGATATATAATTGAGGATAGACATGAGGTATCAGTCACCTGGCCACTGGCTATGTTCTCGGTGTAGTAGAATGAATGACAGCAGTAGGGAGAGTTGAGGATGACGCAACGGGCAAAATTAACGGTGGAGAGGCCAGAGACGCCGTGGCGCTGTCGGCCAGGGAGTGCATCCACAACTACCTAGAGGCGTCGTGTTAGGGGAGCTTAGCGTGGACGCCTCCTCCTAATTCACTATGTCCTGCACGATGGTGGTATACGCGTGGAGGCAGTACCAGCAGACCATTGGCATCGATGGAGGATTGGAGAGGCCTTAAAATTCGTTGCCTCCAGCACGCTGATTTCAGGGGGACACCTTATTTCTTGACTAATCCGCTTGTGCAGGGCCTCTAGGTATGGTGAAGAAGACACGAGTACTGGAGCAACTCCATTGCTTGAATTGGAGGAACAACACCATCCGTTCCATGTGTAGGATTATGAAGCAATAGATGATATGGGAGAGGTTGGATAAGTGGCTTGCAAATATGTACTCAGATTGATTCGCAGCAAGCCAGTTGAAAGGATAAAGTAATTTATGGATGACGTAGCCTTACCACACGGCGCCAACTGGTTAGATAAATATTGTGGGACATGCAATGACATGATGACGTGTTAAGAAGATAAAAAAATCCAACCGATGATGGCTCAGAAAGATGACGTGGAAGGCCAGTGAGGTGGCATAACTGGATGTTGAGAGAAATATGTTAGTTAGGCTGATCTACTTAGTTATATATGATTTGGTCGTCACGGTTCCTTTGAGGAGGTAACCCAGATGGATCTGCAAACACATCCTGGAATTTGTCAACCACAATTTGGATTTCTGGTGGTAGTTGGATCTCATCTATAGGATTATCCTCATTAAAAGGTCGAATCTGAAACAACTGTTCAAGCTCATCATTCCTCGAAAGATCGCGTACTGATGAGCACCGATTGGGAGGATAACTTCCCATTGGTAACAATACGGGCTCTTGAGCATATCGAGGCTTTATCAGATCATGCCCCTCTCCTTTTATCCACCAACACGATGAAACTACGTGCACAACCACAGTTCAATTTTGAAATAGGTTGGTTGTTGCATGATGGTTTTGATGAGCTGGGTAACAAAATTTGGTGCAAACCTGTGGGCGGTGACATCCCAATCCGAAGATGGAATAATAGAATGCGCAATGTGCGTAACTATCTTTGTGGTTTGGTTAGACACACTACAGGGATGCTAAAAAAGAAAAGGAGCATTTGTGTTCCATCATTGATGAGCTAGATCGGATCGTTGAGACTCGATTGCTGACTACACAAGAGATTGAACTTAAAAGTCAATCCAATGCGCATATAGCACAAATGTTGCGAGAAGAAGAGCTCAAATAGTACCAAAGATCAAAGGCTCAGTTCATTCTTAAAGAAGACTCGAATACGCGATATTTTCATAATGTCGCCAATGGGAGACATCGAAATAAGCGTATTCATTCTCTTAACCAGGATGAAGGTCTAATCGAAGGGCAGGTACAACTTAAGGCTTATATTACAAAGTTTTATAAATGTCTACTTGGGGCTCCTGAAGTAAGTAATATTACTATGGATGAGTCCTGAATAGATGATATTACCCAAGTCTCCAATAAGGAAAATACCTTTCTTAATTCTCCCTTCACGGAAGAGGAGATCAGGAAGGCGGTGTTTCAGACGGAGCATAATAAGGCACCTGGTCCAGACGGATGTCCGACGGGGTTTTACCAACACTTTGGGAGGTCATTAAAAAATGATCTCATAGAGTTGTTTGGATGCTTACATAATGGACATCTAGAGTTGTTTCGCCTTAACTTTGGGGAAATCGTTTTGTTAACTAAGATTTCGGAGCCAGAAAGGATACAACAATATAGACCAATATTCCTCCTTAATGTTAGCTTCAAAATCTATACGAAAGTTGAAACAATTAGGTTAAATTCAGTGGCGGATCATGTGGTAAAACCTACGCAAACGACTTTTATGCAAGGTAGGAATATCCTAGACGAAGTAGTGACTTTACACGAAACCGTTAATGAGATGCACACGAAGAAATTTAATGGGGTGAGTTTCAAAATAGACTTTGAGAAGGCCTATGATAAAGTGAACTGGGAATTCCTCCAACAGACGCTGAGAATGAAAGGATTCTCAGAAGAGTGGTGTGCTTTTGTTCGCAACTTTGTGTCTGGAGGTAGTGTGGCTATCAAAGTCACTGCCGAAGTTGGCCGATACTTTGAGACCAAAAAAGTCTTAAGGCAAGGTGATCCGCTTTTGCCCATATTATTTAATATTGTGGCTGATATGCTTGCGATCATGATTGAACGAGCTAAACAAAGTGGCCTAATTGAGGGAGTAATTCCACATCTTGTTGATGGGGGACTTTCTATCCTTCAGTATGCAGATGATACGATTCTCTTTATAGAACATGATCTGGATAAAGCTGCAAATCTGAAATTAATTCTTTCAGCATTCGAGCCACTGTCCAGATTAAAAATTAAGTTCCATAAAAGCGAATTGTTCTGCTTTGGTGAGGCTCAGGAGGCTGTAGCTCAGTATACCGAGTTGTTCGGATGTGAACAAGATCAATTTCCTATTAAGTATTTGGGTTACCAATTCACTATAGGAGATTGACTAATGCAGAATGGAGCCATGTCGAAGAACATTTGCAGAAAAGGCTAGCTAGTTGGAAAGGTAAATTGTTGTCCCTTGGTGGAAGATTGGTACTCATAAATTCAGTACTCACTAATATGCTACTGTATATGATTTCTTTCTTCCATATGCCTAAAGGAGTATTAAAAAAATTGGATTATTTCCGATAAAGATTCTTTTGGCAAGGGGACAGCGAGAAAAAGAAATATCGAATGGCCAGGTGGGATGTAGTTTGTCGCCGAAAGACCAGGGAGGGTTGGGTATTCATGACCCACAGGTTAAGAACTCAGCCCTCCTAGGTAAATGGCCCTTCAAACTATTAACCGAAGTTGGCGTTTGGCAAATGCTCTTTAAACGAAAATACATTGGTTCAAAAGAAGTTTCGTAGGTTATGTGGAAACCTGGTGATTCACACTTTTCAGCAGTCCTAATGGCGACTAAGAAACACTTATTTCGCTATGGGGTATTTAATATTAAGGATGGATCACATATAAGATTCTAGGAGGACATATGGTTGGGTAGTACCACACTCCGAGAATAGTGTATGGTTTTATACAACATTGTGCGTCACAAGGGGGATACGTTGGCTACGGTTATGTAAACATCACCTCCTAATGTGACGTTCAGATGAGATGTCATTGGTCCACGACTTTTGTCCTGGAATGCACTGGTTGATAGGTTGGCTTCGGTTAATCTGACACCAGAAACTGATGAGTTTCGGTGGAATCATACCAGGAACGGTGTGTTCTCGGTGAATTCCATGTATGGAGCTATGGTCCAACAGGATCTTCCAGTCGATATTAATAATAATAAAAAGTTATGGCAGATGAATGTTCCATTAAAGATTAAAATTTTCACTTGGTACCTTTGTAGAGGGGTCATATTAACAAAGAATAATCTTGTCAAACACAATTGGCATGTTTCTTGTTCTCATGATGAGACGATTAAACACGTATTCTTTCGGTGCGGGGGGGGGGGGGGGGGGGGGGGTGGGAGTTTCAAGGCCTTTTTACGGAGGCTTGTGCATGGTTGGAGCAGGTGGTGAGGAATATTTTTATCCCACATGGATGGCCTCTTGATCTTCGGATAGCAGCTCCATAGTTATCGACAGTCTACGTCTTCATGATTTGTTTAGACTTGTCGTATTTTTTCTTTCTTTCTCTGAATGTCGGCTATGTGCATTTTCATAATGCAGAGGCCGGGTGTAATGCTTAAACTTTAAGTAATAAAAGCCCTTTATAAAAAGTCTAGTCTACTTGGGAGGATCCACAACTTTTCAGAACTCTTCTATGATTAAATCAATTCTTCTATTCGGTGAGTCGTTATCCTAATCAATGCATGTATCTAAATGCATCGTTATCTGCATATTGACATTGGCGGGTTACGTAGGGCGAATTTTTTAAATTTTGCATAGTACATGAGTAAAGTCACCATCTTTCCATTGAATATGCAAGTAATTCCACTCTCTCATGCTAAAATTACAGTGAAAGAACAAATACAACCAGTCTTATGTCACTTGAGTAGGCATATCATAGAATGTAAGACACCAGTGACATTCTAATGTCGTATTCTAATCATGCCTCGAGTGTTGAGGCAATCACTTATCAGCAGCCATGCGAAGACCTTTATACGCAACATCACCTTACTCTTCCAAATCCAAAAAAATATCAAGCTAGCAGTCTGATACTTACAGAGTGCCTGTATAAACGACTAGAGGCATAAACCTCATATTTCCATATCGTCTTCCACTCATCATTAGCAGTCCGATCTAACTGCACGTGGTCAGTCAAAATTATCAAGGACTAGAATTCCTCAAAGGATTATGCTGAAAGAGGGAGGGCAAATAAATGCAATTTATATGTTTTGAGCATAATCCCCTCAACGGAAAGATGGGCTGATGGCGTGTAACACACGTTCGTTGGGAGACCCCAAGAGGAAGGTATGAAGAGCACAATAGAAAGATTTCCCTACAAACAAATCAAGGTTAAATGGACCAGTAGGAGAAAGAAATCACTTCCGAAGGTTGTTGTCAGCTGATGTTGGCTGGGAAAACTACCAGTTCAGCAACAACGTGGAATCTACACAACACAATCAAATTACTTTGCCCCAACAAAGCAGTGAGGTTGTCAATCTCACCGTTTTTTCTGAAACAAAGAATTAGACGTATAGTGTGGAAAATAGTACATGTTTGCAGTAATGAGAAGAGAAGAGTGAAATCAATTAGAAAACAGTAATTGCAGTAGGAAAATATCGCTTGCAGTGGTTGTATTATCATTGTAAATAAATGGACTGGGCTCCACAGTTCACTAGGGGTGTCTCTCCAAAACAGATAGATAACATGTTGGGTAAACAAATTACAGCTGGGCAATTGACAGATATAAGGGATGCACCGTAGTGCATATGCATGACATGATGATCACTAGGTGATTCATGCGTGCATGTGGTGACCCAGCACACCACTGCATGTGTAGTGCGCAAGTCGGTGACATAATAATCACAGAAGGACTTACTTGTGAATATTACATCCCTTAGAGTGGTACAACAGAAACACAGCGGGTCCAGGCAACACTATAGGATACAAACTTCATTACAAAATCTGGAGAATCTCTTTGAGGAATCAAAGAAGATCTCATACAAATGAAACCTCAGAAGAAGAAATTCGAAGCTCCAAGCCGGAGAAGAACTCTAGCTCAGAACTAATCCACTACGGCTGATGTCAGCCCTAATCTATGGCTTAAGAGAATCTAATCCGATGAATGGACTCTACCTACACCTTGATAGTGTTGGGAATATGCCCTAGAGGCAATCATGTATGATGTAATTCCCACTGTATTCATAAAGTTATTAAGTTGTCCTTGTTTTGAACATCTGATATATGTCATTGAATATGTGATTCGATTGTGGAACTATATATTCATGTTGTTCATACTAGATTGTCCTTGGTCATTTAGGTTGTGCTGGACACACACCCTAGACTAATGTGAGTGTTGGCTGATGACACGGTTCCACTTGTCATGGGCATGGTGATGCCATTCCAACGTTCACGGACTTGGCTAAAGAGTTTAGCAAATCGGACTGACCCACATTGAGATGCAACGATCAAGTCGTCATTTGCATGTCTCAATCAATGTAATCCTTAGACCTGAGGTTGTCGCACAATCCGAGTTGTGGATCACCGACTTAGGTTCTGTCAAACGTTGTTCTGTGACAAGGCAACTATAAAGGCAGAGTTCGGGTCGAATGAGAAGCAAGCTGCGTGATGTGGATAATCAAGATGGGATTTTGCCCCTCCGAATGGAGAGATATTCTCTGGGCCCTCTCGAGTGATATGATTCAGGAAGCATGGCCATGCGTGAATCAGTTAAGTGTTAACTGTGTCGGTTGACTAAGAGTTAGTCAGATGAATCACATGTCACAGATCGAGAAGAGAGTTGAGCTATTTAAGGGATGATGATAAATCGCCTATAGCTCGACAAGGTATATCGTGAGGCAAAAGGGACTAAGATGAATATCACATTGAAAGGTATGTCGTCATGACTCAATGGTACTTGGGAGTCGGCACGTTCTGCTAGGAGCCGCTACCGATTGATCGATTGGGAGTTGGACTCCAATCGTGTCCAAGTCGCCATGAGCCGGCAGGGTCGCACACTTAAGAGCGGGAGCAAGTATTGGTCGGGTTGGACCCGAACCGGAAATGGACTGGTTTTGTGAGTCGGACTCACAGAGGGTATGGGCCACAAGTGTTGTGAAGCCCATTACCATACACTATGTAAAGAGGGGCGCAGGTTGCCCAGCGGGCACGTTAGTCCACTCTCCCATGCGTTGGGAACCCTAGCCCCACTCAGTCCAGCCGCAGCACCGGACCTAGCAGTCCGCCGTCGGAGCTCCTCCTCGTACGTGTGGATACCGACAGAGGTGATGTATGTTCAGCACTTCGACGTTTGAGGGATTGGATCGGCCGGACCGGATCGTGGGACTGCACTGCCCCGATGCGCTGCATCGATAATCCGCACCTGCGCGTCTAGTGGTAATACTCGTGGCCTTCTACCTCGGCTAGATCTTGGAAGCATCGCGTAGGAAAAGTTTTTGTTTATCTCTACGCGTTCCAACAGATAGCTTCTCCTCCACCAGACTTGTTGATGACGATGCTTTACCGACTAAGTAATAGATAACTCCACCTAGCTTCATGAGTTAGCGATGGCTTCACGACGACGGCTTCCGTAGGGCTTCGACTCTAAAGGAGGGGTTCAAACGGGAACGAATGAGTAACGAGCGTTACTCAGCAAGCTCATGATATATAGTGGGTAGTTTGATGCACTAACTACAGCTGAAGACTCAAAAGCGTCATAAGCTAATGCAAGGTTTTTGTAAATCCTTCTTCAAGAGGTTGCTTTTAATTCTGAAAACTATGCCCGCCAGATCTTCATAGGACTAGAACTTCATGGAGTTGCCTTTCCTGCGGCGTTCGCAGCTCCTTACCGGAACATGGGTGTAACATGCCACATCCTTTTACACTCTGCAGAGGTGCGTTACTTTACCCTTGGGCGACAAAGACCATGTTGCACAACCAGGCTCGAGATCCTGTCCACTCCCACTCAGGTGTGGGGCCCGATTGTTGGTCCAAGCCAAACCATGCTTCTCCGCACAATACATGCCCACCCATTTCTTCCAGGAGGTTGAACCCCTGATTCCACCCCTCACGATGGATATCTAGGCGTCCCTGGCAGACCATCATAGACCCCACAGTCCGCGGGAATTAAGGGATCCCACCCATGTGCATGTAGTCTCGCGAGACCTACAGCATACGTCTCTGGCAGCCCGTTGACACACGAACGAGAAAAGATCACAACTGACTTACTCCCCCATAGAAGACCCATGGTCAACGCGGTATTTACGGTGCAAGAATCCTGACGGCAGTTGTTGTTAAATCCTAGGTAATACTTTCCCATGCAGATGGAACCTTCCTTTGACGTATTCATCTTACCATGGTTCCATCCGTCCACCAAACAGAACACTACCACTCGGGTAGTCATTCAATTAGTCATATTATTATAAAAATAGGATCATGCATTCTTTTGAGACTAAGTGGTAATACGATAGAGTTTTTTGCAATTAGTTTGTTATGAAGCACTGCAAAGGATATGAGCAAGAGATGAACTTGCCTGAGATTGAAATAACAATAATAATGCATGTCTTCAGGTTCGAGGGTCACGTAGAAAATCCCGACATCTGAAAGATAGCAAAGTAGTCCCGGTAAAGACTACAGAAAACATTGGCAAGATGATACATGCATAGTAATGAGATGCATCGTGAATTATCCTGGAAAACACCCCAGCTTACAACTGTAAGCCACGTTTGATACGATATCTTAATCACACGGGTTTTAGGTGAAATGTTTCATTACTTGTGGTGATGTGGTTATTAGTTCTTTTAGACTTACATGTGTTTCACATTTACTTAGCAAACAATTGTTATCATTTTTAGGTATAAGTGTTTATTACTTCATTAGATAACAAAACAACAACACATGGAAAATAACTATTGAAAGGACCGCCGGCTTCGCCCTGTCGTAGCGCCTTAGATGTCGTTACGAGTTTCACAACGCCGGTAGATATCGTGTCTATGCATAACTTGTTTTTGCAGGAAGTTGTGAATGGTATGGCTTATGTGCATGTGATGTGTGTAATCCATACATGATCTGCGTATCATGTTCTTGTCAGCCGGCTGGAGCCTAGGTGCTGTCATTTTATTGTATAACGACCTGGTTGTCGGATTCTCTATGTAAATTTTTCATTTACTAGCTAGTGTAGCTTGTTAGAGAACCCGGATGACATGCAAGTCGATGTACAAGTCGGCTGCATGGAGCAAGATGGCACGTGACAAGAGTTGGCACGAGTCGACTTGCAAGCTTCGTGGAGATGGAGATCACCATGAAGAGAGCCATACCATTTCACATTATAATTGCTTTATTTGTGTTATTGTTATGTCTTTATTTACCTCTATTTAGATAGTTGGTAGATTTTTAATCCCTCAAAGAAGGTCTAGTCGGTCGCCCCGCCAGTGTTGCACCATCACAAGTCGGACATTCTTGGTAGCGGGCTCATAAAATTGAGGTGCTACCAATTCTTTCCGGTTAGGTGGGTTTGAGTCGGACTCTTACAAGCAGAAGCACTTGGTAATCTAGACGAGTCCATCACAACGGTTGTGGGGCTCGGGGCGAGGTAGGTTGGGAGCTGGGGCATGTGATGTCACCCAACTAACAGGAGTCGTATTGGATATGATTGGCAAGGTGTTGCCTACCTAGATCACTTGACGGCTAGCGGTGATGCTAAAGCTCACTAGTCGGCTTGCTTATTTAGGATCTTGAATCACTTAGCAACCATCGGAGGGATGTTGGTTCTAGTGGGAGCATAAGTATTAAATCGTTTAATATGTCTGCTCTTTTATGAATACATGTGTTAAGTGTTTTTGCGTATTTTCTGTTGTAGATCAATGGCACCTAGCAACCTTCCTCGGTTATCCGCGTTTGCGTTGAGGTCAATCCTAGAGAAAGATAAGCTTAATGGAACTAATTTCACCAACTGGTATCATAATCTGAGGATAGTCCTCAAGCATGACAAGAAAAAACATGTTCTAGAAACTCCACTTCCAGAAGAGCCAGATGACGATGCGACTGTCGCTGTCATGAATGCCTACCGTAAGACTAGAGACGAGTCTACGGAAATTAGCTGTCTTATGCTTGCACACATGGAACCGGACTTGCAGCAGCAGTTCGAGAATGTTGAGGCCTACGATATGATCGAAAGGCTCAAAAGTATGTTCCAGGCTCAGGCAAAAACCGAGAGGTATCAAGTCTCTCAAGCTTTGCTGGGCTGTAAGCTGAAAGATGGCGATCCACTGAGTCCGCATGTAATCAAGATGATTGGTTACATTCAGTCTCTGGATTGGCTGGGCGTCCCAATTAATGAAGAGTTCGCTACTGATATAATTCTGAACTCTCTTCCTAGTGCGTATGGTTCGTTCATCTCAAACTACCATATGCATGGTATGGATAAGAGTATCACTGAATTACATGGGATGCTCAAAACGGCAGAGGCTGATATCAAGAAAGGCGCCAGTCAAGTGTTGATGGTGCATAATAAGGCTAAGTTCAAGAAGAGTTCTTGGACTAAGAAGAAGAAGGATAAGTCAGGAGGTAGCGCCCATGGCCCTGTCCAGAGTGCTTCCTCAAAGACTAAGCCTTCTCCTACAGCCGGTGCCAATTGCTTCTATTGCAAGCAGGATGGCCACTGGAAGAGGAACTGCACCAAGTATTTGGCTGACAGAGCCAAGAGTGGAGGTATGACTTCCGACTCAGGTACACTTGTGTACAATGTTATAGAATTTATCTTGCTGATGCGCCTAATAGTTCTTGGGTATATGATACCGGATCAGTTATTCACATATGCAACTCGTTGTAGGGACTGGTAAGAACTAGGAGCGTGGCAAGAGGAGAGGTTGATATTCGGGTCGGCAACAAGGCGAGAGTCGCTGCGTTGGAAGTCGGCACGATGCAACTTCATTTACCTTCAGGATTTATTTTGGAACTAAATAATTGTTATTATGTTCCAGCGCTTAGTCGAAACATTATTTCCGCCTCATGTTTGATGAGACAAGGTTATGAGTCGAATATTAAGAATAATGGTTGTTCTTTATATTTGAAAGATATGTTTCATGGCTTTGCACCCGTTCAGAACGGGTTATTTATTTTAAATCTTGATAGTGAATCGGTCTATAACATAAATGTTAAAAGGTTGAAACCAAATGATCTGAATATGACTTACTTTTGGCACTGTCGGCTTGGTCATATAAGTTGGAAACGCATGAAGAAGCTCCATGATGATGGACTTCTAACTTCGTTCGACTTAGAGTCATTCGAGACATGCGAATCATGCCTACTAGGCAAAATGACCAAGACACCTTTTGCAAGGAGTTGTGAAAGGGCGTCTGACTTGTTAGAACTAATACATAGTGATGTATGTGGTCCAATGAGCACGACAACCAGAGGTGGTTATGAGTACTTCATTACCTTCACTGATGATTTGAGTAGGTATGGATATATCTATTTAATGAAACACAAGTCGGAAGCCTTTGAAAAGTTCAAGGAATTCCAGAGTGAGGTACAAAATCAACTCGGCAAGAAAATAAAGTTTCTACGGTCGGACCGTGGAGGCGAGTACATGAGCCATGAGTTTGATGACAATCTAAGGAGTTGTGGAATAGTTCCTCAACTCACTCCGCCGGGTACACCGCAGAAAAACGGTGTATCGGAACGGAGAAATCGGACCTTGTTGGACATGGTACGATTAATGATGAGTCGGACAGATCTACCTTTATCATTTTGGGGTTATTGTCTAGAAACTGCAGCTTTCACACTAAACAGAGTACCATCAAAGTCAGTAGAGAAGACACCACATGAGATGTGGACTGGTAAAAAGCCAAGTTTGTCTTTTCTTAAGATTTGGAGTTGTGAAGCATTTGTCAAGCGACTTCAGTCGGACAAGCTCACGCCCAAGTCGGATAAGTGTATTTTCGTGGGGTATCCGAGGGAAACCTTGGGGTACTACTTCTACAACCGGGAAGAGGGCAAAGTGTTTGTCGCTCGGAATGGTGTCTTCCTTGAGAAAGAGTTTCTCAGTCGGGAAGTCAGTGGGAGCACGGTGCAACTCGAAGAAATTAGAGAAGAACCAGCTAGGGGCGAGTCGGTAATGGCCTTGGAGTCTGAGCCGGTCGTCTTACCTACACCGGTTATAGCACCTGAACCTCAGAGATCTGCCAGATTACAGAGTGCTTGAGATGTTTTACTGTTAGACAGTAATGAGCCGGCAACTTATTCGGAAGCGATGGTGGGATCTGATTCCGAGTCATGGCTTGGAGCCATGAGATCCGAGTTAAAGTCCATGGATGAAAACCAAGTTTGGAATTTGGTTGATCTGCCTGACGGTGCAAGACCCGTCGAGTGCAAATGGGTCTTTAAGAAGAAAATTGATATGGATGGAAATATTTCCGTCTATAAAGCACGACTTGTCGCGAAGGGGTTCCGACAAGTTCAAGGAGTTGACTACGACAAGACCTTCTCGCCCGTAGCGATGCTTAAATCAATTCGGATCATGTTAGCCATAGCAGCCTATTTCGACTATGAGATATGGCAGATGGATGTCAAGACAGCTTTCCTTAATGGAAATTTAACTGAGGACGTTTATATGATACATCCCGAAGGTTTTGTCGATCCAGCTAATGTTGACAAGGTATGCAAACTTCAGAAATCCATTTATGGGTTGAAGCAAGCATCTCGGAGTTGGAACATTCGCTTTGATGAGGTAGTCAAATCGTTTGGCTTCATCAAGAGTGATCATGATTCTTGTTTATACAAGAAGTTTAGTGGGAGCAAAGTAAACTTTCTAATCTTATATGTGGATGACATATTACTGATTGGAAATGATGTCATGATGTTGCAAGAAACCAAAGAGTCATTGGAAAGGAGTTTCTCAATGAAGGATTTGGGTGAGGCGACTTACATATTAGGAATCAGGATCTATAGAGATAGATCAAGGCGTCTCATTGGATTGAGTCAGAGTACTTATCTGGACAAGGTTTTCAAGAAATTCAAAATGGAAGAGTCCAAGAAGGGATTCTTACCGATGTCCCATGGCATAAAACTTAGCAAGACTCAGTGTCCTTCGACAACTGATGAGCGAAGTCGGATGAGTGTGATCCCGTATGCTTTGGCAATCGGATCCATCATGTATGCCATGATTTGTACTAGGCCAGATGTTTCCTATGCTTTAAGTGTTACGAGCAGATACCAAGCTGACCTTGGCGAAGCCCACTGGGCAGCGGTTAAAAACATCCTTAAGTACTTGAGAAATACTAAGGAAATGTTCCTAGTTTATGGAGGTGATGAGGAATTCAGTGTAAAGGGTTACACGGATGCGAGTTATCTCACCGACTCAGATGATTCTCGTTCGCAATCTGGATACGTGTTCGTGATGAACGGAGGGGCTGTGAGCTGGAAGAGTTCCAAGCAATATACGGTGTCTGCATCTACAACAGAGACTGAGTATATTGCTGCCTCAGAGGCGGCAAAGGAAGCTGTTTGGATCAGGAACCTCCTGATTGATCTTGGTGTGGTTCAGGGCGAGTCCAATCCTTTGGACGTATATTGTGACAACAATGGTGCTATCGCACAGGCCAAGAAACCTAGACAACACCAGAAGAACAAACATATACTCATGCGGTACCACCTCATTCGCCAGTTTGTCGAACAAGGTGATATCAAGTTATGCAAAGTACACGGATGCAAACATTGCAGATCCGTTGACAAAGGCGCTACCACAGCCTAAGCATGAGGCGCACACGAGAGGCATGGGCATTCGATGCCTAGGCAAATGATGCCAGGATGATTGACTCTAGTGCAAGTGGGAGACTGTTGGGAATATGCCCTAGAGGCAATCATGTATGATGTAATTCCCACTGTATTCATAAAGTTATTAAGTTGTCCTTGTTTTGAACATCTGATATATGTCATTGAATATGTGATTCGATTGTGGAACTATATATTCATGTTGTTCATACTAGATTGTCCTTGGTCATTTAGGTTGTGCTGGACACACACCCTAGACTAATGTGAGTGTTGGCTGATGACACGGTTCCACTTGTCATGGGCATGGTGATGCCATCCCAACGTTCACGGACTTGGCTAAAGAGTTTAGCAAGTCGGACTGACCCACATTGAGATGCAACGATCAAGTCGTCATTTGCATGTCTCAATCAATGTAATCCTTAGACCTGAGGTTGTCGCACAATCCGAGTTGTGGATCACCGACTTAGGTTCTGTCAAACGTTGTTCTGTGACAAGGCAACTATAAAGTCAGAGTTCGGGTCGAATGAGAAGCAAGCTGCGTGATATGGATAATCAAGATGGGATTTTGCCCCTCCGAATGGAGAGATATTCTCTGAGCCCTCTCGAGTGATATGATTCAGGAAGCATGGCCATGCGCGACTCGGTTAAGTGTTAACTGTGTCAGTTGACTAAGAGTTAGTCAGATGAATCACATGTCACAGATCGAGAAGAGTGTTGAGCTATTTAAGGGATGACGATAAATCGCCTATAGCTCGACAAGGTATATCGTGAGGCAAAAGGGACTAAGATGAATATCACATTGAAAGGTATGTCGTCATGACTCAATGGTACTTGGGAGTCGGCACGTTCTGCTAGGAGCCGCTACCGATTGATCGATTGGGAGTTGGACTCCAATCGTGTCCAAGTCGCCATGAGCCTGCAGGGTCGCACACTTAAGAGCGGGAGCAAGTATTGGTCAGATTGGACCCGAACCGGAAATGGACTGGTTTTGTGAGTCGAACTCACAGAGGGAATGGGCCACAAGTGTTGTGAAGCCCATTACCATACGCTATATAAAGAGGGGCGCAGGTTGCCCAACGGGCACGTTAGTCCACTCTCCCATGCGTTGGGAACCCTAGCCCCACTCAGTCCAGCCGCCGCACCGGACCTAGCAGTCCGCCGTCGGAGCTCCTCCTCGTACGTGAGGATACCGGCAGAGGTGCTGTACGTTCAGCACTTCGACGTTCGAGGGATTGGATCGGCCGGAACGGATCGTGGGACTGCACTGCCCCGACGCGCTGCATCGATAATCCGCACCTGCGCGTCTAGTGGTAATACTCGTGGCCTTCTACCTCGGCTAGATCTTGGAAGCATCGCATAGGAAAAGTTTTTGTTTATCTCTACGCGTTCCAACAGATAGCTTCTCCTCCACCAGACTTGTTGATGACGATGCTTTACCGACTAAGTAATAGATAACTCCACCTAGCTTCATGAGTTAGCGATGGCTTCACGACGACGGCTTCCGTAGGGCTTCAACTCTAAAGGAGGGGTTCAAACGGGAACGAATGAGTAACGAGCGTTACTCAGCAAGCTCATGATATATAGTGGGTAGTTTGATGCACTAACTACAGCTGAAGACTCAAAAGTGTCATAAGCTAATGCAAGGTTTTTGTAAATCCTTCTTCATAAGGTTGCTTTTAATTCTAAAAACTATGCCCGCCAGATCTTCACAGGACTAGAACTTCATGGAGTTGCCTTTCCTGCGGCGTTCGCAGGTCCTTACCGGAACATGGTGTAACATGCCACATCCTTTTACACTCTGCAGAGGTGCATTACTTTACCCTTGGGCGACAAAGACCATGTTGCACAACCAGGCTCGAGATCCTGTCCACTCCCACTCAGGTGTGGGGCCCGATTGTTGGTCCAAGCCAAACCATGCTTCTCCGCACAATGCATGCCCACCCATTTCTTCCAGGAGGTTGAACCCCTCATTCCACCCCTCACGATGGATATCTAGGCGCCCCTGGCAGACCATCATAGACCCCACAGTCCGCGGGAATTAAGGGATCCCACCCATGTGCATGTAGTCTCGCGAGACCTACAGCGTACGTCTCTGGCAGCCCGTTGACATGCGAACGAGAAAAGATCACAACTGACTTACTCCCCCATAGAAGACCCATGGTCAACGCGGTATTTACGGTGCAAGAATCCTGACGGCAGTTGTTGTTAAATCCTAGGTAATACTTTCCCATGCAGATGGAACCTTCCTTTGACGTATTCATCTTACCATGGTTCCATCCGTCCACCAAACAGAACACTACCACTCGGGTAGTCATTCAATTAGTCATATTATTATAAAAATAGGATCATGCATTCTTTTGAGACTAAGTGGTAATACGATAGTGTTTTTGCAATTAGTTTGTTATGAAGCACTGCAAAGGATATGAGCAAGAGATGAACTTGCCTGAGATTGAAATAACAATAATAATCCATGTCTTCAGGTTCGAGGGTCACGTAGAAAATCCCGACATCTGAAAGATAGCAAAGTAGTCCCGGTAAAGACTACAGAAAACATTGGCAAGATGATACATGCATAGTAATAAGATGCATCGTGAATTATTCTGGAAAACACCCCAGCTTACAACTGTAAGCCACGTTTGATACGATATCTTAATCACACGGGTTTTAGGTGAAATGTTTCATTACTTGTGGTGATGTGGTTATTAGTTCTTTTAGACTTACATGTGTTTCACATTTACTTAGCAAACAATTGTTATCATTTTTAGGTATAAGTGTTTATTACTTCATTATATAACAAAACAACAACACATGGAAAATAACTATTGAAAGGATAACAGACACATTTTATTCTATGTTCAAAACTGTAGGGCTAATGACATCAAGTTTATTTGAGAATGAGGAACTAATACAACTAACTCTATCATCACACACTTGCTAATGACTATGTGATGATATGTTTAGTTGGTGTGAAATCATGAGGGTTTTCTTATTAAGAAAAATAATGTTGTGGCAGTTATTTCTCGTCATAATGGAATATTATAGAATTCTATTATACGTTTATAAATAAGTTTATAAGTTAAACAAAATGATTTATGTTTGACATATTTGAATTGGAAATTCTTTTCTCTTTAATTTGATATAACATTCAATGCAATCTGAAAATATTTGAATAAGTGATTAATTTATTAATTTTAAATGAATTCAATGACTAGGTAAAATATTGCACACATGAAAACTTGGTTAAATGAGTATGAAAACATCATACATGAGTTGGATTAGTCATTTGGAGCATTTTGGTATATAACTTGTATTTTTCCGATTTTATGAATTATTTATTATTTTTATCAATTTTAAATGATTTAATTTAATTTTAAATTTTATCAAACATTTTTGAAGGGTTCATAAAAATTTAGATTATATTTCTCTGATTAATTTGATATATTATTTATATTTTTCTGAGTTATAGAACTAAAGTTATTGAATTAATAAAATTAAATTATTTTCTGTTATTTTTGAATTGACAGGTGGGACCCACCTGTCATATACGATTTAATAAAAATAAAAATAAAAGGATAATGCTCCTGACGTCATGCTGACATCAGGGTGACATCACCACAGGAGGGGATTTCTCCTGTTGAACTGCAATTCGACAATTAAGCTTGAATTGGTGTAATTGGTTGCTTGCACTAGGTAGATGGGGTCTTGGGGAGTCTACGGGTGGCAGCGTCTTGACCAAATGGTCGCCGGAAGATCATCGGCAGTGAGCTTGCGCGGGGGCGGTGATAGCGGTTTGGTGACCGTGAAGTACGAGGCACGGGAGAGCGAACAGAGGAAACGAGGATGCTCACCAGAGCGAGGGGAAGGTGATGGAGTTGTCGGGGAGGCAAGGGAAGGTCGGAATCGCCGGCGGTGTTGAAAATCCGTCGGCGGCCGGAGTTGAAGACGACGGCCAAATTCTTCGGCTCCAGGGCATCACAACATGCGAGGATCAACGAGGAGAGTGAGTAGATGACGACTAAGCTCGTGGTAGGCACGACGTCATCCCTGGTGGACGAAATCGAGCACACGGCGGCGACGGCTGTGAGTTAGGGTTTCGGTTTACGCGGCAGAGAGGCAACAAGAGAGAGAGCTACTGCGCATGAGTGGAGTGGATGGGGATTTCCTCCCCTGGTCTTATCCATGTGAGCAGGGAGACATGCAGGAGGTGGCAACGACGACGTGGCAGCGCGACGTTCTCCTCTTCCTTCGACTACAAGAAATATGTTGATACATGACTCTCAATTTTTGTCACTAGAAGGTCACGTAGTTTCATTCATGACCCCTTTTTGACCAAAAATGGAAAGTCACATACCGAGCGTCTTATTTGATCGTCAATGACTAATTTAATGAAATTGTCATAGCCTCTATGACCCAATCAGAGGGGTCATAACCCTATGACTAATTTATTTGGTCATGTGATATCCTGCCATAGCCACGTCAGATCCTACGTGGCCAATCCTACGTGGCAAAATTATGACCAACTGACTAGGTCATGGAAGAGATTCAGCCCAGTCCATGTTGCTCCACCAAATGGGCCAGCCCAATGTTTTAGCCCGTTAATTTTTTTCCTTTATTTTGTTGTCAGTTTAAAAGGCTCATGTGAAATTTCGTCTGGGCCTAGGCCTTTTTCGTCCATTTCAAATCTGGGCCTTAGCCTATTTATGGTCCAATATAGAGCCCATTTATTTTTATTTTTTCGTGCCAATTGTTGTCAGCACATGTGCCGAGCCAAACGATTCCAGTTCATTTTCTTATTGGGGAGTCGACCGTTGCCTTTGTATATTGGTCATTTTTGATCAATATTCAATAATCTCATTTAAACTGGGGCACATTTTAAGTCGATATTCAATAATCTCATTCAAACTGGGGCAACAAAATGTATAATATTTCACAATACATCCAAAGTGTTACAGAAGTGTTCAGTTTTCTATACACACAAACAGCATATCAAAAAATAACGACCTCTAATGAGCTACTCTTTGATGGGTGCAGGTTCCAGCTTGGTGAAGCTTTCTAATCCTGGAGCTTTTGTAAATGCAGTCAGCCTGAAGCTTTGTCAGCATGGACAGCATCTACACATTATAAACAAACCAGTTAAGAACAGAATAAAAACATAGAAGGCTTATTTCTAGGCAACAGGTGTTCATAAATATCAGTAGAACCAGCATGTTGCATACCTTCACGCAGAAACAAAGTAGAAAGCGCATTTCTAGACAGTGACAAGGAACGATCAAATATTAGGAACACCACATAAACATCTGTAGAAACATGGCATGAAGGTACAAATTACTGTTAATAATCTGCTATAGAAGGTACAGAAACAGCAAGGTACAAATTACTGCTATTTTTTCCACATACTACTGTTGATCAAATATTAGGAACACCACAGATTGCAAGTATATTAACAGAAGGTACAATAACAGTAAACATCTGTAGAAACAGCAAGGCATAAACAAAATAGTGGAAAAAAAGTATATTAACAGCAAGCTATAGAAGGTACAAATGCCTATTTTGTTGGATATAAATTATCAAGCTCTAGCCAACATAAAAAAATATTGAAGTTCTTTTTTGTACATATGAGTTGTACTTGCAATCTAAAGACATGTTGGCAGCACACACTGCATGAACAAAACATTGCAATGTCTTACTTTTCTACAGGAGCAGACTAGCCCTAGAAAACCAATGCACACACCAAACAGTAGGGAACAACCAGAAATATAGACGGAGGAATGCAAGATGCAAAGTTATTCATTACATGTTATAGGAGACAGATCATGCTAGAGCCGGGCTTACAAAACATAGCACTATATCATGGAAGCATGTAACGGATGAGCAACCCAAAATCATGGAAGAAATATAGCGAACATTTAGACATCAGATCAAGCAAGCAGTGAATGCAAAATGATGTGCAGGATGATTCAATCAATTGATGAAGCAAGACTCAATATGTTACAATGGTGTTGATAAGTAGTTGCTTCATGCTACAATAAGTTCAGCTTGACACAACAGAACTACCCCAACACCTATATGTGAAATTAAGAAATGCCTAGCCTGGTGCTTTAACCTCCGGGACACTCAAACCTACAAAGAGGATAACACAATTAGCAAGCTGTCGAGACATCGTAGTAGTTTTCATAGACGGGGGTGCCATGAGACTACGGTAGAGACGTGGGGTAACGGGATAGCGTAGTAACACAGAACACAGGATTTTACCCAGGTTCGGTACGTCGCGACAGTACGACGTGCCTACTCCTGCACTCCTCACTAATTGGGACTAAATCCCGTAAACAGGGTTACAATGTGAGGGTTTTAGATCTAAACCACTCGACGAGGATGAGCTTCTCGGCGAGTTGGCGTAGAGCTTCTCTGTTTGTTGGTTGTTTTGTTTATCTCCCGTCCGGCTTTATATAATAGCCGGATTAGGGCTTACAGAATAGGAAACCTAGAAAACTACGGTAACTTGTAACTTGGAAAGCAATGAATCCGTCTTCTTCTCCAAGCCAGATCACATGGGCTGTGATCCGGGTTCTTCTAGAATCCGGCTTCTGCGCGTCGGATTACTGGGCCGCCTAATGGACCTAAGCCCACTACCACTTAGGCCACCCTGGTAATCCGACACTTGGCCTACCATCTTCTATACCCCTATTTGGTATATATCCGACAGTAGCCCCCAAGAAGGATCAAAACTCTGATTCTCCGCCGTTCGCCAAATATTCTTTGTCCGAGAAATATTGATTCAGCAGTCTTGATTCTTCTTATTCTTCTTTTGAAAAAGATGGTGGCATGAAACTCGGAATCCTGAAAATCCGGCTTTTCTCTCACGATCCTTCGCGGAGAAGAAACTTCCTACGTCAGCGCACTCAACCATGCTGACGTAAGCGACGTTTGAGATTTACTCGGAAAAACCCAGAAACATATCTCTGACAAATTCTCGTGGGAAACGAGGAGATAACCATCATTACCCCGTCGTTTCATTTCCCGGATTTTCCGGCGAGTGACACGCGGCAAACATCCAACGGTCAAAATAGCCGTTGGCACGCATCTAAACGGTTTTCCGGCTATAAATAGCCGTCCTCGTCCTCAACGAAAACTTTCCACACTCCTCACTGTCCAGGCCATTGACGCGAACGAGCTCGAGAGCAAAACACCGTCCCAAGCGCACTTAGCCTCCGAGCACGCCGGAACGCAACGCGCCACCACGAGATGGCCTCCTCGCCGTCCTCGCCGACCCGCGCCGCCATCAACGACATCATCAGCGACCTAGATCCCCAAACTGGGTCACCCAAGCACGCCGGCGACGAGCCGGAGAAATCCGCGGCCTCTGCGGCGGGCGGAGAAAATCTTTCCGCCGCCGCGGACGTTGTGGGCGCTAGCTCCGCCGCCTCCCCGCCGTTCGCTCCTGAAACGGCGGAGGAAAAGATCTTGTTTCAAGTCAACGAACACACTGTGACTAAAGAAGTAGAATTGGTCGGCGACTGGGATCCGAGTAACTCTTCCCTCGTCCTCCTTCGACAAATGTCAAAAGAGGGATTAATAGTTAAAGGCAAATGGCGAAAGTCAGATGGTGAGCTCGAGCCCAGACCAAAAGACGGAGAGTGTGTCCTCCTTACATCTCACATTACGCGAGGTATGGGTTTACCTCCTTCTGCCTTCTTCATAGACATCCTTAACCATTACGGCGTCCAACCGCATAACCTCTCTCCAAACTCCATCCTCTATCTAGCTAGCTTCCAAGCCCTCTTTGAGGGATATCTCGGAATAACTCCTAGTCTAGATTTTTGGCAATACTGTTTTGAAGTAAAACATAACATCACAGAAGGTATTTCCCCTATCTGTGGAACCATATCTTTCATTCTTCGGAAAAATAGAGAGGATTGGTTCCCGCGAATACAAATGCCAGAACCCACCAAATCCTGGCTGGGTTCTTTCTTTTATCATCAGGACATCCCATTCCCTGGCAAGGAAATCGGGGTTCCTTCATTCGTTAATTCCGCCGCCATTCCTCGAGAGAGTTGGACAGTTGAAGCAGTTGAGACATTGCCGGAAAACTTAATGAAGATAAAGCGCCGTATTGCCAAGCTTACTTCTTCCAAACCTTCCTTAACTGGGAAAGACACTGTTTTATGCTGGTTCGGACGTCGCATTCAGCCCCTTTCATTTCGTTCTCGGCTTCTTTGCGAATACCAAGGGCCAGAAGATAGCATGAGGGGAACAGATAAAGCCTATACCAAGAAAGATTTTATAAAGCGGCTTCATCAGCTGGTTGCCTCCAGCGCCCAAATCGAAGAAAACCTAGCCATTTATCACGTGGAAAATCGAGTTCCTAAGGTATTTATACTTTCCTTGTTTCCGAGTTTTCCTCAGATTAACTTGTATCTCCGCCTTTTGATCATGTTGTTAATTCTTTCCTAGTTCAACGAACTCGGAGGAAATGATCTTGCTTCCGATCCCGAACTCAGCGAACTACATGCTAGGTTTTACAACAACCGGAAGCGCAAAAAGCAGGTGACTTTCGAGAAAATGGTAACTGTTGATGGAATTCCTGTCGCCACATCCAGGTATTTTACCGGGGTTTACCTAGTTACCATCCTCCTTCAGTTCTTCGAGATTTTTAACTCTCGGATATTCTTCTTTCAGTCTTGCCCCAACTCCTTTGAAAACAAAGAAGCTGAAGAAACATAAAACTGCTATCAAAGAAGAATCTTCTTCCGCAGCCATGGGCCCGAGGGGTAGAACGGAAGCACAGACAGGTGAAAATCTCCGGACCTCTGCTGGAAACGAACCCGTCTCCAATTTGGACAGTAACATCCGGATAAAAGAAGAACCGTTCGACGATCTTGGATATATTCGTCCGGAGGCTAAAAAAATCTTCGCTCCTGCCCCTCTAATTCGTCCTTGGCCACAGGGCGGGTTAGTTGTTCGCAATGATATTATATTTTCCCCTCGCCAGGTCTTACAAGATGGCCTTCATCATGTTGGGATTCTTTTTGCTGAATATGCCAAAGAATTCAACGAGAACTTGGCCGACTTGCGAGAAATGAGCCAGGTGATACCTCTAGCCCCCAAGCATTAAGTTGAAAATCTGAATTCTTCTTAATGTTTCATCATATGCTTGTTCATACTTAAGCATTATCGATGCAGAGCAAACACAACAACTAAACAGGACAATATGACACGAGTAAATAGTAGAAACCAAGGGGAAGCAAGGATTCTGCTGCAGAAAGATTGATGGAACTTGGATCCCATAGCTAATATGGCAATCAACGACTATACGAAACCATGGTTTTATACCCAAGCCATCATTAACTAATAAAGATTGCATGACAAATGGCTTGGAGCTAAAGCCAGCACAAATAATCTTTGGACCTATATTTTATCTTCACTGGGACATAGACTGCATATGTAGACAACTTATAAATGGAATGACAACTCAAAATATAGAAATTTGGCATACAGCAGCATGCACAACCTCACAGTCATACAAACAATTCCAAGTACTGGTGCTACTTGAGCTAGCTAGTGCAACCACAATAACTTTGCAGGACAATAATACACAGCAGAATGGTAGAAAGCAAGGAGAATAAAGGACTCTGCTGCAGTTATACTGATGTCCCACTATAACTAATATGGACATCCTCATGATTCTACACAGAGAGAAGCAATTTGATGAATCACAACCAAGCAGCAAGATGAACTAGCTAGTGAAAAAACTAGACTACAAAAGATTAGCTAAGGGCAGCGAGTGTTCTTACCGTCAGATTAGCGAGCGTTAACTATCCTCCCGTCAACGCCTGGTTAGCAGCACCGGGACAGATCCGACGCAGGCACTGCTCCTCCGACCTAAGCCGTCGTTGCTCTATAGCAGCCCACTGTTGTCAAGGTCGGAGACGCCAGATCTGTGCCGGAGTCAACCTCCCGTCCGTCCTGTCCATGCTCCGATGGAGACTCGGGCTCAACTCTCTCGTGCGGTGCCCCCTGCAGTGAGGGAGAGACGGATACTGAGACAGGTGCAGGTTGTAGACCGCGATGAACAGAGCAGAGAGACGGAAAACATCAGTTCATCAAACAGCGCAAGCAGCCGACCTGAGAACGGGTGATAGATCGGTTATGTGAGGGTGGAGAGGAGGGTGTTTACCGAGGCTAGTTGGGGTGGGAGGCGGTCAGGGCCGCGGCGGTCTCGGCGGCGAGCTCGTCGGGCTGGCTGGTGGTGACGCCTTGTAGACGCCGGCGCAGACCTTCTGGGCGAAGAGGACGGGGTCGCAGTTGTCATGGCTGAGCCGCGCTGTGATCTTGTAGAAGTGGACGGCCTCCTGCCGCTCGTCCCGCTTCACAACGTACATCTCCGTCGGGCCCTGTGCTGAACAAGACTCTCGTCGAACACGTCGCGGGCAGGGAGCGCGGCGGCGCCGTGGCGGATGTGCGGGCGGCGCGGGGCTAGGGATTGGCAAACAGAGGGGATGAGAGGGGAGAGGGAGTAAGCGGAGACGAGCGTTCTCCGATGGGGTGGTGTCGGCGGGTGGTAGTGGCGGCTGGCGGTGGGGAAACGACTTGGTCTTTCTCCGATTAGGGTTCGACTTGGTCCTTGGCGCCTGGCAGGATCTAAAATGAGAATTAAAATGGAGCGGGAAACGAAGATGCACCCGAAAATTTTCAGGCACACCTCGAATGATCTTCAGTATATACCTTTAGTTACTAAATGACGAAAATAAATTTAATTATTTCAAAAATTTGACATTCTTTTTTAATCCGATAAACGGCGGAAGGGGATCGAGAAGGGTGGGTAGGGTTACGGGCGTTGCGAGGGAAACGGATTGAGAGGAGAGGTGTGGCGGCGCACTCGTTTCCGCGTGGGGAGAGGAGAGAAATTAGGGTTCAGACTGGTTTTAGGATAACAAAGGGAGGGATGTGGTCGCACCCGCGCGCTTGTTGCTGAACAATGTTGACGAACAAAGTTTATTTTCATTTAAATAAAAAAATCATTTTTTATTTTCCGAGTGTAGATAATGTTTTTTTTTTGTGAAGCAACTATCTAAAATATGTTATAAAATTGTATCGAATAAATTTATAAAGTTTTTAGACCATATTTTTTCTACAAATAATCAATTCCTTCCTCTCAAAAGCTTTACATCCACCTTTTCAAAAAAGGAGAAGTTTCTGGCGATTCGATTGGAAACTGTGCAAATTTGAACTACACATGCCTCGTGGTTTGCTCCTGAATGTTTGCAAAAATAAACAGTTGGGTGGAACCTCCACCACTTATGTGTCACCGGACACTTTGCCCCCCGGAGAACCAAAAATATCCCCCGACATTCCACCTCCACCGCTGCACCGACCATCCCCCGACGTTCCACCTCACCACAACTGTCACCATTACTCACAAAGATGCATAATGGAACAACTAACAATGTTGACGAAGATTCATGACTTTCAGGCCAAATGACAGATGTTATGGCCACATCCATGGCATAGTTTGTTTAAATGTGACCATATTACACACAATGATGCATAATGGTACAACTAACAATGTTCACGAAGAAAGTTTTATTTTTCGTGGAATAAAAACATCGTTTTCCATTTCCGTAGTGTCAAAACTGGGTTTTTTGTGAAGCACATACACAAAATATGTTCCAAAATTTTACAAAGTAAAATTATAAATATGTCATGTCATATTTTATCTACAAATAACAAGACTCCTACCTCTCAATAGCACAAAATACACCTCTTTCGAAAAAGACAAATTTCTGCCGATTCTGCTGAAACCGGTCGAAATTTGAACTACATGTGCCTCGTAGTTTTCTCTTTATTTTTTGAAAAAATCATTTTTAGGTAGCCAAGTACCTATTTCAACAGAGATACACCAAGAGTTCATCAAGATTCAACACCTAGGTACGAACGGTCATGTCCCCCGTTTTGACCGTTTTCCGAAACCGGCTTAGAAAATTCCAGAAAATTCAAAAAAACTCGAAACGATGCAAGACCTTCGCGTGGTGTTGTTATATATGTCCTAGTATCCACCAAAAATAATAGACTTGGAATACGACAATTGGGTTGAAAATGTGTTCACATAAATGACCTATCCCGTACGAAGATTCATGGCTTTCAGGCGAAATGACGGATGTTTTGGCCACATCCATGGCATAGTTTTTTTAAATGTGACCATATTCCACACAAAGATGCATATTGGTACAACTAACAATGTTCACGAAGAAAGTTTTATTTTCGTCGAATAAAAATACCATTTTCCCTTCCCGGAGTGTCAAAACTGGGTTTTTTTGTGAAGCACATACACAAAATATGCTGCAAAAATGTACAAAGTAAAATTCTAAATATATTATGTCATATTTGATCTACAAATAACAAACTTACTACCTCTCATTAGCTCAAAATACACCTCTTTCGAAAAAGACAAGTTTCAGCCGATTCCGCTGAAACCGGGCCAAATTTGAACTACAGGTGCCTCATAGTTTGCTCATGATTTTTTGTAAAAATCATTTTTAGTTACCCAAATACCTATTTCAACAGAGATACACCAAGAGTTCATCAAGATTCAGCACCTAGGTACCAACGGCCATGTCCCCCGTTTTGACCGTTTCCCGAAACCGGCTTAGAAAATTCCAGAAAATTCAAAAAAACTCGAAACGATGCAAGACCTTCGCGTGGTGTTGTTATATATGTCCTAGTATCCACCAAAAATAATAAACTTGGAATACGATAATTGGGTTGAAAATGTGTTCACATAAATGAGCTATCTCGTACGAAGATTCATGGCTTTCGGGCGAAATGACGGATGTTTTGGCCACATCCATGGCATAGTTTGTTTAAATGTGACCATATTCCACACAAAGATGCATATTGGTACAACTAACAATGTTCACGAAGAAAGTTTTATTTTTCGTCGAATAAAAATACCATTTTCCCTTCCCGGAGTGTCAAAACTGGGTTTTTTTGTGAAGCACATACACAAAATATGCTGCAAAAATGTACAAAGTAAAATTCTAAATATATTATGTCATATTTGATCTACAAATAACAAACGTACTACCTCTCATTAGCTCAAAATACACCTCTTTCGAAAAAGACAAGTTTCAGCCGATTCCGCTGAAACCGGGCCAAATTTGAACTACAGGTGCCTCATAGTTTGCTCATGATTTTTTGTAAAAATCATTTTTAGGTACCCAAATACCTATTTCAACAGAGATACACCAAGAGTTCATCAAGATTCAGCACCTACGTACCAACGGCCATGTCCCCCGTTTTGACCGTTTCCCGAAACCGGCTTAGAAAATTCCAGAAAATTCAAAAAAACTCGAAATGATGCAAGACCTTCGCGTGGTGTTGTTATATATGTCCTAGTATCCACAAAAAATAATAAACTTGGAATACGATAATTGGGTTGATAATGTGTTCACATAAATGAGCTATCTCGTACGAAGATTCATGGCTTTCGGGCGAAATGACGGATGTTTTGGCCACATCCATGGCATAGTTTGTTTAAATGTGACCATATTCCACAAAAAGATGCATATTGGTACAACTAACAATGTTCACGAAGAAAGTTTTATTTTTCGTCGAATAAAAATACCATTTTCCCTTCCCGGAGTGTCAAAACTGGGTTTTTTTGTGAAGCACATACACAAAATATGCTGCAAAAATGTACAAAGTAAAATTCTAAATATATTATATCATATTTGATCTACAAATAACAAACGTACTACCTCTCATTAGCTCAAAATACACCTCTTTCGAAAAAGACAAGTTTCAGCCGATTCCGCTGAAACCGGGCCAAATTTGAACTACAGGTGCCTCATAGTTTGCTCATGATTTTTTGTAAAAATCATTTTTAGGTACCCAAATACCTATTTCAACAGAGATACACCAAGAGTTCATCAAGATTCAGCACCTAGGTACCAACGGCCATGTCCCCCGTTTTGACCGTTTCCCGAAACCGGCTTAGAAAATTCCCGAAAATTCAAAAAAACTCGAAACGATGCAAGACCTTCGCGTGGTGTTGTTATATATGTTCTAGTATCCACCAAAAGTAATAAACTTTGAATACGACAATTGGGTTGAAAATGTGTTCACATAAATGAGCTATCTCGTACGAAGATTCATGGCTTTCGGGCGAAATGACGGATGTTTTGGCCACATCCATGGCATAGTTTGTTTAAATGTGACCATATTCCACACAAAGATGCATATTGGTACAACTAACAATGTTCACGAAGAAAGTTTTATTTTTCGTCGAATAAAAATACCATTTTCCCTTCCCGGAGTGTCAAAACTGGGTTTTTTTGTGAAGCACATACACAAAATATGCTGCAAAAATGTACAAAGTAAAATTCTAAATATATTATATCATATTTGATCTACAAATAACAAACGTACTACCTCTCATTAGCTCAAAATACACCTCTTTCGAAAAAGACAAGTTTCAGCCGATTCCGCTGAAACCGGGCCAAATTTGAACTACAGGTGCCTCATAGTTTGCTCATGATTTTTTGTAAAAATCATTTTTAGGTACCCAAATACCTATTTCAACAGAGATACACCAAGAGTTCATCAAGATTCAGCACCTAGGTACCAACGGTCATGTCCCCCGTTTTGACCGTTTTCCGAAACCGGCTTAGAAAATTCCCGAAAATTCAAAAAAACTCGAAACGATGCAAGACCTTCGCGTGGTGTTGTTATATATGTCCTAGTATCCACCAAAAATAATAAACTTTGAATACGACAATTGGGTTGAAAATGTGTTCACATAAATGAGCTATCTCGTACGAAGATTCATGGCTTTCGGGCGAAATGACGGATGTTTTGGCCACATCCATGGCATAGTTTGTTTAAATGTGACCATATTCCACACAAAGATGCATATTGGTACAACTAACAATGTTCACGAAGAAAGTTTTATTTTTCGTCGAATAAAAATACCATTTTCCCTTCCCGGAGTGTCAAAACTGGTTTTTTTTGTGAAGCACATACACAAAATATGCTGCAAAATTGTACAAAGTAAAATTCTAAATATATTATATCATATTTGATCTACAAATAACAAACATACTACCTCTCATTAGCTCAAAATACACCTCTTTCGAAAAAGACAAGTTTCAGCCGATTCCGCTGAAACCGGGCCAAATTTGAACTACATGTGCCTCATAGTTTGCTCATGATTTTTTGTAAAAATCATTTTTAGGTACCCAAATACCTATTTCAACAGAGATACACCAAGAGTTCATCAAGATTCAGCACCTAGGTACCAACGGTCATGTCCCCCGTTTTGACCGTTTTCCGAAACCGGCTTAGAAAATTCCCGAAAATTCAAAAAAACTCGAAACGATGCAAGACCTTCGCGTGGTGTTGTTATATATGTCCTAGTATCCACCAAAAATAATAAACTTTGAATACGACAATTGGGTTGAAAATGTGTTCACATAAATGAGCTATCTCGTACGAAGATTCATGGCTTTCGGGCGAAATGACGGATGTTTTGGCCACATCCATGGCATAGTTTGTTTAAATGTGACCATATTCCACACAAAGATGCATATTGGTACAACTAACAATGTTCACGAAGAAAGTTTTATTTTTCGTCGAATAAAAATACCATTTTCCCTTCCCGGAGTGTCAAAACTGGGTTTTTTTGTGAAGCACATACACAAAATATGCTGCAAAATTGTACAAAGTAAAATTCTAAATATATTATATCATATTTTATCTACAAATAACAAACGTACTACCTCTCATTAGCTCAAAATACACCTCTTTCGAAAAAGACAAGTTTCAGCCGATTCCGCTGAAACCGTGCCAAATTTGAACTACAGGTGCCTCATAGTTTGCTCATGATTTTTTGTAAAAATCATTTTTAGGTACCCAAATACCTATTTCAACAGAGATACACCAAGAGTTCATCAAGATTCAGCACCTAGGTACCAACGGTCATGTCCCCCGTTTTGACCGTTTTCCGAAACCGGCTTAGAAAATTCCAGAAATTCAAAAAAACTCGAAACGATGCAAGACCTTCGCGTGGTGTTTTTATATATGTCCTAGTATCCACCAAAAATAATAAACTTTGAATACGACAATTGGGTTGAAAATGTGTTCACATAAATGAGCTATCTCGTACGAAGATTCATGGCTTTCGGGCGAAATGACGGATGTTTTGGCCACATCCATGGCATAGTTTGTTTAAATGTGACCATATTCCACACAAAGATGCATATTGGTACAACTAACAATGTTCACGAAGAAAGTTTTATTTTTCGTCGAATAAAAATACCATTTTCCCTTCCCGGAGTGTCAAAACTGTTTTTTTTTGTGAAGCACATACACAAAATATGCTGCAAAATTGTACAAAGTAAAATTCTAAATATATTATGTCATATTTGATGTACAAATAACAAACGTACTACCTCTCATTAGCTCAAAATACACCTCTTTCGAAAAAGACAAGTTTCAGCCGATTCCGCTGAAACCGGGCCATTTTTGAACTACAGGTGCCTCATAGTTTGCTCATGATTTTTTGTAAAAATCATTTTTAGGTACCCAAATACCTATTTCAACAGAGATACACCAAGAGTTCATCAAGATTCAGCACCTACGTACCAACGGCCATGTCCCCCGTTTTGACCGTTTCCCGAAACCGGCTTAGAAAATTCCAGAAAATTCAAAAAAACTCGAAACGATGCAAGACCTTCGCGTGGTGTTGTTATATATGTCCTAGTATCCACCAAAAATAATAAACTTGGAATACGATAATTGGGTTGAAAATGTGTTCACATAAATGAGCTATCTCGTACGAAGATTCATGGCTTTCGGGCGAAATGACGGATGTTTTGGCCACATCCATGGCATAGTTTGTTTAAATGTGACCATATTCCACACAAAGATGCATATTGGTACAACTAACAATGTTCACGAAGAAAGTTTTATTTTTCGTCGAATAAAAATACCATTTTCCCTTCCCGGAGTGTCAAAACTGGGTTTTTTTGTGAAGCACATACACAAAATATGCTGCAAAAATGTACAAAGTAAAATTCTAAATATATTATATCATATTTGATCTACAAATAACAAACGTACTACCTCTCATTAGCTCAAAATACACCTCTTTCGAAAAAGACAAGTTTCAGCCGATTCCGCTGAAACCGGGCCAAATTTGAACTACAGGTGCCTCATAGTTTGCTCATGATTTTTTGTAAAAATCATTTTTAGGTACCCAAATACCTATTTCAACAGAGATACACCAAGAGTTCATCAAGATTCAGCACCTAGGTACCAACGGCCATGTCCCCCGTTTTGACCGTTTCCCGAAACCGGCTTAGAAAATTCCCGAAAATTCAAAAAAACTCGAAACGATGCAAGACCTTCGCGTGGTGTTGTTATATATGTCCTAGTATCCACCAAAAATAATAAACTTTGAATACGACAATTGGGTTGAAAATGTGTTCACATAAATGAGCTATCTCGTACGAAGATTCATGGCTTTCGGGCGAAATGACGGATGTTTTGGCCACATCCATGGCATAGTTTGTTTAAATGTGACCATATTCCACACAAAGATGCATATTGGTACAACTAACAATGTTCACGAAGAAAGTTTTATTTTTCGTCGAATAAAAATACCATTTTCCCTTCCCGGAGTGTCAAAACTGTTTTTTTTTGTGAAGCACATACACAAAATATGCTGCAAAAATGTACAAAGTAAAATTCTAAATATATTATGTCATATTTTATCTACAAATAACAAACATACTACCTCTCATTAGCTCAAAATACACCTCTTTCGAAAAAGACAAGTTTCAGCCGATTCCGCTGAAACCGGGCCATTTTTGAACTACAGGTGCCTCATAGTTTGCTCATGATTTTTTGTAAAAATCATTTTTAGGTACCCAAATACCTATTTCAACAGAGATACACCAAGAGTTCATCAAGATTCAGCACCTAGGTACCAACGGCCTTGTCCCCCGTTTTGACCGTTTCCTGAAACCGGCTTAGAAAATTCCAGAAAATTCAAAAAAACTCGAAACGATGCAAGACCTTCGCGTGGTGTTGTTATATATGTCCTAGTATCCACCAAAAAAATTAAACTTGGAATACGACAATTGGGTTGAAAATGTGTTCACATAAATGAGCTATCTCGTACGAAGATTCATGGCTTTCGGGCGAAATGACGGATGTTTTGGCCACATCCATGGCATAGTTTGTTTAAATGTGACCATATTCCACACAAATATGCATATTGGTACAACTAACAATGTTCACGAAGAAAGTTTTATTTTTCGTCGAATAAAAATACCATTTTCCCTTCCCGGAGTGTCAAAACTGGGTTTTTTTGTGAAGCACATACACAAAATATGCTGCAAAAATGTACAAAGTAAAATTCTAAATATATTATGTCATATTTGATCTACAAATAACAAACTTAATACCTCTCATTAGCTCAAAATACACCTCTTTCGAAAAAGACAAGTTTCAGCCGATTCCGTTGAAACCGGGCCAAATTTGAACTACAGGTGCCTCATAGTTTGCTCATGATTTTTTGTAAAAATCATTTTTAGGTACCCAAATACCTATTTCAACAGAGATACACCAAGAGTTCATCAAGATTCAGCACCTAGGTACCAACGGCCATGTCCCCCGTTTTGATCGTTTCCCGAAACCGGCTTAGAAAATTCCAGAAAATTCAAAAAAACTCGAAACGATGCAAGACCTTCGCGTGGTGTTGTTATATATGTCCTAGTATCCACCAAAAATAATAAACTTTGAATACGACAATTGGGTTGAAAATGTGTTCACATAAATGAGCTATCTCGTACGAAGATTCATGGCTTTCGGGCGAAATGACGGATGTTTTGGCCACATCCATGGCATAGTTTGTTTAAATGTGACCATATTCCACACAAAGATGCATATCTAACAATGTTCACGAAGAAAGTTTTATTTTTCGTCGAATAAAAATACCATTTTCCCTTCCCGGAGTGTCAAAACTGTTTTTTTTTTGTGAAGCACATACACAAAATATGCTGCAAAATTGTACAAAGTAAAATTCTAAATATATTATGTGATATTTTATCTACAAATAACAAACGTACTACCTCTCATTAGCTCAAAATACACCTCTTTCGAAAAAGACAAGTTTCAGCCGATTCCGCTGAAACCGGGCCATTTTTGAACTACAGGTGCCTCATAGTTTGCTTATGATTTTTTGTAAAAATCATTTTTAGGTACCCAAATACCTATTTCAACAGAGATACACCAAGAGTTCATCAAGATTCAGCACCTAGGTACCAACGGCCATGTCCCCCGTTTTGACCGTTTCCCGAAACCGGCTTAGAAAATTCCAGAAAATTCAAAAAAACTCGAAACGATGCAAGACCTTCGCGTGGTGTTGTTATATATGTCCTAGTATCCACCAAAAAAATTAAACTTGGAATACGACAATTGGGTTGAAAATGTGTTCACATAAATGAGCTATCTCGTACGAAGATTCATGGCTTTCGGGCGAAATGACGGATGTTTTGGCCACATCCATGGCATAGTTTGTTTAAATGTTACCATATTCCACACAAAGATGCATATTGGTACAACTAACAATGTTCACGAAGAAAATTTATTTTTCGTCGAATAAAAATACCATTTTCCCTTCCCGGAGTGTCAAAACTGGGTTTTTTTGTGAAGCACATACACAAAATATGCTGCAAAAATGTACAAAGTAAAATTCTAAATATATTATGTCATATTTGATCTACAAATAACAAACTTAATACCTCTCATTAGCTCAAAATACACCTCTTTCGAAAAAGACAAGTTTCAGCCGATTCCGCTGAAACCGGGCCAAATTTGAACTACAGGTGCCTCATAGTTTGCTCATGATTTTTTGTAAAAATCATTTTTAGGTACCCAAATACCTATTTCAACAGAGATACACCAAGAGTTCATCAAGATTCAGCACCTAGGTACCAACGGCCATGTCCCCCGTTTTGACCGTTTCCCGAAACCGGCTTAGAAAATTCCAGAAAATTCAAAAAAACTCGAAACGATGCAAGACCTTCGCGTGGTGTTGTTATATATGTCCTAGTATCCACCAAAAATAATAAACTTTGAATACGACAATTGGGTTGAAAATGTGTTCACATAAATGAGCTATCTCGTACGAAGATTCATGGCTTTCGGGCGAAATGACGGATGTTTTGGCCACATCCATGGCATAGTTTGTTTAAATGTGACCATATTCCACACAAATATGCATATTGGTACAACTAACAATGTTCACGAAGAAAGTTTTATTTTTCGTCGAATAAAAATACCATTTTCCCTTCCCGGAGTGTCAAAACTGTTTTTTTTTTTGTGAAGCACATACACAAAATATGCTGCAAAAATGTACAAAGTAAAATTCTAAATATATTATGTCATATTTTATCTACAAATAACAAACATACTACCTCTCATTAGCTCAAAATACACCTCTTTCCAAAAAGACAAGTTTCAGCCGATTCCGCTGAAACCGGGCCATTTTTGAACTACAGGTGCCTCATAGTTTGCTCATGATTTTTTGTAAAAATAATTTTTAGGTACCCAAATACCTATTTCAACAGAGATACACCAAGAGTTCATCAAGATTCAGCACCTACGTACCAACGGCCATGTCCCCCGTTTTTGACCGTTTCCCGAAACCGGCTTAGAAAATTCCAGAAAATTCAAAAAAACTCGAAACGATGCAAGACCTTCGCGTGGTGTTGTTATATATGTCCTAGTATCCACCAAAAATAATAAACTTGGAATACGACAATTGGGTTGAAAATGTGTTCACATAAATGAGCTATCTCGTACGAAGATTCATGGCTTTCGGGCGAAATGACGGATGTTTTGGCCACATCCATGGCATAGTTTGTTTAAATGTGACCATATTCCACACAAAGATGCATATTGGTACAACTAACAATGTTCACGAAGAAAGTTTTATTTTTCGTCGAATAAAAATACCATTTTCCCTTCCCGGAGTGTCAAAACTGGGTTTTTTTGTGAAGCACATACACAAAATATGCTGCAAAAATGTACAAAGTAAAATTATAAATATATTATATCATATTTGATCTACAAATAACAAACGTACTACCTCTCATTAGCTCAAAATACACCTCTTTCGAAAAAGACAAGTTTCAGCCGATTCCGCTGAAACCGGGCCAAATTCGAACTACAGGTGCCTCATAGTTTGCTCATGATTTTTTGTAAAAATCATTTTTAGATACCCAAATACCTATTTCAACAGAGATACACCAAGAGTTCATCAAGATTCAGCACCTAGGTACCAACGGCCATGTCCCCCGTTTTGACCGTTTACCGAAACCGGCTTAGAAAATTCCAGAAAATAAAAAAAAACTCGAAACGATGCAAGACCTTCGCGTGGTGTTGTTATATATGTCCTAGTATCCACCATAAATAATAAACTTGGAATACGACAATTTGGTG
Source organism: Alopecurus myosuroides (assembly GCA_028641055.1). Classification (NCBI taxonomy): domain Eukaryota; kingdom Viridiplantae; phylum Streptophyta; class Magnoliopsida; order Poales; family Poaceae; genus Alopecurus; species Alopecurus myosuroides. Next base: position 339,439,202 of record CM054063.1, read on the forward strand.
GAAAATGTGTTCACATAAATGAGCTATCTCGTACGAAGATTCATGGCTTTCGGGCGAAATGACGGATGTTTTGGCCACATCCATGGCATAGTTTGTTTAAATGTGACCATATTCCACACAGAGATGCATATTGGTACAACTAACAATGTTCACGAAGAAAGTTTTATTTTTCGTCGAATAAAAATACCATTTTCCCTTCCCGGAGTGTCAAAACTGGGTTTTTTTGTGAAGCACATACACAAAATATGCTGCAAAAATGTACAAAGTAAAATTCTAAATATATTATGTCATATTTTATCTACAAATAACAAACTTAATACCTCTCATTAGGTCAAAATACACCTGTTTCGAAAAAGACAAGTTTCAGCCGATTCCGCTGAAACCGGGCCAAATTTGAACTACAGGTGCCTCATAGTTTGCTCATGATTTTTTGTAAAAATCATTTTTAGGTACCCAAATACCTATTTCAACAGAGATACACCAAGAGTTCATCAAGATTCAGCACCTAGGTACCAACGGCCATGTCCCCCGTTTTGACCGTTTTCCAAAACCGGCTTAGAAAATTCCAGAAAATTAAAAAAAAACTCGAAACGATGCAAGACCTTCGCGTGGTGTTATTATATATGTCCTAGTATCCACCAAAAATAATAAACTTGGAATACGACAATTGGGTTGAAAAGGTGTTCACGTCCAACGTTTTGATCGTTTTTCGAATTCGGCATAAAAGGTTCGAAAGAAATTAAAAAAACAGAAAAACTTTGCAATTTATCATCACAAGTGACCTAGTAACCTTAAAAAACAATAAACTTGGAATAATTTATAAATTCTGCATTTTTTATCTTGCACTCGAATTTAAAAGAGTAATCCAAAGTATTAGTTATGAAACTTCAGAATCCGATATGAAGCAAGATATAAACCTTAGGGGTATTTTTATTTTATTTTGACTAAAAATGGTCCCTAATAGTTTATAATAACATAATACATATTTTAAAAAAAAATTGAAACTGCTTTGGTTGAAATTGAAGTTCAAAAGCAAAAGTTATAAAAGAAGACAAAAATGAAAAAAAAAAGTGAAAAGCGAAAAAAAAACTGCCAAAACGGCAAGCCAAGCCTAGCAGGGAGGCCGGCCCAGCCCAACAGCGAGGCCCATCCCTCCCTGCAGCAAAGGCCGGCCCAGTCCAGCTTGCCCTTGGACGGGTTATTGATAGTAAAAGTGTAAATGGGCAATTTGACAACAAAGCAATTCGTGGTCTTGTGGTTATAGCGCTGGAGGACTTGTGGGAGGTTGTGGGTTCAAACCCTCACATCCCCAATTCGTATTTGTATTTCTTTTCTCTTGTGTCAGTTCCGATGCCTCCCTTCGGGTCAAATAAATTTCCGCTTCAAGTGTATCACACAAGAATTATTATCGTAGTGGTTATGTGGGATGTACACCTATTGGGAGGTGCGGGTTCAAGTCCCAATTTTGCTTATTTTTTTTGTTTTTCGTGGATATCTGTCCGGGCCTACGTGTCAGGTCGTACACGTGGACTGACACACAGGTGCGAAAATTGACACGTGGCCATGACACATAGGCAAAAATTGACACGTGTACATGACACATAGGCAAAATTTGACACGTGGACATGATATATAGCCAAAAATTACTGCCAACAAACGCATGACCAATTAATTTGGTCTTGATTAAGCAAAAAAAGGGTCATACACCAGGTATCATGTCCTATGACCATCTTGTTAAATAAAATCATGACTTTTTTGGCAAAAAAGTCATGCGTTTAGTCCCCCCCAAACATGTCATGACCAACAAATTAAACATGGTCATGGATCTATGACAAATTCATCCATGGTCAATAAAAAAGGGTCATGTATCAACATATTTCTTGTAGTGTTCTGGCTCGAGGTAGAAGAAAAAGAAATGAAAATTACTGGAAAACCCCCTAGCAGTTTTTAAAAATTACCTACCGGTCCTTCTGTTAACAAAACTGAGAAGAAACTCCTGTTTTCAGGGTCTATTTGTAAATGGAAAAATTAATACAAATTATTTTTAGAAACCTTATCAAATTTCCCAAGTCACCACATTTTGATTTGGTGAATTTGGAGAATATTTGTATTTTCTCTTGGGTGTTCAATTGTAAGTGATTTTATTGTTTTCACTCCATTTAATTTATTACATGGCTTTAAAGTTGTTTTAGGCATGATTATCATGTCCACAAAAAACACATGTGGTTAACAAAGTGACAAAACTTAATTGGAAAATTTTAGATAGAATTCTTTTTTGAAAATAATTTGGTAGCATTACTTGGTAATGTTTCTATGCACTGAAATGAAAATCACCCAATAGGATATTTTATTCCATGCCATACCAAATGCTTTTGATTAGGTAATGGACTTGTTTTCTTTTGTATGGCTTTCTTATTTTCATCTTTGAGGTACTTATCAATTCTGGTGGGCATTTATTTATATTGTGTGTAAGCCATGTTTGATATATTAGGTTCTTTATCAAGTAGAAAACATGTGTGGCTTTGGAATCTATTCGTTTGTTTTCCACCTTTTTTACAAGTATGGAGGTTATCCAATGTTGTTATTTGATAATGTAATCATTTACATGGTTATGTATGGTTGACCTTTTGTTATTATCTATTTGTTATATGTATTAGAAAGATCTAGAAAACAAGGGAATTAATTTGTTTTCCCCTACCTCAACATATCACAAGACATATGGATGCAAGGGCTTGTTATCATTTCATACTTGACACTTGATTCCATTAAATATATTATTATGAGTTCCTCCTCTCTCATGAGCTTGACAGGGGTTATAGTTTCTCTAATATTTTTCCTAATGATTCAATAGATAATTTCTTATGCTCCGTTACTGAGGCAGTGTTGCTTCTTGTGGTCTTTTGTTGCCTGCAATATCTTTGTCTCTAGTTGCCGCTAGTCTTTAGGTGCTGCCTTTATCACTTGCAAGCAAGATCAGCTCTTGGATTCCATCTTCAACTATCTCACCCTTGTGGTGAAAACAACCAATAATTCCAAGAAAAGATTTTACTTAGATGATTATAAGAGTATGTAATTTTGTTTTATGACATCAAGTTGCCATATGCATATAAGAAGAATTAGTTAACAAGTGGATCAGACTTGCCTCCAAAATACTACTCATATACAATAGGCTGAGATGTACTAGGTTATTTAATCTTCTGTTTGTTTGTGTATGACACTCAATTGTTTTAGTATACAAAAGTGATCTGTTAACAAGGTGTACAGGCTTGTTACCAAACTAGTTCTATATAACACTAACATTGGAGTATCACACTATTTCAAGAGGAGTTAATAAGATCAGATCAGGATACAAGAGTTTCCAAATACTCTTATAGTAGATTGAAGTAGCACTTCTAGAATACTCGAAATAATCTTCTTGAAGATATTCATGTGGTAGTTCCTACTGTCTTGTGGGTTGCTTATCTTGCAGAACAACTTGGAGAGGATTGGGAAACAAAATACAATGGCCTAGCCAACATAACAAGATCTAGATTAAGAGTTAGTTCATGCTTTTATTATCCTTCCATCTACTTCTTATTTATTTCCCAAAAAATATGTACTTGATTCATACCTAATTGTTTTTAGTTAGCTATCAATTCAATTTCCCTAATAGAGGTTATAACTTGTTGTTATTCTTTAGTTGTATCCATATATACCTTAGTTGTGGATTTGTTGAATTTGAGTAGAAGTGTGGAATGCTTATGGAATGATGAATTAATAGTAAGTGGATCAAATGGTTCATTGATGTGTTGATATTTCATATTCTCACTGGTATAAGATGATTGAAACAATGAGCATGTGAAGGCTATTGGGGGTTTAATGAATTAAGTCAGAGTTGTTGGTTGTTTTTCTCAGTTGTCTTGATTTTACTTTATACTCTTATTTTCTAAACATAATGCAGATGTAGAGGTTTGGAAATATCATATGTGATGATCAAGGTTTAACAATAGTTTAAGAAGATTTATTTCTTCTTTAAGGTGTTTCTCTTATGGTTGATGAGATATGTACATACTTGATAGATATGTTAATACAATTATTAAGTCATTTCCCACTTATGGGTTTTGGGTTGACACTTGTTTTTACCATTTGTGTTCTATTGAGACTTTGTTATTTAGTTATGAAGGTACACTTAACATTTATGAGATAATTTATAAAGGTGTTGTGTGAATGGTTGATAACTTAGAGAGTTCCTGATTAGAGAATATAATATATCTACTGATGTGATGGTTCAATTATGCTTTACTATCTGGTGTAAGTGTGATCATCAGCTATGTGATTTGGATACTCACCCCGCTTTGAGTTCTAGATACCTAGTGAATTATCCCAACTCACTTATAGACTTGTGGTTAAGGTTGTTGAGAATTTGTGTTTGATCATAACCAATTATGGTTTGTCTTATCAAACGATTTAGTTTGTAGAGATACAATGTTATAAAGATCACTCCAAATGTACTCCTGACCAGATGATCTAAACCTATTTCATCATGTCAAGTGAAACATTGGTCACTTTGGTTTGTTTAAACTTTTGCGCCAAAATTTCCCGTATTTTTAGATGCATGCTTTGCAAATGCACATATTAAATTTAGATCCTTATAACTCCCAAACACTGGGATATTACAGTATCTCCCCCTTAACAAGAACTTCGTCCCGAAGTTCAGCCTCTCTTACGTAAAAAATGCTAGAGAAAACTTCTTTAGACCGTTGATTCTTCACAACTGTTTTCTTGTGTTGTCCTTGGCATGTGTAGCCTCTTGTCTTGCTTGTTCACCTTCCACTGTCTTGCATGATGATCTAATACTATGCTAGTTGTTATGAAAACTATGTTTTGTTACTATACCTTCCTAATGGTCTTACGAAGAACACGTGGTATTTCCACCATATAGTGGATACCAAGTTTCATTCTCCGATGAATAGGTATGGTTTCCTACCTCACAGAACTTTCTGAAGAACATGTGGTATATCCACCAGGTTATGAATAACGAATAAGATTCTTCCGGTACACTGGATATTGTCTATGGTTAGAACTCCATTTGGTTCAATCTAATGGTCTCAAAAGAAATACTGCTCAAAGAAGCTTGTACAACATAGTGTACATTGACTTAAAATCATCTAATTAATAAAAAAAAAATCTTCGAGTTTTCTCGAGTTTTAACATTTTCCTACAGGTGACTATAACCTATTCCACTGGTTACTTCCTATGGTCCTTCTATACCTTTGGGTTTTGACTTCTAAAGGGTGACTCTATAACTTAACTTATCGAATTTCTACATATTTCTTTCTAGGATATAACTACTCTTGTTAACATCTTGGCATCACTTGTGGTATATCTCCATGTGTTGATGAAATATTTTTACCAAATCCAAACAAGATGTGGAATATGGTCCATTCCCATCAGTGGCTTCATTGTCTTCTGCCTTCTTGACTTCCTGATCTTCCAAAGCTTTTGTGGTTGCTTCCATCTGCTGATATTTCAGACCGCTCTCATACTAATCCTATAACCTCTAGACCAGTAACATCAAGATAGAACTCAGTGTTTGCACATTATTTGCACATCAAGTTCAATTTTCATGTACAGATCTAGTCAATCAAAGATCCAAATGAGATCCAATAAAGCCCAAATGCAGTTATCACTCATGCATCAAAAGCCTGTGAAATAGAAGTACTCAGAGTAAAACATCTCAAGTACCAAGGCTCTTAAATGCTATTCACTACAAGTAGGTATATATTACCTTGTAATCCTATTATACACAACCACGTTTTGCCCAGGTAATTACTCCAATTGCATGCCTTACTGCAATGGAATAAACCAAGATAAATTGATCCTATAGTAGTTGTTGTCTAACTTGGTTCCATATAGGACTAAGTACCATGTCAATTGAATTACTTCATCTTGATTATGATAAGCTTCTCATGGCATCTGTTGATCCTTCATGTTTTTGACCACATCGTAGGAGTAGTAATGTAGCTACCATCAATGCTTATGCCTTCTTCTAATTTTATACTATACTATAGTGAGCACCTCTAGACTTGATAACTAAGGATATGATGTATACCCCATAGTTACCATGGTCTAATGTCTCTTCATGATTTTTAAACATCCCTAATTGTTGGCTCCTATACTTATCCTATACCATGTTCTACTCCATCCTATACATTCATAGAATGGGGTATTCATCACTTTGACTTAATCACCTCTGACTATGTCAGAACTCTTTTTCTCAATAAGACTGATTCACGATATACTTCTAACTATTCATACCTAGGTATAAAGAAAATAGATAAGTATATTTACTCAAGTTGAGTAAGAAAATTCTATACAAGTATGATTGTATCATTCTCAAGTGAATGATCTTCATAGTTGTAGGAAATGTGGTTTAGATAAGATGTCTTCCTATAGTCTTTACCAACCTACAGATCTCCTAAAAGGTTTTAAACCTAAGGTCGCTTCGCTCTGATACCATCTGTGGTGACCCAGCACACCGCTGCATGTGTAGTGCGCAAGTCGGTGACATAATACTCACAGAAGGACTTACCTATGAATATTACTTCCCTCAGAGTGGTACAACAGAAACACAACGGGTCCAGGCAACACTATAGGATCCAAACTTCATTACGAAATCTGGAGAATCTCTTTGAGGAATCAAAGAAGATCTCATACAAATGAAACCTCAGAAGAAGCAATTCGAAGCTCCAAGCCGGAGAAGAACTCTAGCTCATAACTAATCTACTACGGCTGGTGTCAGCCCTAATCTATGGCTTAAGACAATCTAATCCGATGAATGGACTCTACCTACACCTTGATAGCTTCTCCTCCACCAGACTTGTTGATGACGATGCTTTACCGACAAAGTAATAGATCACTCCACCTAGCTTCATGAGTTAGTGTTGGCTTCACGATGACGACTTCCGTAGGGCTTCAACTCTAAGCAGAGGGTCAAACGGGAACGAATGAGTAACGAGCGTTACTCAGCAAGCTCATGATATATAGTGGGTAGTTTGATGCACTAACTACAACTTAAGAATCGAAAGCGTCATAAGCTAATGCAAGGTTTTTATAAATCTTTCTTCAACAGGTTGCTTTTAATTCTGAAAACTATGCCCGCCAGATCTTCACAGGACTAGAAGTTCATGGAGTTGCCTTTCCTGCGGTGTTCGCAGGTCCTTCCCGGAACAGGGGGTAACATGCCACATCCTTTTACACTCTGCAGAGGTGCGTTACTTTACCCATGGGCGACCAAGACCATGTTGCACAACCAGGCTCGAGATCATGTCCACTCCCACTCAGGTGTGGGGCCCGATTGTTGGTCACAAGCCAAACCATGCTTCTCCGCACAACGCATGCCCACCCATTTCTGCCAGCAGGTTGAACCCCTGATTCCACCCCTCACGATGGATATCTACGCGCCCCTGTCAGACCATCATAGACCCTAGAGTTCGCGGGAATTAAGGGATCCCACCCATGTGCATGTAGTCTCGCAAGACCTACAGCGTACGTCTCTGGCAGCCTGTTGACATGCGAACGAGAGAAGATCATAGCTGACTTAATCCCCCCATAGAAGACCCATGGTCAACGCGACATTTACGGCGCAAGAATCCTGACGACAGTTGTTGTTAAATCCTAGGTAATACTTTCCCATGCAGATGGAACCTTCCTTTGACCTATTCATCTTACCATGGTTTCATCCGCCCACCAAACAGAACACTACCACTCGGGTAGTCATTCAATTAGTCATATTATTATAAAAATAGGACCATGCATTCTTTTGAGACTAAGTGGTAATACGATAGAGTTTTTTTTGCAATTAGTTTGTTATGAAGTACTGCAAAGGATATCAGCAAGAGATGAACTTGCCTGAGATTGAAATAACAATAATAATCCATGTCTTCGGGTTCGAGGGTCACGTAGAAAATCCCGACTTCTAAAAGATAACAAAGTAGTCCCGGTAAGGACTACAGAAAACATTGGCAAGATGATACATGCATAGTAATGAGATGCATCATGAATTATCCTGGAAAACACCCCACCTTACAAGTGTAAGCCACGTTTGATATGATATCTTAATCACACAGGTTTTAGGTGAAATGTTTCATTACTTGTTGTGATGTGGTTATTAGTTTGTTTAGACTTACATGTGTTTCACTTTTACTTAGCAAACAATTGTTATCATGTTTAGGTAGAAGTGTTTATTACTTGATTATATAACAAAACAACAACTCATGGAAAATAACTATCGAAAGGATAACCGACACATTTTATTCTATGTTCAAAAGTGTAGGGCTAATGACATCAAGTTTATTTGAAAATGAGGAACTAATACAACTAACTCTATCATCACATACTTGCTAATGACTATGTGATGATAGTTTTAGTTGGTGTGAAATCATGAGGGTTTTCTTATTAAGAAAAATAATGTTGTGGCAGTTATTTCTCGTCATAATGGAATATTTTAGAATTCTATTATACGTTTAGAAATAAATTTATAAGTTAAACAAAATGTTTTATGTTTGACATATTTGAATTGGAAATGCTTTTCTCTTTAATTTGATATAACATTCAATGCAATCTGAAAAATATTTGAATAAGTCATTAATTTGTTAAATTTAAATGAATTAAATGACTAGGCAAAATATTGCACACATGAAAACTTGGTTAAATGACTATGAAAACATCATAGGTGAGTTGCATTAGTCATCTGGAGCATTTTGCTATATAACTTGTATTTTTCTGATTTTATGAATTATTTATTATTTTTCTTAATTTTAAATGATTTAATTTAATTAAAGAAATATTTAATTTTAAATTTTATCAAACATTTTTGAAAGGTTTATAAACATTTAGATTATATTTCTCTGATTAATTGGATATATTATTTATATTTTTCTGAGTTATAGAACTAAAGTTATTGAATTAATAAAATTAAATTATTTTCTGTTATTTTTGAATTGACAGGTGGGACCCACCTGTCATATACGATTTAATAAAAAGAAAAATAGAAGGATAATGCTCCTGACGTCATGCTGACATCAGGGTGACATCACCAAAGGAGGGGATTTCTCCTGTTGAACTGCAATTCGACAATTAAACTTGAATTGGTGTAATTGGTTGCTTGCACTAGGTAGATGGGGTCTTGGGGAGTCTACGGGTGGCAGCGTCTTGACCAAATGGTCGCCGGAAGATCATCGGCAGTGAGCTTGCGCGGCGGCGGTGATAGCGGTTTGGTGACCGTGAAGTACGAGGCACGGGAGAGCGAACCGAGGAAACGAGGATGCTCACCAGAGCGAGGGGAAGGTGATGGAGTTGTCGGAGAGGCAAGGGAAGGTCGGAATCGCCGGCGGCGTTGAAAATCGGCCGGCGGCCGGAGTTGAAGACGATGGCCAAATTCTTCGGCTCCAGGGCATCCCAGCATGCGAGGCTCAACGAGGAAAGTGAGTAGATGACGACGAAGCTCGTGGTAGGCACGACGTCGTCCCTGGTGGCCGGAATCGAGCACACGGCGGCGGCGGCTGTGATTTAGGGTTTCGTTTACACGGCACATAGGCAACAAGAGAGAGAGCTACTGCGCACGAGTGGAGTGGATGGGGACGTCTTCCCCTAGTCTTATCCATGTGAGAAGGGAGACAGGCAGGAGGTGACAACGACGGCGTGGTAGCGCGACGTTCTCCTCTGCCTTCTGGCTCGAGGTAGAAGAAAAAGAAATGAAAATTATTGGAAAACCCCCTAGCAGTATTTAAAAATTATCTACCGGTCCATCTATTAACAAAATTGAGAAGAAACCCCTGTTTTCAAGGTCTATTTGTAAATGCAAAAATTAATAAAAATCATTTTTAGAAACCTTATCAAATTTCCCAAGTCACCTCATTTTGATTTGGTGAATTTGGAGAAAATTTGTATTTTCTCTTGGGTGTTCAATTTTAAGTGATTTTATTGTTTTCACTCCATTTAATTTATTACATGGCTTTAAAGTTATTTTAGGCATGATTATCATGTCCACACAAAACACATGTGGTTAACAAAGTGACAAACTTAATTGGAAAATTTTAGATACAGTTCTTTTTAGAAAATAATTTGGTAGCATTACTTGGTAATGTTCCTATGAACTGAAATGAAAATTACCCAATAGGATATTTTATTCCATGCCATACCAAATGCTGTTGATTAGGTAATGGACTTGTTTTCTTTTGTATGGCTTTGTTATTTTCATCTTTGAGGTACTTATCAATTCTGGTGGGCATTTATTTATATTGTGTGTAAGCCATGTTTGATATATTAGGATCTTTATCAAGTAGAGAACATGTGTGGCTTTCAAATCTATTTGTTTGTTTTCCACCTTGTTTACAAGTATGGAGGTTATCCAATGTTGTTATTTGAACATGTAATCATTTACATGGTTATGTATGGTTGAGTTTTTGTTATTATCTATTTGTTATATGTATTAGAAAGATCTAGAAAACAAGGGAATTAATTTGTTTTCCCCTACCTCAACATATCACAAGACATATGGATGCAAGGGCTTGTTACCATTTCATACTTGACACTTGATTCCATTAAACATACTATTATGAGTTCCTCCTCTCTCATGAGCTTGACAGAGGTTATAGTTTCTCTAATATTTTTCCTAATGATTCACTAGATAATTTCTTATGCTCCCTTACTGAGGCAGTGTGGCTTCTTGTGGTCTTCTGTTGCCTGCAATATCTTTGTCTCTAGTTGCCACTAGTCTTTAGGTGCTGCCTTTGTTACCTGCAAGCAAGATCAGCTCTTGGATTCCATCTTCAACTATCTCACGCTTGTGGTGAAAACAACCAGTAATTCCAAGCAAAGATTTTACTTAGATGATTATAAAAGTATGTAATTTTGTTTTATGACATCAAGTTGCCATATGCGTATAAGAAGAATTTGTTAAGAAGTGGATCATACTTCCCTCCAAATTACTACTCATATACAATAGGCTGAGATGTACTAGGTTATTCAACCTTCTAATTGTTTCTGTATGACACTCAATTGTTTGAGTATACAAAAGTGATCAGTTAACAAGGTGTACAGGCTTGTTACCAAACTAGTTCTATATAACACTAACATTGGAGTATCACACTATTTCAAGAGGAGTTAGTAAGATCAGATCAGGATATAAGAGTTTCCAAATACTCTTATAGTAGAATGAAGTAGCACTTCTAGAATACTCGAAATAATCTTCTTGAAGATCTTCATGTGTTAGTTCCTCCTGTCTTGTGGGTTGCTTATCTTGCAGAACAACTTGGAGAGGACTGGGAAACAAAATACGATGCTCTAGCCAACATAACAAGATCTAGATTAAGAGTTAGTTCATGCTTTTATTATCCTTCCATCTACTTCTTATTTTATTTCCCAAAAAATATGTACTTGATTCATACCTGATTGGTTTTACTTAGCTATCAATTTAATTTCCCTAATAGAGGTTATAAATTGTTGTTATTGTTTAGTTGTATCCATATATACCTTAGTTGTGGATTTGTTGAATTTGAGTAGAAGCGTGGAATGCTTATGGAATGATGAATTAATAGTAAGTTGATCAAATGGTTCATTGATGTGTAGAGATTTCATATGCTCACTTGTATAAGATGATTGAAACAATGAGCATGTGAAGGCTATTGGGGTTTAATGATTTAAGTCAGATTTGTTGGTTGTTTTTCTCAGGTGTCTTGATTTTACTTTATACACTTGGTTTGTAAACATAATGCAGATGTAGAGGTTTGGAAATATCATATGTGATGATCAAGGTTTAACAATAGTTTAAGAAGATTTAATGTATTTCTTTTATGGTTGATGAGATATGTACATATTCGATAGATATGTTAATACAATTATTAAGTCATTTCCCACTTATGGGTTCGGGTTGACACTTGTTTGTATCATTTGTGTTCTAATGAGACCTTGTTATTTACTTATGAAGGTACACTTAACATTTATGAGATAATTTATAAAGGTGTTGTGTGAATGGTTGATAACTTAGAGAGTTCCTGATTAGAGAATATAATATCTCTACTGATGTGATGGTTCAATTATGCTTTACTATCTGGTGTAAGTGTGATCATCAGCTATGTGATTTGGATACTCACCCCTCTTTGAGTTCTAGATACCTAGTGAATTATCCCAAGTCACTTATAGACTTGTGGTTAAGGTTGTTGAGAATTTGTGTTTGATCATAACCAATTATGGTTTGTCTTATCAAACGATTTAGTTTGTAGAGATACAATGTTATAAAGATCACTCCAAATGTACTCCTGACCAGATGATCTAAACCTATTTCATCATGTCAAGTGAAACATTGGTCACTTTGGTTTGTTTAAATTGTTGCGCCAAAATTTCCCGTATTTTTAGATGCATGCTTCGCAAATGCACATATGAAATTTAGATCCTTATAACTCCCAAACACTGGGATGTTATAGTGCATTACAACAAGATTCATAGACCGTCATCCAACTACATCTATGACTAATAATCCACCCTCGGAGCGTCATCCAATCAAACCTCGTGTATTAAGTTGCAAGCAATAGATAATTGCATTAAGCAAAGTGTGTAATGTAAACAATGTAAACATCGTTGTTTTCTCCCTAATGGAAACAACATATCCCCCACCCGTTATATTTCTGTCACTCGAGCATGAGTGAAAGGGAGGCATGAACCCACTATCTAGCATAAATACCACTTCTGGGAGTTACAAGCATCAACTTGGCCAGAGCATCTACTAGTAACGGAGAGCATGCAAGATCATAAATAACATAAACATGATAAATTGATAATCATTGGACATAGTATTCAATATTCATCGGATCCCAGTAAACACAACATGTAGCATTACATTAAGATGATCTTGATCATGTTAGACAACTCACAAAATCTAAATATGATGCATAAAGAGGAGAGAACAACCAGCTAGCTACTGCTATGGACCTGTAGTCCAAGGATGAACTACTCACACATCACTCCGGAGGCAGGCATGGTGGTGTAGAGCCCTCCGGTGATGAATTCCCCTCCCGACAGGGTGCCCGGGAGAGCTCCAGAACGCTCCCAAACTTGGGTTGACGATGGCGGCGGCTACGGATCTTTTTGGTGGAAAAGGCTCCGGTGTTATGGTTAACCTGAGGAGGAGCTTAAATAGGCGAGAGGGCAACATCGGTTGGTGGCCAGGGGGCCCACACCACCAGCTGTCGCGGATAGGGGGAGAGGGCGCCGCCCTATGGTGTGGGGCCTCCAGGGCCCCCCTTCGGGTCCCCTCCAGACTTCATGTACGTGACATATTTCTAAGACTCTAGGACTTTTTTCGTCCAATTTCGAGAATATTTCTAGAACAACGTTTCTGAAACCAAAAACAGCAGAAAACATGAACTGGCTATGTGGCTTCTTGGCAATTGGTTAGTCCCAGAAAATCCATAAAATGACGTAACGTATATAGGAAACATGTAGCACATGGCATGAAAAAAACACGGAACATCAAAAATTATGGATACGTTTATGACGTATCATGGGCATCAAGTGCAAACAAAATTAACATGGGGAACAATCCATGCATAACCTTCCCATTCCATTTTTAGACCGAAATAATGCGGAAGATATGATGCAGTCTAGAGTAAGTTTTCCTCTACTAAAGAATCAGAGTTATCAAACCAGTAGGACTTCGTAGTCTTGAAGAAGGTTGCTTCATCAACGGCGCCAGCAAATACTGGTGTTGACGGGAGCGTCAAACCTGCACACAAACACAAACTCTCTCTTTTCCCAACTTTCCGGAAGGTTGTCAATCTTTCGGTCTTGCTAAAAACAGGAGAATTAAACGTGCAGATTCTTGGAAAACAATTAAAGTAAAAACGGGACAGCAAGGAAATAATTATGAAAGTGCTTAAAACAAGGTTTGCAATGTGAGGAAAATAGGACCAGGGGCCATATGTTCACTAGTGGTGTCTCTCCAAAGAAAACAAACATGCTGGGTGAACAAATTACAGCTGGAAAACTAAAAAATCTTGAACGTATAACAATACTATTATGACGAGATAAAGTTCACGGGTTCTAACATTGTAGGCATTACGTCAAGGCATATGGACCACTATCCAGCATGCATCCATATCTAAATATCCATGTCAAGAAAGTTATCCAGCAAATCCCTTGGTATTAAGTTGCAGCAACGAAGTGATAGCTATGTGTGCAACAGACAAATGCATTAAGATAAATATGTAATGTAAGCAGTGGTTCTCATCCGTAGACAAGAGCACCGTTATTTTCTCCCTAATGGCAACATCACATCCTCCACCCGCACGTTTCTATCACTCGAGCGCAGGCAACAAGGAGACATGAACCCACTATCTAGCATATAAACCCTCTCTTGGAGGTGAAAACAACTGCATGGCAAAGATAATCATAAAGACCGGAGAGTATTGCAAAACAAGATTAAAACTCTCTAAAAATATAAGTGAAGTATCTAAGACTGACATAAACAATATAATCATAATCTCATGGTTCATCGAATCCCAGCAAACACAACATGCACAATTATATAACGGTGGTCTTGATCATGTGAGGCAGCTCACAAGACTCTAAACATGGAGGCATAGGGGAGAGAACAACCATCTAGCTACTCCTATGTACCCGTAGTCCTGAGATGAACTACTCACGCATCTGTACGGAGGTGATCATGGCCATGTAGAGGCCTCCGGTGACGATCCCCCTCTCTGGAAGGGTGCCGGAGCAGGACTCCAGAAGCCCTAGATAGGACTTTCGAGGTGACGACGCCTCACTGTATGTTTCATGGAAAATAACTCTGTCCCCATGATTTTTTGGGTTTAAAGCAATTAATAAGTGCAAGGGGGATGAGAGGCGGTGCTCTGGTCCCCAGGGGCCCACTGGCCGCGGCCTAGGGGGAGGCCGCGCATGGTGACCCCTTGGCTCCCGTTTGGACTCCGTTTTCATTCCGGGTAAAAATTGATCTTTGTGGGTTTTCAGCCCTTTCCGAGAATATTTCCTTAAGAAATTTTCTAAAATAGAAAAACAACGGAAAACAGTAACTGGCCTGGGGCATCTTGTTAATAGGTTAGTATGTGAGAACATCCAGAAAATAAAAGAAAAATGTGTAAAATAAAAGGTATTGGGTACAAAACAAGCATAGGGGATAAAAAATTACAGATACATTTGCAACGTATCATGCATCTTTACCTTGCACGGCTGCGGATAAGTATTTGCCAATTTCATTATATCCTTCCACCAAAAGGAGCCACACAGACTAGCAACGTGAGCTACACCATGAGGGTAGTAATTCCAGACCAATCCAAGCCATGAGCCACAAAGGACAAGAGTTTTCGTTGCGTGATCGTAGATCTTTGGTTTTCACCCTGGAGAAAGTTTGAGTTTTCAAAACAATGCCTTCAACAAGGTTATTGTGAGGTGCAATCAATAAAGGCCAGACCTTGGGTTTTAATCCGGAAAATCGTGGCTCGATTATCGAAGATCACTACCAAGAATGCAATCCACCTGTGCTGCCACCCCCACTTGCCAACGATGCTACTATAGGTCTCCAAACACCCGACACATGGGAATACCTATGCCCCATATTTCTCATCGCATCTAATACCTTCTCCGCCATTACCAACCTCCGATCCAAACCACCATAAATTTCTCCACCTCTGTTAGTTTCATGGAAATCTATATTGAGACATGTGCCATGGCCTCTTTTTTTGCAGAAAAAACTTCCAATTAATCTATTCATCAACTGTCAAGACAGTATAAAGAACACTAGAAATAACAAAAATTACATGTAGGTCCATAGACCACCTAGCGACGAATACAATCACTGGAGCGAGCCAAAGGGGTGCCATTGTCATCGCCCCTCGGTCGCCGGAGCCGGTCAAACCTTGTTAAAGTAGACAGTCGGGAATTTTTCGTGCTACGGCCACATAGGACCAGCGCACCAGAGCAGCAAACATCGTCGATGAAGAGAAGCGTAGATCGAAAGGATCCAGACTGGCTGAAGAGGAGGACGGGCATGACCACAACAATCCCTCTTTAGATATTCAGTAGCACTCTTCGTCAAACTGCGGAAACTCCAAGAGGAATACTGGAACTCGTCGGCGGTTGGATCAAGGAGCTCTTCATGAACCAGACGGGTTGTTTGGCGCTTGAAAAAAAACAGGGTCAAACCGCCGCTATTCAGAACGCAGCCCTGTGCCACACACACTCCGGAATTGGAGGCAACGAGAAAACATGTTTTATTTCGTGGTTAAGCGTTGGAATAATTTGGTTTTGAAAAAATACTGAGTTACCAAACAGAGCTTCACATCCTTGTTATCATCATCATCCCTCATCGACCGCCTTGGAAGCGTGCAGAACCTAGCTGGCTTGCTTCCAGGTTGCGAACTGTAAACCGACCGATGTGACTGCGAAGCTTCCATGCTTTTCGGTAAGTTGTAAACCGAGTAGATAGTAGAGTATTTCCGGTCAGGAGAGCGCACACCTTTCCGCGCTCGTCACTCAGGCCAGGGTGTCCCGTTCTCATTTCAGGCCTTCAGCGGTGCCTAGCTAACTTTGTATCTCGTACTAATTAACTTCTCCAGGTTCTAGTGACCATGCATGCATGTTTATGGATTTGCGTAGCTTGGCTCGCCATAACCTCGATCATCTCCCAACGAAAACAAGTTCATGCGGGACTCAATTTCAGGAAAATAATTTCCAATTGGAGGACTAAAGAGATCGAAAAAAGATGGCTCCGCTCCCGCTCCCGCTCCCCCTCCCCCTATCTCGTCGACGGCGACTCGCCATGCTTCTCTGCTCGCGACACGCCCAGCCCCGACGAGGCAGCCACAATCGCCCTCCCCTGACGCTGCGTCGCATCGTCTCCTCCTTCGCTACCTAGGCTTCTCGCAAAGCTCTCAGCCTTTATGCTGCCTCCTCCCAAACTCATCCCGAGGTGACACCGTCTGCCTCTTGACGGTATCCTTCACTGCCACCCCCATGCTGCTCGATGAACTTTTCGTCGCGGTTTTCCTTCAGGCTTGCTTCTGCTCGCTTGCGAGCCTGTTCGCTGTTCAGCGTCTCTCGACATCCTGCTTATGCTTCACCGTCCAATCTGAGGGGGCGGCTGACAAGGTTCTGCACTGTTCTCCACCGTCCAGCCCTCATCTCCGGTTGGTTTTTGGACGACGTGCTGCCGCGGTGCTGCCAACCCTGTCGCACAAGGACTGGTGTCAGCCGAAGGCGGGAAGCTCGCAACCAGGGCTTGATACGGCTCCTGCAGCCAAAATGATCAAGGCCGCGGAAAGAAGCACTTTTGATGGATCGCGGGTGGACGAACAACGTCCTCTGGACGAGGTGCTTGAAGATGGAGAGTTCCACCCGTCAATGGCCTCTGCACCAACAATGGAGAGCAATCAGCCTACTGTCGCTGCTAAGGTACGCCGTTTCCGGCCAGGCTTCGCTTTTCGTTCCCTTATTTTGCAAAACTACCACACGGATGTCGTTCGCTCGCTTTTCGCTGCTGGCTCCAATCTGCATAGGCCTTCGCTTTGGATTTGCTTCTTGTCTGAATCAACAAAACCGTCTGTGCACTTGGTTAAAAATACTCTAGATCATCTCTTTGCCGCGGTTGACAGCTTCTCTGTCCGCTCCCTCTCGGCATCGTTGTTCCAGACTACTGTATCCTCTACCAACGTTTGCGCTGAAATCTGCCTAAGATCGCCGATCTCCATTGCGGAAAGCTCCCTGTTCTTCTTCCCAGATCTCGCATTGGCGCGGATTTTTCAAATTTCAAATCCTTTAGTGGGGACAGCGGATGGGCCCACCCAAGTAAAACGATCAACTACAACGGATAGAATTAAATCCATCCTGGGCCTACCGCCGCGTGCGCGACGCGCAACGAGGCAGCTAAAACAGTGAACTACCTAGATGCTACTACCGGCCTACGATGTCCAAGCCCTGACCGTTTTCAAAAGAAAATTGTCCCTAGAGCTCCCCTGCAACCACGGTCACTTCCGATAAAAACGACATCTACTTATGGTAAGGATACGAGATCGGATATCGTATCTCTTCCGCCAGCGCAGCACGGCGCTCTAGGCGACGCCAGCCCCCGCCCTGTCGGCTTCCTTCAAACCACGCCCCCCCCCCCCGCTGCCTCGCTCCTGGACACGGCGCACACACTTACTCCCGCTACGTGTGCGGCCCCTCTCTCTCTGCATGCATGCAGGCGCTAGACGCACTCGAGTACCCTCCTCTCCCTCTCCGGTGTTATGACCTGTCATCGCCGCCCGACAGAAACCTCACATCGCCGACGCTAAATGCGGTGCCTCGGACGCCGTTCAAGGATGCTCTCCTCGCGCCTCCAAGAGACACCTCCCCCAGCTCCCAAGCACCCCAGACCACCAGCGAACCTGGCCCTGTAAAAACTGGGTCGAGCTACCCAAAGCTTCCACCATCACGCATGCCGCGCTGCTATCGCTGCCTCAGCTTAGACCACTTCGTCGATAGTTGCCGCGATCCGGTGCGCTGCGCTCGATGCGGCGTCTCCGGCCATCGCAGCCACACCTGTAACGCTCCCCAGCCTCTTGCGCTCCACCTTCCTCCGTTCACCCAAACCATGGCCCCGCCAGCATCTCAGCTGCCCGCAAGCTCGCAGAACGCCACGGCCGCAGCTCAGATCCCTGCCGTCGTCACCGCTCCAGCAGGGGAGATCTGGTTTGGATCTTACTGCGTGCTTCTTGACGCGCATAACTCGCCGGCTGCGACCACCGCTCCTGCGGCGAACTCCAGCGCGAATCCCATCGTCATCTCCTCCGATGAAGACTCTGCACCCGTTTTGCAGCAGGGGGACGCGACCAACGCCGAGCCCTTCGACACGGAGCCTTTCCGCTCAATCGGCACGGCCACCTACTCCGCTGCTGACTCCGAGCGCGACATCCTCCTCGGTGTGCCCGTGGCACGGTTTGAGCGCCTAGAGAGCGAATCCGATACGGCGGCGCGGCTAGGCGGGCCACCCATGTGCATCTTCGTCCCGGACGTGCTCATCGTCGACACCGGACGCTTCCTCTTCGCGGTCCTCGAGCCAGCCATGGCCGCTCCGTTTGACATCATACGCCGCGCAGTTGAGGCTGCTACGTCCACGGCGGTGTTCACCTTCGCCGCCTCGACGTTCGGATCGGCCCTCGTGATCTTCGACGACACTGAGAGCCAGGACTACGTCCTCGTCCTCTCCCCTCTCCGCTTCCTTGACGTTGACATAACGCTGCTCCGCCCCGAGGACACGGACGACCGCTCCGTCACCACTTACAAGCGCATGGTGGAGCTCGCGGCGGGCAACTTCCCGCTTGAGCTCTGGCATGAAGCGGGGGCCTCCTACGTGTTCAATCACGCGGGAAGACTTTGCTGCGTCGACAGGAGCTGCTTCGACTCTTCCGATCGGTCCTCTGTGCGCGCTTTCGTCCAGGTCAAGGCGAACGCACGGATCCCCCTCCCTCACCCTCCACATGCCCAACAACGACACTGTGATCGTCTCCCTCCGCATCGTCCAGTCGTGGGTGATCGGCATGGGCGTGCCCTTCTCCACACCCACAGACTCGCCCCCACCCTCTCCGGCACGACCTGCAACCACCACTGAGGTCTCTGGACCTATCATCGCGGAATCCCCCGCGCGCAATGTCACGCCGCAACCAGCAGTGCCGCGCTCGATGCTGCCCACCTCACCTGCACCGTCCCCTGCTGACGCTCTGCGTGACATCACGGCGTTCACGGAGGACGCGCATAACTCTGCTGTCGCAGCGGCCGATGACGTGCACGCGGATACGGCCGTGCTGGTGCACTCCATTCGGGGGCTCGCTGTCTCCGCGTTCCACGTGGGCTCCTCCTCCAACCCATCGCCGGCGCACGAGAACGAAGCTAGGAAGAGGCGTGTCTGCATCAAGCGCGCTAAGGACAGCGCACAGAAGCTCCGCCGCAGCCACCACATCGCCGCACGGGCTGAGGACAACTACATTGATATGCTGTCCCAAGCCATTAACAAGAAGGCCCTCGACCTCGCGACCATCTCGGAAGGCCTCACTGTGGCCCTCTCCGATTCCGGGCTCTCGGCTTCTCCAGGCGTGCCGTGCGACGACGCGTATGCGCTCGTTGCTGTTGCTCTGGCTTTGAGCGCTGACGAAGAAGAGGCTAAGGGCATTGCTGACGCCGCGGTGCCCCCCTCCTCTCCATGATCGCGTCTCCCTCCTCATGGACGAACAGCAAGGCGCACCGCCACGCCTTTTCGTTGTTACTCTTCTCCCCGCGCTTTAGACTGACAGCGCAGTTTAGTGGCCAACCTAATCCCCCCCTTTATTTCGAACCTAGTTATGTTTCTGTCAGTTACAACTATCTAGCTAAGCAGCATATGCTCCATGTTCCCGTTTCGATCTGTTATCCACCTAGACGGCATGCTCACTCTGCCTCACCCTGTAACGATCAACAGTGCTATAATCGTTTTAATGCATAAGTTATGTTTTGATATCATTACTTGGAACCTGCGCGGCCTTGGCGATTTCAACAAATGCTGTCAAGTACTTGCTGAAATTTTAGACCTTAACCCTCAGATCATGCTAATCCAAGAGACTAAGCTGTGTTCATGCCCTCAAATAAAAGCAAACTCCTTCCTCCCTTTTAATTGTAATTCTTTCTCTGCGTTGCCCGCCATCGGTACGGCAGGATGGGTTATCACGGCGTTCTCCCCAAAAATGTTCACTAAAACCGCTGAAACCGTGGGTCAATACACGCTTTCGGTCACCCTTGCTACCTTCACCTCGCTAAACCCAATCCTCGTCACCAATGTCTACGCTCCTACTGACCACTCAAAAAAACTTGATTTCCTGGACGAATTAGCTAGCCTCAAACCCGCCAACGACACCCCCTGGATCATCTTAGGCGATTTTAACCTCATGCGATATGCTAACGAGAAAAATAAGGACAATTTCCGCCAAAACGAGGCCGATTGGTTCAATCATACAGTCAACCTCCTAGCCCTTATTGAACTCCCGCTTCTCGACAGAGAGTTCGCTTGGTCAAACAACAGACCTGAACCAACCCTTCAACGCATTGACAGGGTTTTCATAAACACCGCTTGGAACTCGACTTTCCCAAACTCTTCGCTGTCTTCTCGGCCACGTTTCATCTCAGACCATGTTCCTTTGGTCGGATCCATTTCCACGGCGGTACCGCGCCCCGTCCTTTTTAGATTCGACTTTGGGTGGGCGGCCTTCCCTTCTTGTAGGACTGCTATATCTATATCTTGGAATAACAACTGCAGAACGACAGATGCAGCTCACATTGTTGCTGCTTCCCTTAAAAAAGTGCGCACTGCTCTCAAAATGTGGAGAAAAAATCTAACCCCTATCCATCTAATGGAAACAAACTCCAAATACGTCATCGTCCTGCTTGACATAATTGAGGAACACCGCAAATACCGCAGACACTTTTAGACCCATCGCTCTTCAAAATTGCCCCATCAAAGAGATCGGGAGACTTCTCACCAATAGGATGCATGCTATTATTCACGATCTGGTTCACGCAAACCAAACTGGTTTTATACCTGCTAGGGGTATTTCTGAAAATTTCGTCTTCGCATCAGACATTGTAAACTGCTTCCACAAACGCAAAGCGCCTACCATTGTCATTAAGCTGGACTTCCGTAAGGCCTTCGACTCGGTTAACTGGGAGTCCCTCCTCACCATACTACAACAACGTGGTTTCCCGACTAGGTTCATTGCCTGGATTCGCATTATTCTGGCCACCGGTACGACTGCCGTCCTCGTAAACGGGGTTCCTGGGCCATGGATAAGATGTAAGTCGGGCCTTCGACAAGGAGACCCTCTTTCGCCCTATCTCTTCATTACAGTGGCCGATGTTCTCCAACAGATGATCATTTCGGCATGCCACAACGGTCTGCTCGAACACCCGCTATCCAGAAGAACACCCTGCCCCGTTCTTGAATACGCCGGCGGCACTCTCATCATTGTCAAAGCCTCCCTTCAAGCAGCTACTAACCTGCGCACAATACTAGACGATTTTGCCTGCGCCATAGGCCTCCAGATTAACTTTCACAAAACTACCTTCGTCCCAATCCACATACCACAGGGAGAGATCTCTCCCATTGCTTCCGCCTTGGGAAATTCCACTGCATCTTTCCCCCAAACCTACCTAGGACTCCCTCTATCGGACAAAAAACTACACCCCTCCGCTTTCTATCCTATCATTGATAGCATCAACAAGTATCTTGCAGGATGGAAAGCATCCCTCCTCTCCAGGGGAGGGAAACTAGTTCTCCTTTCCGCCGTCTTAGATAGTTTACCAACTCACTTCATGTCTGCCATGCTTCTCCCTGCTTCCGTTATCCACCTAATTGATAGCAAACGCAGGGCATTCTTCTGGTCGGACGAGGATACGTGTTCAGGGGCGTAATGCCTGATAGCTTGGGATAGAACGTCTACTCCGAGGTTTGGAGGGGGTCTTGGGGTCAAAAACTTAAGTGCACATAATGTTTGTTTGCTTCTGAAAATTTGCTATAAATTTCTCCATGGTCCCACTACTCCTTGGAAGAACTGGATATCTTTACAGTCTCCGCTTGCTCGCCACACCACTAGCCACTCATACTTAGGTAAAATTTTAGCCAAATACATGCCTCTTCTCTCACATCTGACCAAATGTACAGTGCATTGTGGAACCTCCACTTTCTTCTGGCATGATAGATGGCTGCTTCAAGAGCCACTAGCTGATGCTTTCCCCGCACTATATACCCACCATACGCTTCCAAACGACCTTGTTGTGAATTTTTTGCAAAAGGGGGTCGAGACGGACCTCCGAAACCGGCTAACATTGGCGGCTGCCAGCCAGCTTGTTTCACTCTCTTTATTGTTGCAGGAGTTCTCTCTGTCCGAGGGGACCGACACAAGACTTCTCATGGACTGCCTCAACCCATAACACCATGACATAACAGGTGTGGAGATCCAGAGTTCCCGCCAAGGTCAAGATTTTTGGATGGCTCCTATGCCTTGATCGGCTGAACACCAGAGCGAACCTCCACCATAAACAGATCCTCGACAGTTCGCACTGTCCGCGGTTCGCGGCGCCTGTGGAGGACAGGAATCACCTATTCTTCGACTGCCCCAAAGCGGCCCTCATATGGCGCACCATTGGGTTACAGTCTTCAGCCATCACAACGCTTGAGATTTGGGATGCTACTCTTCCCACCAACTTGCCACGAAATATTTGGACGTCTGTTGTCTTGATCATCCTATGGAAAATTTGGGATGCAAGGAATGCCATGGTCTTCAGAAACATTGTCCAATCCTCTTCCCAGATTATGTGTAACATTATTCAGGATTTGACCTTGTGGTCACACCGTTTTAAAACAACGGAACAAAGAGAGGCCGCCGATCTGTGGCGTGCCCATCTCTCTCTGTAATTCATAAGTTCTCATATAAGTAAAATTCAGGTGGGGAGACTTCCCCCCCTCCCCCCGGTGACAGCATAAAAAAAAACAAGTTCATGCCGTCGCCGTGATAGGCTGACCGGTCGTCCAGCAGAACCTTCTCGATCTATCCATGCATCTTCCCTTTTATTTGTGCATGTGTATATATACGCATACGGTCTCCATTGAATTTTTATGCATCACACAAAATCCTCCAGCTAGCTATCATTTCTTCTTCTTATTAGATCTCACACGAGCCCAACTGATCCGTCCATAGCAGATGGAGATCAAGGCGCCCCACCACGACGGCGCTATCAGCCTCGAGCTCCGCCTCGGAACGCCATCGTTGCTCCATCACCGCATCGGCAGCAGGGAGGCGGCGTCCTTCGCGTGCGACCACTGCAGCCGCAGGTTCCACAGCAGGAAGGCGCTCGGCGGCCACCAGAACGCGCACAGGATCGATGTCGGCCGCTCCTTCAAGAAGAGCCACCTCAGGCGCGTCCACGTCGCCACCACCCCGGCACCGCCACCCGTTGTCGTCCACTGGCTCCACGCACGCTCCGAGCAGCTCTGTAGGACCTACCCTGCTTCCGTGGCGGTGACCTCAGCCAGGCCCAATCGGGATCATGACGACGGAGAAGCGGCCGCTATGGCCGGAGCTGGACTTGACGCTCAAGATAGTACTGTCAAGCTGAACATGCACTACTAGAGATTTGCTTATAGCAGCATATCCTACCACAGGCGAACACGAAAGTAGACGCGCCTGGGCTACTTAGCGCAGGCGAACAGCGGAGCGACGCGCCTGAGGTAAGTCCCTTACCCCAGGCGAACCAACTACGGAAGCGACTGGGGTAAAATGTGGCAGGGCCACCCAACACCACACCCTGGCACTCTTCGTTTACGCCAGGCGAATAGAGCAGATGTTCGCCTCTGGTATAACAGATACCCCAGGCGAAAGCCGAACCTCTGCGCCTGGGGTAAGCCCTCGCTGTTGCTGCAAAAAAATGAGAAAACCTTTAGGACCGGTTTGTGATACAAACCGGTTCTAAAGGATCTGTCCCCTGGGCCCCCCCTCCGCGCAGCAAATGGCCGCAAGGCCTTTAGAACCGGTTTGTACACAAACCGGTTCTAAAGGCCTTGCGGCCATTTGCTGCGCGGAGGGGGGGCCCAGGGGACAGATCCTTTAGAACCGGTTTGTATCACAAACCGGTCCTAAAGGCTTTGAGGCCATTTGCGGCAGGGTGGGGGGCCCAGTGGATAGATCCTTTTAGAACCGGTTTGTATCACAAACCGGTGCCAATGTGCTTAGCTCAATGCTTTAGTATTGTAAGTGACCAGATCTCACCCGCACCCGCACCCACACGCACCCACACGCCGCCGCCGTCGCCAGTGTCGAGGAGGAGCAGAGCAGGTCGTCGCCCACTCCGTCGTCGTCGTCGTTGTTGATCCAGGTCAGCCCCTCTCCCTCCCATCCCCCCTCCCTCCCATCCCCCCTCCATCCCAGCCCACTCCGGCCCTCCCGTCGTCGTTGTGGATCCAGAGGATGTGCGCCTGCTCCTGGTGGCCGCGGTGCTCCCGTCGTCGTGGATCCGGAGGAATGTTTGCTTTCTTTGAGCTCCAGGATTCAGTGCTCTTATAGGATCTTTGTAGTGCATTATATCTCCAACATTTAATTTTCAATAATGCGTAATTCCATGACAAATCAATGGTCTATGTCCCCAATTTAGGAACGTAAACGCAAAACTTAGGAACGAGAAAACAGAGGAAATCCATAGCAACGAGCGTTCGGATCGATGGCATGTTCTGGAGTTTTTTATTTGGCTAAGCACCCATCACTTTTGTCCCCATCTCATTTATCCTTTTTTCTATCTGCGTTCAAACCCCAGCATGCAATTAGAACACAGTAATCTGGTGGTACCACACACAACACTGTTTTTGGATATTCCAGTAAAGTAGATAGCTTTTGTGCATTTGTTTTGTGATAGGTAGGTGCTGCCGTTTGTCTTTGTTTTGTGATAGCTATGCTCCTGTAACCTCTATGTGTACTTTCTTAATTTAATAGAACATGGCTTGCGAAGTATGTCGGTCCCGATGTGCCCAAGGACGTTTCACCGGGACTTCTTTTATGCTTCAGCTCCACGACGGTGACGTTGATTCGTTGGTAATTAACAATTCTTCTTATGTTAACTTGTTCTTTCGTTTTGCTATCTAGCTTGAGACTTGTGTTTCTTAACAAAAGATTCTTTATATTTCTTTTTTAGATTCTACCATGCAATATTCGCGAAGAGTTCAACGAGTTAGTTGGCAATAACGTGGATTTCAATGTTCACGGGACCACTTACATGCTTCGAGTGAAGAAAGAAAGAAAGAAGACCTACTTCTGCGGGGAACAATTGCAGGCTATCATCGCCAAGTAGAATTTAAGCGGAGGTGATTACATTCACTTCTCTATGGAAGGACCGCAACCTCGTATCAAAATTCTGTATATGGGCGGGATTGCGAGCGAGGATGGCGGGAGTGAGGAGGAAATTGGGAACACTGAGGATGATATGGACACTGAGGATGATATGGACGAGGAGGACCCATGGAAACATGTGGTGGTTGCTCAAAGAGCGAATCTTAGCGAGCTTGAGAAGGACCGTGTCCTTCAGAGACTTGCCCAGATAGATAGCTACATCGGGTCCCCTTCCGTGCATCGCATCACCAACACTAACATCTCCAATGGACATCTCATGGTATGTTTGTTAACATTTTCTTATTCCTATAGTTTCTTATGTTATAATGTGGCCGGTATGTGACATTGTGCTTTTATTCTTTCTTGGAATTGTGTGTTCTAGAAAATACCTATGGCGGTAGAGGACAGTGCTGGCATGGAGCATAAAGGTACCATTGGATTACGCCGTGGAGAATCAGGAGATGTCACCACAGTTCCGATCACCAGGGATAATGCTGATGGTCGCGTCATCCTCAACTCTCAAGCATGGAGGCAGTTCCATTCCGCAAGAGTTGGTATGGAGGCTGGCCGAGCTATTCTGATCACCATGAGGGATACTGACATCCCCAACTTGGACATGATGATGGTCATCCACTACATCAGCCCAAATTAGAACAAATAATCATTTTCATCTGACTAGCTAACTCCTGGATTTATTAATTAGTAGTATGGTTCTTTTGGAGACTATGTAATTTTGTTGAACTATGTGGTGATGATCGAGACTATGTGTTGATGATCGAAAATATTTCTGTTATAAAACTTAATTCTGTCATTTTGCTGTTATTCTGTCATTTTGATACTTATTTCTGTCATTTTTCTGTAATTCTATTATTTTGGTTTCCTTTATTTTTTGATACAGCAAAACCATACCCCAGGCGAACATAATTCAGTGCCCCAGGCGCATCCGTACCCCAGGCGCACAATGCTTGTTCACCACAGGTAAAAGTTTTACCCCGGGCGCACAAGGCCTATTCGCCTGGGGTATGTCAACTTACCACAGGCGCACTTCGCAATTCGCCTGGGGTAAGCCATTACCGCTGGCGATATGGTCCCAGGAGAACCGAAATGCGCCTGTGGTAGGCCATTTCTGTTCGCCTGGGGTAAGATTTTCCCTAGTAGTGATGGATTTACACTACAGGAATGGGCTACTGTGCTGACGGCCAAAATATATGCCGATGGCAATTTGTCGGGGCTGTCGGCATAGACCCAATCAGGGAATTCCAAATTGCAAACAAAAATTGAGCTATGCCGACGGCATTGCCGCCGGCCTATTTGTTTTTTGAGCTACATCGACGACAAAGCCATCGGCATAGACCCGAAGAGGGAATCCCAAATTGCAAAAAAATTGAGCTATGTCGTCGGCCTATCGTTTTTTTAGCTACGCCGACGGCATCATTTTCACGTTCTTTAGCTCGTTTCGAAAAGGAGAAACATATCTAAATTATCATGCATATTGTTACTACATTCTTAGAAAAAATAATGAAAAAGAATGGAACTAACAATAATGGGTTAACGGTTTCGTCTGAGAGGGTTGTGGGGCGTCTGAATCCAACCAAAATCTAGGTGGGACCATACCAAGTGTGTACAAGGGTGTTTCCGGTTGTATATGTCTAGTATTCTACTATGTATGTTAAGGTTTTCACCGTCTTTTTTTTTGAATTTGTTTAATTTTTCTATGCCTATTTAAAACAAAGTCAAGACGACGGGCATGACCGTTCGTAGCTAGGGCTTAAATATTGAGAAACTCTTGGTGTATCTCTGATGAAATAGGTAGTTGTGTACCTAAACATGATTTTTTCCAAAAATCATGAGCAAACTAGGAGACACTTGTAGTTCAAATTTGACCCGTTTCCAGCTAAATCGGCAGAAACTGGTGTTTTGCAAAAGAAGTGAATGGAAAATTTTTCAGAGGCAACAATTTGGTTATTTGTGCATATAGCATGGTCTAGTATTTTTAAAAAATACAGCTCCCAAGTTTAGCAACATATTTGTGCTTGGAGCTTCACAAAAAAAAGCCATTTTCACACTCGAAAAATGGAAAATAGTTTTTATATTCAGTGAAAATGAAAGTTTCTCCGTGAACATTGTCCGTGCTTCCAATATGCATGTTTGTGTGGAATATGAGCACACTTAAATAAACTATGCCATGGATTTTGCCATAACACCTGTCATTTGGCCCGAAACCCTAGAATGTTCGTAGGAGATAGCTCATTTATGTGGGCATATTTTCAACCCAACTATCGTATTCCAAGTTTATTATTTTTGCTGGATACTAGGACATATCTAATGACACCACGCTAAGGTCTTGCATCATTTTGGGTTTTTTCAAATTTTCTAGAATTTTCTAAGCCGGTTTCACAAAAAGTCAAGACGGCTGGCATGACCGTTCGTAGCTAGGGCTTAAATATTGAGAAACTCTTGGTGTATCTCTGATGAAATAGGTAGTTGTGTACCTAAAAAATGATTTTTTTCCAAAAATCATGAGCAAACTACGAGACACTTGTGGTTCAAATTTGACCCGTTTCCAACTGAATCGGCAGAAACTTGTGTTTTTCAAAAGAGGTGGATTGAAACTTTTTCAGAGGCAAAAAATTGGTTATTTGTGCATATAACATAGTCTAATATTTTCAAAAAATACATCTCCCAAGTTTTGCAACATATTTGTGGTTGGTGCTTCACAAAAAAACCATTTTTCACACTCGGATAATGGAAAATAGTTTTTTTATTCAATGAAAAGGAAAACTTTCTCCGTGAACATTGTTCGGGCTTCCATTATGTATGTTTGTGTGGAATATGGCACATTTAAACAAACTATAACATGGATTTGGTCATAACACCCGTCATTTTGCCCGGAACCCTAGAATATTCGTAGAAGATAGCAAATTTATGTGAACATATTTTCAACACAACTGTCATATTCCAGGTTTATTATTTTTTATGGATACTAGGACATACATAATGACACCACGTGAAGGTCTTGCATCATTTTGGCTTTTTTTTAAAAAAATTCTGGAATTTTCTAAGCCGGTTTCACGAAAAAGTCAAGACGGCGGGCATGACCGTTCGTAGCTTGGGCTTGAATATTGATAAAATCTTGGCGTATCTCTGATGAAATAGGTAGTTGTGTACCTAAAAATGATTTTTTCCAAAACTTATGAGCAAACTACGAGACACTTGTAGTTCAAATTTGACCCGTTTCAAACTGAATTGGCAGAAACTTATGTTTTTCAAAATAAGTGGATGGAAATCTTTTCAGAGGCAACAATTTGGTTATTTGTGCATATAACATGGTCTAGTATTTTCAAAAAATACAGCTTCCATGTTTTGCAACATATATGTGGTTGATGCTTCACAAAAAAAGCCATTTTTCACACTCGAAAAATGGAAAATGTTTTTTTCTTCAATGAAAAGGAAACCTTTCTCCGTGAACATTGTCCGTGCTTCCAATATGCATGTTTGTGTGGAATATGGGCACATTTAAACAAACTATACCATGGATTTGGCCATAACACCCGTCATTTGGCCCGAAACCTAGAATGTTCGTAGGTGATAGCTCATTTATGTGAACATATTTTCAACACAACTGACATATTCCAAGTTTACTAATTTTTCTGGATACTAGGACATATATTATGAGACCACGCGAAGGTTTTGCATCATTTTGAGTTTTTTTTTTAAATTTTCTGGAATTTTCTAATCCGGTTTCACGAAAAAGTTAAGACGGCAGGCATGACCGTTCGTAGCTAGGGCTTGAATATTGAGAAAATCTTGGTGTATCTCTGATGAAATAGGTAGTTGTGTACCTAAAAATGATTTTTTCCAAAAATCACGAGCAAACTACAAGGCACCTGTAGTTCAAATTTGACCCGTTTCCAGCTAAATCGGCAGAAACTTGTGTTTTACAAAAGAGGTGGATGGAACCCTTTCCAGCTAAATCGGCAGAAACTTGGTTATTTGTGCATATAACATGGTATAGTATTTTTAAAAAAGCAGCTCCCAAGTTTTGCAACATATTTGTGGTTGGTGCTTCACAAAAAAAGCCATTTGTCACACTCAAAAAATGGTTATTTTATTCAATGAAAAGGAAAACTTTCTCTGTGAACATTGTCCGTGCTACCAATTTGCATGTTTGTGTGGAATATGGGCATATTTAAACAAACTATGCCCTGGATTTGGCCATAACACCCGTCATTTGGCCCGAAACCCTAGAATGTTTGTAGGAGATAGCTTACTTATGTGAACATATTTTCAACAAAACTTTTGTATTCCAAGTTTATTATTTTTTGTGGATACCAGGACAAATATAATGACACCATGTAAAAGCTCTTGCATCATTTTGGGTTTTAATATTTTCTGAAATTTTCTAAGCCGGTTTCACGAAGAAGTCAAGACGGCGGGCATGACCGTTCGTAACTAGGGGTTGAATGTTGAGAAAATCTTGGTGTATCTATGATTAAATAGGTAGTTGTGTATCTAAAAATGATTTTTTCCAAAAATCATGAGCAAACTACGAGACACCTGTAGTTTAAATTTGACCTGATTCTAGGTGAATCAGCAGAAACTATCAAAATGGCCACCATGACTATTCATCAAAAGAGTTCAAATTTTCTAAAACTATCGATGTTTGTATGATATGGATGTCATATTTGGATTGCTCTAATTTTTCTAATCGACTTAGACATTTTATTTGTAAATTTCGATTTACGGATTTAAAGATATGAATTATTCCATATTAAATAATTTATTCCAAAAATAAAGTAATTTCTAACATTGTATTGTTAGTTATTCAATAAAGATCATTATATAATCATTGTTATTTATTCAAATATTTTTTATAATTTAAACAATAGAAAAGTTTAACATCATTCCCCACAGGTTAATATGAGTAAGAAACTCAAAGGTTAAGCGTCATGGAATAGTAATATCAGTAAGTTCTAACATCTCATTTAGAATCTAGTTTAGAAGAAGCTCAAAGCTTAAGCGTGTTTGTGCTGGAGGAATTTCAGGATGGGTGACCGAACATGAAGTTTGACTAAGTTAAGTATGTTGACCAGATTAATTGTGTAATTAGAGATTAAATATGAGGCTAAGTGTAAAATTTCGAAATAAAATTTTAAAAAAGTTCAGCAAAAAAATAAAAAAAAATCGATTTTTTTAATTTTTTTTCAATTATTTTGAAAATATTATGCCGACGGCTTTGCCGTCGGCGTAGGGAGAGCTATGCCGACGACTTTTCCATCGGCATAGCCCTACGCCGACCGCTTTTAGTACGCCGACGGTAATTTGGCATATGCCTACGCGGCCTTACGTCGACGGCCATATGCCGACGGCAGCCGTCGGCACAGGCGCCGACGGTCAAAAGCAGTTGGCGTATTCGCCCATTCCTGTAGTGGTACGGGGCCTATCTACGTCTTGGTCGTCTTGGGGTAGTCTACATAAGTGTTTGTATTGGGCATCTACCAAATGTATACTAGTCGTACTGTAAAAAAATGTGCATAAATCCTATTGACAGAAAGGGTATATTAACCGTGTTTAATTTCAGAATTTTAAAAATTCCTCAAAGTAAAAAAATATAGAAGTTCAAAACTCCACAAGTTTGGTACATTAGGTTCTGGAATTATAAAAATACGAGTGGATTTTATATATTTCTAAAAGTTTATGTTTCTTCAAAAAATTGAAATTCTAAAAATATGAGTGGATTTTAAATTTTTGTGAAGTTTGAATTTCTTCAGAAATTTGAAATTCTAAAAATATGAGTGTTTTTTTTTTTGGAAAGCTTGGGGTAGAGTTGTGGAATTTACCAAAAAGGAATACGTAGGGCATGCCATGATCATAAAGAACATGCTAATTTCATGGTTAACCACCGGCATAACACAACAAGGGCCTATTGATTCGTAGTATACTTATCTACTCCTTTTGAAGTTTAAGTAATTAATATTTCTATTGTTATTTGATAAAAAATATAATTATTCGAAAAATTGCTAATAAATTATCATTCAACTTCAAAAGGCAGAAATCCTTTCGCATAATTGCTTATCTCGAGAACCTTACTTGTCTTGACCTGGGATCAGAGGTAGGCTAACTTGTGTAATTCAGAATGGTAAGCCGGGAACATCCTCTCTTAACGTGAATATCATCAGCCTGTAGAAAGAACCATCGGTTTATAATGGGTCATTTCCGCTATAGATTCACCACTACAGGAAAGCAAGGAAACGTCGACGGCCCCTTACCGTCGGGGAAAGTTTGAAACCCGTCGGCGTAGGGATAGGCCGACGGGGGCCTTCAGCGTATGCCCCGTCGACGTTTTTCCCTATCAACGTATAGAAACCGTCGGCGTAGACTGGGCGCCGACGGCTTGGCAAGCCAAATTATTTTTAATAAAATTCTTCAATTTTGTTTTCAATTTTTTTCTATATTTTTTATTTCACTTATTTAACCACTTAATCACACAATAGTCACATTTATCTGTATCTCTAAGCATTTTCATTTTAATCTAAATTACTCGCTTCTACTAACACTTCCCGATCCATCACCCATCCTCCGATTGCTCTAGCCCCATCACGCTTAATTTCGTAGTTCCTTTCCTGTGAGCTGCCTAGAAACAAAGGATGATTTGCTGACAATATTATCTAATCAATTCTGTTAACCCTTGGACCATCATGTCACACTCTTTTTTTTTGTGAACTCAAATAATTATTTTTTAAAAATAACTAATAATAAATTGAATTTAAATAATTGTTGAGACATCGTAGTAGTTTTCATAGACGGGGGTGCCATGAGACTACGGTAGAGACGTGGGGTAACGGGATAGCGTAGTAACACAGAACACAGGATTTTACCCAGGTTCGGTACGTCGCGACAGTACGACGTGCCTACTCCTGCACTTCTCACTAATGTGGACTAAAGCCCGTAAACAGCATTACAATGTGAGGGTTTGGATCTAAGCTACTCGTCGAGGATGAGCTTCTCGGCGAGTTGGCGTAGAGTTTCTCTGTTTTCTCCTTGTTTTGTCTATCTCCCGTCCGGCTTTATATAATAGCCGGATTAGGGCTTACAGAATAGGAAACCTAGAAAACTACGGTAACTTGTAACTTGGAAAGCAAGGAATCCGTCTTCTCCTCCAAGCCAGATCACATGGGCTGTGATCCGGGTTCTTCTAGAATCCGGCTTCTGCGCGTCGGATTACTGGGCCGCCTAATGGACCTAAGCCCACTACCCCTTAGGCCACCCTGGTAATCCGGCACTTGGCCCACCATCTTCTATACCCCTATTTGGTATATATCCGACAGTAGCCCCCAAGAAGGATCAAAACTCTGATTCTCCGCTATTCGCCAAATGTTCTTTGTCCGAGAAATACTGATTCAGCAGTCTTGATTCTTCTTATTCTTCATTTGAAAAAGATGGTGACATGAAACTCGGAATCCTGAAATTCCGGCTTTTTTCTCACGATCCTTCGTGGAGAAGAAACTTCCTACGTCAGCGCACTCAACCATGCTGACGTAAGCGACGTTTGAGATTTACTCGGAAAAACTCAGAAACGTATCTCTAACAGATTCGCGCGGGAAACGAGGAGATAATCATCATTACTCCGTCGTTTCATTTCACGGATTTTCCGGCGAGCGACACGCGGCAAACATCCAACGGTCAAAATAGCCGTTGGCATGCATCTAAAGGGTTTTCCGGCTATAAATAGCCGTCCTCGTCCTCAACGAAAACTTTCCTCACTCCCCACTGCCCACGCCATTGACGCGAACGAGCTCGAGAGCAAAGCACTTGTCCCAGGCGCTCTTAGCATCCAAGCACGCCGGAACGCCACGCACCACCACGAGATGGCCTCCTTGCCGTCATCGCCGACCCGCGCCGCCATCAACGAGCTTATCAGCGATCTAGATCCGCAACTGGGATCGCCCAAGCACACCGGCGACGAGCCGGAGAAGACCACGGCCTCCGCGGCGGGCGACGCGAATTCTTCCGCCGCCGCGGACGTTGCGGGATCGAGCTCCGCAGCCTCCCCGCCGTTTGCTCCAGAAACGGCGGAGGAGAAGGTCCAACTTCTTGGCGACGAGCTCGCCGCCGCTGGAGAAGCAGAATTTGTCGGCAACTGGAGTCCGAGTAACTCTTCCCTCGTCCTCCTTCGACAAATGTCAAAATAGGGATTGATAGTTAAAGGCAAATGGCGAAAGTCAGATGGTGAACTCGAGCCCAGACCAAACGACGGAGAGTGTGTCCTCCTTACATCTCACATTACGCGAGGTATGGGTTTACCGTCTTCCGCCTTCTTCATAGACATCCTTAACTATTACGGCGTCCAACCACATAACCTTTCTCCAAATTCCATCCTCTATCTAGCTACCTTCCAAGCCCTTTTTGAGGGATATCTCGGAACAAATCCTAGTCTAGATTTTTGGCAATACTGTTTTGAAGTAAAACATAACATCACAGAAGGTATTTCCCCTATCTGTGGAACCATATCTTTTATTCTTCGGAAAAATAGAGAGGATTGGTACCCGAGAATACAAATGCCAGAACCCACCAAATCCTGGCTGGGTTCCTTTTTTTTATCATCAGGACATCCCATTCCTTGGAAAGGAAATCGGGGTTCCTTCATTCGTTAATTCCGCCGCCATTCCTCAAGAGAGTTGGACAGCTGAAGCAGTTGAGACATTGCCGGAACATTTAATGAAGATAAAGCGCCGTATTGCCAAGCTTACTTCTTCCAAACCTTCCTTAACTGGGAAAGACACTGTTATATGCTGGTTCGGACGTCGCATTCAACCCCTTTCATTTCGTTCCCGGCTTCTTTGCGAATACCAAGGGCCAGAAGATAGCATGAGGGGAACAGATAAAGCCTATACCAAGAAATACTTTATAAAGCGACTTCATCAGCTAGTTGCCTCCAGCGCCCAAATCGAAGAAAACCTAGCCATTTATCATGTGGAAAATCGAGTTCCTAAGGTATTTGTACTTTCCTTGTTTCCGAGTTTTCCTCAGATTAACTTGTATCTCCACCTTTTGATCATGTTGTGAATTCTTTCCTAGTTCAACGAACTCGGAGGGAATGATCTTGCTTCCGATGCCGAACTCAGCGAAATTCATGCTAGGTTTTACAATAACCGGAAGCGCAAAAGGCATGTGACTTTCGAGAAAATGGTAACTGTTGACGGAATTCCTGTCGCCACCTCCAGGTATTTTACCGGGTTTTTCCTAGTTACCATCCTCTTTCAGTTCTTCGAGATTTTTAACTCTCGGATATTCTTCTTGCAGTCTTGCTCCAACTCCTTTGAAAACAAAGAAGCTGAAGAAACATAAGGTTGCTATCAAAGAAGAATCTTCTTCTGCAGCCATGGACCCGAGGAATAGAACGGAAGCTCAGACAGGCGAAAATCTCCGGACCTCTGCTGGAAACGAACCCGTCTCCAATTTGGACAGTAACATCCGGATAAAAGAAGAACCGTTCGACGATCTCGGATATATTCGTCCGGAGGCTAAAAAGTTCTTCGCTCCTGCCCCTCTAATTCGTCCTTGGCCACAAGGTGGATTAGTGGTTCGCAATGATATTGTAATTAACCCTCGCCAGGTCTTACAAGATGGCCTTCATCACGTTTGGATTCTTTTTACTGAATATGCCGAAGAATTCAACGAGAACTTGGCCGACTTGCGAGAAATGAGCCAGGTGATACCTCTAGCCCTCAAGCATTAAGTTGAAAATCTGAATTCTTCTTAATGTTTTATCATATGCTTGTTCATACTTAAGCATTTTGGCTTTCATTTCCGTATTCAGCATTCCGCAGATGCCATAAACTTGGAAGTTTTTAAGAAGCTTAATCTCAAAAGTAGAGAAGTAAAAACCCTTCAATCCATGATTGAGTTAAGAAGCAACGAGCTGGCGTCATCTCAGCTACAATTGTCTAAAACAACAGGTATGTATTCTCTGCAGTTTTTATCCGGATAACATTTGTCTCGAATTTTCATAAGCTCGAAATGTTTTTGTGTCCCCTAGCTGCTTTAGCAAAAGCCAACAAAATAGCCAAGGACGCTAGCAACGTATCTCGGCTCCGTGCAGAAAACTCTAGCCTTCGCAAGGAACTTGCGAAAGTTGAAAAAGACCTGGAGGCCAGTAATCTGGCCCTTGGGATTGCTCAATCCCAGGCTTCTTTGCAAGCGGCGGAAAATAAATCTATTATCCATGATTTTGAAAGTATGCTATTCCCGCGCATGAAAGAAGGCACCGAAATTGACAAGGTTCTTGGTAAGTTAGTTCCTTTTACCAATTTCTCCATGTCTTACTTCCTTTTCTTTTGTGGCCTAAACTTGTTTCTGCCATCAAAACAGGGAATATTCCAGGCATTTCTCGGATTGAGAAAATCCGAGCTTTTGGAGAAGTATGGAACGCGATCAGAAATGCAGGAATGCAATTGATTAATAAGTTCCTTCCCGCAAGTACTATAGATTTCTCGGAAGTTTACAAACTTCCGGGTGCCATCATGGAAGTTGCGGGATCAAAGGAATTCATCCTACGCTCCGCTGCACGAGGTGGTGCGCGCATGGCACTAGGCCTTATGCGCCTGCACTATCCTGACGCGAAATCTTGGCGCGTGGCCTCTGGTGTCCCTCAAGGGTATACAGAGGATCAGCGAACCGCCATCCTTGATGAAGTCAAAGGTCACGCCACCAAGATTGCTTCCATGGTTAACATTTCTATCACTTATCCAGAAGAAGAGGTTCCTGCGGTCCCCGAAGATGAAAGCAGCGAGGAAGACTCGGATGCTTGAAGGACTGCCTTTAACCTGGATGATGGATTTGTATAATAGGAGCGCTATTTACACTGTAATTCATACTGTAACGCTTCTATTTCATTTGTCGAAACAAGAACTCCGCCTTTTGCAGCTTTGAATTATGAAATTCCTTGCAAGTTTGTCGGGTTGAATTGCTCCCTTATCTACTAAGTTCTCTGGCATATGTGTTTTGACTGTCTTTAGTGTTTTAAATGACTCGATAGCATTATGATCGTCATGACGAGTAACTGGGTATAACCAATAAGTTAGGACTCGAAAACATGGACCATACTAAAGGCATTTTTACTAACCAGATCCGGTGACCCAACATATATTCGATCAGGTAATGCTTAAAGATTTGTAAGGAACTTTCTTGAAACTTGGGCACGCAGGCACAATCCGAGTTTCCTTTAGCCATTAAGAGGCTGAAATCATTCAGTTTTTTAACGCCGAGCACGCAGGCACAATTCGGGTTAACATTGAGCATTTTGTAAGATCATTGGGAAATAGAAAAGGTGGAAACATGCTTTTACTATAATGAACTTTGTAAAAAACATGGATATCAGAATTCCAATGACTTTATTTCATGATCTCAAAAGATGTTTACATAGATATTGAACTAAGTATAGAAGGGACGTAACTGCTGGATGCTCCAAGGTCTCTTTGTCTCTCCTAGCTCATCATCTATCTTTCTCTTTCTTTTGCGATTCGGTTTCTCGGGATCGTCTTCCGTATCTCGAATGTCAACAAGATAGTATGATCCATTTTTCATGGCTTTACTTATGACAAATGGCCCTTCCCATACTGGGGCTAATTTGTGCTTCCTTTGCTGCACCAACCTCAGCACTAGGTCACCTTCTTTAAAAGAACGATGCCTGATTTTCCGACTATGGTAACGTCTTAAACCCTGCTGGTAAATGGCGGACCTTTGAAGCACAAGCTCTCGTTCCTCTTCTAGGAGATCAACGGCATTCTGTCGTGCCTCTTCGGCGTCTAATTCGTCAAAATCTTGTATTCTTGGGCTATCATGGATCATATCTGTTGGGAGAATAGCTTCCGCGCCGTAAACTAGGAAAAACGGGGTTTGCCCAGTTGACCTATTTGGCGTCGTTCTTATACTCCAAATCACGGAAGGCAACTCTTCTACCCATGCTCCGGCCGCTCTATGAAGAGGAGTTTCGAGTCTTGGGCGTATTCCTTGCAGGATTGAGCTATTCATTCGCTCGACCTGTCCATTGGATTGCGGGTGTGACACAGATGCTAGATCTAGGCGAATTCCCATTTGTCGGCAATATCTTGCCAACTCTCCGATGGAGAAATTTGTCCCGTTGTCGGTTATTATGCTGTGTGGCACACCGTATCTCATCACCAAGTTCATGATGAAATT
The DNA here is from genome assembly GCA_028641055.1 of Alopecurus myosuroides. NCBI lineage: Eukaryota > Viridiplantae > Streptophyta > Magnoliopsida > Poales > Poaceae > Alopecurus > Alopecurus myosuroides. The sequence goes on from CM054063.1 coordinate 339,477,337, forward strand.
TCTAGCAGTTGCACCATCCAACTTTTTGATGGGCTTAGCCTCCACCCATTTGGTGTACTTATCCACTGCTACTAGCAAATGAGTAAGTCCGCCTCTTGCGGTTTTGAACGGTCCCATCATATCTAGCCCCCAGACCGCAAACGGCCACGTAATGGGGATAGTTTTAAGTGCTTGGGCCGGCAAATTGGTCTGCTTAGCGTAATATTGACATCCTGCACATGTATTAACTATATGCTCGGCATCTGTCTTGGCTGTTAGCCAGAAAAAACCCGCGCGGAATGCTTTTTTGACTATGCTTTTTGATTGAGCATGATGTCCGCAATCGCCGGCGTGGATTTCCTCCAGTATTTCTCTTCCTTCTTCTGGTGAAATGCACCGCTGAAAAATTCCAGAAATACTGCGTTTATATAGGCAACCGTCAATTACTGTGTATCCTTTGCATCGACGCTGTATTTGTCTTTGCAAGACTTCGTCTGCTCCTTCCGGGTACTTCTGATTGACTAAGAAGTTTAAGTACGGAATTGTCCAGTCCGGTTTAACGATCATGACTTCAATCGATTCAGACGCCAGAGGGTAATCAACATCTCCACCTTTTATGGATGGCTCATATAAGTGCTGAACGAATACTCCTGTCGGTAAGGTTTTTACCCTTTCTGATCCCATGCGGGCTAGCGCATCCGCGTTCCAGTTTTCCTCCCTTTTGATGTGAAGGACCTCGAATCCAAAGAAACAGATGGCGAATTCGTCTACCGTTCTCCGGTATTCGGCCATTATAAGGCTTTTTGCGTCCCAGGTTTGGTTGAGCTGATGCTGCACCAAATCTGAGTCGCCATAGCACAGTATGCGCTTCACTCCTATTTCTTTTGCAATATGCAAGCCGTGAAGCAAAGCTTCATATTCTGCCACGTTATTACTGGCGTTGAAGTGTATTTGCAACACGTACTCCATTGTGTCTCCCTTAGGAGATTTTAAGACTACACCAACCCCAGCTCCTTCCTTCATCTTGGATCCGTCAAAGTGCATGATCCAGTACTCGGACTCCGGCATTGGTGTTTTTTCCATTGCTTCTGTCCAGTCGGCAACAAAATCTGCCAAAACCTGGGATTTTATGGCCGTCCTTGGCTGGTACTTAATGTCGAAGGCTGCCAGCTCAATGCCCCATTTGGCTACTCGGCCGGTTGCCTCTGCATTGTTTATAATGTCTCCTAGTGGTGCTTTACTAACCACTGTTATGGAATGCCCTTGGAAGTAATGGCGTAGTTTTCTAGATGCGAAAAATACACCATACGCCAGTTTCTGGTAGTGTGGGTACCTTTGTTTTGACTCGGAAAAAACTTCGCTTATGTAATATACCGGATGTTGGTCTGGTATGCTTTGTTCTTCCTTTAACCGTTCCACAACGATTACCGCACTAATAACTCGATTTGTAGCCGTAATGTACAATAACATGGGCTCTTCGTCTTTTGGGGATGCCAAAATCGGAGCTTTCATCAAGGTTTCCTTCAACTGAGTCAGCGCCGCATCGGCCTCTTCTGTCCATTCGAACTTGTCGGATTTTTTCAGCAGCTTGTATAGTGGTAATGCTTTATCCCCCAGCCGACTAATAAATCTGCTAACGGCAGCTGCGGAACCCGTCAATCTTTGGACATCTTTGACACAGGTAGGTTTTGTGATGTTCAAGATTGCCTTGATCTTTTCCGGGTTAACTTCTATTCCTCTGTAAGAAACGATGAAACCCAGAAGTTTTCCTGAGGGAACCCCGAATACGCACTTAGATGGATTCAACTTCATCTTGTAGGTGCGTAAGTTTTCGAAAGTTTCTCGCAAATCCTCAAGGAGTGTATCTTTTTCCTTGGTTACGACAGCAATATCGTCCACATAAACATGAACATTTTTTCCAATCTGACTATGCAAACAACGTTGCATGCAACGCTGGTAGGTTGCACCTGCGTTTTTCAGGCCAAACGGCATGGTTACGTAATAATACGTCCCGCATGGGGTTATGAAAGAAGTCTTAATTTGATCTTCCTTTTTCATGCGTATTTGGTGGTACCCGGAGTATGCATCCAAAAAGCACAAAAGCTCAGAGCCTGCTGTAGCATCTATTATTTGATCGATTCGCGGTAATGCGAACCTATCTTTCGGACACAATTTGTTCAAGCCTGTGTAATCTATACACATTCTAAGAGCAGTAGTGTCTTTCTTCGGTACTAATACCGGATTTGCGGACCAGTCAGTATGGATCACTTCCTTGATGAAATCCGCTGCTAAAAGCCGGATAATTTCCTTGCCAATAGCCTTCCGTCTTCTTCCGTCAAATCGACGGAGACCTTGTTTGACGGGTTTTGATCCAGGAATAACCTTAAGTTGGTGCTCAGCAAGTTCCCTGGGTACACCTGGCATGTCCGCTGGACACCAGGCAAAAATATCCCAGTTCTCACGGAGGAACTTGATGAGCTCGCCTTCCTATTTGTCAGTCATCCCAGTCCCTACGACGACAAATTTTGTCGGATCTTTGGGATCTAGGATTACCTGTCTTGTTTTCTCGGATGCCTTGAAGCTGTCTGTTGGCTTCCGAGTTTCTTTTCCTGCCGGCATTTCTGACGGTGATACCTCCTTGGCTAATTCCTTCAATTCTTCCTTTGCTATAACTCTCTGAGCGCAAAGGGCGTTTTCTTTCTCCAACTCGTTTGCCAGCTTAAAATCACCAGCTATAGTGATTACTCCTCCTTTGGGTCCTGGCATCTTCAGCTTGTTATAAATATAACAGGATCTTGCCATGAATTTGGCGAAAGCTGGACGTCTGAGTATTGCGTGATACACGCTTTCGAACGGCACTACTTTGAAGGATACTTTTTCCTGACGGAAGTGATCTTTATCTCCGAAGGTGACATCTAGGGAGATTTCTCCTAGGGACCGTGCTTGCCTGCCAGGGACGATACCATGGAAGCGTATATTGCTGTAGTTGAGCTGAGACTCGGAAATCTTCAGGTGCTTCAGTGTATCCAGGTACATTATGTTAATGCTGGATCCTCCGTCCATCAGCACTCTTCTTAGCCTAGTATTTTGAACAATAGGACTTAAAACAAGAGCTTGTGTGCCGGGTTCAGGGATATTTCCGGGATGATCAGACTGATCCCAGATTATCGGTGTATTGGAGTACTTCAAAAATTTCGGGGTTGCCGGAACAACCGCGTTTATTTCTCGAAGTGTTCTTTTTGCCACCTTTGCTGATGGGGTTGCTAAGAAAGTTAGCATTGCTTCTCCATCAACCCTCGGAAACTTGGGTTCGCCTTTACGCTGCTGTTCCTGGATTTTTTCGTCAGTGTCCGATTCACTGTCTTCTTTGTCAGCTTCTGGCTTTTGCTTGGCGGGTTTCCTTTTGGAACCCTTCCCTTTATTTCCGGACCCTGCAGTGCCCTTCATGTGCTTATTCAGCCGGCATTGCGCGTTTGTATGGGTGGGTTTCCCAAATTGCGAGTGGTGAACGCAAGGTTCCGACTTAATCCTTTCCCACTCCTCTGGAGTGTAATTGATTGGATCTGGGTTGCGTCCTTTCCACTTATTTCCCTTTTCTCCTCCAAAGGCTATGTTCACCTCTTTGGGCTTTGTCGTTGTTTCTGGAGTGGCTTTTTTGTCAGAACGAGGGGTTTTCTTGGCAAGTATCAACGATTCAATATTGCCTCCTCTTGCTCTGATGTCATCCTCGGCTGCGGCATGCTCATTGGCGGTTGTAAGCATGGATCCGAGATCCTTGTGCTTTTTGGAACCAACCATGAACGGTACAAGTCCGGGTTTTAGGCCATTGACGAAAGCATGCATTGCTTGTACGTCAGTTACTCCAGAGCAACTATTCTTCATTGCTGTCCATCTGGAGATGAAATCCACGTATGGTTCATCCTCGAATTGCGTGCAACGGTTTAGCTGGTTGATGCTATTCGGTCGTTTGTATGTTCCCCAGAAATGCTGAGTAAATACTCTAGCCATATCGTCCCAGCTATCGACTGTTCGTGACGGTAATCCATTGATCCAATCTCTGGCTCCATCCAGCAGCATTAGGGGAAGAAACTTGACAGCTTCCAGGTCTGTCCCATTGTTGATCTGGACGGCTGTATAGTAATCCGAGAGCCAGGTATCCGGGTTTGTGCTGCCAGTGTATTTCTGGTACGTTGGACCGACCTTGGCAAAGCCAGAATGCAGCGTTATTCTTCGGATCCTGTCGGTAAAACATTTAGGACCAAAGTATAGATCATCTTTTTCTGCTCTCTCAATGTGTGCAGAATATCTTCCGGCTGAATGGACGGAAGGGGATCTGCTCCTTTCTCTTCCATTGTTGCGCGAACGCGCTCTTCCGGGATTGTTTCTATCTCTTCCGTGTTCACGCTCTTTTGGATTAGGCGGAGTTCTACTCCTGTGCCTTTCTTTGTCCTTAGGCGGTGTCCGGGATCTCTCACGCCTGTGAGGTATATCGTATCTTCCAGCTTTCTCAGCTGGGTTTCTCGGAGGTGGCATTATTTTGCCGTCTTTCCGGTGTTTGTCTTCCCGATCATGGGGTTTATACCCATCTTTCGGGAGATGGGATCCGGTTTTAGACGCTGCATCCCTGTTGTCGGGGTTTTTCTTGTCTTTTCTCGGATCCTCTTTTTTATCTTTTGAGTTGTCTGAATCCCCGGGTTCTTCCGGTCCAGGTGCTCCAGCAGCGCAAGTAGCTGTCTTGCATAGGGCGGAGTTATCATGCAGCCTCCCTGATCGCTCTTGAGCGCGCTGTTGTTGTTGCAATGCTTTTCCTAGGAAAGCATACACCCCTTGGAGTTTTTCCCCGTTGGAATACAGATCGTTGTTAAGAATCGCGAACGCTGCTTCCGCGTTTTCTGCTGCGGTCTTGTATATTGGTTCGCCCTTGGCATCTTTGCCGTTTACCTGCTTTTGCCAAGATGGGTTATGGAACCTTTCTTTTGGCGGCAGTTCTTCCGGTCTTGCGATTCCGGGTAACCTAGTAGGTTTTAACGCAGATCTATTCTTTCTCTCGTACTCCTCTATTTCTTCCTTCATGACTTTGATGTTATTATGGGTTTGTTGGAGATGTTGCCGAGATCTGAGTAGATGTTGCTGTTGCCGTTGGAAAGCTTGTCTCCTGGCTTCCAGCATCTCAGGGGGTTCATCTGGTCCCATCGGTGTTTGCAATAGCTCTTGCTCTTCCTGTTCCGTCATTGGCGGAGCAGTGATTTCCTTAGATTTCTTCTCCGCAGGCTTTGTTCCGCTAACATCTCCAACTTCCAGGTTTTCATCAGCGAGATCAGCTGATTTTTTCTTCCGGATTTTGTATTGGAGTTTTTTAGAAGCACGGTGCTTTTTCTTGGAAGAGGGAGGTTTTTTGACAGGCTCATCTTCTGTCATCTCCTTGACATTGGGGAATATCGGAGAAGTTTCTCCGTCTTCTCTCTCTTCTACTGGCGGAGGGGTTTTGGGGCTTTCCTGGCTGCCGGCGTCTGTGGTATCAGCCGGTTTTTCCATTAAGACTTCATGGAATCCCTCTTGAAAGGATTTAACCTTTCTTACGAAGGCGTCCTCATCTTCGTTTTCAGAGTCGAAGTTATCCGATCCGGTTTCCGACTCCAACCTCGCCTCAATGGCGGCAAGCACGGATTCTGCTTCCGAGTTCATCGTCTTGTTGACGGATGTCGGATCTTCCGCCTCTGTGACGGGTGTTTGATCTTCCGTCTCCATGACGGGTGCATTGTTGTCTGCCTCTTGCACGGGATTTCCATCATCTGTGTTTTCGGCGATTTCGGATTGCACCATGCCGATAAAGTGTGTATCACTTTTGTGTCGGTGATCTGAGCAGAATCCGGCATCATAGTCACCTTCGACTGGGTATAGGGCGGGTGGGATAAATTTGCTTCCACCGCAAAACCCCATTGCTTCTGCAGTTAGTCCGATAAAGATGTTAGCAGATCCTATCGGTAACACGCAGGCACTTACCAGGTGGTTTTGCGCCGGTATGTAGGATCCGTTGTCGAGGAAGCGCCCGACGTCGTTGTCGAATTCCAAGCTTCCGACAGTGATTGATCTTCCGATCCCGCCAAGTATCCCAGATCGGAATCTTACGCCTGACGTCGTTTGCCCCACGGTGGACGCCAACTGTCGAGACATCGTAGTAGTTTTCATAGACGGGGGTGCCAGGAGACTACGGTAGAGACGTGGGGTAACGGGATAGCGTAGTAACACAGAACACATGATTTTACCCAGGTTCGGTACGTCGCGACAGTACGACGTGCCTACTCCTGCACTTCTCACTAATTGCGACTAAAGCCTGTAAACAGGATTACAATGTGAGGGTTTGGATCTAAGCTACTCGTCGAGGATGAGCTTCTCGGCGAGTTGGCGTAGAGCTTCTCTGTTTTCTCCTTGTTTTGTCTATCTCCCGTCCGGCTTTATATAATAGCCGGATTAGGGCTTACAGAATAGGAAACCTAGAAAACTACGGTAACTTGTAACTTGGAAAGCAAGGAATCCGTCTTCTCCTCCAAGCCAGATCACATGGGCTGTGATCCGGGTTCTTCTAGAATCCGGCTTCTGCGCGTCGGATTACTGGGCCGCCTAATGGATCTAAGCCCACTACCACTTAGGCCACCCTGGTAATCCGGCACCTGGCCCACCATCTTCTATACCCCTATTTGGTATATATCCGACAATAATAATTAACATTTTTGCCTTTTCTATTTAATATTGAATAATTCATATCTATAAATCCGTAAATCGAAATTTGACAAATAATATGTGTATATCGATTAGAATAATGAGAGAAATTCAAATATGATTTCCATATAATATTTTGCAACATATATAGGACTTTTTTCCTTTTCAATGTAAAAAGCAATTCATTTTCCATTTTCCGAGTGAAAAATTTGTTTTTTTGTGAAGGACCAACCCTAAATATGTTACAAAATTTGAGAGCTACAATTTTTAAAAATACTATACCATATTATATGCACAAATAAATAATTTGTTTCATATGAAAAGGTTTTAATCCACCTCTTTTGAAAAACACAAGTTTCTGCCGATTCAGGTGGAAACTGGTTAAATTTGAACTACAGGTACCTCATAGTTTGCTCATGATTTTTGGAAAAAATAATTTTTAGGTACACAACTACCTATTTCATCATAGATACACCAAGAGTTTCTCAATATTCAACACCTAGCTACGAACGGTCATGCCCACCGTCTTGACTTTTTCCCTCAAACCAGCTTAATTCCAAAAAATTTGAAACAACCCAAAATGATGCAAGACCTTCGTGTGGTGTAATTATAAATGTCCTAGTATACACAAATAAAAATAAACTAGGAATACAAGAGTTGTGTTGAAAATGTGTTCACAAAAATAAGTTATCTCCTCCGAACATTCGAGGGTTTCAGGCCAAATGAAGGGTGTTATGGTCAAATCTATGTCATACTTTGTTTAAATGTGTCAATATTCCACACAAACATGCATCTTGGAAGCACGGACAATGTAGACGGAGGAAGTTTTACTTTTCATTAAATAAAAAACCATTTTCTATTTTCCGAGTGTAAAAAATGGTTTTTTTGTGAAGGACCTATCACAAATATGTTGCAAAACTTGGGAGCTACATTTTTCGAAAATACTATACCATGTTATATGCACAAATAATATTTTTTTCCTACGAAAATGTTTCCATCCACCTCTGTTGAAAAAACACAAGTTTCTGCGGATTCAGATGAAAACTGGTTAAATTTGAACTACAGGTACCTCATAGTTTGCTCATGATTTTTCGCAAAAATCATTTTTAGGTACACAACTACCTATTTCATCATAGATACACAAAGAGTTCCTTAATATTCAAACCCTAGCTACGAACGATCATGCCCGCCGTCTTGACTTTTTCCCCAAACCAGCTTAGAAAATTCCAAAAAATTCAAAACTAACCAAAATGATGCAAGACCTTCCCGTGGTGTGATTACATATGTCCTAGTATACACCAAAAATAATAAAACTGGAATACGACAGTTGTGTTCAAAATGTGTTCATAAAAATAAGCTATCTCCTTCGAACATTCTAGGGTTTAGGACTAAATGACGGGTGTTATGGTCAAATCCATGACATAGTTTGTTAAAATGTGCCCATATTCCACACAAAAATGCATCTTGGAAGCACGGACAATGTTGACGGAGGAAGTTTTCATTTTCACTGAATAAAAAAACCATTTTCTATTTTCCGAGTGTAGAAAATGGGGTTTTGTGAAGGACCTGCCACAAATACGTTGCAAAACTTGGGAGGTGCATTTTTTAAAAATACCAGACCATGTTATATGCATAAATAATCAAATTGTTTCCTATGAAAAGGTTTCTATCCACCTCTTTTGAAAAACACAAATTTCTGCCGATTCAGCTGAAAACTAGTTAAATTTGAACTACATGTACCTCATAGTTTGCTCATGATTTTTTTAGAAAAACTCATTTTTAGCTACATAACTACCTATTTCATCATAGATACACCATGAGTTTCTCAATACTCAACCCCTAGCTACGAACGGTCATGCCCGTCGTGTTGACTTTTTCCTGAAACCGGCTTAGAAAATTCCAGAAAATTCAAAACAACCCAAAATGATGCAAGACCTTCGCGTAGTGTCATTATATATGTCCTAGTATCCACCAAAAATAATAAACTAGGAATACGATAGTTGTGTTGAAAATGTGTTCACAAAAATAAACTATCTCCTCTGAACATTCTAGGGTTTCGGGCCAAATGACGGGTGTTATGGGAAAATCCATGGCATAGTTTGTTTAAATGTGCCCATATTCCACACAAACATGCATATTGTAAGCACAGACAATATTGACGGAGGAAGTTTCCTTTTCACTGAATAAAAAACCATTTTCTATTTTACGAGTGTAAAAACATGTTTTTTTTTTGTGAAGGACCTACCACAAATATGTTGCAAAACTTGGCAGGTGCATTTTTTGAAAACACTAGACCATGTTATATGCACAAAGAACCAATTTGTTTTTTATGAAAGGTTTCCATCCACCTCTATTGAAAAACACAAGTTTCTGCCGATTCAGCTGGAAACCGGTTAAATTTGAACTACATGTACCTCATAGTCTGCTCATGATTTTTTGGCAAAAATTATTTTTAGGTACACAACTGCCTATTTCATCATAGATACACCAAGAGTTTCTCAATATTCAACCCCTAACTACGAACGGTCATGCCGGGTGCCATCTTGACTTTTTCCTGAAACCGGCTTAGAAAATTCTAGAAATTCAAAACAACCCAAAATGATGCAAGACCTTCGCGTGGTGTCATTATATATGTCCTAGTATCCACCTAAAATAATAAACTTGGAATACGACAGTATTGTTGAAAATGTGTTCACAAAAATAAGCTACCTGCTCCGAACATTCTACGGTTTCAGCCCAAATGACGTGTGTTATGGCAAAATCCATGGCATAGTTTGCTTCAATGTGTACATATTCCACACAAACATGCGTCTTGAAAGCACGAACAATGTTGACGGAGGAAGTTTTCCTTTTCAATGAATAAAAAACCATTTTTCATTTTCCGAGTGTAAAAAATATGTTTTTTGGGTGAAGGACCTACCAGAAATATGTTGCAAAACTTGGGAGATGTATTTTAAAAAAAATACTAGATCATGTTATATGCACAAATAACCAATTTTTTTCCTATGAAAAGGTTTCCATCCAACTCTTTTGAAAAACACAATTTTCTGCCGATTCAGGTGGAAACGGGTCAAATTTGAACTACAGGTGTCTCGTAGTTTGTTCATTATTTTTAGATACATGAATAACTATTTCATTATAGATATACCAAGAGTTTCTCAATATTCAACCTCTAGCCCCGCTGGAGAAAAACCCAGCTTATAGGTCTATACCCGATAACCATTAACCCTTTCTGGTTTGTTCCATTCTTGCTCATAGAATTTTTTAAGAATGCAGCTTGATTATTATGCATGATTATTTAGATATGTTTCTCCTTTTCAAAACGAGCCAAAGAACATCGAAATCCGAGTTCGAATGCAAACGTTATGCTCAAAATGGTGAGTAAGTCAAAAAAATCTAGGATACGTCGACGGTTGCCGTCGGCGTAGCAAAAAAAAGGCCGACTGGGTTGCTGCCGGCATAGAGTTTTTTGTTCATTATAGGCTAGCATGTGGGGTCTATGCCGACGGCCCCGATATTTGGCTGTCGGCGTATAAAAAGGCCGTCGACGTATAAAACTTCTCTCGTTGTGAATTCTTTTTTGTACGTCACTTTACGATTAAGAGGGAAGTGTTCATGTGAATTGTGCCCTATTTTCAGGACTATGATTAATACTTCCAGGTGAAGAAAAATTGCATAGGTTCTTGCCTGACATCATTCAGAAACACATCTTCTATACAATGACTTGCATACGGAGCTTATGCGGAGTTTTTGGACGAGTACATCCATACAGTTGAATCCACTACCATTGTGTGTATATATATATATATATTTATATACCAATCTATGTAAGAGAGCCAAATGCATTAGAAAAAACCTCAGGTCATGAAACAAGGTGCATCAAGAATTTCCTGTGGTGCTTGGGAGCGTCGATTGCATGTATTCGAGACGGAAGAATTTTTCATTCGCGTGGTAGGTGATGTGTAAAGGATTACATATAGGAGTGCGCAATGTTGTACTTAATGCTATGGTAGATTATGAAATGTGGATTTGCCACACATTTTTAGTCATGACCAGTTCTCACAATGATATTAACTTGTTGCATCGCTTTCCGATGATCGCGAGATTTGCTAAAGGCCAAGCTTCACAGTGCCACTATAAGATCACTGCCCACCAATACAAAAATAAGTACTACCTAGCAGATGTCATCTATCCTCATTAATTCAATTTGTGAAGACAGTCCAAAACCAATTTTCTTGGTGGTCACATTCAACCAATTATCAAACATATTATTTATATTTAAAAATATAAAAAATAAAAGAAATGGGCAATGCCAACTATCTAGAATGAGAGGGGAGGATTAGAGTACAAAACATTTTATAATACCACATACACTGTTGAACTCTGTACATGTTAAAACAGTGCTCGATAACCTGACTATATTAATGTCTTCTAAGATATTTGTTAGTACTGGTGCCTAATAGAAATCTCTATCAAGATATTTTTAAATCATATAATAGATACAAACATCTAGGAGCACAATTAGAAATTATCTTATTACACACAATATTTTCTAGATACCTGATATATCCGTAAGATTTTTATTTTTCGATCAGATAGAATTCAATTAATGTCATAATTTTAAAAGCTAAGCTTAAAAAACAACATCATTTTCCTTGATAAATTGAGTTCATGCTTAGGATAAGTGTATTTTTGATGATACACTTTTAAGGTTTATGAAACCAAATTCTTAGTATTAAGATCAACAAAACCTTTTTTAATGTTGAGTTATACATTGAACTACACCTTTTTTAATGTTGAGTTATATAATAAACATTGTAATAGTGCAAACAAGTTAAGAATTAGTGATAGTTAGATTTATAAGTGTACAACTGTTTAGTATAAATGTCTGGATACCATTTATTCCGGGTAGATTGGTTTCTTCTGAAGATACACGGGTCCGATTTCAAGTTTTTGCTAGTCGAACAGTCTACAACTGAGTTCTTTATGTGACAAGTTACCAAAATTAAAAAGGGAATATTTTTAGTTGTCTAAGTTTTTGGTTAGGTGTGCATGTTAAAGAGCCCTATCATGCGTGGTTTATCGAGAATAATAATTAATACTATTTTTGTCATATATTCAAAAAGTAACTATTTTTTGTCTGGCCTAATATATTCTGAATGAAATATTCAAACTATAATATTAAGTTAATACACGTGCAACACACGTCTCACATTAAATTTAGCAGATATATTTTGCAATCAATTATATTTAGGCGGAAGGTAGCCTTTTAATCACCGTCAATCCGGGCAGCGGCGTTTTCGCGTTTGGCGACACAGTCGAGCCACTACTTGAATAGGTTGATGGCCTCCATCCCTTGGCACTTAGCGGTGTTCACCAAGCTCTTGATGCTGCTCCTGAGCTCGTCCATGTCGTAGCCGAGTGCATCGATATAGTTGTCATAGCTACACAATACCCGTTACAAAAAAAATGCAAAGATATAAACGTTGTAATCATATTTTTGTTCTTTCTTTGTGACATGTGCTTTGAGCTCATCTTGGGATCGAGTTAGATCAATGTTAACATAATTCTGTTATATATTGATCCGCCGCCACCAGGCGGTCACCCTCACATCCGAAGAGCCTCATCGTTGGGGCAGAGTGATAAAGCTTCCAAACTCTCACTTGTCAAGTGGCTTCACATTGAGTTTGGTCAAAAGTTTGACAAAAGCATATTACCGGGACTAAGTGCCTTACTGCCGCCGTCTCCATCTTAAGTTTCAGCCACCGTGTCATCCACATGATCACAGAGGCCAATGTTATTGAAGATCCCAGGTTACCGCCATAGTTTTAAATAGCCGGCTATAACCTTTTGAGAATCTTTGGGCTAAATGAATTCATGTACAATTTATAGCCGCATTTTGAGGGTCCAAGCTATTTTCTATAGCCGGCTATTTAAAACATTATTTCCGTCCTAATTGTTACAATCTCTCTCTCTCCCTCTCCCTCTCTCTCTCTCTCGGTTTCGTTTTCCGAATCACCTCACAGAGGCAAACCATAGTATCTACCGATGAACATCTAGATTAGTTGACCTTGGCACCCTAATAGTTTATACTGAATATTGTAGATGCTGCTCGATCTACCGAAGCTAGATTTTGTAGATGTGCTGAGCTGATGGTACTAAAATTTGTACATGATCTGCTAGTACATAATTTTATTGTTGTAGTGCTTTTGAGATCAAAATGGCGTGATGCTGCGAGATGTGGTGCTGGTTTGTATGTAATCCATCTACTCCTTGTACCGATTTATCTATGTGACTCCTAATGAATTTTGTTGGCAGCGAGTGTACCGATTTATAGTCGATCTACGTTAAAAATAGAGCCGCGGGAAAAAACTTTGAATGATAGTTAAAAAATACTATTAAAATATATGAGAGAGAATATGGATATCCTAAATATGATGTTACACCGGTAACTGGTAACTGGAAACCTCTAAACAAAATCTTTTTAGATGATCTTCCATATGGTGATATAGATGACCAAATTTAGAGTACCCACGGAGATGCTCTAAACACCAGACGTGATTTCGAATGCGCCCATACGGAGGACACGCGCGCGGCCTGTGATCGGCGAGGGAGATGGAACATATGCAGGTCCTTGTTTCCATACGCCACATCAGCATTGCACTGTACGGAGGTGAACCGTAGTTTTGTATCAGACCGTATCGGAATAGGAGTATAGGATTCGTTTAGCAAGTTTACCGCAAGGCAACCGGCGGCCGAGTCCGAAACGTAGTCCTGGCTGCTCCCGCGGTGCGTGCATAAATAGGCGAGGCGAGACCTGGGAGTGCCACAAGGTCACGCCTACCGGACGAGGTAACTACTGCCCCTGTCGATTCGTCTGTGCACAAATCAGCCGCCACACGTACAGCCTAGGTACGTATCGACTTCCCTCCAGCGCCGCCGCCGGCCTGACGAGCGAGCCGCCAGCCGCCATGGCGCAACAGCCGGATAGCTTCAGGAATAGCGAGGTCACCGCCGCCTTGTCCTTCATCCAACAGGTCAAAGACCGGTTCGCCTCTGATCCGGCCATCTACGACAAGTTCCTCCGTCTCCTCCAGGGTTCCAGCTGCACGGGAAATCCCGGCAAGGTCGCGGACGACGCGTACACGCTTCTCGGCGGCCACCCCGACCTCGTCCACCGCCTCGACGCCTTCTTCAACAGGCCCACCCGCGAAGATCCTGCGCCACCGAAATGTTGAAAATAACTAAACATGTCCGTGTCCAAGTACGACAACAGCTTGTTGTTTCCTAGTAGTTGGAGTCTGTTGTTGGTAATTGTAGGTAGTTTTGAGTCGGTTTAGTTAGCATTTCCTGTACGAGTAAGGGGCAGCTAGCTGTTTCTTTCTGCTCCTATTATTTATTACAATTACAATAAATAAAAGCCAAAAAGACCTTTGAAGCCCATGGGCTGAGGCAAAACCAAATCGAGTCTGTGCGTGTGTATTCAGACGCGACTTGTGACCCGCGAATGTAAATACCCCCCCTATCTCAAAATAGGTATCGTTGAAATGGGTTAAAATGGTTATATCTACATCTAGATACATCCAGACACTTATATGTACCCATAAGGTTGCTTGACTAGCAAGCTTTCACATGTGCATCTCAGCCGGCTCGACCCTTTTTGAAGTTTAATGTTGGTAATTGTTCTTTAGCATAACCGGTATTCAAATTTCAAAGGCCAATCCTTTTGCCTCTCTTTCCCATAACCATTCGGATTTCTCTTTCTCTTCACTTCTACAATTCCGATGTTTCCAAAAGCGATTTCCGAGTGTCATCAAGCCCTTAAATGTGTTACCCTATAGTCTGGGAATACTCCAGACATGATTGAGACCCCTCTCCGACCAATGTTCAACACTGAGACCTGTATGCTCATAATAACCCATGTACATTCCACGAATAAATGTCGTTGAACCATAAACAGAATCACATATCCTTTTGTTTCTCTTCGATACATGTCTTGTCCGAGATCTGATCATTGACATCTCCAAATCATGTTCAATCTCGTTAACGACAAAAACTGCTTAACTCGTTACCATGATCTTTCATCCACATAGTCATACACTGTGCAATTTTATGGATGTAATCTCATCGAGTGGGCCCAAAGTATCTTTCCTTCATGCGGATAAAAAAGTTTCCCACTCTTGATACATACGCCTCAACACATGTCTTCGAAAATACCTGATGTCCACCTTTATAATCACTCTGTTAAGGTGTAACGTTTGATGCAATTTAAATAGCCTTTGGTGACAGTGATTAACTATGATTTCACGGTCTAAGAATTAGGATACTATATATTTTAAATACTCCAACAGTGAACTTTATGACACGATCGTACTGCAATACTTATATTGGGTATGTTCATCATCTCATTCACCCAATGAAATGACCCCATCATCAACTGACATAAATGTTACATGATCGTGAAAGTCTCGATCATCAACTGACCAATGAGTTAGTTAGTAAGAAGCTCACTAAGGACTCTTATTGTGTATATACCACACATTTATTTACGTTTCCTATTAATGCAATTATATCATGGTATAGAAATTATTATAAATTTAATGAGATATGACCATAAAACTCACCATTTATTTGCCTCTAGGGCATATCTCCAGCAAACACATGTGTCAGTTGCACAACAAAACTCGCGTAAGCATACGCATAAAGTCGGACTGGGCCGCTTCATCCATCAATATCACGGTATGAACAAGTAAACGCTAGAGGGTTAAAATTGTAGGATCGATTCCCACATTAAACATGTGTTCTAACCGTACTTCTATATCTACACATATATCGTCTCTCATACCATTGTAGGGTTTCGATGCAGAATAATTTTTTTTCTAACAATGATAACCGATATAGCCAAGATCTATTACTATGCAGAAATGAAATAACAGAGGGAATCGGTGTTCATACCCTTGAAGACCCAAACGCGGGGATTACGTCCCACACACGCGTTGCTGAGGAATACAAGCGTAGCCGACCTTAAGGTCGTTTAGTGGTACCGGAAATTAGTGCCACAAATGGCAGCACCTCGTAGCTCTACACACGTACGGCGTGACGATGACCGCCGGATTCCGATCCAGCGAAGCAGCGGAAGTTGGAGACTTGGACCAAAGATGCCATGACACAACGGTGTGCGTATGGTGGAGAAAACATTGACTGTTGCGTAGCTCCAATTAGGAACCACAGATGAGAGGGGAGAAAGAGAGAGAGAGAGAGAGAGAGAGAATTGGGCGCCTTTTCGGATAGGTGAACCTCTCATTATATAGGAGGAGGAGGGAGGCCACCCTCCTTTGATTAGCCATGTGGGACTACCCGAGATAGTGCGGATGACCAAGGAGGGCATCCACCAGCCCCCTAGTGGTCCCCACTACCGCCATCCCACTAGGGAGACTAGCCCTTCGCTCCTTTTCCCCTCTTGGGCCTCTTTTTCTTTGAAGACCATTTAAGGTGGGATGCTCTCAAAATTAAATAAAAAATATATGTAATCAATTAATTATCTTAGTTAATATTAGATACATATTATTTAATTTATCTACCTCCAAAACACCTTTAGTAGCCGTCCGATCTCCATCGGATAAATCCTGGAACGATTCCGACTCTCTTCTCTATTTTCTCTTCGGTGTCAAATCAAACATAAACGTCATCTACCCTTAAGTGTGCCACTCTACGGTTTGAGATCACTCCATACATGTTCGAGATTCCTTTCCAATCAATTACCAACGGCGGGATCTAGAAACCCATGATGTCCCCTGTGCGTTCCATGATTATGTTTGTCGCTTGAAGCTTAAATATCAAGTCCCCCTCCTTTTGCCTAGCTAGCGATACTAAGTCAGTGCGAGATTCGATCTTTGTAATATCCAAACCTAGTTCAGTATCATTACCGACAAACACATTTACTTGTTCCCGTGACATTGCATCCCTGTGACCTAGTCACATGTTTGGAAGCTTAATTGATGCAATCTCACCGAGTGGGCCTAGAGTACCTATCCGTCACTCGGATTGGCAAATCTCGCTCTCGATGCATTCGCCTCTACCTATCCCTTTGGAAATTGGATAGACACATTCATGATCACCATGTTTGGTGTGACAGTTGATGCATTCAAGGCAAATTCAGAGGCAGTGATTAAATATGATCTCACGGTCGAAAGTTTGAGCACTATGTTTTCATGTTATCATCATGTCGAAGTTGTGAATGGATCTTATTGTGATACATACATATTGGGTGTGTCTCCATCACATAATTCATCCAATGATATGACTCCATTGCCAATTGACATAAATGTCCATGATCAGAAAACCTTGACCATATGTTGCCCAATGAACTAGTTATATGGAGGCTACTAGGGACCTTGTTGTTTACATACCACACTTGTATTGATGTTTCCTCTTAACACAGTTATAGCATCGTATAAAACATATTATGAACATATGAAATATGATAATAAAAACATCTTTATTAATTTCCTCTACGACATATCTTCTTCAGTCTCCCACTTGCACTAAGTACAATTCAATAGTTTACATTAGGTAGAAGTCTAACACCTATTACATTTCGGTGTTTATCATGCTTCTCTCATGGAACAACTTTGGTCAATAGATATGCTACACTCAGATTCGTATATATTTTGCAAATATTTATGTCGCCTCCCTTGACATACTGCCTTATCACATGGAAGCGTCAGAGTATATGTTTGGTAGTAGAGTGAGAACTTGTTTCCTTCGTCTTTTCAATGGCGGATGTGTTGTCGCAATAGAATTTCACATGGCCTTTCTCGCTTGGAAACACTCTAAGTTCGATGGCGAACTTCCTTAGCCAGACAGCTTCATTCAGCGCTTCTGAATGCGCAATGTACTCCGAATCAATTTTATATTAGAATACTATGGGTTGCTTCCCACTTCTGAAGCGGGGACGCTGCATGAATAGCTTCTCTGTCCTACATGAGACTGCACCCTTAGGAAGACGCGAGAATTCATGTTTTTCATGATTGAGTTGTTTTTCGCATTGTTGTCTGGCTACTGTAGTAGGTCTATTTCTTCTGGCGTTGGGTCTATGTTCCTGGTAGTAGAGTAGGAAGTGCGTTCTTGTGCGTTGATGGTTTCATGGTATCGGGGCTTCTTTGCCAAGGATGGTTGTTTCTTGCTCCGTGTGTTGAGTGTTTCCTCTTGTTTTGATTCCCCGTGTACTAATAGAGATTTAGCTCTCATAACTTGTAGTTGGCAGTAGTAGGCTGCATTTGTGTGGTGTTAAAACGCAATGGTTTCGTTTGAAATATAATGGAACCGGGAGGGGGGTTCCCTTTTACCCTAAAAGCAACAATTTTTTTACATGCACAATTCACTTTGTGTTATTTTTTGGTTATTTCTAGAATATATATTAGTGTATTAGATTATATTAGTGTACTAGTATATTTTATTAGTGTATGACTAATAAAATATATTGGAGTAGTGCGCATGCAAGATCCTTCACTCTATATTACCGCTGACCCATCTCAACGCAAAAGCAGCGTGGCTGACTTGGAGGTCCCGTCTCACGAAGCACAGAGGATAGAGAGCGGTTCAGGCTACCCCGTGGATGGAATAAACGATTCAGTACGAGCTCCATCATAAAATGAAGAACATATCCATGAAGGTGGCTGTCGGATATGCTTTACCTTGTGCACCTCACGCACGCTGGCATGGCCGTGAGATTCCAGTTGGTTATGGTAAAGTCGGGGTGGAGAGATCGTAACGGGGTTTCGTGATCTGGAGCTTGACATCCCTGGGCCTAAAGATGAGAGGACACTCGGAGAAGTACTGGGTGGCATTTTATGGGACAAGAACTACATTAAGCTTCCAGGCTTGGCGCCAAGGACAACACCGGCTCCGAGTCGTCGCAGGTCACCTACACCTCAATCACCTCCAAGAAGCACACCACATGACTACTCCCACCACAGCGCGAGTCCATCTCGGTCTCCACTACCGGACTTGGGTCGGCCCTCTTCGCCGCCTCCGCCCGCTAAGGAAACTAAGCGGAAGCGTGCCGAGAACGCTCCGTCGATAAGTTCTACCCGATGGAGCCCAAAGCGAAAATTGTCACCCCTCACAAAGGTACCTCATCTGAATCTTCCAGTCAGACCTTACGATCTAACTGACGAGCAAAACGCTGCGATCGCAAAGGCCCATAAGGATGCGCAGTTGCAAAAGAAGAAACCCGAGCCCCGCCCGTTATACACCGAGAAGCAGAAAAAAAATATTCAGTTGATTTTCTAAGCACGAAATCTCAATATGACTTGCACCATAAGACACATGACTATCTACACACTCTTTAGAAGGAAGTGAGCAAGATCAAAGCAAGTGGAAGTGCGAGCAGGACCAAATCAACTAAAAAGCAAACTGGAAAAGATCATACGTTCCACAGCTCGGACAACAGGCCAAACAACCGATCCCACCTCTCTTGGTGTTATCCCATAGGGCTAAAGGCGTAAAGATAAATATAGAAGAAGCCAAGAAGTGGGCGGCCGAGATGGTGTGAGTGTTGCTGACTTGGTAGATTCCCAAGATGAAAAGTTACCCAAGGCTGTTGTAGCCCCTAAGCCTACATATGTCCCAGGGCAGCCTTTGGTCAGCAAAGAGAAGTTGCAACAACTGCCAACATATATACGTAATTTGCATGAATGGTACTTGAGAGCCGGGAGCCAAAAAATTATCGTGGCGAAAGTCCCACGAGAGTACTACTTCCGACCGTTGGAGATTCATGTCGAATTAGAAGAACTCTTCCAGATGTACAATTTTGAAGCTGTTGACATATCTCTCATGAGTTTCTATTGTATGTAAGTTGCTGAATTCACCGTCTACATATAAGATGTTCAGCTATTTCAATTGTTTCGTTCATTTCATGTAATTATCCTCATTATACCCTTTTTACTCTATTATGCAGAATGAATATGGAGGTCTGTAAAAGTAGCAAGATCTTTAATGTTGGGTTCATTAACCAAAATAAAATACATATACAGACGCTAACGAGCAAGCCCGACGAGACAGCGAGAAACATTTTAAGGTTTCTAACGGAGCAACATTTCTCCGAGCACATACTGTTTCCTTACAACATATGTTGTGTGTCCATTCACTTTTTCTCTTACTCGATGTTAAGTGTGTAATTGACGAGTTACTGACGTATATATAAATGTGTGTAGCTTCCACTTGATTTTGCTACCCATCCAAATTGACAAGGGAGCAGTTGAAGTATACGACCCATTAACGAGAGACATGGAACAGTTCCGCAACAAGCATGATATGATCTAGAGGTAATTTCAATCATTCCATCTCTATATCGGTCTGTTTCGAAGGATTTCCTGAGATATCAAGTAATGAATAACTCATTCATCCATTTTCCTTATAGGGCAGGGTTTGGAAGCAGTTCAGAAGTTTGACAAAGTATATCTATCATGAGGAGCTGATGTTTAAGGGCCTCGGTAAGTAGTATGAGATAGGGCCGCCCATCTCTTCACTTCTAGTTTTTCAATACAATTATGATGATAGATTATTATGTTAATTAAATTCTAAAGTGCGCACAACAGCCACCGGGGACGCATCTATCTGGATACTACGTTTGCGAGTTCATTCGCATGTTTACCGCAAATTAGAGAGATTTATAGAGTGAATGTAAGCAATACATCCACAACTTTATGTTATTACTATCACTTTTTGTTATCATGATTGATATTCATATTGATCTCCTTTCCACATATAGTTCGCGACCATGCAGGATAGTCTACTGCCAGAGCAACGCCTAATAGGAATTGCAGAGGAGCTGGTGGGTTTTATGATGAAAGATATGATAGACGACGCCGGACTATTTAGTGTAAATAGCCGTCGCTCGTACTAATGATCCCCGTGTAATTGAATAAACATGGACTAGTCCGTTAATTTTGTGATCTCCATGTAACCATATCAAAGTTGTATATATTTGTATGCTCAATCGTAATATAAGTAATCTTATATGCTCAATCGAATAGACGAGATCTAGTCCCAGTAATTGTGTACGGTATATATTTAGCAGCGTAGAGAAATGAAAAAAGAAACAAAAAAAAGGAAAAAAAAGAATTCTCTACCGCGGCACAGTAAATGGCCAATTTTCTGATGTGGCAAAGAATCAGTAGTCCCGTTATACGGGCCGGGACTAAAGGGTGTGCCCCGAGCACGATATGCGGCAGCCACGTGGAGGGACATTGGTCCCGGCCCGTAGCAAGTCTGGGCCTTTAGTCCCGCCTGGCCAGTCCCGGTTGGCCAACCGGGACTAAAGCCTCTCACAGGTCCGTCTCCACTAGTGTGTTGGGGTGGAAAACATTCGTCAAAAACGAGAACCTTCAAGTTAATCAACTCATTTTGATCATTCCGAGGGAGTCCAATGGCCCCAACATGGATAATGTCTTTGAGATGCATCTCATTTAGAGCATTGATCACATGGATATCCAATGAAACCTAGATTTATCTATTTTCTTACTTTGTGCAAGTTGTCGATGTATATAAATATATGTGAATCGATCAGTTGTATGTACATTAAGATGCAATCGCTGGGTTAGGATTTTTCCTGTGTTGTGGTTGAAGTAACATAAAATCGGAACACGATTATTGCCAATGTTTAGGGCATTTTGATGTCGGAGAGAAAAACCGTATAATCCGAAACTAGCGACGACCACAGGTAGAAGCCGTCTCTGTTAAGCATTCTTTATAGACGACTTTTTAAATCTTTTGTCTCTACTATTGGAGACAATTATTATTTGCAGCCGCCTGACGGATTTGGTCTTTAGAGCCGGTTATATTGACCGGCTCTATCGAAATATTATTAGAGACCCTAACTTGGTGCAGGTTGACGAAACCCGACTCTGTACTTTGTACGTAAACCGACTCTAACGCATGGTTTTGTACTAGTGTCATCTAACAAGGAGGAACAACACACATCGACATGGATCAGACACTTGATCAACTCGATGATTATGCGATGGAGAAACAAGTCCCAAATCACCAAATTTGGGTTAAAACCCGACCCTAGACAAGTTAAGGTTATTGTTGACGGATCATATTACCCTGACGTTGTAGCTGGAGCGACAGGAGTTGTGGTTAGAGATTTTGAGGGCAGTTTTATGGCGGAAAGTACTCTGTATATTTCTAATGCTGCTTCCCCTACAGACCAGAAGCCATAGCGATGAACGAGGTTTTAGTTCTGGCACAGGAAATAGCCATAGCGATGAACAATGTACCCACAGAATCGGATTGCACAGGATTCATCGAAGCTTGCACGGGGGAACTGATTTGGTGGGACGAGGTGTCAGCAATATTTGCGGACTGAATTGATCTTCTCTCCCTTTATTGGAAACGTAACCTTCACATACTACCCCAGAGAAGCTAATGAACTTGCACAAGAAATAGCTAGTGTATGTTTTACCCAAAAAAAAAAACTTGTAATTAGGCTTATGAACCTACTAGCTTTTAGACAAGTGATGGCAGCAAACTTTTTAGACACTATTTTCCATACCGGTGTAACCACGCTGACGGAAAGGTTTTTAATGAGTTGTCTTACTTGCTTAACATATATAGTGGTTTAATTTCAAAAAGAAAAAACTAACGCGGTGATTAGGTTGAGTCAGCTGAGAATCTCAGCTGACTGAGCCCACACCAAGAAATAATTTTACCCCAAATTGAAAAGACACGAAACGACCGTAACGCAACCGGCGCCCGAGTCCGACACGTTGGTCCCTGTCGTGGCCTATCGTCGCTGCTACCGCGATGCGCGAAACGTATATCGGAACGTATAGGAATAGGACTGACTTGGCAAGTTTATCGCAACGCAACCGGCGGCCGACTCCGAGTCCGACACGTATTCTGTCGCCGCTTCCGCGATAAATAGGCGAGGCGCGAGAGCGGCCGTGGTGTTGCACGCACGAGAAACGCACCTGCTTCACAGTTCCCATGGCGCAACGGCCGGCGAATTTCCCGGGGAACGACATGAACACCGTCTTCTCCTTCTTCCAGCATGTCAAAGACCGCTTCGCGTCCGATCCGGCCATCTACCACAACTTCCTCCACGTCCTCCGGGGTTTCAGAAAGGGAAACACCGCCGATCCCAGCGAGGTCCTGGCGCAAGCGTACGCACTTCTCGGCGGCCACCCCGACCTCGTCCTCCGCCTCGATGCCTTCTTCCCGAAGCCCGCCCGCGAAGATCCCGCGCCGACGCGGCCCAAACGGGAGCGCCGCCGCCCCACGCGGCCACGCCCACCGCCATCGACGACGACACTCGGGGAGCCTTGCGGTACCTCCGACGGGTGCGTCACACGCGGCCGGAGCTGTACGACATGCTCCTCACGTTCATCTTCCAGCTGCGGTCCGAGGAAACAGTGGCCGACGGGAATCAGATCTACGAGCGGGCCAGGGAACTCTTCGGCTCGGCGGACGACGATCTCCTCCTCGGCTTCGCCCAATATCTCCCGGTCCCGACGGGCCGCGACCGCGACCGCTTACTGAGGCGTCGAGCGCCGGAAGAGCACCATGCTCCACCCGCGCCCAAGCGCGAGGCCGTCGCTGCCGACAACCCGAGGGGGGCGAAGCGACCCCGCGCCGACGACCGGAGGACGACGAACCGGCGCGCCCGTTCCCCCGCCGACGAGAGCGGCGCCGCCTCCCCGTTCAGGCCGAAGCTGGAGTTCGCGGCCACGTACTCGAAGCTGGTGGGCACGATCATACGAACCGAGGAGCTACTGAAAGAATACGAGCCGAACGCGCCGGCGCCGTCTCGTGGCCGGCGGCGCTCGTTTGAGGAGCTCTTCCCGAGCCGGGAGAGCCGGGAGGTGCTCCGGGAGATGTACCACGACGATAATATGCTGAAACCGATCCGAGAGGCTCTCGAGGACGGCGGCGCGCGCACGGAGGTGGCGCTGAGGACGGTACAGCGCAGGCTGGGAATGCTGGAGCGGGTGGCCGTGAAGATGTTCATGGAGAAGCGGGATCGCGCCCGCGTCGAGGGCAGGATGCGCAAGCTCGCCGTCGACCGGGTGCACCTTCTTCGCGAGGAGCAGGCCAAGAAGAGCGCCCGTGCGTGATCGCTGTGTGACCCTTACGTGATGATCAGGTTTGAACTTTGTAAACTAGCTAGTGTCACGTGATCTCTGGCTCTGCTCTGTGATAAGCGAATAAGCTAATATTGGCATCAGCTTTAGTATAAGATGTCCCGCCCGTGGCCAGGAAATCCCCACTCCAAACCTCTATTTCTGCTATACGCCGAGGGGTGGCTACAGGTCATGATCCGACCGTTCCCACCGGCGGCGCCCACTAAAACCTCCAGCGGCGCGTACAGATCTGCGAGCTCCGTACCACAATGAGGCGCAGTGGAGGCTCAATCAGGCGTTCCCGCCTCGACGGCTACGATCCCGGCGGCGTTCGCTTCCGATATCGGGCTAAAGGACTTCGTTGGCGACTCCTCCATCGACACCATCACCGCCATGCTCTATGTGTGCACTGAAGAGCCGGCGCTGGCCGGAGGAAATCGACGCCCTCCTCTTAGAACATTGTTTTGAGGGCGGACGAGTGGTGGCGTGTAGCCGAGGCGCTTGGCAATGTCTTCATCGACCTTGCCTCCGACGACGAGTGAGAGCCGCCTCTGTGTCACCGCCGCACCTGACCGGCTCCGGTGAGCCAATATTGCAATTAGGTTATGAGTGGCGATTCTAATTATGAATCCAATATGTAAAATTAGGTTTCTTTTGCCGGCTATGATCATGAACTTTTTGCTGGTCATGTTATGTTTGTCCCGCTACTGTAAGATTTTAAATTTTACAGTTTGGTTTAGTGTTACTGTTATGGGCGATGCATTTCTATTGTGACTTTAAAAGCGGCAAATTTCGAGATGTAAACACTGTATATAGTCTCCCGAGATCTCGAAAAACATTGAGGGAAGTTCTCAAGGTGGCGACGGGGAGGAGATGCGGCGCGCAGCCACAAGTAGTCTGTCGATGTCGCTCTCTAGCCGCGCCCTATCCCGCTGCCTACACAACGGGTGCCACTGCTGCAATAAAAGCCAAAATTTGGAAAATAGAGTCAGATGCCCGTCTCTCTTATTGCGTATATTCTACAGGGAGCAAGCCATTGGCGCGAACAACAGCTAGAAGAGGCGTCTACCCTTCCTGGCCTGGTCCGAGGAATACACCAAGGTCTGAGGCCTGTCACGTAGGCCCTAGAGGCTCATGAACGAAGTTTCAAAGAAACCAGGCAATGGGACACACAAAAAAGATACGAGTACCCGACTCGGGACCCTACATAGAGGACACATGCCCCGTCTCCCGGGCCATGACGTTTGGCCACCTCACATAAAGCGGTGGCAACGTGAGACAAACCTAAATGGTATGTTATAGAGATGGTACTCCCTCCGATCCTTAATAAGTGTCGGGAGGTGATTAGGAATTTGTACGCATGCAAGCTACTCCCTCCGTCACTTATTTCGGATCGGAGGGAGTAATTGATTTTCTTTGGTCGGGGCCAGGCCGATAGATGGCCTGTCTTGGGGACGCGGCCTGGGCCAGGGTAAAGCAGTGGCAACGTGAGACGATGACCGACCTAAGAAAGACACGGCCTGGTACCAACAGGATTATGTGTTAACTTGTGCTTGCTCACTCTCGTATTTTTCTTTTTTTTGGCTTTTGCTTTGTAATGTTAGCTTGTTCACTCGTTCATGAGTCGTCGCTTGACTTGTGCTTGTCCCGATATCTATGTGAGTATTCCATCGCTACACGCAGGGCGATATCCTGGCGCGTGCTGAGGCCGATTAAAAGTAGAGGCGCACCCTTGTCGCTTGGCTACATAAGTCGAGACACCCCGTACAGCCTAACACATGGGCTATCCTACCCAGCTAGTCGAGACAAGTTCAAAAGATTGATAAAGACACACGAGTCAGGTACGTTCATGGACGGTGCAGCTGTTTCGCCTACATTCATAACCATCCAAAAAAGTCCATGTGACCAGCGGGCCGGTTACTTCTCCGAAGGTTTTTTTTTTTTTTTTGCGAGACTTCTCCGAAGGTTAAACTAAAGGAGATTGGTTTGTGGCGGTAGGGTAGATGTTGGCACGAAGCCACTTCAATACGAATCGTTTTCACTTCTTCTAGTAAGCTCATCTTTTCAGCCATCACGATTTCTTGTAACAGTATTACTGTTTGTGTTCATGTGATTTCCCCTCCATCCGCTACCTCACAAACTCGAGCGAACCCTCGCCAAGCGCAGCCGCGACCTACCCGCTACCCTCCCCTCCTTGTTGTATTTGTGTCGAATATTTGTACGAAGGGGTTACGTTAGGACTTGGATCCGTTGTAGGAATGGGCTGCGTCAAGTTGACGCCCTGTCCCCCTACCTCTTAATTATCGTCGCCGATGTCCTTCAACGTCTGATTCGGCACGCTCACATCTCGGGCAATCTCCACCACCCCGTCGCCAACGATATTCCTCCGGCCGTCCTTCAATACGCTGATGACACACTCATTATCTGCCACGGCGATCTGGCCTCGGCCACTTGTCTCAAATCGATCCTGGATAGCTTCGCCTCGGCCACGGGATTGGCCATCAATTTTCACAAATCCTGCTTCATCCCAATGAGTTTGGATCCTGCTCTCCAATCGAGTATCGCTTCCGCTCTTGGCTGCCCCATCTCTAGCTTCCCTCAGCCTTACCTTGGGCTCCCGCTCTCTCCTACTAAACTTCCTGCATCTGCCTATACCTCTCTCATTTCCTCCTTCGATCGCCGACTTTCAGGGTGGAGTGCTATGCCGCTGTCTTCTGGGGGGCGCCTTGTGCTTTGTAATGCTGTTTTAAATAACCTTGCAACCTATTTTATGTGCTCTTTTCTTTTGCCACGTGGTGTTGTTGAGGTGATTGACCGGAAACGCCGTGCCTTCTTTTGGACGGGCAAGGACTCGTGCTCTGGTGCTCGTTGCTTGATTTCTTGGGATAAGGTTTGCTTGCATAAGCAGGTCGGTGGCTTCGGGATGCGGGACCTCCAACGGCAAAACCTTGTGCTCCTCATGACTTTCGTTCACAAGCTTCATCAGCGGTCGGAGCTCCCGTGGAAGACGTGGTTCTGGCGCTCTTACAACCGCGATTTGGGCGACATTTCTCCCTCTCCTTCTTTTCTTGAGTCTATTGTACATACATGCCTCCCCATCTACAGGTCGATCACCCGGTGTGTCGTGAACGACGGCCGGCACGTCGCATTCTGGCTGGATAGTTGGCACCCGGGTCGCACACTTGCCACCAAATTCCCTGCTCTCTTCTCTCATAGCCTCCGGCCAAACATCACCATCGCCACTGCCCGCTCCCTTGGGCTAGCTCTCCGTCCGTGTCTCTCTTGTGTTGCCTCCGGTGAACTCGTCGAGGCCCAACGCATCCTCAGCTCCGTGGCCCTAGATGATTTGGAGGACCACCGCACACTCGCTTGGGGGCCGTCCTCCGCCTTCAGCACTCGTGCGGTCTACTCTATCACCGCCCCCGGGTGTGTCCTCGACTCCTCTTCGATCACGTGTTGGCGCTCCCGCCTTCCCCCCAAGATTAAAATCTTCTGTCTCCTTGCCAACTCGGATCGCCTTAGCACTCGGGCTAACCTCCACCGCAAGAACTGCGCTCCTTCTCCATCTTGTGCCTCTTGCGGAGCCTCTGAGACCACTCGCCACATCCTATTTGACTGCGCCATTGCCTCCGAGGTCTGGGCTAAGCTCGGATGATGTATCCCCTACCCGTGTTCCATCTGGAACATCCCCTCGCCGATTACGTCCACTCAGGGCTCCTGGGAAATCTGCATCGGTGCTATCCTGTGGCAGCTCTGGAAAGGGAGGAACGACGTCGTCTTCAACCAGGTCCCGTGTTCGGCTTCAGACATTCTTCGACGCGCCACTTCGGACACTGCCTGTTGGAGCCACCGGTTGAAGACTGAGGACCGCTCATCTGCTGAAACCCTGCGGGGTTTTTTGTCTCATGCCTTGCGCTTGTAATTGGATGTAATCTATCCCCTTTAACCCCCTGTAATGCTTCCAACTTGTAAAACGTCTGGTCCGTTTTTGAGGGACAGTTTCGGGTAATATATTCGAGCGGTGGGGAACCTCTCCCCCCCGTTATTCTCAAAAAAAAGGTGTGGCTAGGTACGAGTACTATTAGAGTCGAACTCTTGTACCCGTTCGCCTCTCATATAATGTGGGGGGGGTGCCACACAATGTAACCACGACGACTTGATAGCAATAGGCACGCAGTGGGAGCCTGCGGCTTGTGCCGACGCCTAGGGCGGCCGTTGCGGTATCTTTGGGGAGGAGCGCCCGTAGTCATGCCCCGCTGATGTAGGCGTTAAGTGCCGAACTGCGTTAACAAATATCGTGCCTCCGTGTCGTCTATGATCTTGCATGCGTAATTATCGTAACAAGTTGGATCAGAGCCTGGTCAAGGCTATGCGGAAGATCATCTGGAGGTACGAGGTTCATGCTCGGCGGGCGCCTGGAAACGTCTGATAGGCACAAGGTGGAGCATGGCGGCGATCGCGGACGCGGTCGGTGGTATCGGACACTTCGGGCAGGAGGCCTCGACCGTCCGATGGGCTGCAAACCGGTAGAGATCGGCTAGACGTGGCGATGGGACCGACATAGTGGCCGAGGAAGACGTCGTGGAGGCGGCGCTTTGGCTCGCGATCAGATCGGCGACCAGACGTGGAGGACGGCCGAATAGATCGGAGCGGGAGAGCATCAAAAAGATGCGCTCGGTGTTGCACACAGGCGGCGTCGTGGCACTGCGGACGAGTTGTGTCGACGATGCGGGTGGCCATGGTGCACATGGCTCGTGCACAGATGATGCGCGAGGTGGCGACTGTTACGGCAGGGTCGGCGTGGCAAGCACGTGCGACAGGGAAGGAGACAGACGCGGGCGAAGAATCAAGAAACAGGACAAGAAGCTTGCAGTCTGAACTTTCGGCGAACGTTTTCCGGTGTACACGGATAAGTAGGGGAAAGTCAGGTCACCAGGTGCACGAGACGCGTAAACGTGTGGCAGAAGGTCTTCTGGTGCAGGCAGACACAAGGAAAGAAAAATTGCATGTCGTGCCGAATTGGACTAGTGCACATGCATGGTGGGTCCAGAGCTGCACACGCACGTATGATTTGGAGATTCCTTAAGTGCATGCATGCTGGGTTTGGCTGTGAAGTTGAACCCGAGTTGGAGACAAAAACTGTGCACTGGTAGAAAATAGGACTTCCATATGCCCCCATTAGTCCCCAAAAGTATCGACCCGCGATTATAGGGGTCTCTAGTCGCGGTTCGGGAGGAGACCCGCGACAACAGCCTAGGCCCAGCGCGCTCGGTCCACAGCTGGCGGACGGGAGGGGCTTTAGTCCCGGTTGGCCTGGCCAACCGGGACTAATAGGTCCCCAAGGCCTTTAGTCGCGGTTGTCCAGGCCAACCGGGACTAAAGGCCCATCCCTATATATAGGCTCAGGTGGCTGCACTTAGCCACATTTGGTGTCACTTCTACTCACAATATTCACAAGGGGTGGTGGGTTTGCTTTTTGCTCCTCCTATGCACACAAGGTGTTTGATGAAATGCCCGAGAGCATGAAACACACATGATATGAAGTGTCCGAGCCGCACTTGAGCGTTTTCATTTATTTTACCTCCGCGATCGCGGTTAGCAACTTGAACCTTTCATTTATTATTTCCAGCTAGTTAGTTTAACAAATGCATGATGGTTAATTATATACTTTATATAATAATAATGCAGATGAATCGGCAGTGGATGAACGGTAACCGACTCTCCGGCGAGTTCACTACGGGTTTGAAAGATTTCCTCGTAGTGGCAAATGCGAACAAGCAGCGAGGTTTTATTATCTGTCCATGTGCTGAATGTAAGAATGAGAAGGGTCACTCCTCCTCAAAACTCGTTCACATGCACCTGCTTCGGCACGGTTTCATGCCAAGCTATAATTGTTGGACCAAGCATGGAGAAAAAGGGGTTAGAATGGAAGAAGATGAAGAAGATTACGCTTTCGGTGATACTTTCATGGAGGATGATGCCGAAGGTGGGGAAGGGTTTGGTGAAGGTGAAGAAGAGGCACATGATGAGCCCGCTGATGATCTTGGTCGGACCATTGCTGATGCACGGAGACGCTGCGAAACCGACAAGGAGAGGGAGAATTTGGATCGCATGTTAGAGGATCACACGAAGTCGCTGTACCCAGGATGCGACAATAGTCTGAAAAAGCTGGGCTGCACACTGGATTTGCTGAAATGGAAGGCACGGGAAGGTGTAGCTGACTCATCATTTGAAAATTTGCTGAAAATGTTGAAGAATATGTTTCCGAAGAATAATGAGTTGCCCGCCAGTACGTATGAAGCAAAGAAGGTTGTCTGCCCTCTAGGTTTAGAGGTTCTGAAGATACATGCATGCATTAACGACTGCATCCTCTACCGCGGTGCATACGAGAATTTGGATGAATGCCCTGTATGCACTGCATTGCGTTATAAGATCAGAGGCGATGACCCTGGTGACGATGTTGAGGGCGAGAAATCCAGGAAGAGGGTTCCTGCCAAGGTGATGTGGTATGCTCCTATAATACCTCGGCTGAAACGCCTGTTCAGGAACAAAGAGCATGCCAAGTAATTGCGATGGCACAAAGAGGACCGTAACTCCGACGGGGAGTTGAGACACCCCGCTGATGGAACGCAATGGAGAAAGATCGACAGAGAGTTCAAAGATTTTGCAGCTGACGCAAGGAACATAAGATTTGGTCTAAGTACTGATGGCATGAATCCTTTTGGCGAGCAGAGCTCCAGCCATAGCACCTGGCCCGTGACTCTATGCATCTACAACCTTCCTCCTTGGTTGTGCATGAAGCGGAAGTTCATTATGATGCCAGTGCTCATCCAAGGTCCGAAGCAACCCGGCAACGACATCGATGTGTACCTAAGTCCATTAGTTGATGAACTTTTACAGTTGTGGGGCAGACCTGGTGTACCTGTGTGGGATGAGCTTAAAGAAGAGAAATTTAACCTACGAGCGTTGCTTTTTGTAACCATCAACGATTGGCCTGCTCTCAGTAACCTTTCGGGACAGTCAAATAAGGGATACAAAGCATGCACGCACTGCTTACAAGAGACTGAAAGTGTATTTTTGGATAATTGTAGGAAGAACGTGTACCTGGGTCATCGTCGATTTCTTCCCCGAAATCATAACGTAAGAAAGAAAGGCAAGCATTTCAACGGCAAGGCAGATCACCGGCCGAAGCCTGCGGAACGTACTGGAGCTGAGTTATTTGATATGGTTAAGGATTTGAAAGTCATCTTTGGAAAGGGTCCTGGCGGGCAATCAGTTCCGCTGGGAGTTGACGGGCACGTACCCATGTGGAAAAAGAAATCGATATTTTGGGAGCTACAGTATTGGAAAGTACTAGATGTCCGCTCTGCAATCGACGTGATGCATGTTACGAAGAATATTTGCGTGAACCTGCTAAGCTTCTTGGGCGTGTATGGGAAGACAAATGATACAAAGGAAGCACGGCAGGACCAGCAACTTTTGAAAGACCCAGATAACCGGCATCCGGAATGGTTTCAAGGTCGTGCCAGCTACGCTCTTACCAAAGAAGAGAAGGTCATTTTTTTTGAATGCCTGAGCAGTATGAAGGTCCCATCTGGCTTCTCATCGAATATAAAGGGAATAATAAATATGGAGGACAAAAAGTTCCAAAACCTGAAGTCTCACGACTGCCACATGATTATGACGCAATTGCTTCCGATTGCTTTGAGGGGGCTCCTACCAGAAAATGTTCGAGTAGCCATTGTGAAGCTATGTGCATTCCTCAATGCAATCTCTCAGAAGGTAATCAGTCCAGAAGATCTACCACGGTTACAAAACGATGTGGTCCAATGTCTTGTCAGTTTCGAGTTGGTGTTTCCACCATCCTTCTTCAATATCATGACGCACCTCCTGGTCCACCTAGTCGAAGAGATTTCCATTCTCGGTTCTGTATTTCTACACAATATGTTCCCCTTCGAGAGGTTTATGGGAGTATTAAAGAAACATGTTCGTAACCGTGCTAGGCCAGAAGGAAGCATCGTAAAGGGCTATGGAAATGAGGAGGTAATTGAGTTCTGCATTGACTATGTTCCTGACCTTAAGCCGATTGGTATTCCTCAATCACGGTACGAGGGGAGACTAATTGGAAAAGGCACGATCGGAAGGAAATCAACGATATGTATGGACGGTCATTCTATGACTGAAGCACACCACACAGTTCTGCAAAATTCGAGCTTGGTGGCTCCGTACTTCGAGCAACACAAGAATATTTTACGCTCGGACAATCCGGGGAAGCCTGAATCATGGAGTAGAAAGGCCCACATGGAGACTTTCGGCAGTTGGTTGCGAAAACATTTAATGAATGACAATGATGTTGGAGATCAGCTGTACATGTTGGCCAAGACACCATCTTCGACTATAACGACTTACCAAGGGTACAAGATTAATGGGAATACATTTTACACGATCTCCCAAGATAAAAAGAGCACCAACCAAAACAGTGGTGTCCGCTTTGATGCAGCAACCGAGATTGGGAAAAAGGTCACATATTATGGTTACATAGAGAAGATATGGGAACTTGACTATGGACCCTCCTTTAAGGTCCCTTTGTTCCGGTGCAAATGGTTCAAGCTAACAGGAGGTGGGGGTAAAGGTGGACGAGCAATACAGAATGACAATGGTGGATTTCGACAATCTTGGTTACCTTGACGAACCATTCGTCCTAGCCAAAGATGTCGCTCAGGTTTTCTATTTGAAGGACATGAGTAGCAAACCGAGGAAACGGAAAGATAAGAAAACGATCAGTACATCATGCGATGATCCGAAGCGCCACATTGTTCTTTCAGGGAAAAGAAATATCGTGGGAGTGGAGGACAAGACAGACATGTCAGAAGATTATAATATGTTTGGTGAAATTCCGCCCTTCAAAGTCAACACTGACCCAAGCATTATGTTAAATGATGAGGATGCTCCATGGATACGGCCAAATCGTAAGAAAGCAGGGACAAAAGGGAAGAATTGATGTGTAATAATTTATTGTGTACCAAACTTTTTTGAATGGATCATGTGAATTATATTATCTCTGATGTGTTTAAGACTAACTCCTTTGCAAAATATTTCCTTCCTCGGAGGCGTGGAAGCGCGACAGTGCGTGGAGAGAAGAAGACGCGCTCGAGGCGCGACAGTTTATACCGCGCCCTCCTGGCCACGCGTCACAACTCCCGCGCCACGCGCCACCCAAACACAACCAAGCAAATAGTTGCACATTACTACCCGAGCTCAAAGTGAACACTGAACCAAGCATGGATGGATGTGTTAAAGGGGGGGGGGGGTGTAGAACAAAACAATCAGTATCACCATCATATAGCCCTACCGTGGCTACTCGGTGCAATATGCATACCAAATGCACGGTAGGACGTATGATGGCGAATCCGGATGTTTTGTATTTGCTCGATAAACTGAATATACGATGTATCAAACCTTAAAGGGGGATGTAGAACAAAACAATCGGTATCGCCATCATACAGCCCCACCGTGGCTACTGGGTGCAATATGCATACCAAATGCACGGCAGGACGTATGATGGCGAATCCGGATGTTTTGTATTTGCTCGATGAACTGACCGGTGTATGAAGGTGGGCTATATATAGGGTCCTCTGGCTCACAAAGTGTTGTGCTAGGGTTTTGATCCAACGGTTAAGAAACCACCTCATCCAACGGCTCACAACAGCTTGAAAGAAACACACCGTAGCCCTGATCGAACGGCTCACAACAGCTCGAAAGAAACACACCCCGGATCCAACGACTCACAAGCGGTTTAAAGAAACACACGATCCATGTGATTCTATCTGATTGGTCCAAACGAAACCCTAACCCATTTAGTCCCGGTTGGTGTCCCCAACCGGGACTAAAGGGATGTTTTCTTCTCGCTATATATATGTATGCATTGCCACACCATTGGCATAAACATATACAAACTCACCACTCTCTCATGGCTTCTACCGTACCCACTCTAACATTCATCCAGGCGGAGGCACTTTCTGCCTCGAACTACCCCTGCCCGTGCGGCTACAACGTTCCCGCCGGTTCGATGCTGAGCGCCGGAGGAGTGCCGGTCCCTCCTCTTCCTCAAGGTGTGGCGCGTCGGGAGGCCATCACGAACCACTACTATCACGAGCTCACGCCGGAGCAGCGGAGGAATCCCAGTTGGCATCCCGATAACTAGCATACTTGGGATGCCTTCTTCATCAATCGGTGTGAGAGGGCGCTCGCCAGGTATGAGGAGGACGGTCTGCCTCCTGGGAACTTACACGAGGCCGGTCGTCGGCTATGGTGGTCCGGCCGGACTCTACAGAGCGTCATGGACTACATCAGGGCCGGCGATATCCCCCGCCTGCGCTACCCTCAGGCCCAGTCCTGGAGTCGTGATCCTCCGAGGGAGTGCAGAGCACCATCAGACGATAGTGACGACGACAACGGCGGCGACTACGACGACTACGAGTACATGTACTATAGGCCTAGGCAGGAGTATGACTAGGAGATATCAGATCATGCATCTATGCTCTCCGTTTAGGTTTAGATCCACTCTAGCCATTATGTACTGCCTTTTTTATCTATATATATATTCAAGATGTGTGTCAATCTTTATGATTAATTTTATTTTTCTGAATTTTCTGATATATTATTTGTATTTTTAAGATTTTAAAAAGAATTAGTTTTATTTTTATGAATTTTCCGATATATTATTTGTATTTTTAAGTTTGGGAAAAGGAAAAGTATTTGAATAACCACCTTTAGTCGCGGTTCGTGTCACGAACCGGGACTAAAGACTCGTTCTGCGCGGGAACAAAAACGCCGCGAAAAATTGCACCTTTAGTCCCGGTTCGTGACACCAACCGGGACTAAAGGTCCGGGGAGGGACCTTTAGTCCCGGTTGCTGGCACGAACCGGGACTAAAGGCTGCACCTATATATGCGCGATGCCTTCCTGCCCCAAAATTCTAAGTCCCAAACCCTCGCGCCGGCGCCCGCTCGTCTTCTGCCTCGTCGCCGTCGCCGTCGCCCGCCCAGAGGACCGCGCCGTCGCCGTCGCCCGCGCAAAGGACCGCGCTGTCGCCGTCGCCGTCGGCGCACCCTTCTCTCCACCGACTCCACCCTGCTCCGCCCCCGCCCCGTCGCCGTCTCTCCGGTAGGTTCCCCGCGGGCCGTCGCCGTCGCCCTCGAACGAACGCCATCGAACAACGCCATCGAACAGTGGCTGTGGCCTCCTCCCCATCTCCGTTCCCTCCCCCGTGGCCGGAATCGCCGGAGACCCGAGAGGCTAAACTGCAACCGTCGGCCACCGTGTGACGCCAGGGGTGACGTCATGATGACGTCACCTGGCCACTGTTGGCGAGATTTTTTTTTTGATGACGTCATCGTGACACGTGGGGCCCACTTTATATGGAATTACAGAACATAACTAATCTTCTAAATAAAATAACTTTTAATTTATAATTCCAAAAATTATGGAAAAATATGCAAAATGTTCAGAAAAATGTAAGCTATCTGTTTATATCATTTTCAATCATGTTTGACAAAGTTCAAAATGAGACCATATTTGAATTTGTATTAAATTCATTAAAATAATGAAAATAAGTTTTAATTCAATAAATTCAGAATATTAAGTGTAATATACCAAAATGACCAGGAAAGCAAATGCAACCTAGCTATGGGGTTCTCCAAGTCATTTGAGAAACTAATCTTGGACACACCTCTAAAGTATGGTTTTCCCCCTCCGGTGGTCATCGTTCTTCCACCCAAAACCCTAGCAATCTGTTTTCTCTCCTTCTACGACAATATTTGCTAAGTCTCCTATATACTTAATTAATTTTTACTACATGCATGTCTGCAGGAGTGACATATGGCGGACAATAAAGACCTGACGGTGGAACAGGAGGCTGAAGGTTATCTATTAGATATCATAGCCGGAGAACATGATATAATCTCTTCTTATCTGAACCTTGAGGATCAAGAAGGTGAAGGAGGAACAGACATTGTCGATGATCAAGGAGGTGAAGAAGGAACAGACATTGTGGATGATCAAGGAGGTGAAGGAATGGACATTGATGACGGAGGTCAACCGTCGATAAACGACGATCTCCAATTGCAAAGAACAACCACCTCCGGCGAGGTATATATATATATATATATATATACATTGAGCCTCTCGTGATACAAACTTACTGAAATGTGAATACATATGCACTAACGCGCGCGACTCTCTTTCTTATTTTAGCCCTCGGCCGGATCGAGTACGACAACGCGTGGCAAATCCAAGGCGATGAAAGATTCCGAAACATATACCATCGAAGAGGTCGGTGTAACCGGCAAGCCCCTACAGCACACCACAAAGTTTATCAACTAATGCGGAGTCATTGTTAGAGACACTGTCCCGATCACCATCCAGGAATGGAAGGAGCCAAAGAAAGCACGTCTTGGTTTCAGTTATGTCCACAAGAGAACAAAAAGGAGATGTTCAGAAAGCTTATGGTACATTTCATTCTACCTCCGGAATACCACAAAAAAGATGAATTTGGTGAGGAGGTTCCGGGTGGACGTCAGAGGAGGAGGCTAGTCAAAGAGTTCGCTCTTCAGAAGATGGCCGAAGCATTCCGGAACTTCAAGAAAAAATTGTTCCGTGAATATGTCAGCAAGGGAAAGACTCCGCTTTTCACTGGACAACATGAGAAACTGAGAGATGATTGGACAGAATTTATGACGCAGAAGAAATCGGAGCATTTCAAGGAAATGTCGAAAAAAATAAGGCTATTGCGGATAAGAAACAGTACCATCATGGGCCAGGAGGATACCGCGTTTCGGCGCCTAAGTGGCAGGCGATGGAGGACGGCCTGAGGGCAAGAGGAATCCCTCTAGGTACAGAGGGATGGGACGAAAGAGCCAAAATGTGGTGGTACGGGCATGGGGGATCGCTTGACCCGGAGACAGGGGAGTGTGTTCATCGGCAGAAAACGTTTGCTCCCACAAAAAACCTTGTTGAGGCAATGACCAAAGCTCAACAGGGCTGGATCACGTTCAACAGAGAGAGAGACCAACTGACCCATGCCCTCGGGAATCCTGAACACGGAGGACATATACGAGGCAAAGGCAGATTGCCGTGGAAAGTAGGGTTTTCCCAGAAGGGTGACCCGTACTGTTACAGAAGCCGTAAGAGAAATATGGACCGGGCTGCTGTCGAAGCTGCAGATCTTCTGTCGAAGCTTGCAACGGAAGTTAGTGAGTTGAAGCAGACCGTGGCGGGAATAGTTGAGAAAGAAACAGCGGCGGCTGCAGGGCCGCATGAAGAACATGCAGCGGATCAGCGGAGAAGAAGCATGGCTTCCACGGAGGCCCCGCCTGCAGGTGCTAATGCACCGATGACCGAGAGTCGTGCACCGGAGCCTCACTACCCCGTGGATGATGTAAAGGAGATGAAAGAATGTGATCTGCATTATCCCGTGGGGAACATTTCCATGAAGGTAGCTACAGGCAGTGCTTTACCCTATACACCTGGAGCACTCCATCACAACAACCCCATTTCATATGGCTATGCTCGTGTCACGGTGGAAGACATAGTC
Organism: Alopecurus myosuroides; assembly: GCA_028641055.1. Lineage (NCBI taxonomy): Eukaryota > Viridiplantae > Streptophyta > Magnoliopsida > Poales > Poaceae > Alopecurus > Alopecurus myosuroides. The sequence continues at coordinate 339,514,756 of CM054063.1, forward strand.
CAAGGGTTTGAGGACCTGGAGATTGGCATAGCTACACCCGAAGGGGAGAGAAGACTTGGAGATGTCAAGCGCCAGTTCATTCTATGGAAAAAAAATACATAGTGTTTCCAGGCGAGACGCCAAGGCTAACAAGTCCACCCCCTCCGATGGTGCATGTGCTGGTGGTGGTGGTGGTGCTGGTGCTGGTTCACCTACGCCTCCTTCACGCCATTCAACGCCGTCCCCCGATCCACAATCTCCGACGGGTAAGCAACCGTCGCCCCCCATTCCTCCTCCGGCGGTTAAGCAGCCGTCGCTCCCCATTCCTCCTCCGGAGGATAAGCAGTCGTCGCCCCCCATTCCTCCTCCAGCGAAGAAACAGAAGCAGGCGGACAGCAAGGAACCCGCTCTTGGACTATTAACCCGGAGGCTTATGTACCTAAGACCACACGGGTACCGGAGCCATCACTGAAGCCTATCCCCACAAGGCCTTGGGAACTTAGTGATGCTGAAACCAAATTGGCCGTGAAGGCTGACGTTGAGAAATGGAAGGCCCGTCAGAAGGCGCTAAAGGAGCCTGAGCCCAAGGAAGTATTCCCTCCGATTGTAGACAAGAGGGCTACGGGTTTTTTGTCGACACCGTCCCAAGCCGAGAAGAATTTGCCTAAAGACTATGATATTGAACTTCGTAAGCAAGCAAAAATATTGGAGGAGGAGAAACCAAAAATAAAAAAAAGCGGGAAACAAGTTGACCAGCTCGGGATGCAGAGTAAACAATCGATCCCCCCGCTCATAGTGAAAGCCGGTCCGGAATAGGACCCCGAGGTCATAAGAGCTGTGGCAGCAATGGGATTGACTGTAGCTACTGCCATGGAAAATGCGTCCGAGGCCGGTATGTCTCTTCGTCTCTTTTTAGGCCTGGACGATGCGCCAATGGCTGAGGTAGCATTACAATATGAGAAGAAAGGGCCTCTCGTCGAGCCTACGAAGGAAAAGGATCTACCACCACTAATGCAAAGTCTGCTACGTTGGTACAAACAATTCATGTCATGGACCGACAAAGAATTTGTGTATGTGGATGTTACAGAGGAGCATCACACCAAAAAGTACTCTGTACAAGTTGAGCTGAGTGAATTGTTCCAGCTGTTCAATCTGCGCGAGCTCGACAAATCTATCCTGAGTTGCTACGTTCTGTAAGTGATTTATTTCTACCTCATCTCGTTCTTCATTGCCTACACTATTGTCCTAACTATATTGTCCTAACTATATTGTTGCGTACGCCATTATGCAGATTGAAGATTTGGGAATGCAAAATAAGACTCATCCATGATGTTGGGTTCATTGACCCACAAATCATTAATGGAACTATGTTAGAACGTCACCCCGAAGACGTGGAGAAAGACTTGTACAATTTTCTTAGAAAGCATGAACTCAAAAGTTATATTCTATTTCCTTACCATTTTGGGTGAGTGTTTCTCTCATGTTCCCATTCTCTTTTGTTTACTCCATGCATGGTATGTCTAATCGATAAGTTATGCATGACTGTGCATGTAACGTGTCCGCAGGTTCCACTGGATTCTGCTAAAAATTGAACTTGTCACCTCCACAGTTTTTATCATTGACTCTATGAATTCAGATACAAAGCTTTGGATCGACATGAGAAAAATGATGCAAAGTTAATTATTTTCAATCATTTGCGCTCTATATCGATCGGTCTCTTTTGTTCATTTCCTAATAAGCAGTAGCTAATAACTCCCTTGTTCATTTAATTTTATTTGCAATGTAGATTTTGGAGACGGTTCTCACATGAACGTGTCGGTGGATTCAAACATCAGCTATAATTTTAAAATGTGGTCAAAGGTGTGGATAAGTAGCCACCGGGGACCGGTCTATGTGGATACTATGTCTGTGAGAACATACGGAAAGAAATCTCTGAGAGGAAGAAGGACGAGACCACGCGGATGAGTCTCAATAACTTGCGGAGGGCGCTTACTCCAGAAGCTCGCTTCCGACCAATTCAAGAGGAAATAGCAGGATTTTTCCTTAGGCATGTCATCGATTCCAAAGGAGAACACCATACGTCCACCAACGATGACTATTATACGCATCTGCAGCCCCGAGTACTTTGAAACTTGTTCGAATTTGTGTATGGTCATCCATCTTAATTGTGTAATATGGAAACTTTTTCGAGGTTGTATATGGTCACCCGATATTGAATATATATTATATATTCCTATTGAATTCTCCTTGTTTGAAATTTCATATATATATATATATATGCATGTATATAGTAGCGTAAAATATATATATATATGTGTACTGAAACTTCATCAAAATTAAAATAAAACACAAAATAAAATATAAAAGAAATAAAACAAAACAAATTAAAAAGAAACCAGGTTTAGGGGGCCTAAAACCCTAAACCTGCGCAGGTTTTCAGTCCCGGTTAGCCACAAGAACCGGGACTAAAGGTCCTCCGCCGCGACGGACTCCTGGCACCCACGTGGATGGGCCTGTAGTTCCGGTCCGTAAGCGGCGGGACTATAGGGGGGGGGGGTCTTTAGTCGCGCATAGCTAGTCCCGGTTGCGCGGCCGGTACTACTGGCCCTGGCGAACCGGGACTATAGGCCTATTTTCTACCAGTGGTGGCTTTGAATACAACGACTCGGTTTCCGTGACGAGCAAGGAAAAGAAGGGCTGGGCGTACCCGAGCCAATATAAAAGGAGAGGCAATGGAGGCCAGTAAATAGCACAGAAAAATCGTTTGCAAGTTCAGAAAAATAAGGTGGAGGAGGACCTACGATTACGATCAGATTTCACGGAAATTTTCTGAAGGGCGAACAAGTGCAGCGGAGAGGTTTCTTGATAGATCGTGCAAATCTATTGGCAGAATTAGGATCACTGATACAACGGGAGTTCATCGGAGGGCATTGACGATCAAGGCAAAACAAGACATCCGAGGTTGAGCGGAAGTTATTCCTCGCCAGTCAGCTGTAGATCATGGCGCCACCGGGTACCAAGTTTGAAGTGCAAAAGTTCGATGGGATTGGAAACTTCGCGCTATGGCAGACGAGGGTGAAGGATGTTTTGGCACAACAGGGGATGCTTGAAGGTGTTGCGGGATGTCAAGCCGGCTAAGATGGACAATGATGACTGGGAGGAATTGCAGATGCAAGCAGCCGGGACCATACGGTTGTGTCTGTCGCACCAGGTCATGTATCATGTGATGGATGAGAATTCGCCGAAAAAGATTTGGGAGAAGCTGGAGAGTCAGTTTATGTCCAAGACTGCAACGATCAAGGTGTATTTGAAGCAAAAATTCTATAGGCTCAAGATGCAGGAAGGGTCGGATCTTGTGGAGCACATGGATGCCTTTAATCAGGTTGTCACGGATCTAGCACGTCTGAGTGTGAAGATTGACGACGAGGATAGGGCGATTCTTCTTCTTTATTCGTTGCCACCGTCCTATGAGCATTTGATCACTACGTTGACGTACGGCAAGGAGACCGTTCAGCTTGAGGATATCACTGCGGCGTTATTATCCTATGATATGAGGAAAAAGAACAACGCGGAGGAAGTCTCTCATGGTGTTGGTTTGCTGGTCAAGGGTGAGTCAGGCAGGAAGGGACATGAGACGGGGAAGAACAGGAAAAAGAAGAAGGTGCAATATTACAAGTGCAAGCAGTGGGGAAATATCAAGAAGGACTGTCCAGATCTCGGTGGTGGATCAAGTGCTAATGTAGTAACTCAAAGTGGTGACTCGGACAACGACGTTCTCTTAGTATCAGATAGACGGTCAACAAAACGTGAAGCGTGGATGTTGGATTCAGCTAGCTCGTTTCATGCGACGCCCAATAGAGAGTGGTTCTCTTCGTACAAGTCTGGTGAGCTTGATACAGCCTACATGGGCGATGACACGGGCCACCGTGTTGCTGGAGTAGGTGACATCAAAATCAAGATGTTTGACGGAGTAGAGCGAGTGCTTCGGGGAGTCAGGCATGTGCCAGGGCTGAAGAGGAATCTAATTTGGCTTGGAGTTCTTCATGATGGTGGTATGATTTTCCGTTGTGATCGGAATAAGACGACCATGCGAATCATGAAAAATAAGGTGACCGTGATGATGGGAAAGAGAACATCTTCGCATCTTTATAAGTTGCGAGGAAGCACTGTTGCAGGTGAGTCATGGAGACTGAAGTTACGGGAGTAGCAGCTGTGTTCCACGGAGGCGGCGGGTCTGCGGCAGACTCGTCGGGTAGCTCTCAGTAAGCTACGAAGTAGACAACCCATGTCCGGAGTACATGGAAGTTTGACGCTTGGACGAACTCAAGGTGGTGGAGAATATTCGCCAAGGTGAAGTTTGTTGTATTTGTGTCGAATATTTGTACGAAGGGGTTACGTTAGGACTTGGAGTTGTATTAGGTGTGGCTAGGTACGAGTAGTATTGGAGTCGAACTCTTGTACCCGTTGGCCTCTCATATAATGTGCGGGGTGCCACACAATGTAACCACGACGACTTGATAGCAATAGGCACACAGGGGGAGCCGGCGGCTTGTGCCGGCGCCTAGGGCGGCCGTTGCGGTATCTTTGGGGAGGAGCGCCCGTAGTCATGCGCCGCAGATGTAGGCGTTAAGTGCCGAACTGCGTTAACAAATATCGTGCCTCCGTGTCGTCTATGATCTTGCATGCGTAATTATCGTAACACTCCTCCTCCTCCATGACGTGGCCCGTGAACTGGCTCGACGGCGGCGGGGACTTCTGGGCGTACCCTGCTTCATCCGCCACGGCACAGGTGACGATGACGATGATGGCGCCAGTGGTAGGCGTGGGCATGGGCTGGGCTGGCGGCGCGACAGCCGCCGGCGGGGAAGGGGTGGCGGCACAAGCTCTGAGCTACTACTACTGCTACATTCCAGCGGCAACATATGCATGCGCCTAGCAGCAAGTTAATTAGTAGCACTCTCAATTGCCACTCGGTGATTAACTGAGTAATTATTCTACCACAATTCATTGATTCCATCTGCATATGAATATATTGTTGGAATTTATGGGCTGCACCATGTGGCCCAACTAAACCCAATAAATTCTGAAATTGTCAGGGCCCATTTATGAATAATACAAGTGGGGAGTGAGACTAAAGTTTAGTCCCATACTGCTAGTTTGGAGAGAGTGGAACCACCTTATAAGGTGAGCCATTCTAGCTCATGTATGAGTTGGTAAGGCAAGAGGAGAGGTGTGTCACACGCGCGCTCCTCCTCCGCCGCCGGCCTCGCCACGCCTCGCCTCGTCACGACGCGCCGCGGGTTGCGGGAATGAGCTGAGCCGAGAGCGTTTATTTTGTCGCTTGGGAAAATTTAATGTGTCATTAACTTGGTAATTAACGGACGCGTTAATTCCTAAACCGTTTCCGTTTCCTTTCTGGATCGTGGAATCGAACCGACTCAGCGTGGAGTTACGCCCACGTCTCTCCCAGCCCGCATATAAATACGCGCATACGGTAAACCCTAGCAACCACTTCAACATATGGTTTCGCACCGTTCCAAAGCATTGCGCCGCCAATCAAGCCTTCTCCATCCCTTCTTTCGGCGTGCACCGCGTGGAGGGACAGCAGGCCTCCGGAACCCCGCCTCTTGTGATCCTGTACGGAAGAGGGACGATCAGGTTTTTGGGGAGCACACTCGCGCGACTGCTGACAGCGACTACTTCCACAACGACGACTTCTTCCCCGACCTCGGCAACCTCTTCATCGACGACATGGGCGACAACATGGACAACAACACAGGCGGTGCCTCTACCGCTGCATCGTACGTATCTCTATTCCATCTGTATGAGATATTACTGGAATTCCTATGTCTAGTTCTTGCCGTAGATCGGATCTATTCTTCCATTGTGCTAGATATTTGCATGCTTAGTGTAATTGCTACTATCATGATTTACTTAATGCTATTTCGGATTAAATCATATGCTAAATTTCTTATATATTCAACAATCCAAAAACCTGATTATAGGCAATTTACTGCACCTGCACCGTCTATCATTGCGGCGACAAGGCCAAACCCTTTCAAGGGTGTGGACTATAAGAGGTGGCGCACGAGAGCAGTGCTATGGTTTCAAACCTTGCGCTGCTATGCGGCCACCAAGGGCAAGCCTGAGGGCGATCTCAATCCAACACAGCTGGAAGCTTTTGAGAATATGGACACTATGTTTAAAAGTGCCCTCCTCGGTATAATTGATGATTCCATTGTGGATCCTTATATGTCGTTTGACAACGGAAAGGATATGTGGGTTGCGCTCGAGGCCAAATTTGGAGCCTCGGATGTTGGCAGCGAGCTGGACGTCATGGAGCAATTGTATGACTACAAGATGACTGATGAGCTCTCTGTTGTTCAACAGCCTAATGAGATACAGTCACTCGCTAAAGAACTTGAGCACTTTAAGTGTATGTTACCGGACAAGTTTGTGGCTGGAGGCATTATTGCCAAGCTTCCATCTTCATGGAGCACCTTTGCTACTTCTCTGAAACACAAGAGACAGGAGTTTTCCGTTTCGGACCTCATCGGATCTCTTGATGTGGATGAGAATGCGAGAGCAAAGGATACACGTGCTCGGGCTGCTGAGGTAGGTCCTGCTGCCCATGTGGTACAGAAGAAACACTACCCGCCCAACAAGCCTAAATATAACAAAAAGAAATCCGAGTTTAAAGGCAAACCTGATGGCAAGTTTAAGCCTTCGTACTCTACCAACTTCAAGAAGTAGAAGGGGTCCTGCCATGTGTGTGGTGACCTAACTCATTGGGCTCCAAAATGCCCAAGACGTTATGAGTTGCAGCAGCTGGAGAATAGCGGCAAGACCGCTAATATTGTCATTGGCGACACTGAGATGAAGGATATTAGGTACGGTATAGTTCCCATTATTCTTTCAGTTTGTCATTCACCTGAATGGTCAATTAACACAGGTGCCAATGTACATGTTTGTGCTGATGCTTCCATGTTCTCTTCTTATCAGGTCACATGGACTCCCCCCGTGCTGATGGGGAACGGGTCACATGCTAATAATCGGGGTATTGGTACGGTCGATCTGAAGTCTACTTCGAGGAAGATCGTGCGACTGAAGAACGTTCATTATGTGCCCTCCATCAATAAAAATCTCGTCAGCGGCTCAAGTTTATGTCGAGATGGTTTTAAATTGGTTTTCGAGTCTAATAAAGTTGTAATTTCCAAGTATGGACAATTTATTGTGAAAGGCTATGAGTGCGGAGGCTTGTTCCGCTTATCCTTGTCAGATATTTGCACCAAAATTATTAACAATGTTTGGCACGATAATGATTGTGATGTTTGGCATTCACGACTTTGTCATATTAATTTTGGCTGCATGACGCGATTAGCAAATATGAGTTTAATTCCGAAATTCACTACTATTAAAGGTTCCAAATGTCAAGTGTGTGTTTAACCTAAGCAACCTCGCAAATCTCATAAGACTGCGGAGGCAAGAGACTTGGCACAACTAGAACTTACCCAGTCTGATCTTTGTGAGATGAATGGCGTATTGACAAAAGGTGGAAAGAAATATTTCATAACACTTATTGATGACTCCACTAGATATTGTTATGTGTATCTTCTGAAATCTAAAGATGAAGCTCTAACTTACTTTAAGAACTATAAGGCCGAAGCTGAGAACCAACTTGATCGTAAAATTGAACGACTTATGTCTGATCGTGGTGGAGAGTATTTTTCCAAAGAGTTTAATTCTTTTTGTGTGGAACATGGAATTATTCATGAGAGGACGCATCCCTACTCGCTTCATTCAAATGGGGTGGCTGAAAGAAAGAACCAAACGCTGTCTGATTTGGTTAACGCCATGTTAGATACTTCGGGTCTCTCCAAGGCATGGTGGGGGGAGGCGCTAATGACGGCGTGTCATGTCCTAAACCGAGTTCCCACAAAGAATAAAACTGTTACTCCATTTGAGGAATGGGAAAGGAAAAGATTGAAACTCTCATACCTACGTACTTGGGGTTGTTTGGCGAAAGTCAATATACCAATTCCCAAGAAGCGCAAGCTTGGACCAAAAACCGTAGATTGTGTTCTTCTGGGCTATGCTTTTAATAGCATTGGTTATAGATTCTTGGTAGTAAAATCCGAGGCATTCGACATGCATGTTGGTACTATTATGGAGTCGAATGATGCGACTTTCTTTGAGAACATATTTCCTATGGAGGATATGCCTAGCTCATCAAATCAGGAGAAACTTGTTTCATCTAGTCAGGAATTAGCTGAGATTCCTGAACCCACCATTTTGATAGAACATGTTGAGAATCCCGAGGAGGATGACAATGAAGTTCCTGTAAGGAGAAAGAGACAGAGGACTACAAAGTCCTTTCGTAATGATTTCATTGTGTACCTCGTGGATGACACACCCAGGACTATTTTAGAAGCTTATGTATCTCTTGATGCTGACTACTGGAAGGAAGCTGTCCGTTGCGAGATGGACTCCATCTTGGCTAACGGAACCTGGGAAATCACTGATCGTCCTTATGGATGTAAACCTGTAGGATGTAAGTGGGTGTTCAAGAAAAAGCTTAGGCCTGACGGTACAATTGAGAAGTACAAGGCAAGGCTTGTGGCCAAGGGTTATACCCGGAAACAAGGTGAAGACTTCTTTGATACTTACTCACATGTGGCTAGACTGACCACTATTCGTGTGCTATTTTCACTGGCTGCCTCACACGGTCTTCTCGTTCATCAAATGGACGTTAAGACGGCTTTCCTGAATGGAGAGTTGGACGAGGAAATTTACATGGAGCTGCCGGATGATTTTGTAATACCCGGTCAGGAAGGCAAGGTGTGCAAGAACAAAGCTGACAAGTGTGTATACTATCGCCATGGTGGGGGCGAGGGAGTTATTCTATGTCTATATGTTGATGACATATTTGATCTTTGGGACCAATCTTGATTTAATCTAGGAAGTTAAGGATTTCGTATCTCGTTGTTTTGAGATGAAGGATATAGGAGTAGCTGATGTTATCTTGAACATCAAGCTGCTGAGAGATGATATTGGTGGGATCACACTGCTTCAATCTCACTATGTGGAAAAGGTCTTGAGTCGCTTCGGGTATAGTGACTGCAAGCCTTCTTCAACTCCATATGATGCTAGTGTGTTGCTTCGAAAGAATCATCGGATTACTAGAGATCAACTGAGATATTCTCATATTATAGGCTCGCTTATGTATTTGGCGAGTGCCACGAGGCCTGACATCTCTTTTGCTGTGAGCAAATTGAGCCGGTTTGTTTCCAATCCAGGAGATGATCATTAGCGTGCGAATGAGAGAGTTATGCGCTATTTAAAAGGCACTGCGAGCTATGAAATTCACTATACCGGAAACCCGAGGGTTCTGGAAGGATATAGTGATTCTAATTGGATATCTGATGCTGATGAGCTTAAGGCCACTAGTGGTTATGTTTTTACACTTGGTGGTGGCGCTGTTTCCTGGAAGGCTTGCACGCAGACTATCTTAACGAGGTCAACTATGGAAGCAGAACTCGCAGCATTAGACACATCCACTATTGAAGCAGAGTGGCTTCGTGAGCTCTTGATGGACTTGCATGTGGTTAAAAAACCAATACCCGCAATTCTAATGAACTGTGATAATCAAACAGTGATCATCAAAGTGAACAGTTCTAAGGATAATGCGAAGTCATCAAGACATGTGAAGAGGAGAATGAAATATGTCAGAAAATTGAAGAACTCTGGTGTTATTGCGTTGGATTATATCCAAACATCTATGAACTTGGCAGATCCCTTCACAAAGGGTTTATCACGGAATGTGATAGATAATGCATCGAGGGAGATGGGTTTGGGACCCACGTTATGAGTTGCCCACAGTGGTAACCCACTCTATGTGATCGGAGATCCCGTGAATTAGAAGTGGGAGACAAGCTGTTGGTCGGTTGAGTGGAGAGTATCCTTATACTTTATTCAACTCCATGAAGATGCAATACTCTCCTCATCTGTATGGTAGGTTGACTTTTGTCTTAATGTGTTCCAAGTGGTTTATTTATATAAACAGAGATGTGTCCTGCAGAACATCTCCTGAGGAACCCACCTATATGAGTCTGACTGTTAAACGTCGCAGTCTATGAGAATCGGGTGCTCTATAATAAACTCATGAAAGGCCTTCGGAGTATGACGCATACGCTCCAAACCGCGGGGAAGCCTTGCGGCAGCCTAGTATCAGTTCAGACGTTGTGTGAAACTGGTATCACAACAAACTTGTAGTTCAAGGCGTAGTCCACTATTCCATTGTGAACTAGTGTAGCATGATGTTCTAAGTGGAAGTTCAACTTAATAGTCTCCACTAAACACCGGTATATAAACATTATGTTGGAACTGAGATTATGAGATGTGCTAATGACACTCTGTGGGGGATTGTTGGAATTTATGGGCTGCACCATGTGGCCCAACTAAGCCCAATAAATACTGAAATTGTCATGGCCCATTCATGAATAATACAAGTGGGGAGTGGGACTAAAGTTTAGTCCCATACTGCTAGTTTGGAGAGAGTGGAACCACCTTATAAGGTGAGCCATTCTAGCTCATGTATGAGTTGGTAAGGCAAAAGGAGAGGTGTGCCGCACGCGCGCTACTCCTCCGCCGCCCGCCTCGCCTCGTCACGCCGCGCCGCGGGTTGCGGGAATAAGCCGAGCCGAGAGCGTTTATTTTGCCGCTTGGGAAAATTTAATGAGTCATTAACTTGGTAATTAACGAATGCATTAATTCCTAAACCGTTTCTGTTTCCTTTCTGAATCGTGGAACCGAGCCGACTCAGACGTGGAGTTATGTCCACGTCTCTCCCAGCCCGCATATCAATACGCGCATACGGTAAACCCTAGCCACCACTTCAACCCTAGCCTTCTGCATCCCTTCTTCCGGCGTGCACCGCGAGGAGGGACAGCATGCCTCTGGAACCCCGCCTCTTGTGATCCTGTACGGGAGAGGGGTGATCAGGTTTTTGGGGAGCGCACTCGCACGACTGCTGACGGCGACTACTTCGCCAACGACGACTTCTTCCCCGACCTCGGCAACCTGTTCATCGACGACATGGGCGAAAACATGGACAACAACACAGACGGTGCCGCTACCGCTGCATCGTACGTATCTCTATTCCATCTGTATGAGATATTACTGGAATTCCTATGTCTAGTTTTTGCCGTAGATCGGATCCATTCTTCCATTGTGCTAGATATTTGCATTCTTAGTATAATTGCTACTGTCATGATTTACTTAATGCTATTTCGGATTAAATCATATGCTAAATTGCTTATATATTCAACATATATATATATATATATATATATATATAGCCCTCATGGAGATATATAAACCGGCTATTATATATGTGTACGTATACTTACTTACACTACACCGTGTATTACATTACAAAATCATGTAAGCTACTCCATCCGTTCGAAATTAAATGACTTGTGTTTGTCTAAATAGGGATGTATCTATATATCAAAAGATGTCTAGATACATCCCTATTTAGACAAACATAAGTCTCATCTAATTCCGAACGGATAGAGTAGTACGTATACGTGGTGTATATTTTTTTTGAACAAGAGAGGGGTCCAGAGGACCCAGATGCTGCATTCATATAACCATAGGGAGCAGGTACAAAGAAGGCACTGTCCCTTTTACAAAACTCGCCCTGAGATACCTAAGATTTGAAGATAAGGACATCACAATGACAGAAAAGACCCTAGAACTAAATTTGGGAACGCAATCGGGTCCTTGGTCGTCTCTGCTCCCAGTCGCCGGCGACCTCGAGGCGCGGATGCCGAGGTACGAGAGCATGGTGCTCGGGCGCTCTCCATAACCGACGAGTAGCCCATGCCGCCGGCTGCGAAGAGCAGGGCGGGGACAAACCACTTGCCCTCCTCTCTGCAACGAGCTCCGGGACAGGACTCGGGAAACCTCTGACGAGGAGGAGAAGTAGGGGCCGCCATCTCGGCCGAAGAGCACGTCGACGGACATCGTCGTCGTGTGATGCGCGTAGCTGTGCAGCTTTCGTAACCACCACCCTGCAAAATAAGAACAGAGCTCACGGCGCCGCTGCCTCCACGGCCGGCCAGAAGAAGCAGCTCCACCATAGACCATCTAGATGCAGCGTGGCAAACCCTGACTTCCAGAACCAGAAGCCAGGCGTCGAGCGTATGAGAGAGGGAGGAATCGCCATGCCTCGTCCCCAGCTTCTCCGCCCACCGGAGCATCGCCAGAGAAATCGCCATGACTAGCGGCTCGCTTGTGCTGCTCGGATGCACGAGCGAACTCATCCTCTTCGACCTGAAGCCGAACCACGCTAGATAAGCAGCTACTACAGGAAAGAAAAACCTAGATCTACTCTGTACATCCCGCGCGCAGCATCCCCCTCGCCGCCGGCCGGCAACGCCGCCGGAGAACGAGCTGGAGCTCGCCGGGCCCTCACATGCGACTCTCAAACCTAGAAAGCGGTGGGGAAGCGGTGGGGAAGCGGAAAGAAAGGCCACTGTCCGAGAGGTTGAGAGACCATACGTGGTGTATAGATCTCTCCATTTATGGTTGCTCTCAGTTCTACCACTCTATATATCTAAGAATACATGCTATACTATACCATGGCAAATGGAGAGAAAATTGAGTATCCAAAAGAACTAACATTGATCATGCATGCATGCGTGTACGGCCGAGGATTTGGGAGTAGTTATCTCAATATTTTCCCCATTTTTCTTGCTCATTTTTTCCTTTTTTTGTTCCTTAATTCTGCTTGCCATTGCACTAATCACAAATTTTTTGGGTTTACAGTTCTTCCGGTACCTCTCAGAACTCAAATGAAGGCCGGTGTCTTTTCATAAAACTTTACAACTTTCCAGCGGCGCCTGTGCATTTTTCTTCAATTTATACTTCCAATAACACACATTTAAATTTGGAACACAGTCCAGCATACCATATTTGTGCATACATAGATAGAAGTGGCTCTTTCAGCACTACCAAAGTACATATCGATGGTGGTGTTGCTGTTGAGGTAGCTACCGTGCGCTAGCTGCGTGCAACAGTAATAGTAATACGTGTCTACCGCTAGCATGTGAAGGCGTTAACCTTTTTTTCCTTTATGCCTTGACACGTAATGTCTAGCTAGCTCGTTTACTTAGACGTGAGGTCCGGTTTTTTTTTTTTTCCGGTTTCTTCTTGGAAGTTGCTTGCAATGTCCGGCTGAATGAGAGGGCCTTTGGAACCTAGCTAGTTAACCCCAGACGGCAAAAAAACATTGTTTTGACGCCGTGTCACTACTGCCTAGTACACCTAGCCAGATATCCATGATCAGGTATGACTAGATGTTTGCTGAACTATACCCAACTCAATTGTTAGCAAATAAAACGGTTTTTTTTCCGGTTTCTTCTTGGAAGTTGCTTGCAATGTTCGGCTGAATGAGAGGGCCTTTGGAACCTAGCTAGTTAACCCCAGACGGCAAAAAACATTGCTTTGACGCCGTGTCACTACTGCCTAGTACACCTAGCCAGATATCCATGATCTGGTATGACTAGATGTTTGCTGAACCATACCCAACTCAATTGTTAGCAAATAAAACCTGATATGCAAACAATTGTGGCGGATATACATCTGAACCACACATGTACGTGGTGTAGAGATGAGAGATCACTTTTTTTACACGTGCGGCATTTGTCCTCTCGCCTCATAAGACATAAGTTTTGGGTTCAGCTATTTGTCTACCAGGTGGCTGAGAAATAACTATTTCCGCGCGCGTCACCGTGACCAGAGGCGGAGCTTAGGAAAAACAAGAGGGGGCCACCACCCCTCCGCTTTGGGCAAACCACTAAAGAATCTCTTTATTAAACCTTAGATAAACCCTCCGCTTTGGGTTTATCTGTGAAACTACCCCATAAAAAAGAGCCAAGGAACCACGCTTGATGGAATTCCTTGATTAACAGATACACACGACTAATCGCGCGGCCCGCCGGTATGCAATTTGAAGGCCTCATACATCAACAACACTATTGTTTAAGTAAGATCATCAACTCCAGTTGGATAATAATTTGCAAGAGGTTTCGAGAGCGGATCTACAATGACAACGATGGTGTACATGTAATGGTAGCTAATAGTCATGACAAGTTTATGTATAGAGGTGAAGACAATCTCTGGTATGTAGTGTGTGGCTGGTGGGTCATGCTCTAACCTGAGCTAGAAAGTAGCTCCTCCTGCTGAACAGTCCAACTACTAGAGCTTTTACAACACCTCGGCTTCCCATCTAGGTGGCGGAATTGGGTATCCGCGCTCCTGTCGTCTTCCTCCTCGTGCATCCTTCTCAACGGCACGGTCGGGCCCCCGGTTCTCCCTCGCTGCGGTCTGCGACAGGGTGACCCACTGTCCCCGCTTCTCTTCATTCTCGCCCTTGAGCCGCTGCAACGGTTGCTGCACATTGCCTCCGAGCGAGGGACCTTCTCCCCCTCCCTCTCAGACCAGGGGCGAGCAGGGCCAGCTTCTACGCCGACGACGCCGCGGTGTTTCTGAACCCGGTCAGAAGTGAGGTGGAATCTCTCTTCAAGGTGCTCGACAAGTTCGGACAAGCTACGGGTCTCCGTATCAACAGCGGCAAGTGCGCAGTCTCCGCCATTCGATGCGAAGAAATCGACCTAGATGACACCCTCCTCCCGTTCGGCGGCAGCAGGGAGCCCTTCCCGATCCAGTACTTAGGGATGCCTCTTTCCCTCGGCCGTCTCCGCTACATCGACCTCCAGCACGTCATGGACCGCGCGCGTGCCCGCCTATTCGGATGGCATGGGAAAAGCGTCAACGTGGGTGGTCGCAAGGCGCTAGTCTCATCGGTGCTCAGCGCGCTCCCCGTTTTCTCCATGACCGCCCTTAAACCCCCTGCCAAATTCATCAAGGATCTAGATCGTCTGCGGCGAAATTTTATCTGGGGTATAGAAGAGAATGCCCTAGCTGGGGGCAAGTGTAAGATCGCTTGGTCCAAAGTGTGCTCCCCTTTGTCCCTGGGTGGGCTCGGGATCTTGGACCTGCACAAGATGGGACGAGCGCTTCGTCTGCGATGGCTCTGGCACGAGTGGTCGACTCCGCGCCGGCCTTGGGTTGGACTGCCAACGCCTTGCGATGAAGGAGACATGCAGCTCTTCCACGTCGCCACGAGGGTGACCATCGGCAACGGAGAACTAGCTTCTTTCTGGAACTCGAACTGGATCGGATCGGGCCCTCTACGCACCCTCTTCCCAACTACTCCCTCCGTTCAACAATAGATGACTTGTATTTGTCTGGATATGGATGTATCTAGACACTAAAACATGTCTAGATACATCAATATATAGAAAAGTGGAAGTCATCTATTGTTGAACGGAGGGAGTATATTCCTCCTGTCCAGACGCAAGGGAGCTTCCGTGGCAGCGGCGCTACGAAACTCTAGCTGGGTCCGTCACCTCCGCCCTAGTTCCCCCCTCTCAGCTGCGGTGCTGCGCGAGTTCACGGCGCCGTGCCGTCTGATCCACGGCTCCGACGCTAGGCTTCGGATAGGGGAGAGGGACTCGATCAGATGGCTCCTGACCAAAGATGGCTCCTACTCCGCGCGTTCCGCCTACAACATCCAATTCGCTGGCCTAGTTTCGTCCGCTGCACACTCAGTTGTCTGGAAAGTCTGGGCAACGCCGCGATGCAAGTTCTTCGGGTGGCTGGTCTGGCACGACCGGCTCTGGACAAACGACAGACTGCAACGTAGGCAGTGGCCAAATGGGTTCTTTTGCCTCCTCTGCGTTCGCTATCTCGAATCATGCTTCCACCTGTTCTTCGAGTGCCCTTATGCAAGGCATATCTGGCTCTCCTTCTCGCACACGAACGGCTGCTCGAGCCTCGAACCGCGTCGTTGGCAGACCTACGATGTTCAAGGTTCTTGGAGCGGCATCATTCAGACGCGCACGCTAACCAACGTTAAGGGATCAGCTCCCTTATCGTGCTGATCTGTTGGGGCATCTGGTCAGAGCGTAATCGGCGCACCTTCGATCACCTGTGCTGGCCGCCCCCCTGGCTCTCTGCCTGGATCAGAGACGAAGCGAGAGACTGGGCCTTCGCGGGTGCTAAGGAGCTGAAGAAGCTCTTGTTCGAGCCCCCGTGAATCTTCCAAAACACCTCTTCTTTCCTTTTAGGCTTTTCTCTCCAGTTTTCCGGTTTTGGCTCGGCGTCGTCGGGTCATACCAACTGTAATTACTTCCCCCTGCTAATTAATGAATGCAAACAGTTGTTTGCCCTTCAAAAAAAAATGGTGTTCTGTGGGCCATGCGCCAAACTAAGCTAAGCTCAACGCCAGTAGTACCTCCTGCTGAACAATCCCAGTCCTAAGCTGGCTAGCATGTGACTAACATG
The DNA here is from genome assembly GCA_028641055.1 of Alopecurus myosuroides. NCBI lineage: Eukaryota > Viridiplantae > Streptophyta > Magnoliopsida > Poales > Poaceae > Alopecurus > Alopecurus myosuroides. The sequence goes on from CM054063.1 coordinate 339,531,148, forward strand.
GACACAGGAAAAGCTCATCTCTTCGTAACAAGAGTCCAAATATATCTGTCTATCTATATGGAGGAGCCCGGAACAGAAACGTATCTATCTATATCTATGTTCACACATGCATCTATGAGAACTACCAATGAAGGGTACCCTATTAGCTAGCTCCTCCAATGTTGGGCACCCGGCCCACGCCACCATGATCAACCAAACTCGTATAAGCTAGCTAGGCAAGCACGTAATGTACATGTACTCCAGAATTAGTGTCCAATCATTTGTAATAGGCTTAATTTTCTTAATTAATAAGTGGGGAGCTGGAGCTTGGCCAAAATGGGCTTAATGTGCATGGCGTCTTTCATTTGAACTCTTTATAACGTCCTCTTGTATAACCGGCCAGCTAGCTACACCTTAGTTCTTTTCATATATAGAGTTTCCTTAAAAGAGGATCCTAGCTAGTGTGCTGACGGAGTGGTACACTTCACTAGACTAAAACAAGACTTTGCTGGCCGTTATAAAGAAAAAAAAACCTAAAGTTTGGCCAAACGATACTATATATAATACTACAAGCTTCTGTTTGATCTATCTTTAACATATTTCCTCTCGACGAGAAGTCGATTCATTCCATGTTAAAACTGAGCAGTTTTGACCTAATATGTTTCCTTAAGTAAGAACAATGCAACGCAGGAGCTCTCCAGATAGTGTTGGGTTTACCTATCAGATAGTTCCTCGGTCGAATGAAGATCCCGACTGTTTAGGGTGCACCAAAACTGGTCCAAAGCGTACTAGAGCGACAACCGAACTTGGCGAAATAACAGAGTTTTAGTGTTCTTTTATCATGCGCTCCTAATTTTCTCTTGCCAGGTATACGTTTGTTTCAATATGTGGACATGCTTTCAAACTCTTTCCAAAGAAAAATAGACCTCTAGGGATAGATCTTGAAAAGAGCAAAGTGGGTAGAAGGATGCATGTACGAACCTACACGCACTAAATTAGCATATAGGTCTAAGCGGAGCGGGGCAAGGGTATAGTGTGCATGTGGTACACCTCACTTGACTTGTACGCGTAATAACTCATGATGCATGATGTGCATGTGATAAGCTCGGTTACTGATGTAGAGTACAGTGTACAGGGAAAACGTACAGGGTAAACCCTAGACCCGCTGGAGAAATACCTGACTTATACGGAAAACACGCGGTAACGGCGTCGAAAGGGGTAGCAATGTGGAACTAGTTGTTTGCTTGTGTTAGGGTAGGCCATATCAACCCAAAACACATTGGTAGAACACAACTCTTCGGAAGATTCCCGATGTTTCGTCCGATACGGGAGTTTCACCCTATAAGCGCGTGTAAACTCCATAGAGAGAAGTGGATGCCGGTGAAGCGGCCCACACCGCGGAGTGCAATATTTGACATCCAAAGCACACAAAACACCTATACTAACATGGTATGGCACCCCTAGCTTGTGTTGGGATCCAAACGCTCCATAGACCCCCTCCGGTGAAACCCTAGACCGCTGGAGAAATACCAGATTTATAAGGAAACACACGGTAACAGCGTCGAAAGGGGGTAGAAATGTGGAACTAGTTTCTTGGTTTTGTTAGGGTAGGCCATAGCAACCCTAAACACATTGGTAGAACACAACTTTTCGGAAGATTCCCGATGTTTCGTCCGATACGGGAGTTTCACCCTATAAGCGCGTGTAATCTCCATAGAGAGAAGTGGAAGCCGATGAAGCGGCCCACACCCCGGAGTGCAATCATTGACATCCAAAGTACACAACACACCTATACTAACATGGTATGGCACCCCCAGCTTATGTTGGGATCCAGACGTTCCGTAGCCCCCCTCCGGTGAAACCCTAGACCCGCTGGAGGAATACCGGACTTATACGAAAACACGCGGTAACGGCGTCGAAAGGGGGTAGCAGTGTGGAACTAGTTGCTTGGTTGTGTTAGGGTAGGCCGTAGATACCCAAAACACATTGGTAGAACACAACTCTTCGGAAGATTCCCGATGTTTCGTCCGATACGGGAGTTTCACCTACGGATGGCAATGGGGCCCCGAAACCCGCAAACCCGACGGGTACCCGCCTTAAATGGGGAGGGTTTGGTAAAATGTTCGACCCGCCAGGTCTAATGGGGCGGGTATGGGGGTGGCAAACCCGTACCCGCATACCCGCAGACCCGCTCTAAGTCGTAATCATACCCTAATAATCCTATGCCTAACCACACGTCCACGAGTTATGGACCATAAACCTCACACATCACATGGACGTGTTGGAATCTGGAATCCTGGAGACAACACACGTACACACGTGTCTATTCCCACCAACCTTATCCCAATATTTCATTGTTTTATTCCTCAAATGTGTTGGTGTCGCTCCTTAAATGGGTACCCGTTGGGGCCCCGAACCCGGCCGGGTCGTGGGTATGGTAAGAAATGAGACCCGACAAGTTAAATGGGGCGGGTATGGGGGTTGCCGACCCGGCCCCGAACCCGGTGGGTGCCATCCGGAGTTTCACCCTATAAGCGCGTGTAAACTCCATAGAGAGAAGTGGATGCCGGTGAAGCGGCCCACACCCCGGAGTGCAATCTTTGACATCCAAAGAACACAACACACCTATACTAACATGGTATGGAACCCCTAGCTTGTGTTGGGATCCAGAGGCTTTGTAGACCCCCTCCGTTGAAACCCTAGACCGCTGGAGAAATACCGGGTTTATAAGGAAACACGTGGTAACGGCGTCGAAAGGGGGTAGAAATGTGGAACTAGTTTCTTGGTTGTGTTAGGGTAGGCCATAGCAACCCAAATTAAATTGGTAGAACACAACTCTTTGGAAGATTCCCGATGTTTCGTCCGATACGGGTGTTTCACCTTATAAGCACGTGTAAACTCCATAGAGAGAAGTGGATGCCGGTGAAGCGGCCCACACCCCGGAGTGCAATCTTTGACATCCAAAGCACACAAAACACCTATACTAACATGGTATGGCACCCCCCCAGTTTGTGTTGGGATCCAGACGTTCCGTAGCCCCCCTCCGGCGAAACCCTAGACCCGCTGGAGAAATACCAGACTTATACGAAAACACGCGGTAACGGCGTCGAAAGAGGTAGCAATGTGGAACTAGTTGCTTGGTTGTGTTAGGGTAGGACATAACAACCCAAAACACATTTTTAGAACACAACTTTTTGGAAGATTCCCGATGTATTGTCCGATACGGGAGTTTCACCCTATAAGCACATGTAAACTCCATAGAGAGAAATAAATACCGGTGAAGCGGCCCACACACCGGAGTGCAATATTTGACATACAAAGCACACAACACACCCATGACACACTCTAACACACATGGTATGACAAACACTTGGTTTTGGTGGGATTCAGATGCTCCGGAGCACCTCTCCGGTGAAACCCTAAACACGAGGGAAAAAAGTTCGACGCGTCGAGAGGGAGAAAAGTGAAAGTAACTGCATGCGATTGTTAGGGTAAACAAGGGGATATATTATAAATTGGTAAATAAAACTAATTTTCTAATTATAAATTTAACAAAGCAATTGGTGGAAAAAAATAAAACAAAAATCTCTTTACCGTGTGCATGACACCCCTATTGCGCCGCGGAACGGAACGACCACGTGGCAATAATCGCCGCCGTGTGTTTTCTTTATCGTGTGTACTTTGTGTTCTTTGTCGTGTGTTATTCTTTACCGTGTGTTAGTCTTCACCGTGTGCGGCACACGGCAAAGATTATCTATCCCGTGTGCCCGATATATGGCACACGACAAAGATCTGAGCACACGGGAAAGAACTCGTCTCCGGTAGTGACAGACGGGTATAGGCATGCAGGAGCGCGGCGCCACGAGATATCTGGGAGGCCAATTCATGCTGGACCCGGATATAGGAGGATTGCACGAACCTCCAATATTTAGGGTAGTTGTTGCAAGGAACTACAGCTATTGAGGCAACTTGCACAAATCTACAAGTCTTTGGTATATACGTTGCATATACCAAAATAATCCAATTAACCTTTTTAACATTACATCTGACGTATGGGCCCGTACTTCCAGTGCCATGGCTGGTGTGCCCGAAGCGATCCATTCTCATTTGTGCAACTTCGGTGGAAAGACTTGTCGCAAGCGGGCTAGGCTTTCTCCGTAATCCCAAATAGGGCTGTCCACATCAGCTACCCCGACGGTGTCGTGGACGCCCTGTTGGAATGGCACGACATGGCACTATTAGAAGCTCTGTGGAGGAGTTCTTCAACGTGAAGCTCAGACCTCCGCTGGGAGCCTGTTGCATGGCTTCTTCTCTGATACAGTATGGCGTACCCAATTCGTCTCTTTAGCAAGAGTCCAAACATATCCATCTATCTATATGGAGATCTCTGAAATTAAAACCGGTCTATCTATGTGTGTTTTCACACGTCTATATGAGATTGAGAGTACCAAGGACTGGAATGCACCCCAAATATGGCCAAACATGGTTCTAACGAGTTTAGCGCATTTTGTTCAAACTCTCTTTAACTAACTGAACTTCCCATCGATGATAGCTGCTGATGAAGCTTTAATTTCCCTTGCTGGTCCCAGGGGCAACGATTTCCCGCCACTAGCGACGCGGGACGTCTCTGATCTGCTACCTGGTTCCCAGGCCATGCCGCTGTTACACGCAATAGCAAAATAACGATGAAATTAAGCAAGATCGAACCAAGGGGGACACAAGGTTTTAACGTGGAAAACCCTTCAATCAAGGAAGAGAAAAAACCACGGGCGCCAGCCAGCAATACTTCACTATTTCGGGTGAGGTTACAAACGCGCCGGGATTTACAATGTGTGGCTTATCCCGTGTGGCGGCTTACAAGAGGTATATAAAGGCGGTCCTGACCTAACTACATCGGCAACGGTGAATCCAACTCCTACTCGGTAACAACTCGTACCGCCTCCGGCTCCACTCGTCAGAAGTTCGGCTTTTATCAGTATATACGAATACGAATTTGGATCACACCAAAATAACACTCCATCTTGAGACAAATTCCCTCTTGTAGCATTAACGAGAACCTTCACCTGAAACACACAAAGAAAAACCTTCGGCGCCTAATATCATCTTGGGCTAAGCAGTGATACCAACTAAGCTTGAGCAAAGCTCAAACTTAGCAACAGGAACTGGCTTTGTCATCATGTCAGCATGATTATCATGAGTACTAATCTTGCATACCTTCAGGTTACCTTGTGCAACAACATCACGCACATAATGATACTTGACATCAATGTGCTTTGTTCTCTCACGGAAAATCTGATACTTAGTCAGGTAAATAGCACTCTGCTGTCACAAAATAGGTTAAAGCAAGTATCATCTCCACAAAGCTCAGCAAACAGACTTTTCAACCAAACTGACTCTTTGCATGCTTCAGCAATAGGCATATACTCACCCTCAGTAGTAGATTGTGCAACAACACCCTGCAAGGTAGCCTTCCAGCTAACAACACATCCACTAACTGTAAACACATAACCTGTGAGGGACCTCCTCTTATCCAAGTCGTCAGCAAAATCTGAATCCACATAGCCTGCGACTATCTCACCAGTCTTGCCAAACTTCAAGCAAGATTTGGATGTGCCACGAAGGTACCTGAAAATCCACTGAACAATTTTCCAATGTTCTTTACCAGGATTAGCCATGTATCGACTGACCAAACTCATAGCATAAGACAAATCAGGTCAAGAACACACCATGACATACATTAAGGAACCAACAACACTAGAATAGGGAACTCATGACATGTACTCAATATCTTTGTCAGTAGTAGGACATTGCAATGCTGACAACTTGAAGTGTGAAGCAATAGGAGTACTAAAAGACTTTGCATCATGCATATTAAAACGATGAAGAACTTTCTTAATGTAATTCTCCTGACTAAGAAATAGCAATATAGATTTTCTGTCTCTTGAAATTTCCATACCTAGAATTTTCTTAGCAGGACCAAGATCCTTCATCTCAAACTCACTACTCAATTGTTTTTTCAATGTAGTGATTTTTTTCATGCTCTTGGCAGCAATTAACATATCATCAACATATAGCAACAAGTATATAGGCGATTCACCAACAAATTTAATATACACACAACTATCATATTCAGACCTCTTAAAGCCATGTGACATCATAAAAGAATCAAAAAATTTATACCACTGTCGAGGAGACAGCTTCAAACCGTAAAGGGACTTCTTTAACTTGCACACGAAATCCTCCTTACCAGGCACAATGAACCCTTCAGGTTGGTCCATGTATAACTTCTCCTCAAGTTCTCAATGCAAAAACGCAGCCTTCACATCTAAGTGCTCAATCTCAAGATCATGCATAGCAACAATACTAAAGAAAGTACGAATAGAACTATGTTTGACAACTGGGAGAACATATCGTTATAATCCACTCATAGAATCTGGCTGAAACCTTTTGCTACTAACCTTGCCATAAACCTTAGAGTCTCACTAGGAGATAAACCCTCATTTCTCTTGAAGATCCACTTACAGCGGACGGCCTTCTTTTGTTTAGGCAAGAGCACACATCACATGTGTCATTCTTCTCAAGTGATTGGATCTCATGGTGCATTGCACCAATCCACTTGTCACGATCAACCGAAGCAATAACTTCATTGTATGTAGCCGGTTCAGCATCATTATTCACCCGTTCTGCACAACTCAGAGCAAAATAAACAACATCACATTCGTCAATTAAACGAGTACGAGGTTCTTTATTCCTCTTCTCTCTACGTTGTGCAAAAGACAAATTTTCTTGTTGCACAATAGGAGGTGAGGGTGGCACAATATCCTCCACATCAATTTCAGTTTCCTCCTCATCCACGTGTTCTAGCTCCACCTGCAAACGAACTCGTGGTTCGTCCTCGTCAGAAGAATCTGGCACAACATGAGTCGACAAACTGTCCTCATACATAACAGATCATTAAACATAACACTCCTGCTAAATAAAGTCTTTTTGGTTTCTGAGTTTCACAACTTATATCCTTTTACTCCAGAACCATAACCAAGAAATAAGCATTTAACAGCTCTAGGCTCTAACTTTCTATTATCAACATGAGCATAGACAGTGCAACCAAAAACTTTCAGTTGTGAATAATCAGCTGACTCATTAGACCATACCTCAATAGGAGTTTCCTTGTCCAGAGGGATGGACGGTGACCTGTTAATTAAGTAGCAGGCAGTGTTGGCAGCCTCAGCCCAAAAACGCCTATTCATGCGGGCGTTGGACAACATGCAGCGAGCTTTGGAGATGATCGTCCTGTTCATCCGCTCGACTACACCATTCTGCTGAGGTGTGTACGGGATGGTGTGATGCCTGACAATGCCTTCCTGCACGCAATAATCATCAAAAGCATGTGAACAAAATTCGCCACCATTGTCAGTACGAAGCAACTTCACTTTTCTCTCAGTTTGTTTTTCAATCATAACTTTCCACTCTTTAAAAGAAGAAAAAGTATCATCTTTAGTTTTTAGGAAATAAGGTCAAACTCTTCTAGAGTAATCATCAATGATAGTAAGCATATAACGAGCACCACCGTAAGAGGGCTTATGTGAAGGCCCCCCCCCCCAAATCAGGATGTACATAATCCAATGTACCTTTAGTGGTATGAACGGAAATATTGAACTTAACTCTCTTATGCTTACCAAACACGCAGTGTTCACAGAACGACAACTTACTGATATTGCAGATCTTCAGAAGTTCTCTCTTCACCAATTCTGCCATACCATGTTCACTCATGTGTCCAAGTCGCTTATTCCAAAGGTTAGTTGTACTTCGATCATCATTACTAATAACAGCAGCAGTCCCAGATAAAGTACTACCTCTAAGAATATATAACTTGGCAGAATTCATATCACCAATCGTAACAATGAGAGAACCTTTTGATACCTTCAGGCATTTATCCCCTCCGGCATATTTGTACCCGTCACAATCAAGGGTACTCAGCGAAATCAAATTTCTTGCCATGGATGGTATGTGTTTCACTCCCGTCAATGTACGTGTCATTCCTCCGTGGGTCTTGATCTGAATACATCCAACGCCAACAATGTGACATTTGTTGTCGTTCCCCACACGCACAAAATCTCCAGTCTGCACAGCCTCATAAGAACTGAACCAATCTTTGTTACAACAAATATGAAACGAACAAGCAGTATCAAGAATCCACTCATCATCACGGGTAACACATGTAGCAAAAACAGCTAAGCATTCACAATCTGAACTATTATCACCAGCAACAACAGCAGTCTTACCAGTACCATTACCATTACCGTCAGATTTATTTTTCGGTTGGTACGTGTCGTTCCTTTTCTCCTTGTTCTGCACCTTCCAGCAATCCTCAATGGTGTGATTGGTTTTCTTACAGTACCTGTAGAACTTGTCTCGTCCTTTGGACTTCGAATGGCTCCTGCTCATATCTCTGTTGTTGCTGTTGTAGTTGTTATCTCGCTGCTCTGGTCTGCCTCGTACCTGCAATGCATCGCCTTTGGAGGACGATACGTTAGACTGCACCATAACTTTCATCTTTTCCCTAGTCTGCAGGGCCTCACAAACTTCCACGAGGGTTAGTTTAACGCGTCTTAAGAGTATGGTATCCCGCAGGTTTGTAAAAGAACTAGGCAGCGAACATAACAACATAAGAGCTAAATCTTCATCATCATATTTCACCTCCATCGACACTAGGTCGGACATGATCTCCTTAAAGATCGACAAGTGGCTCATGATAAAAGCACCATCTTGCATCTTGAGCGAGAACAACTTCATCTTTACGTGCATCTTGCTGGTTAGATCTTTTGACATGCAGATCGATTCCAGCTTGAGCCACAACGCAGCCGCGGATTTCTCCTGCAGCACCTCTTACAAGATATCATTCGATAGATGAAACTGAATCAACGACAAAACCTTACGATCTTTGCGCTTCTCCTCGGCAGTCCACTCCTTTGCTTCCTTATCCCCGAACTCATCTAGCGCCTCATCAAGATCCGATGCTTGCGATAGAATCGCACGCATCTTTACCTACCACAGAGAAAACCTCGTCTTGTAGTCCAGCAACGGTAGATCAAACTTCATTGATGCCATCGCGAATCCCAAATCTGAAACAGGGCTCTGATACCACTTGTTACACGTAATAGCAAAACAACGATGAAATTAAGCAAGATCGAACCAACGGGGACACGAGATTTTAACGTGGAAAACCCTTGCAACAAGGAAGAGAAAAAACCACGGGCGCCAGCCAGCAATACTTCACTATTTCGGGTGAGGTTACAAACGCGCCGGGATTTATTTTCAAGGATATTCCTTGGAAAGGCATATCAGGTTTCATAGAAGGGGAAGCCAGAAGGCTGCAAATTACAACGCGGGCTGGCACAGACGCCAGACACGCACCCACACTGCCTAGGCAGCTACAAAGCCAAACGGGATTACTCGCGGCATGTCCACCTTTCTACTTGAGCTAGTCTACCCCTAAAGAGACCGGCCCTACACCAGCAGATTGCCTCGCTAGTCACCTTGTCAACCAGTTGGGATGACGAGGGGGAGGCTCCACGGAAAACAATGTCGTTGCGATGGGTCCAGAGTGTCCAGGAGACAAGCGCCACCGCGGTCCAGAGGTCTCTCTCCTCGGCCGCCTGAGCCCTGTGCGAGGTGATCCAAGCCACAAAGGATGGTTCGTTTGTCGGCATCCACCCCATAGCACCCCACCGGCGTAGGAAGATCGCCCAGGCGGTGCGTGCGAACACACATCCCACTAACAGGTGATCGATCGTCTCATCGTGCTGATCGCAGAAAGGGCAGGCAGCAGGCCTGGGGAGGTTGCGGCGCTCAAGTCTGTCGGCCGTCCAACAACGTCCCTTTGCTGCCAACCACAGGAAGAAACGACATTTGGTCGGTGCCCTCGACCTCCAGATGTGACGAGCCCCTGCCATGTCCTCCAGCCCCAGACAGAGCGTCCTGTAGCATGAGCGGGAGGAGTAAGAGCCGCTGGAGTCCCACAACCACAAGAAAGAGTCCTGCTGTTCCGGCGAGAGGGTCAATCCGGAAAACAAATCAGCAGCTCGAAACAACTCCTGGATTGCTCGGGCGGGTAGGTTGGGACCTAGGTCCTCCAGCCAAGCGCCCGCAATCCCGTCCCGAACTAGGCGAGTCCGCTTCGCCCTAGCCGGCACCGCCGCAAATAGGTTCGGGATGAGGTCTTTAAGGCGGCCGCCAGGAAGCCACCTATCGGTCCAGAATAGGGTCGAAGCCCCGTTACCGAGGACGGAGCGGGTGGCGGCCTCGAAGACGCGACAAACCGACTGGGGATTTGCAGGTTGAAGTCTCGCCAAGGTTTATCTGTGGCCGTACGCTCCAACCACAGCCATCTGACACGCAGGGCCGTGTTCATCCTCCTCAGGTCGAGGATGCCAAGGCCACCAAGGTGTCGGGGAAGGCACACCCGATCCCAAGCCACCAAACAATGCCCACCATGAACCTGTCTGCGCCCCTTCCACAAAAAACCACGCAGGGTCTTCTCAATCGTGTTAATGGTCTCGCCAGGGTGATCTAGCGACATCATTGCAAAGACCGGAATCGCCGACAACGTTGAGCGGATCAGGGCTAGCCGTCCACCTTGGTTGATCAGCCCAGCGCCCCAACTGGGCAGGCGGTCATCCACTTTGTCCACTAGGTATTGTAACTGTGCCGCCGAAGGCGAACGTAGCCCGAGCGGGAGTCCGAGGTAGCGGAAGGGAAAGGGGAGGACTCTACACCCCAACACCTCCTCCACTAGGTGCTCAGTGTCCACCGAACCACGGATAAGGTGGGTCGAGCTCTTCTGGAAGTTGGCACGAAGTCCAGAGGCTGCCCCAAAGTCCTCAAGCAAAGCGGCGAAGGCGCGCAGGTCCGCCTCCCTCGGACTCAGGAAAGTGACCACATCATCCGCATAAATGGACGTACGGTGCTGTCCACCGGAAGCAGACAACCGTGACAACAGGCCGAACTCTGTGGCCTTCTCCACCAACCTGTATAGAACTTCCATGACCAGGATGAAGAGCAAGGGGGAAAGGGGGTCCCCTTGACTCAAACCACGCATGTTACCGAAGCGGCGTCCCGCTATCCCGTTGAGGAGGACTCTGGTAGATGCCGTGGCCAGCAGGGCACAAATCCAAGCGATCCACCTCTCACCAAAGCCCATCTTCCGGAGAACCTCCAGCAGGAAGGCCCAATCCACCGTGTCGAAGGCCTTAGTGATGTCTAGCTTCAGCAGGATAGCTGGGGTAGCCATGCTATGCAGCCGCCTTGCCATGCCCCTCACCAACATGAAGTTATCATGTAGACATCTGCCCCGAATAAACGCGCTCTGGTGCGAACCCACGAGCTGAGGAATAACTGGTGCAACTCGCGAAGCAAGGACCTTGGCCACCAACTTAGCGAACCCGTGGATCAAGCTGATAGGCCTGAAGTCCTTCACTTCAGCCGCGTCTTGCTGTTTCGGCAGCAAAGTGATAAGGGCTTGGTTGATAGCACCAAAGCCCCGCGCATCCATCCTGTAGAGGGAACGGAAGGACGCGCCGGGATTTATAATGTGTGGCTTATCCCGTGCGGCGGCTTACAGGAGGTAACACCAAAATAACAGCCGCCTCACCGCAAAGAATATGATTTACAGAAATAACATGCCAAATAAGATGTACCAATTCCTGCGATCCAAAGCGGTCGCAGTTCCTCTAGCACAGAGAACAGAAGACGAAGTTAGCAGTACATCCAAGTGGGACAGTACGCAAGTGATGAGGTAGCTCAGTGACGCAAGCATGCATCTTGTGGCTGCTGCCGAGCCGTTGATTTTTGTTGCATGCGTGCATGCATCTGTGGCGGCCGCAGGACATCCTGTTGGGTCTAGACATGGCAACTGGAACTGATCGGTGGCCAACTTGGGGTTTTCGCTTTGGATTACTGGCTTGTGCTTGTTGCCTAGCTTGCCTTGGTTGAGTGTGAATGCTCTGGATGCGTTTGATTACTTTTATGCCTTGTCTTGGTTAAGACACTAGTACTGATTAAATTACTCTTGGTCTATTTTCCTACTCTTGTCATGGATCGAGTTAGTGGTGTTATTTGTGGAATCTATCTTGCTAGCTAATCCCCAAGGATACAAGTCAAGCTGGGCCCGAAGATATTTACGTACTCGCTCCGATTCTAAAAAAGTGTCGTGGAAAAAGAACCGAGACAAGTATACTTCATAGTGTAACTTCCGACAATTTTTTAGAATCGGATGGAGTATATATATAAAGTGCACGCTAAACCGTTGAATTGGGGAGGACAACTAGTCTAATCATGCAGTCATAGCTAAGCTAGGGACATGAAGGGTAGAGGTTAGCCCCGGCAGTGCCTGTGCTCAGATGTGGATCTTCGTACACGTTGCCTGGCCGCTTTTTGCGTCAAGTCGGCCGTCTCTCATCTCTCTCTGTTTGTCCACTCAAAGTCTTCTCTTGTGTGTGTAAATAGCATAGGAAGTCTTTCTCTTGTGTCTCTAACTAGCATGCGTACAGCGTGCGTCTCGATCACATGCCTAACTTAAGCATGCGCTTCCCTACTAATATGACGAGTTAATTAGTCAGGAGACAATTAAGTTGCTAAATGTTAGAGCATCTCCAGCCGTCGACCCCTGAGAGCTCCAGCCCTCCTATTTTTTCGCGGGCGTAAGAATTTTTGCCCAGCCGCGCCCCACAAGACTAAATAGCGCCGGTTTAGATAAAAAATAGAGCCGACGTTTCCCCGGTCAAACCGAACACGCCGGGAATGGAGAGGGGGGGGGGGGGAGGGGGAGGGGAGGCCGGCGTTAGGGAAAAGGTGCGAAAACCATTTCGATCGCCCGTGCGTCCACCGAGTCAGCGGCCACGGTAGTCGTCGTCTTCATCGCCTAGATTCCCACGCTGTTCAATGCAGTCGCTGGCAGCCTTTCTCAGATTGGCCGAGGCGTCCAATCGACCACGCGGCGGTGTACGCATCCACACCCCTCCCGCCCTTTCAGCCGGTCTATAAGCCCCCTCCCTTTGGTGTCGGTCACCAAATCCCCGCCCGCAACCTCTCATTCGCCCTCTCCTCGCCCATCCACTCGACCCAATGACGAAGGGCTACGTGTCCTCGTGCCTTCTTGGCTTGTGCCCTGCCTCGTTTTTCTATTGGATGATGCACTCGTGTGTATCATGGAATTAGACCGCGCGCATGTCTTCTCTCTTGCTGTTAACCCGCTACTATCGGTGTAATCGCTATGATCTACAATGGAAAACTTCGTCCTCCTCAGGTGTTTCATGCAGAAAGTTCACCAACGTGAACCCCTGCCCTGGAAGGAGCAGTTCCGATTTTCCTACAATCACGGCCTTGGCAATGTCTTCGCCCCACTCTCCTTCATTGAGAATATTGTTCATCTCTGCCTAGGTACCTACCGAGCTATCTCCATGTGCCTCGTACATGACGAACTTCATACCTTCTTCTGGCTCGACCGCTGGACGTATGACTCCACTCTTGCTCATAAGTTCCCCGCCATCTTCTCCAATTGCCTCCGTTCAAACATCTCGGTGGAAAATGCACGCTCATTCGCCCTTGCAATACGCCCTCGCCTTTCTCTTGCCGCCGCCGCGGGGCTCCCTGCAGTTCTTGCCATCATCGCCGCCATTTCCTTGGATGACACTGAGGATTCCCGCTCTCTGGCGTGGGGACCTCACTCCGTGTTCTTCTCCCGTGCTGTCAATGCCAACACTGCCCTGGTCGGGACAGTGGACACCGCCGCCTCCATCTGTTGGAGCACCTGCTTGCCCTCAAAAATCAAAATCTTCTACCAGCTTGCAGAATCCGACCGCCTCAGCTTCCTTGGAAACCTGCATTTCAACGGATGTGCTCCGTCCCCCTATTGCGCCTCTTATGGTGCCTATGAGTTCATGCGACATCTATTGTTCGACTGTGCCCACGCTCGCTAAACATGGGATCACCCGGCTTTTCCACTACGCCTCTGTGATCCATCTAGGACATCTCTCCTCCTCTTGCGATCGACATGGATGCATGGAAGATATGCGCGGTGGTAGTCATGTGTCAGCTATGGAAATCTCGTAACGACTGCGTGTTCAACGGCAAGAACCCCTCCTCATTGGGCGTCCTCCATCTCACCGCCGATAACATCGTACTGTTGTCTCGTAGGGCTAGTAGCTTGACTCGCCCTGAGGCCCTGAGGACACTTTTTCTCTCATGCCGATGTAACGCTAGCCCAGTGTGGCCAAGCCCCCTTCCTCTTTCTGCCTCTAGTCTTCTATTATATTGTACGATGATGTAACATGACTACGTCCACCCAACCTCTTCCTGGTCGTCTCGCGTAATATAAAAACCGGTGGGGAAAATCACTCCCCCCCTCCCCCGCCTCCCGTTATTCTCGAAAAAAAAAACCCTAGAAGTTTGGTGTATTAGTTCATGAAGTATGAATAAGCATGCATACAAGTTTAAGACGACAAGTAATGAATAATGAATAAGCTTAATGAATAAGTTTAATGATACTTCCTCCGATCCATATTAATGGTCGCTAAATCGGATGTATCTAGCACGAAAATATATCTAGATACATCCAATTTAGCGATCATTAATTTGGATCGGAGGGAGTACAATTTTAAGACCTAATAATTAGTGAAGTGTCAAAAAGACAAAAACCCAAAATGAGCATAGTACCCGATGGGCGACGATCTCATACTTCTTCCCAAATTTGTGCGTGACATCCTTTTTTCGAAAGTAATGGTCCCAACACTCGAAGCGACCTTGATAGTACCTTTAGCTTTTTACACTAAGCATCCAACCAATCCATGTGTTTTCTGATCTTCAGAATATTCCTGCTTTATGTTACGGAACTGAGCCAAGCTCACCCGGCCAGGCCCGATGGAAGTGGAACCCCTTCTCGGTTGCCAATCCCACCTCGGCCTCTCCTCTTTATATACCGGCCGGCGCTCGTCCGGCCATCCATCCACGCACCTGCCTGCCGCGACACTCCCGCTCCCGGTCCACATCCACGTACATCCACCAGCGCGGCGCGGCCATGGAGAGCGAGGCACCGCACCTGCTGCTGCACGGCGTCAGCCTGGACCTCTGCCTCGACACCACGTCGCCCAGCCACCACGCCCGGCGCCCGGCGTCCCCCGTCGCAGCCGCGACAATCCTCGAGCAGCACGGCCGGGGCGGCGGGCGCGAAACGTTCCCCTGCAACTACTGCCACCGCAAGTTCCTGAGCTCGCAGGCGCTGGGCGGCCACCAGAACGCGCACAAGCTCGAGCGCACCCTCGCCAAGCGCAGCCGCGACATGCCCGCTCCATCCGCGCCCTCTTCCTCCCCCTCCTCCACGGGGTGGCCCGTGAACTGGCTGGACGGCGGCGGGGACCTCTGGGCGTACCCTGCTTCATCCGCCACCGCACAGGCGACGACGACGACGATGGCGCCAGCGGTAGGCATGCGCTGGGCTGGCGGCGCGACGACCGCAGGCGGGGAGGGGGTGGACGCCGAGATGGACTTGTCGCTCAAGCTCTAAGCTCCACTACTACTTCTACATTACAGCGGCAACATATGCATGCGCCTAGCAGCGAGTTAATTATTAGTACTCTCAAGTGTCACTTGGTGATTAATTAAGTAATTATTCTACTGCAATTGATTGATTCGATCTACATATGAATATAGCCAGCCCTTATGGAGATACTTACTTACACTACTCCATGCAAAATATAACAAAATCATATAAGCTCATACGCACGTATACATGGTGTATCTCTGGATGTATGGGTTGCTCTCAGTTCTACCACTCTGTATCTAAGAATCCATGCTATTCTACGGAAATAAATCCTATATACGACCACCCTATGTACGACCACCTGGGGTGGACCAAATCCTCCGGCTTACACGTTGCAAATTACCAGTTAGATTTCGTTAACGCGATTTAAGAGGGATTTTCCGAGTTGCTTTGAGATCTGGTTGACGGTACAGGATTTGGTCCACCGAGAGTTGTACACACGGTGGTCGTATAGGATTAATTTCCCTATTCTACAATGGCAAATGGAGAGAAATCATCATGCATGCGCACATGTACGGGCAAGGTTTGGGAAGTATGGGTTGCTCTCAGTTCTACCACTCTGTATTTTAATCTGTTTCCCATTTTACGTTCCTTTGTTCTTCTTGCTATTGCACAAATTCACAACAATTTCGGGTTTACTGTTCTTTGTTCCTCGGAGAACACTGACAAAGGTCGGCTTTTTTCATTAAACTTTACAGATTCATAGCAGGTGTGGAAGTTTCTTGTTTTTTTTAATTTTTTTTTACATCCAACACACATTTTAAAATTTGGATTCAAGGAGATCATTGGAAGCTGGGACACAATCCAGTATACCATATTGGTACATAGATAGAAGTGGCTCTTAATTTCAGCACTACCGTACCCAAGTACATATCGATTGTGGTGTTGCCGTTGAGGTAGCTATAGTGCGCTGGCTGCGTGCAACAGTAATAGTAATACGTGTCTACTGCTAGCATGTGCGTTAACCTTTTTTCCTTTTTGCCTTGACACGTCATGTCTAGCTAGCTTGTATACTTAGACGTGATATTCCGGTTTCTTCTTGGAAGTTGCTTGCAATGTTAGGCTGAAGGAGAGCGCCTTTGAACCTAGCTAGTTAACCGCAGACGGCAAAAAACATTGCTTTGACGCCGTGTCACTGCTGCCTAGTACACCTAGGTAGATATCCATGATCTGGTGACTAGATGTTTACTGACCATACCCAACCCAATAGTGGCAGAAATACATCTGAACCACAAATGGAGATCAGATGAGAGATCGCTTTTTTTACACGTGCAGTTTTTGTCCTCTCGGCTCGTCAGATATAAGTTTTGGTTTTACTATTTATCACATGGTTGAGAAATAACCATTTCCGCATTAGCATTAAAACTAGCTTATTGCCTCGCAAAAAAAAAAACTATCTTATTCGATGGTCACCGAGGTTTATGAAAGTATCGCATATAAAAGAGCCAATAAACTCTTGATAAAATGCATTAATAAATAGACACACACACACGATTGATCTACGCTCCCGTATGCAAATTGAAGACCCCATAAGAACATAGTTGTTTTTTTTTTCCAAGAACGATCATCTACTGACAAGTCGATCATAATTTGCAAGTGGTTTCGCGAGCGGATGTACAATGACAATGACTAATGGTAGTTAATAGTCATGAGAAGTTCACGTATAGAGGCGAACATAATCAATGGGATGGAGTGTGTGGCTGGTGGCCTGGTGGGTCTTGCTCTAATCTAAGCTAAAGAAGTAGCTCCTCCTGCTGAACAGTCCAACTCATAAGTCGCTGGTTAGCATCTGAGCAATTAATTTCATGGCAGGACAAGTTTATATCATGCTGAGACGATCGAAAGCAATGGTGTTCTGTGGGCCATGCCCCAAACTAAGCTAAGCTCAACGGCAGTAGTACCTCATGCTGAACAATCCCAGTCCTAAGCTGGCTAGCATGTGACTAACACAGACACAGGAAAAGCGATATGGCACACTCGGATCATCTCTTCGTAACAAGAGTCCAGATGTATCTGTCTATCTATATGGAGAGAACCCCGGAACAGAAACGTATCTATCTATACCTATGTTAACTCGCACATGCATATATGGGAACTACCGACGGCCGATGGGTACCCTATCAGCACAACGCAGCTATGAAACGTCCTCGCTCAAATGTTGGGCAGCCACACCACGATGATCAACCAAACTGTTATAACAGTATAGGTAGCTAGGAAACCACGCAATGTACTCCACAATTAGTGTCCAACTGTGTACAATATGCTTAATGTGTATACTTAAGAAGTAGGGAGCTGTAGCTTGGCGAAAATGGGCTATATATGCATACCGTCTTTTGTTTGAACTCTTTCTGACATCCTCTTGTATAACCGGCCAGCTTTCATACACAGAGTTCCTTGAAATAGGAGTCATGCTAGTGTGCTGACGGTGTGCCAGAATGGTACACATCACTTGACTAAATAAGACCTTATTGGACGTTACAAAGGAAAAACAAACCTAAAAAGCTTGGCCAAACAGTGCTATATATAATACTACGAGCTACTATTTGAGCTATCTTTAACATACTTCCTCTGGATTTCTGAGTAGTTTTGGCCTAATATGTTTCCCTAACTAAGATCAATGCGAAACTGGAGCTTGCCAGATGGTGCTGGATTTTGTATTACCTAACATATAGTGCTTTAGTTACCACATAATAGTTCCTCGAATGAAAATCCCAGCAGTTTTGGGTGCAGATAGGCATCACAGCACCAAAACTGGTCCGAAGCGTACTACTGCCAAAACCGAGTTTGGCGAAATAGAGTCTTAATGCACATTCTGACTTTTATTATGCGCTCTAAACTTCCTCTTGTCAGGAATGCATTTATTTCAACATGTAGACTTGCTGTCGAATTCTGTCAAAAAATATTAGACATCTAGTGGATAGAGCACTTGAAAAGCGCAAAGTGGGCAAGAGGATACATGGATGAAGTGGATGTTGAAAATTCTGTAGAATTAAAGTATCAATTTAAACACACATCGACAGTAGAATTTCATCCATAAAAATAAAACATGTAATTTAATTTACAAGTTAATTCGTGCAATAGAAAATACTTCCTCATACTCGTAGTTCCTCTACCGGAGAGATCAAGTTAATTAGCAGGTCCAAGTGCAGCAGTGCAAGGTGTAGTGTGCATGTCTTACGCTTGTATTGCACCATGAATTTGCTTCACTACAGGAATCGCGCTATATGCCGACGGCGTACTGCCTCGTCGGCATAGGTTCGAAGGCCGTCGGCACAATAAAAACCGCCGTCGTATGGCTATGCCGACGGCAAAGCCGTCGGCATAATATTTTCAAAAATAATTAAAAAAAAATTAATTTTTTTTTTAACTTTTTTGAATTCTATTCTGAAATTTTGCACTTATCCACATACTTAATCTCTAATCTCGAATTACACAATTAATCTAGTCAACATACTTAACTTAGTCAAACTTTTCATTCGGTCACCCATCCTGAAATTCCTTCAGCCCGAGCACGCTTAACCTTTGAGTTCCTTCCAAACTAGATTCCAAATGAGATGTTAGAACTTACTCACATTACTATCATATTAATCATATTAATCTATGGGGAATGATGTTAAACTTTTCTATTGTTTAAATTTAAAAGCATATTTGAATGAATAACAAGGATTATATAATTACCTTTATTAAATATATAACAATATAACGTTAGAAATTACTTTATTTTTTAAATAAATAATTTAATATGGAATAATTCATATCTTTAAATCCATAAATCAAAATTTGACAAATAAAATGTCTAAATCGATTAGAAAAATTAGAGGAATTCAAATATGACATCCATATCATAGAAACATCGATAGGTTTAAAAAATTTGAACTCTTTTGATGAATAGTCATGGTAGCCATTTTGACAGTTTCTGCCGATTCAGCTAGAAACGGGTCAAATTTGAACTACAAGTGTCTCCTAGTTTTCTCATGATTTTTTGAAAAAATCATTTTAAGGTACACAACTACCTATTTCATCAGAGATACACTAAGAGTTTCTCAATATTAAAGCCCTAGCTACGAACGGTGATGCACATCGTCTTGACTTTTGGGCCAAATGACGGGTGTTATGGCAAAATCCATGGCATAGTTTGTTTAAATGTTCCCATATTCCACATAAACATGCATATTGGAAGCACGACAATGTTCACGGAGAAAGTTTACCTTTCCATTGAATAAAAAAACCATTTTCCATTTTCCGAGTGTGAAAAATGGCTTTTTTTGTGAAGCACCCAACATAAATATGTTGCAAAACTTGGGAGATGAATTTTTTGAAAATACTAGACCATGTTATATGCATAAATAACCAAATAGTTTCCTGTGAAAAGGTATCCATCTACCTCTTTTGCGAAACACAAGTTTCTGCCGAGTCAACTGGAAACGGGTCAAATTTGAACTATAAGTGTCTCCAAATTTGCTCAAGATTTTTTTCAAAAAACCATTTTTAGGTACACAAATAACTATTTTATCAGAGATACACTAAGAGTTTCTCAATATTCAAGCCCTATCTACGAACGGTCATGCCCGTCGTCTTGACTTTTTTATGAAACGGGCTTAGAAAATTCCAGAAAATTTAAAAAACCTAAAATGATGCAAGACCTTCGCGTGGTGTCATTATACATGTCCTAGTATCCACCAAAAATAATAGAATTGGATTACGACAGTTATGTTGAAAATATGTTCACATAAATGAGCTATCTCCTACAAACATTCTAAGGTTTCGGGCCAAATGACGGGTGTTATGGCCAAATCCATGGCATAGTTTGTTTAAATGTTCCCATATTCCACAAAAACATGCATATTGGAAGCACGGACAAAGTTCACGAAGAAATGTTTTCTTTTCATTGAATAAAAAAACCATTTTCCATTTTCTGAGTGTGAAGAATGGCTTTTTTTGTGAATCACCAACCACAAATACGTTGCAAAACTTGGGAGATGCATTTTTTTGAAAATACTAGACCATGTTATATGCACAAATAACCAATTTTTTTCCTCTAAAAGGTTTTCATCCACCTCTTTTGAAAAACACAAGTTTCTGCCGATTCAGATGGAAACGGGTCAAATTTGAACTACAGGTGTCTCCTGATTTGCTCATGATTTCTTTTAAAAATCATTTTTAGGTACAGAACTACCTATTTCATAAGAGATACACCAAGAGTTTCTCAATATTCAAGCCCTAGCTACGAACGGTCATGCCCGCCGTCTTGACTTATTCATGAAACCGACTTAGGAAATTCCAGAAAATTTAAGAAACCCCAAAATGATGCAAGACCTTCGCGTGATATCATTATATATGTGCTAGTATCCACCAAAAATAATAAACTTGGAATACGACAGTTGTGTTGAAAATATGTTCACATAAATGAGCTATCTCCTACGAACATTCTAGGGATTCGGGCCAAATGACGGGTGTAATGGCCAAATCCATGGCATAGTTTGTTTAAATGTGCCCATATTCCACACAAACATGAATATTGGAAGCACGAACAATGTTCACGAAGAAAGTTTTCCTTTTCATTGAATAAAAAAACCATTTTCCATTTTCCGTGTGTGATAAATGACTTTTTTTGTGAAGCACCAACCACGAATATGTTGCAAAACTTGGGAGATGCATTTTTTTAAAACACTAGACCATGTTATATGCACAAAATAACTAATTTTATTTTCCTGTGAAAAGGTTTTCATCCACCTCTTTTGCAAAACACAAGTTTCTGCCGATTCAGCGGGAAACGGGTCAAATTTGAACTACATGTGTCTCCTAATTTGCTCATGATTTTTGGAAAAAACTCATTTTTAGGTACACAACTACCTATTTCATCAGAGATACACCAAGAGTTTCTCAATATTCAAGCCCTAGCTACGAACAGTCATGCCCGTCGTCTTGACTTATTCATGAAACGGGCTTAGAAAATTTCAGAAAATTTAAAAAACCCCGAAATGATGCAAGACCTTCGCGTGGTGTCATTATATATGTCATAGTATCCAACAAAAATAATAAACTTGGAATACGACAGTTGTGTTGAAAATATGTTCACATAAATGAGCTATCTCCTACGAACATTCTAGGGTTTCGGACCAAATGACGGGTGTAATGGCCAAATCCATGGCATAGTTTATTTAAATGTGCCAGTATTACACACAAACATGCATATTGGAAGCACATACAATGTTCACGAAGAAAGTTTTCCTTTTTATTGAATAAAAAAACCATTTTCCATTTTCCGTGTGTGATAAATGGCTTTTTTTGTGAAGCACCAACCACAAATATGTTGTAAAACTTGGGAGCTGTATTTTTTGAAAATAAAATATTAGAACATGTTATATGCACAAATAACCAAATTTTTTTTCCTGTGAAAAGGTTTTCATCCACATCTTTTGCAAAACATAATTTCTGCCGATTCAGCTGGAAACGGGTCAAATTTGAACTGCATGTGTCTCCTAATTTTCTCATGATTTTTTTAAAAAATAATTTTTAGGTACATAACTACCTATTTCTCATGATTTTTAGGTCCACCTAGATTTTGGTTGGATTCAGACGCCCCACAACCCTCTCAGACGAAATTGATAACACATTACAGTCGGCATAGCTCAATTTTTTTCGCACTTTGGGATTTCCTCTTAGGGTCTATGCCGACGGCAGCCGTCGGCGTAGCTCAAAAAAAAAGAAATAAAAAAAATAGGCCAACGGCTTTGTCGTCGGCATAGCTAATTTTTTTTCCGCAATGTGGGATTTACTCATTGGGGCTATGCCGACGGCCCCGACAAATTGCCGTCGGCATAGAGTTTGGCCGTCGGTACAGCAGCCCATTCCTGTAGTTTCTTCTTGGCTGGTGCTGCATTGTTTATACTAATTAGGTTTGTTTAAATTTACTTGTTTCATTTAAGTTGATATAGCTTATATTTCTTTCGTATAATTTATGTTTTTGCAACAAACTATTGTAGAAAATGGAGGTGTGTGTGCCGATTGTAGCTACTAGTGGCACGTACGGTTCACCTAGTAGATAGAAGGCCAAGTTACCGGTGCGTCGATCCAAGTGGGACAGAGCAAGTACTTTGGTACACCTCACCTGACTGGTAAACAGGAATGGATGATTCATGTGATGAGGTAGCTCAGTGCCGCATGCATGCATGCATGCATGTTGTCGGCGTGAGGAGATATCCGGGAGGACACATCCTGTTGGGTCTAGGTATGGCAACTAGAGAAGAACTGATGAAAGATGCCAACTTGGGGTTCTTCGCTTTGTATTACTGGCTTGTGTTTGTTGCCTAGCTTTCCTTTCTTGAGTGTGAACTGCGGATGGATGAGTTTGATATTACTTGTTGCCTTACCTTTTGGTTAAGACACTAGTACTGATTAAATTACTCTACGTCTATTTTCCCCAGTTGATTTGTCATGGATCGAGTTAGTGGTATTAGTTGTGGAATAATCTATCCAGATGGCTAAGGGCATCTCCAGCCGTCCCCCATAGAGCCCCCCAAACGGTGTTTTTGGCGCCGTTTCGCACCGTTTCTCACCAGTCGCCCCCCCAGGAATCGATTTAGCGCCGCTTTCCGCCGTTTTTCGCGCCGTTTGGCGCCGCCGAACCCAGGCCGAAATCAGCGCTTGGGGGGGGGCGAAATGCGCGCGTGGGCCACGCCTGTCGGCGACGGAAGACGATTTCCCTCTCTTTTTTCGGCGCTTCCCTCCACTTTCCCCCCACATGTACCTCTCCCCCCGGTCTATTCCCGCCATTTCCCCCGCACCCGAGATCTACGCGCCATGGCTCCCGCTCGATTTACAGGACCCCGCGCCGCCGCCGCCGTCTCCATTCCCGCGGCCTCCGAACCGGCCAAGAAGCCCCGCAAGCCAAGAGCACCGAAGGAGCGACCACCCGGCATGTCGAACAAGGAGTGGATCGCCGAGAGGTCGCGGCTGGAGACAGCCAACATCAAGCGCCGGGGTAGGGAGGCGGCGCAGCGGCAGAGGCAGCTCATGGCGCAGCTGCAAGCGGAGGAGCAGGCCGCCGCCGAGGAAGACGAGCTGGAGGACGAGGAGGAGGAGGAGGCGCCAGACGAGCCACCTACGCCGGCCGCGGCGCCTCTCGCCAAGAAGAAGAGCCCTTTCGGCCAACGGTTCGCCGGCTGGAAGCAGTCGCCGTCGCCCCGCATGTCACCGCACCTGCCGCCAGCGTGGTTCGTCGAAGGCGATTCGCTGGGAGGTTTCAACCCCAACCTCACCTTCCCCTACCACCCGCCGATGATGTATGGCAACGCGCCGGGCTACGCAGCTTCCCCATCCCACCGCCGTGCGATTCTCGCCGGACTTCAGCCCCAGGACAGCTACATGGAGGAGATCATCGCGTCCGGCTCGATGGCGGCGGCGGCGAGCCCGGGCTTCCACGATGGCGGCGGCGAGTTCTTCACGTAGGTCGGTGGCGACTACGGCGAAGGCGGCTCCGGCACGCAGGCGACGGAGGAGCAGGGCGAAGACGACGACGCGGACGAGACGCCCGTGATACCAGAGGGGACAGATCCGGCCGGCGAAGGACCGAAGCGCCGTGGCCCTGGGCGTCCCTGCAAGGAGCCCAAGGTGCCCCTGCCCCCCGCCGAACCTCGCATCAAGTGGCTGAACAGGGAGGACTCGCTCCTCGCCGAGGCGTGGAAGACGGTGAGCATGGACCCGATCGTCGGCGCGAACCAGCACGCCGACAACTACTGGAAGTGGGTGAAGACGGCGTACGACGAGCGCCGCATAATCGATCCCTACTACGCCCCATGCGTCCTCGACCGCGGCCAGAAGGCCATGGAGAACCATTGGGCCAACATCCAGGCGTCGTGCAACAAGTGGCACGGCATCCAGGAGGAGATCTCCGCGAGGCCGCAGAGCGGCGCCAACCGCGAGATGGAGATCGTCCGCGTGCTCGAGGCGTACAAGAACGACGAGGGATCCGACTTCAAGTTCCTCCACGTGTTCGTCCTCATCGAGAATTGCGAGAAGTGGGCGGAGGTGCGTCGCTCGATCGGCAAGGGCAAGTAGTACGTCCCCGACGCGGTGGTTGCGTGCGCATCCGAAGGGCGTCCGCCGATGGGCCACAAGAAAGCCAAGCTGGCTAGGGACGGCGCGCCTGCAGCGGCAAAGCTCCAGGCGTCCATCGAGACCTGCATCGCCGACGCTCAGGTCCAGGCCGGCAAAAGGGAGGAGGTCTCCAAACAGCGATGGGCGGCGCTCATGGCCAACTCGCAGGTCAAGATCGACCTCCTCCGGACTGGCACCGCGGCGAAGAAGAGGAACAACGACCTCGCCTTCCTCACGGGCGGCGACCCGACCGCGATGACCCCCGAGGTGAGAGCTTGGTTCCTGGCACAGTGCAACCTCATCCTGACCGACATCAGCACGCCCCCGGCCCCGACATCGTATGGTGGCGCCAGCTACACCACCGCGCCGACAAGCCCGCACGCCGACCAGGAGGATGCCGCCGTCGACAAGGATGCCCAGCCCGTCGTCGACCTGGAGAATGGCGAGCCCGTCGTCGACAAGGATGCCGCGCCCGCTGTCCGCTCCGACGCCGTCATCGACCTGGATGCTGCGCCGAGCTCGCCGCCTGCTCCGACGCCGGCCGACGCGTCTGCCTGATCGCCTACGTCTGCCAACGCCGCGCGCGCCCGTCTGTGTGATTCGATCTGAACTATATTTGATCGCCCACCTGTGGCGTTTTTTGTAATATGATCGCCCGAAACTATGGCTGCCGATCGCCGAACTAGGGCTCTATTTTTTGGGGGCCGGAAGTGAACTTTCGAATGATATCGGTGCTTTCTTTTCTGGGCCGCCGAACGGCTGGTGAAATCGTCCCCCCCCCCCCCAGGTTTTGGTGCGGGCCGGCGCTATCGCTAAAAAGCGCCGATCTGAAACATGGGGGGGGCGAACGACTGGAGATGCCCTAATCACCAACAAGTCAAAGCCGGCGCCGAAGATATAGTCCATGTATGCTAATCCGTCTAATCGGCGAGGAGGACTAATCTAATCATATGCCTGGACTCCATCATTGAGTCGGTTTATTAACTGTGTATACCGGAGACGAAGACAATATGCTGTAGTGTGTTGTTGGTAGCTCCTCCTGCTGAGCAATCCTACTCCTAAGATGGCTAGCATGTAGCTAACACAAACAAAGAAAAAGAGATATGGCACACTATACTCATCTCTTCCGAGCAAGAGTCCAATCAATTCATCTATCTATATGCATGGTCTCGAAAGAAAGCCTATCATTCTCTGTATCTATGTTCACACATCTATGAAATAAATGAGTACACTATTAGCAAGTACTTCCTCCAATGTATGGCAGCCACATCACCAGAGTTAACCAAAACTGGATTAAGCGTATAGCGAACAAATACCTAACATAATCAATAATTAGTGGCTATCTCTTCTTCTTCTACTAGAGTGCATCTTTCTTCTCATATAACTCTGAAAGAAGATCCATTTTAGTGTGTTGACGGTATGATATATCATTTGGAAAAAATGAGGCCAGAACTGGAACACACACCAAGCCTGGCCAAACGAGGATCCAATGAGTGTGGCACCTTTTTTTCAAACTCCCTTTAACTAACTTCTTGTATAGTTCATGAAAACAATATCACTCGTATTGTGCTAGTGGCGCGTGTTATGATACGTAAGCAGAAGGAAACGATCGTGATCCCTGGCTTGGCGACCGGGTTCATGTTATATGGGGTCGAGGCAATGCCATCGAGGAAATACAAGGGAGGTACCACCGTACGGGTCGGAGTACTACTCCGTACCCGTACATGATACCGGTTCTGTTACATGTCTAACATCCCCCCTTAATCTAAACCTTACTAAGGTTTAGATCACGCCTAAACTCCTCAAGTTTCTTAGTAAATAAGGTCTTTGTAAATCCATCAGCTATTTGATCCTTGCTAGAGATGAACTTGACATCAAGTTGTTTGTTTGCAACCCGTTCACGAACGAAGAAAAAATCAATCTCAATGTGCTTGGTGCGAGCATGAAACACTGGGTTAGCAGATAGAAACGTTGCACCAAGATTGTCACACCACAAACATGGCTTCTCCTGAAGTGTCACACCAAGTTCTTTTGTGAGAGACTCAACCCAAATTAATTCAGCAGTGGCATTTGCTAATGCTATGTATTCAGCTTCAGTATTAGAACGAGACACCGTTGGTTGTTTTCTGGCACTCCAAGAAATAAGATTTGGACCAAAGAAGATGGCAAAACCTCCTGTTGATCGTTTATCATCTAGATCACCTTCCCAATCAGCATCTTAGAAAGCACTAAGTAGTGTAGAAGAGGATTTCTGAAATGTCAATCCAATACTTCTTGTACCCTGAATGTATCTCAATATTCTCTTAACAGCTGTCCAATGCACAGAGGTAGGAGCATGAAAGAACTGACAAACTTTGTTAACTGAAAAGGAGAGATCAGGACTTATCAATGTTAAGTACTGAAGTGCACCAACAACACTCCTATAATTAGAACTATCTTCAGGACCAAGTGGTAAACCATCACCAAGAGACAGACTCTCACTGCTAGAGAGAGGTGTAGGACATGATGCACAAGTGTTCATACCAACTCGTTTTAATAGATCAGTAGCATATTTTTCCTGATTAAGGAGCAAACCATCAGAAGATTTATGAACTTCAAGTCCCAAGAAGAATTGAAGATCACCTAGATCTTTGAGTGCAAAGTCATTTCTCAAATTTTGAAGAAGGGCTGAAACTGCTGTATCTGATGAGCTTGTCACATATATATCATCAACATAGATCAAAAGAAACATGGTGATACCTGATTTGTCAAACAAGAACAAGGATGTATCTACCTTGGAGGGTACAAATCCAAGTGTGTGCAATTTATTACTGAGTCTAAAATACCATGCTCGAGGGGCTTGTTTCAATCCATAAATTGCTATATCAAGTTTGCAGATATAATGAGGGTCAGCGGAAGACTCAAAACCTGGAGGTTGTTTCATATAAATTTCCTCTTCCAGAACACCATGTAGAAACGTGTTCTTTACGTCTATCTGCCTAAGATTCCATCCTTTATACACTGCAATAGAAAGAACAAGTATGATAGTAGCTACCTTGACAACTGGGCTGAAAGTGTCCTCATAATCAATTCCATATCTCTGTTTAAACCCCTTAGCAACCAATCTAGCTTTGTATTTGTCAATAGTGCCATCAGCATGCCTCTTAATAAGATAAAACCATTTGCAATCAATGACATTTTTGTTGGAACTAGGAGGAACAAGATGCCATGTATTATTTGCAAGAAGTGCATTGTATTCATCTTGCATGGCATTTTTCCAATTGCTATCTGTGAGAGCCTTCGAAAAGTTTTGAGGTTCACCTGTAGATGTTAACAGCACAAAATTCTTTTTGTATGGAATGGTACCTTCGGTGATTTTTTTTGGATTGCGTATACCTTTTTGTAGCCTGGTTCTAGCTTCAGCAGCAGGGAGAGAAACATATGAGGGCTACGAAGAAGATCCTTGAGATGCCACTACTGTAGCATGCGCTGTGTCCAAAGAGGGATCCTCCTCACGATCCGTGCTGCTGGAGCCCGTTGGCGTTGCCGCTTCATCGGGAGACGGGGGCGGGGTCCACACTGGGGACAGTTCCTAGTCAGGTGGCGTTTCCGCGCCAGTGGAAGACGGCTGCAGGGAGGCGTTCGGGGGACATCTGATGGAGGGATGATAACCCGGTAGGCCAACGACAAGGAGTAACTCGGCCCAAAGGACGCTGTGCAAGACCCGACTTAGGATAAAGGAGTTTCTAGAAGGCCCAGGAACGTAGGCCTCGTAACCCGGATTGTCGGTTCCGATAAGGAAGTTTAGGGTTTGTAAGCAGTGTCCGGGTAGGATTCAGAGTACGCCTTGGAGAGTAGGCCAGGGGGTCCGAATACTATATAAGTCGTCCCCTAGGGTTAGATTAAGAGAGATCCAAGAGTTCGAGCAATATTGCTAGGTATCGAGTATCCAGTGTAACACGAGAGTTGAGTTAATAAATCTAGATCGGAGACTCGGCGACTTGATTGCCGGCTACCAGATCGCATATCATCATGTTCTCCCTTGAGCTAAACCCTCTCCCAAACACCAGAGTCGATTTGCCCCAAGACAAGTTACCCCCGGTAACGTCTGCCGTGATTATCCCACGACAGTTGGCGCCCACCGTGGGGCCTACGTCCAAGGGTGTTTACATCACGGGAGAAGGTCGGAAGAACATGGAGAACCTTGTCATCGGCGAGATCTACACCGACCCCTAAGGAGAGAAGATAGTGGACGATTTTGACTGGGGGCCAGAGTCGGATCTGCTCGAATCCGGATCTGTCATGAA
The DNA here is from genome assembly GCA_028641055.1 of Alopecurus myosuroides. Lineage (NCBI taxonomy): Eukaryota > Viridiplantae > Streptophyta > Magnoliopsida > Poales > Poaceae > Alopecurus > Alopecurus myosuroides. The sequence continues at coordinate 339,560,107 of CM054063.1, forward strand.
AACCGGCCAGATCAACGTCTTCATCGGCATGGTACGTATGTCCGGTTCAATCCCTGACGATTTCGGATTTGATTCTGTGTCAGGGAAGGACACCTACGTTCAGTCAGATGGAGAAGAATCGGTCGGGACGGTAGATCCGACGGAAGAGCCCACCACGAAGAGGGAACAGCCGGAGGAGCCGGCATGGACCCCGCGTGGCCGGGTCGTGAGAGAAGATGATACCGAGTCTATCTTGCATCTGCTGGAGGACCGGTACGAGGAAAATAGCAGCGAAGAGGAAGAGTACGAATCTGCGCCAAGTATTGTGCGCCAGGTTGCGGTTTACACGGCTCCTGCGACTAATCTTAATTAGGGAAACGTAACCGCAGCCGCCGTCGGAGCAGCACCAGCATTGGCCCAACAGCAAGGTCCGGTTGACGGAAACCCGGTTCTGACCCGGGTTGACGGAGAATCGGCATCAGTTACCAGCCATACGGCAGATAATGAGTTGCAGGCAAACATGTTCGGATACCTAGCAAATCGGACGCCAGGGGCGGGTCCTTCAAATCCACAACACCCGACCCTGTTCAACAACAATATGATTCTAGATCCCACCGTTCTGGCCACAGTTATCACTCCGGAAAACGCGGCAGAACGTGTTAGGGATCTGGATGTAGCCCGTCGTGCATTGGAACAACAGAGAAGGCAAGTAGAGGCAGAAAGGCAAGGGATGGCCACGCGCCAACGTGAACTGGATGCATTAGAAAACCGGCTCCGAGAAGAAATGACTAGGGTGCATCAGAGGCACCAGACCAGATTACCGGCAACGGGTGGGGTCATAAACCCGGCCGCACTATTTATCATACCTCAGGACCAGCCGATTCCAGCGGAAAACCAAGGAACTGTACATCAGCCAACAACCGGAGGAGTACAGCCGGTAAACGTGCAGGCCGGGTTACCCATACCACAGACTGGAGTTACTACCGGCAATACAATACCACCACCACCACCATCACGACTTCGCACACCAGCCGGACATTATAACAACCCCATGGATAATGTGTACGCAGCAACACTCGCATTGAATCAAATCCCCGTGAGAGAGTCACCCCACGCAGAGGAGACCCGGCGGGCGATAGATCTATTGCGCACTGCGGTAGCGCAACAAGTTAATTACCCTGATCACAGGAGTGGAATGCATGGGACACCATATATCAGCCAGCAACGAGGCAATACCGGCAATATCCAGACAAGTTCAGCGCGGCGGAGGGAAGAGCAGCAGCAAATGCCGCCTCCTCCCCGCGCTCAGGCAGTACCAGCAGCATCAGCAGCGCAAGCTATCGTGGATAGTTCCAAAGCTAGGAGAGCCGCGGCCGAGTCTGCGGTGCATGGACCACCAGCAGTACCGCGTCCAGCCGCACCCCCCGCAGGATCACACGTTTCCCGAGTGAGTCCAGTTCCGACTAATCTCGCTGGGCCTAAGTGCCTGTCGGATAACATCAGGGCTGAGCCTTACCCGGATAAATTCAAGGAACCGGGTAAAGTAGTGAATTATGAGCCGACTATGGATCCAGAAACATGGTTGAGCAGTTATGAGATGGCTATGTCGATTCGCAATGCATCCGAAAACCTTCAAGCCAAGTTCATGTACTTGATGATGTCAGAAGGAGCAGCAAAGTTTTGGTTCAATAATCTACCGGAAGGATCTATCAAGTCATGGGAGGAGTTAAAAACTGCGTTTATCAAGCACTTTCATGGGACGTGCAGAAAGCTATTTACTATTGATGACCTAGAGCGATGTGTCCAAAAGAAGGGAGAATCAGCGCGCAGCTGGGTGCGCCGGGTTATGGAGATACTTCACTCATCTACAGATATTCAGCCCAAAGATGCATTACAAGCTATGGCAAAGACGTGCAAGTACCTACCTTTAGTGCAAAAGTTAACTCGCATGAAATCTAGTCGGAATGCTTCAGAGGTTACGATGAGAGAGCTAATGGATGCATGCAACAAACACGCTGCAACGGATACTACAGAAGAGGATGTCGACGACAAGAAAGCAAAAGCAAACACAAATAATAATGGAAGAACCGGCAATGGATCAACGACGGGTAACAATGGAGGTAACAATGGGAACAACCAGAACAAGCGCCCGTTTGAGGAAAGCTCCGAGTTTGTCGCTAGCACAGAAGCCGGGTCTTCGAGACCTAGGGCAGAAGGAAATTTCAATGGAGGAAACCATAACGGAGGAAATTATCAAGGGCCACCAAGGCCGGGTAACAACTGGGATATCTTCAGAATGGCGTGCCCTAAGCACAGCAGGAACGGTAGGCCGGCTAACCACTCATTGGAGCAGTGCGCGGACCTACAAAGATGGAAGAACGAGGAAGTAAACAGAGCGATGCGAGGTGCAGGTCGGGGAGGAGGACCGGGTTCGGGTGGAAACCCGGGCAACGGCGCACCCCCAGCCGGTAACCCGGCAGGCGGAAATCCGGGTAACAACCAAGGGGGAGCTGGAGGTTTCCAAGCTAACCCCAAGCAATTGGGACAATATCACGTGCATACTACAGGAACTTCTAACAAGGACAAAAAGATACTGAAACAAGCGGTAAACTCGGTTTCCTCGGCTGTTCCAAGATACCTGAGATGGTCGGAGCAAGACGTAACGTGGAGCAGAAGAGATCACCCGGAAAGGATAGAACACCCGGGAGTCTTAGCATTGGTGGTTGCACCACAAGTTAATGGTTATGAGTTGAAAAAGGTCCTAATGGACGGTGGAAGTAGCATCAATATCTTGTATTGGGAAACCTTTCTACGCATGGGTCTTAAGGAGTCTCAGCTACAGAAAAGTTCAATAGTTTTTCATGGGATTGTGCCGGGTCACTCAGCGTGCCCCGAGGGAAAAATCACATTGGAGGTAGCTTTTGGAGAATCGAAGGACAATTTCCGGGTTGAGTGGCTCACTTTCGAGGTGGTTAAGTTGCGCAGTCCCTATCACGCGCTATTCGGAAGGCCGGCTTATGCTAAGTTCATGGCCAGGCCATGTTATGTGTATCTACAACTAAAAATCCCGGGTCCCAAGCAGACCATCACCATACATGGGAGCCGGGATATAGCAGCTGAGTGCGATGAAGGAGATGCCGCCATGGCGGAGCAAGCTTGTAGAAAAGAGGAACTCAAGTATTACCGGTCTCAAGTAGACCCGGATGACAGAACATCGTTAAAAAGACCAAATACTGAAGATGAGAGAGCGAAGTTCAAGGCAACACAAGACACCAAGATGGTGGCTTTTGTCGAGGGGGATCCCTCTAAGCAATTTGCTATAGGATCTAACTTGGACAGCGAGCAGGAGAAAGCACTTGTGGAGTTTATTCGTTCAAATCAGGATCTGTTCGCCTGGACGCCTAGCGATATGCCGGGTATCCCCACAGAGTTGGCAGAACATAGTTTGCACGTCGATCCCAAATCCAGGCCTGTGAAGCAGGGCCTGAGAAAGATGAATGAGGAAAGAAGGAAAGCTATAGGAGAAGAAATTGCTCGGCTGCTTACAGCCGGCTTTATCGTGGAGGTATTTCACCCGGACTGGTTCGCAAATCCGGTTCTCGTGATGAAAAAGACTAATGAGTGGAGGATGTGTATTGATTATACGAGTCTCAACAAGCATTGCCCAAAGGATCCGTTCGCACTACCAAGGATAGATCAGATCATAGACGCAGTGGCTAGAAGTGACTTATTATGTTTTCTGGATGCATATTCCGGGTATCATCAGATCAAGCTCAAGAAGGAGGATTGGGAGAAAAAACATCATTCATAACCCCTTTTGGGGCCTTTTGTTACAAGACCATGACATTTAGATTGAAGAACGCTGGCGCAACCTATCAACGGGGTATTCAGAAGTGCTTTGAGGACCAAATTGGACGCAACGTCCGTGCATATGTAGATGATGTGGTGATCAAGACTAGAAAGGCGGAGACATTTATTGATGATCTAAAGGAAACGTTCAAGAACCTGAGAAGGTATCAGATGAAACTAAACCCGACAAAGTGTGTATTTGGAGTTCCAGCTGGGAAATTACTCAGATTTATCGTTTCAGAGAGAGGAATTGAGGCAAATCCGGATAAAATCAACGCTATCCAGAGTCTGAAAAAGCCGGAAAATTTGAAGCATGTTCAGAAGCTCACAGGGTGCATAGCAGCCCTGAGCCGGTTTATATCCAGACTCAGAGAAAAGGCAATACCCTTGTACCGGCTCTCGAAAAAATCCGATAAGTCCGTTTGGGATCAAGAGGCGGATGAGGCGTTCGAGGCACTAAAGAAGCAGCTATCTGAAGCACCAGTCCTAGCAGCCCCGGGTCCTAAAGAGCCTATGTTGCTATACGTAGCAGCTGGCCCCCGAGCGGTTAGTGCTGTGGTTGTTGTGGAGCGTAAAGAGGATGGGAAAGATCACCCGGCCCAGAGGCCGGTTTACTACGTCAGCGAGGTTTTATCAGAGGCAAAACAACGCTATCCATATTGGCAAAAGCTGGTTTTCGGGGTCTTCATGGCCAGCCGGAAACTGAAGCCGTACTTTCAGGAACACCCCATAACAGTGGTTAGTTCTATACCAATGTCGGATATCATCAGAAACTCGGATGCAACAGGTAGAATAGCCAAGTGGGCGATCGAGATGGGGGATTATCATATCAACTACGAGCCAAGGTCAGCAATCAAATCTCAAGCTCTAGTCGATTTTATTAACGATTGGACGCACACATGCATGCCCACCATGGCTCCAAACTCCGAGTCTTGGATCATGCACTTCGACGGTTCCAAGCAATACGAGGAGTCAGGAGATGGAGTGGTGCTAACATCACCCAAAGGAGACAAGTTGAGTTACGTGCTGCAGATTCACTTTGATTGTTCCAACAACGTGGCCGAGTAAGAGGCCCTATTGCATGGCTTAAAGGTAGCCAAGGAGATGAACATTAAGAGGATACGATGCTTTGGAGATTCGGACCTTGTGGTACAACAGGTCTCAGGAACTTGGTATAGAAAAGATGCAACTATGGCAGCATACCACAGAGAGGTTGATAGAGTTGCCGGGTGTTTCTCCGGGTATGAGGTGGAGCACATAGACAGAAGAAAAAACGAGGCAGCAGATGCACTCGCCAGACTCGGCTCGCGCAGAGAGCCGGTTCCACCTAATGTTTTCCTGGATGAGCTATGGCGACCATTAGTTAAAACCGAGTCTGAGGAAGAACTGGCAAATCAAGACCCGGATTTGGAGCTCGTGGCCACGGTACGTGCTGTTCCCGAGTGGACAGAGCCGTTCCTGGCCTACCTATCACGGGGCGAGTTACCACAGCAGGAGGTATTAGCAAGACAAATTCTGAGACGAGCAAAGGGATATTCTATCATCAATGGGGAGTTATACAAGAGAAGTGCAGCAGGAGTCTTTTTGCGCTGTGTAGCACCAGAAGAAGGCCGACAGATCCTCAAGGAGATCCATGAAGGTGATTGTGGGCATCATGCATCCACAAGATCCCTTGTGGCCAAAGCTTATCGACATGGTTTTTTCTGGCTCACGACCCTAGCATACGCGGAGCGCTTGGTGGCAAGGTGTGACGGATGTCAAAGGTACGCTCGCCAAACCCACGTGCCGGCTATGGAATTGCGGACTATCCCGTTAACCTGGCCGTTTGCTGTTTGGGGTATGGACATGGTTGGCCCCTTTCACATGTCACCTTGCAAAAAGACACATCTATTGGTGGCTATTGATAAATTTACCAAGTGGGTTGAGGTTATGCCAGTTACCAACTGTGAAGCAATTACAGCAGTTAAGTTCCTGAAAAAGATTATCTATCGGTTCGGGTATCCCCACAGCATAATTACCGACAATGGAACCAACATGTCCCTTGGTGAGATGGAGAGATTTTGTGGTAACAACGGAATCCGGTTTGACATAGCTTCAGTGGCCCATCCACATGCTAATGGACAAGTGGAGAGGGCAAATCAAGAGTTGCTTCGTGGATTAAAGCCACGATTGCGAGTTCCGTGTATCAGGGCTGCTGGTGCATGGGTTGAGGAGTTACCTTCAGTGGTTTGGGGTATCAACACTACACCTAACAGATCTACTTAGATGACACCGTTTTTCATGGTTTATGGTGCGGAGGCGGTGTTGCCGAGTGATATTATTCATGACTCGCCTCGAGTATCGGCTTACGTCGAGGTGGAGAACGAGAAGACCCGGTAGGACGCCGTGGATATGTTAGAAGAGCACAGGGAACAAGCTTTGGAGAGATCAGCCATATATCAGCAGGATCTGCGGAGATATCATAGCCGGCGCGTGAAAACCCGGGTCTTCCAGGAAGGAGACCTGGTTCTGCGCCTGGTACAGTCAAAGGAAGGAAAACACAAGTTATCACCGCCATGGGAAGGACCGTTTATCATAAGCCGGAATCTGCACAACGGATCATATTACTTGATAGATGCAAGGGAAGAGTCGGCTACGGCTAACGACACCACTCATACCACTTCATCTATGCAAGAGAGAGAAAGACCATGGAACGTGGCTTACCTGCGTCTCTACTATACCTAGTATAGACTAGATTCACAAGTGGAATTACAGGATGTAACAGGCAGCAGGTTTCAGACACACTCTTTTCCTATCCAGGGTACCTAAGGGGACTGGAGGGTTTTTAATGAGGCGGCCTGCTGACCTAACTTTCTCATATCAATAAAGAGATGGTTAAGCAATATATCTTTTTCACGTGTTTTTTATCAAGTTCTTTATTTTTTCTGTTATGTTTTTTTACTTTTATTCCAGGTAAGTATTATTTATTGTTTTCTTAGTACATTAGTTTCTTTAGTATGTTGCATATATTTAGGTCTTGGGGGCTGATTGCTTGAATAGCACAGTTACAAACTTAAAGACCCGGCCATGATGCCTATGAGTTATAAGGACCGATTACTCGCAAACGAGTACGGCTGCAATCTTATAGCCGGACAAAGGAGCCAAACTTTCTTGACTTTTCTTACTTAAGCTCGATGTGACTCGCACTAAAGTGGCATGCTTTGCTCGCTTACGATTACAATCAGCCATGATGCCCAACGGGACTTGCCTGACCCTGTTTTCGTACAGATGTAACAACATGATTATCCACGCGAAAGCCGGCTTACAGTACAAGAGAGTCAAAAGGGACATCTAAACCACAAGTTATGCAGAGTACAGGGCTAATAGCCGGAAACTCAAAGTTTATTAAGCATAACTTCAAAACCTATGTGAAACGGCTCTGGGTTTTGGACTTAGCAGAAAACAACTTGTTCCCTTTGAAAGACCCAACATCCTAGACTCGGAATTTCGGGACTTGGAGACTAGGGAATTTGAAAAAAGAAACAAGTTGCTTAGCTCTTAAGCTCAAAAACCCAAAAATCCGAGTCTTGGGGACTTGGGGACTTAGAGAAAAGTCCACCTGTCAAAACCCACGAGACTCGGAAACCGAGTCTCACAAAAGGAACCATAAAGAAAGTCGGAATATCAAGAATGAATGAGCTCACAAGCAAACAAATATTAAGATCATCCAAAGGCCAGAAGGGCCACGAAAGTTACTAAAGTTTCAAAATGTATTTACATGACGCGATGGTGGTATCAAAGGTGCACAGGCGCACCATCAAAAACAAATATTTGTTTCCAAAAGAGCATCGAACCAGCAAGGTATCATAATGGCATCTGTTTACTCGGCTTCCTGGGTCGGGTCTACATCTTTGCCCTTTCCCTCCGGGTCTTGGTCCTGGGTTCGCTCGTCAGCTTTCCCAGCACCGTCACACGGATTTTCAGCATCAGGACGGACAGGCGGGCGGACAGCCGGCGTAGAGGTGGTTGGCTCTGATTCTAACTCGGCCTCCCTCTTCGCGGTCTCTTCCCTCTTCCTGGCCGAATCAGCGTTCCATTTCTTCAAAATATCGAAGGGCAGGGGCATAACCTCCTTCACAACTTTGTCTTCAGCGTCGTACGGAGTCATAAACCTGCTCAGGTCCATATTATCGGCCAAAGTAGTTGCCGAGTGACGTACCCTGGACTGTTTGGCCTTGAAATCCTTGGCGACAAACCTGGAGCCATCCGCTTTGAACTCTGGAAACCCGGCTACCACCTTTGCCGGCTCAAGCTTAGGAAAGTAAGCTTTAGCCAGCATAAGTGCCCGGGTCATGCCAACCCGGCATGCCGAGCGTTTCCAGAGCTCAATCCATGCAGGCACAGTGGAGGACGCCTGGATAAGGGTTTCTTCACCCGGATATGCCTCAGTTGGCCACTGCACGGCATACAGTATCCACTTGGTGCCGGCGCAGAATGTCCGGAGCACAGTCTTCAATTTTTTAGCTTTCTGGACATCATTTTCTTCTGGGGCCGCAAGGTTAGAGCCTACATTTGAAACAGTAAAGGTCATATCAATAATCCCGGGTATCATGAATGAAGACAAAATCCGAGTCACGAACATAGTCGGTACCAAAAATCTTACCAAGTAAGACACGATAAGTGTCGGTAACTTGGGCCGATAGCTTCTTCAGCACACTTTGGGCAGTGGTGTACTTATTCTTGTATTTTTTAACATCCTTCTTCAGGGCCTCCACCTCAGCCTCAAGGGCCTCTCTCAGCTTTACCTCTGTCACCAGAAGTTGTTCGGTCTTGGCTAAAATTTCCTCGGACCGGGTAGTCTGTGCCTGTAAGAGACAAAAAAAAATCAGCATTAGTCGGATATCATAATAAGCCGAGTATTTCACGGAGTACCGAGCACAACTTTGACGAGTTATACTCGGAACTTGGGGACTAGGTGGATACTATGAGATATCAATTAACGTTACCTGGTGCTCCACTGCCATACGCTCTAACATACTGCTCTCTGAGGCCTTCATGGCAAGGAGAGCGCTCATCATTTGGTGGTGGTATCAAAGGTGCACAGGCGCACCATCAAAAACAAATATTTGTTTCCAAAAGAGCATCGAACCAGCAAGGTATCATAATGGCATCTGTTTACTCGGCTTCCTGGGTCGGGTCTACATCTTTGCCCTTTCCCTCCGGGTCTTGGTCCTGGGTTCGCTCCTCAGCTTTCCCAGCACCGTCACACGGATTTTCAGCATCAGGACGGACAGGCGGGCGGACAGCCGGCGTAGAGGTGGTTGGCTCTGATTCTAACTCGGCCTCCCTCTTCGCGGTCTCTTCCCTCTTCCTGGACGAATCAGCGTTCCATTTCTTCAAAATATCGAAGGGCAGGGGCATAACTTTCGTGGGATAATCACGGCAGATGTTACCTGGGGTAACTGATCTTGGGGCAAGACGACACAGGTATTTGGGAGAGGGTTTAGCTCAGAGGAAAACATGGTGCAATTCGATCTGGTAGCCGGCAATCAAAGTCGCCGAGTCTCCGATCTTGATATAATAACACAACTCTGGGATTACACTCGATGCTCGATATCACACGATATTGCTAGGGTTTCTTAGATCTCTGCCTAGACTAGACCTGGGGGTCGGTTTATAAAGCACCCGCACCCCCTGGCTTACTCTCCAAGGCGCATCCTGAATCCAACCCGGACCCGGCGCACAAACCCTAACTTTCTCCTACCGTAACCCACAATCCGGGTTACTGGGCCTACAAGTTTGGGCCTTCACAGATTTCCTTATCCTTAACCGGGCCCTATGCACCGTCCTTTGGGCCGGGTTACTCCTTGGAGTTTGGCATACCGGGTTATCGTCCCCCCCATCAGTAGTCCCCAGAATAGCCTGGGCTTCATGGATCCTCCTTGAAGCGCTTGCTATTCCCTGCAAGGATATCAAACGTACGGGCATATAGAGGCCGGGTTAAGATGTTTTGATATTCAGCCAGGCCTTACTCCATGGTGGCCATATAGTAATCCGGCTCTTTCCCAATTACCCAACTTACTTTCCCAGATAAAATCCCAAAATGTCAAGATTTCGCACCCGATAATCGACCCTGATATCGCGGGGTTAATTTCCTTCTTCCTTTTACCCAGATGCCTTGCACGATGTTTGGCGCATAACTCGCCAAAACTCAAATTAATAGCCGTTTACTTCCGTAACTCCCGGCTCCTGCTCACTGAGCTAGGCTTATCCATTCGCACCATAAATAAACCCCTTAGGGGTGACCCGAACCCTAACGGCTCATTTCCCCCACTCCATTCCTTTCTCCCTCTGAGCTCTCTCTCTCACTGAGCGCCACCACGGAAATTCCGCACGCATCATCGGAGCTCACCGGCCGGAGGCTGCGCTCCGCCACTGCTCGCCCCGCGCCGCCGCCAAGATCCGCCGGCGAATCCTCATCCGGCCCATCAAGAACCGCGAAGGGACACCGAGCCTGTGCCATCTGCCTCCGCAAGGCTTCCCTCAGATCTACTCCGGTAAACCTTTTGCACCTATCAATTTGCCCTTGCAACTTTTGACTTACCTCAGATTAGATCCAAGTCAGCCCGCCACGGATTTCTCAGCTATGCCGAATTAGGCTACCCATAATCTCTTCTAGCTTGCCCAAAGGATAAAGCGCGTACTCCAATCCCCTCTCCTACTACCCGCAATCATTATTCTTGCCACAAATCTGAAGATAGAACTTCCAATCTAGGCTCGAACTACCCAGAATTTCCGCCTTTGCATCAATCACCCGGCGGGGCCTTTCCTTTCTAGTTCCTCCCATTCACGTTAAATGCCTAAGCAGCCGTCCATTGTCTTCAAAAAACTCCCTCATCATTTAGATCCATAATTTTCGGCATAATGCTTGACACCCGGGTAATTTCGAACTTTGCTCTGCGAACTAACACCCGGATCACTCGTAATTTTTCATATCTCAATATTACCCGGCCTATACTTGGCCGGCTCGCAACTTCCATGTCTTAATCCTCTTTTATCTTGTACTTTGCAGCTCAACCACATGGCTCCCAAGAAGCAGGGGAAAACTCCAACCAAGGCTAAAGCCACCAACTCCATATCTGCCAACTGGGCGCGATCTACGGTCACAAAGGCCAAGTTAGAGGAGCTGGTGGAGCTGGGAGTTCTTCCTCCTCAAGAAGGTATCCAGTGGAGGGTGCCGGGTAAGGAGACCCGGCCTACCCCAACAAAAGATGAGGTAATCTGTTTCGTGGAGCATGTGACCCGGGGTTTTCGACCGCCGGGTCACCCCTTTTTCCGTGACATCCTTAGTCACTACGGCCTTCGTGTCTTTGACATTGGACCCAATTCCGTACTAAACATTTCCCATTTTATTGTCCTTTCCGAATCCTACTTGTGCACTCCGCCAAGTCTAGCTCTTTTTATTGAGCTTTTTCAATGCAAACCGTGCCGCGAAAGCGGTGATGGGGCGCTTCTCGCTTGCGGCGGGGTTTCTATCCAGCGCCGCAAAAACTCTCTGATGCCACCCCTCACCCTTAATTCCCATGTCAAGCATTGGCAGCTCTCATACTTCTATTGCCAAGACACTTCCCCACCGGGCCAAAAGAAACTTCCGGGTTATTCGGAGGGTCTCCTTGACATTTCTGATAAGTTTAGTGCCTTCGCCCCTGACTCGGACAGGGAGGCAATTCAACCTTTACTAGCCAAAATCGCCACTCTCACAGCCCAAGGCCTCATCGGGCTCAACCTGGTGAAGACCTGGGTCGACTTCAGGATTCAGCCCAATTCCATCCGCACAAAGTTGATGTGCGAGTATTCAGGGGAACCTTCAGACCCGCTCCGGTACTCCGACAACATCTTCGCAGCTGGCGACACTCATAAAACCATCAAGGGTTTTTTGACAGAAAAGCTCGAGGTAATCCGGAACATATCCGGGTTAGAGCCCTTCACACTTGAGAACCCAGCCCCCAAGGTAAAAATCCGACTTTGATGCCTTTACTTTTGCTCTTTCCACTCAATGCGGTTAATAACCCTTATGTCAACACTTTTCAGGCTGATGATGATTTTTGGAAAACTAATGCCTCCCCTAGCTCCGAAAGTCCAGAGGAGCAAGAAACGGTTAACTCGGAAGAAGGTACTCTCCGGATTTTATTTGGTTCCCTTGAACTCACCATAACCCCTTCCCTTCTAACCATAACTTTGATGATATCCAGAACAAGAAGATGACGAGGAAGAAAACTTCGATGGCAAGGTAGAATCTGCCAGCGACGAGGAAGAACTGGAGCCGACAGTCAAAGTCGGATCCAAAAGAAAGACCCAAGAGGCCACCTCCAAGGTTTCATATCTCCCTCTCACATTCAACTCGCATTACTTTAATGATATACTTGAGCTAACTTGACATTATCCCACTGGCCGTTCTTGAAGGAGTCGCCCGTGCCCAAGCGTAGGTCAACTCGAAATCACCCGGGTGATGAAGCCCTTAACCCGGGTATTACATCGACCCCCCCCCCCCCCCCCCCCCGCGACGGGCTGGTAATTACCCTATCTTTTCTGGGTCAAGACATTCTCTTTAAACCATTCCCATATGACATCTAACTTGATAATTTCCAGCTTCTCCCGAGTCCAGCGATGGATTTCCTTGTGACTTTGCGGTGAATACCGGGTAAGATCCCTTTCCTGATGTTCCACCATATTTCATCACCCTTTCTTGACTGTGTATTTAACTACTGACTGACAACACCTTATAGGGCCACGGTCGTTGTCAGCGATCAAGAGGAAACGGAGACCGAGGGCCCGGGTAAGGGGAGCCCGGCTGATAAGACTACAGCCGCATCCAGCGGTAAAAAACAAGCGTCGCCGCCAAACCCGGACACGCAAGGAGCCGAGTATCCAATTGCTTCCCATGCAAGCAAGAAGAACAAAACCACCGTCTTGGGTGAAGAAGAAGGAGCGTCGGATTCCGACACACGGATGACCCGGGTTCCGCCTCCTACTAAGAAGAAAGCTCCTTCCCGGAATTTCCAAGGCCCCGGGTCTTCTGATACGAGTAAAGATACTTTCGATCAGTTGATGAACACTCTCCTTACTATGAAGGCTTCGGAGAGCCAGATCTTGGAGCGCATGGCTGCAGAGCATCAGGTAAGGACACTTTGTATCTCATATTGCATACCTAGTCCCCAAGTTCCAAGTATGACTTGCAAAAGTGATGCTTGGTACTTTACACCACATTCGGCTTTCCATACAATCCAACTAATACTTGCATTCCTTGCTACTTACAGGCACAGATAACCCGGTCTGATGAAACTTTACTGAGGACCGAGCAACTTCTTCTTGCCGAGATGAAACGAAGGGAAATCCTTGAGGATGACATGAAAACCTTGAAGAAAGATGTGTCCAAATACAAGAAGAAGTGCAATGCCGCTCAGACCGAACTGAAGAAACTATCGGACCAGGTTTCCGATACTTATCAGATCTTGCTCAGTAAGTTTTCTGCTGCTGATTGGCTTCATGTCTTTAATTTATTATAACAGACTCGGGATTACTGATACGCTCTTTCTTTTGTTACGACTGCAGGTGCCAACCTTGCGGCCCCAGAGGAAAATGCCATTACCAAGGCTAAAACCCTCAAGACTGTACTTCGGACTTTCTTTGCCGGCACAAAATTTATATTGGATGCTGTGAAGTGGCCTACGGAAGTATATCCGGGTGAAGAGAATCTCGTTCAAGCCTGTTCTACTGTGCCTGGGTGGATTGAAATCTGGAAACGCTCATCATGCCGAATTGGAATGACCCGGGCTTTTACTCTGGCCAATGCTTTCTTTCCAAAGCTTGACCCGGCAAAGGTAACATCCGGGTTTCCCGAAATCAAGGCTGACGGTTCCAAATTTACACCCAAGGATTTCAAAGCCATACAAGCCGCAGTGCGCCCCTCAGCTACCGCCTTGGCCGATAGCTTGGATCTAAATACGATTATGAGTGCATATGACGCTGATGGCAAAGTTATTACGGAGGATGCGCCCCCGCCTTTTGATATCTTGGAGAAGTGGGTTTCTAGCTCGGCCAGGAAGAGGGAAGCGACTGCGAAGAGGGAGGCCGAGTTAAGATCGGGCCCGTCTGCCTCTACACCAGCCGTCCCTCCACCAGTCCGCCCTGATGCAATGAGTCCGGGTAAGGGTGCCAGGAAGGCTAAGCAGCAAACCCAGGACTCAGACCCGGAAGGCCGTACTCAGGAGGCCGAATAGGGCCGTATTATCATAATACCTTGTAATGCTTTGTAATCACACTGTTATGCTTTTGATGGTGCGCCTGTGCACCCCTGATACTGATGTCGTACCTTGTAACGTACTTTTTAGTCCGTGATATACTTTGCGGCTTTTCTGGTCTTTTGATAACCGTATTGCTTGCCTATTCTTTGAACTTTTTCTCGATACCCAATTCTCTATTTTGGCTCCCTTCGGAAGACTCGGTTTTCCGAGTACCAGGCGCTTTGATACGTGGACTTTTTCTTTAAGTCCCCAAGACTCGGATGGTGAGGTTTTTCGAACTGCGATAGCCAAGTAGTTTGTTTCTGTTTCGAAGTCCCCCAGTCCCCATGACCCAAAGTCCGAGTCATGGGGGTGTGGCCTTTCTCAGAGAACAAATTATTTTTTACCGAGTCGCAAGACTAAAGCCATTCCGTGTGAATACTGAAGTTATGCTTGATAATTGTTGAGTTTCCGGCTTTTAGCCTTGTACTCTGCATAAACTTGTGGTTTAGATGACCCTTTTGACTATCTTGTACTCTAAGCCGGCTTTCGCGTGGATACCATGTTGTTACATCCATACGAGAACAGTGTCAGGCAAGTCCCATTGGGCTTCATGGCTGATTGTAATCGTAAGCGAACGAATCATGCCACTTTAGTGCGAGTCACATCGAGCTTAAGTAAGAAAAGTCAAGAAAATTTGGCTCCTTTGTCCAGTTATAAGATTGCAGCCGCACTCGTTTGCGAATAATCGGCCCTTATAACTTATAGGCATCAAGGCCGGGTCTTTCGGGTTAGTGGTTGGTCACTTGAGCAACCAACCCCCAAGACCTACATGCACTTGATGCTTTTAATGATACTGAATTACTGATGTCGCATGGATACTACTTACTTGTAATCAGGATGTAATGATATAGGACTTGATAACCATCTCTTTATTGATACTAGAAATTTTGGATCAGCAGGCCGCCTCATTAAAAACCTTCCAGTCCCCTTAGGTACCCTGGGTAGGAAAAGAGCGCGTCTGAAACCTGCTGCCCGTTACATTATTTAGTTCTTCATAAGCACTGGTCCCGGTCTGGCTTGACCAATGCACATTCTCCATATATTCGACCTTTTCCTGATGAGTACCGGGTTTGCTAGCCAACCCGGGTGGGGTGTTCCCATGACTTGGCTGGTTGTGAGCGGCCGTGTAGCTTCTTCCTTTACAGCGGATTGCTTGGGGGAATCATCCTCGATTAAGGCCACCATTTTAGCATCTTGCGTTACCTTGGATTTTGTTCTTTCACCTTCAGTACTCGGCCTTTTTGATGTGGCTCTATCCTCCGGGTCTGCTTGAGACCGGTAATGCTTGAGCTCTTCTTTTCTACAGGCCTGCTCGGCCATTGCTGCATCTCCTTCGTCACATTCAGCTGCTATGTCTCGATTTCCATGTATGGTAATGGTCTTCTTGGGACCCGGGATTTTTAGCTGTAGATATACGTAACACGGCCTAGCCATGAATTTGGCATAAGCCGGCCTTCCAAATAGCGCGTGATAAGGGCTGCGCAATTTCACTACCTCAAAGGTAAGCCACTCAATTCGATAGTTATCCTTTGACTCTCCAAAGGCTACCTCCAATGCGATTTTTCCCTCGGGGCATGCTGAATGACCCGGCACTATCCCATGAAAAACTGTTGAGCTTTTTTGCAGCTGAGATTCCTTCAGACCCATGCGTAGGAAGGTTTCCCAATACAGTATATTGATGCTGCTTCCACCATCCATTAAAACCTTTTTCAGTTCGTACCCATTGACTTGCGGTGCGACTACTAGTGCCAAGACTCCTGGGTGCTCCACTCTTTCTGGGTGATCCCTTCTGCTCCATGTTACCTCCTGTTCTGACCATCTCAAGTATCTCGGGACGGCTAACGAAACTGAGTTGACCGCTTGCTTCAGTATCTTTTTGTCCTTGTTAGAGCCTCCTGTGGTATGCACATGATATTGACCCAATTGTTTGGGGTTAGCCTGGAAACCTCCTGCCCCCTTGGTTATTACTTTGATTTCCAGCCGCCGGGTTACCAGCTGGGGGTGGGCCGTTGCCTGGGTTTGCTCCTGGACCCGGTCCTCCTCCCCGTCCTGCACCTCGCATAGCTCTGTGCACTTCCTCATTTTTCCACCTTTGTAAATCGGCGCACTGTTCTAGGGAGTGGTTAGCTGGCCTGCCATTCCTGCTATGCTTCGGGCATGCCATCCTGAATATGTCCCAATTGTTACCCGGCCTTGGTGGACCTTGACAGTTTCCTCCATTGTGGTTACCTCCGTTGAAATTTCCTTCTGCTCTGGGCCTTGAAGACCCGGCTTCTGTGTTGGCGACAAACTCGGAGCCTCCTTCGAACGGGCGCTTGTTCTGGTTATTTCCGTTATTACCTGATGCTGATCCATTGCCGGTTCTTCCGTTATTGCTTATGTTTGCTTTTGCCTTCTTGTCATCAGCTTCTTCTTCTGTAGTATCTGTCGCAGCGTGTTTGTTGCACGCATCCATCAATTCTCCCATTGTAACCTCCGACGCGTTTCGACTGGACTTCATGCGAGTTAACTTTTGCACTAATGGTATGTACTTGCACGTTTTTGCCATGGCCTGTAGTGCATCCTTGGGCTGGATATCCGTGGATGAGTGAAGTATCTCCATAACCCGGCGCACCCAACTACGCGCCGACTCTCCCTTCTTCTGGACGCATCGTTCTAGATCATCAATAGTGAATAATTTCCTGCAGGTCCCGTGAAAGTGCTTGACAAACGCGGTTTTCAATTCCTCCCAAGATTTGATCGATCCTTCCGGCAAATTGGTGAACCACAATTTTGCTGCTCCTTCTGACATCATCAGGTACATAAACTTGGCTTGGAGGTTCTCGGACGCGTTGCGGATTGACATTGCCATCTCGTAACTGCTTAGCCATGTTTCGGAATCCATAGTTGGCTCATAATTCACTACTTTCCCCGGCTCTTTGAACTTTTCCGGGTAAGGTTCAGCTCTGATATTGTCCGAGAGACACTTAGGCCCCGCGAGAACGGTTGAGGCCGGCCTGGCTCTGGAAACGTGTGATACCGCAGGGGGCGCGGCTGGGCGTGATGCTGCGGGAAGTCCATGCGCCGCAGACCCGGCCGCGGCCCTCCGAGCCCTAGAACTGTCCACGACGGCTTGTGCTGCTGATGCTGCCTGAGCGCGGGGAGGAGGCGGCATTTGCTGCTGCTCTTCCCTCCGTCGCGCTGAATTTGTTTGGATATTCCCTTGTTGTTGGCTGACGTATGGTGTCCCGTGCATACCGCTTCTGTGATCCGGATAATTGGCTTGCTGTGCCACCGCAGTGTGCAACAGATCGATGGCTTGCCGAGTCTTTTCTGCATGGGGCGACTCTCCCACAGGGATTTGATTCAACGCAAGTGTCGCTGCATATACATTGTCCATGGGGTTATTGTAGTGGCCGGCTGGTGTGCGGAACCGCGATGGTGGCGGTGGTGGTGGATCGTTGCCGGTCGTGATTCTAGTTTGTGGTGGGGGTAACCCGGTCCGCTCATTTGCCGGATGTGTCGCTGCTGTCACTTGTTGGGGTGCGGTTCCCTGGTTCACCGCTGGTATCGGCTGGTCCTGAGGTGTAACAAATAAATTAGCCGGATTGATAACCCCGCCCATTGCTGGTAACCTGGTGTGGTGCCTTTGATGTAGTCTAGACGTTTCCTCTCGGAGCCGGGTTTCCAATGCATCTAGCTCACGCCGCCGCGTGGCCATCCCTTGCCTTTCCGCCTCTACCTGCCTTCTTTGCTGTTCCAGTGCACGGCGAGCCACATCCAGATCCCTGACGCGTTCTGCTGCGTTTTCCGGAGTGATAACCGTTGCGAGAACCGTGGGGTCTAGAATCAGATTGTTATCGAATAAGGCCGGGTGGCGCGGGTTCGAAGGACCTGCCCCTGGTGTCCGGTTTTCTAAGAATCCGAACGTGTTTGCATGCAACTCCTCATCCGCTGCTCTGCTGGTTACTGACGCTGATTCTCCATCAACCCGGGTCAAGACCGGGTCTCCGTTAGCCGCGCCCTGTTGCTGGGCCACTGCCTGAGCCGCCCCGACTGATGCCGCGGTTGCGTTTCCTTGGTTGGCCGCGGGGCCGCATAGACTGCAACTCGGCGTACAATATCCGGTATGAGTTCATGCTGTTCTTCCTCACCGTTCTCCTCATACCGGTTTTCCAGTAGATCCAGGATAGTCCCGGTATCATCTTCTCTCTCGGCCCGGCCGCGTGGGGTCCATGCCGGCTCCTCCGGCTGTTCCCACTCCGCGATGGGTTCTTCTGCCGGATATGTCGTTCCAGTCGATTCTTCATCATCTGATCGGATAGACGTGGCCTTTCCTGGCATGGAATCAGATCCAACGTTGTCAGGGATTGAATTGGAAGCACATACCATACCGATGAAGACGCTGATCCGGCCGATTGTCACGACGGATCCGGTTTCGAGGTGATCCGACTCCGGCCCCCAGCCGGAATCGTCCACCATCTTTTCTCCTTCGTGGTCGATGTAGATTTCGCCGATGACAAGATTCTCCATGCCCTTCCGAGCTTCTCCCGTGATGTAAACACGTTTGGACGCAGGCCCCACGGTGGGCGCCAACTGTCGTGGGATAATCACGGCAGATGTTACCTGGGGTAACTGATCTTGGGGCAAGACGACACAGGTATTTGGGAGAGGGTTTAGCTCATAGGAAAACATGGTGCAATTCGATCTGGTAGCCGGCAATCAAAGTCGCCGAGTCTCCGATCTTGATATAATAACACAACTCTGGGATTACACTCGATGCTCGATATCACACGATATTGCTAGGGTTTCTTAGATCTCTGCCTAGACTAGACCTGGGGGTCTGTTTATAAAGCACCCGCACCCCCTGGCTTACTCTCCAAGGCGCATCCTGAATCCAACCCGGACCCGGCGCACAAGCCCTAACTTTCTCCTACCGTAACCCACAATCCGGGTTACTGGGCCTACAAGTTTGGGCCTTCACAGATTTCCTTATCCTTAACCGGGCCCTATGCACCGTCCTTTGGGCCGGGTTACTCCTTGGAGTTTGGCATACCGGGTTATCGTCCCCCCATCAATAACCTCCTTCACAACTTTGTCTTCAGCGTCGTACTGAGTCATAAACCTGCTCAGGTCCATACTATCGGCCAAAGTAGTTGCCGAGTGACGTACCCCGGACTGTTTGGCCTTGAAATCCTTGGCGACAAACCTGGAGCCATCCGCTTTGAACTCTGGAAACCCGGCTACCACCTTTGCCGGCTCAAGCTTAGGAAAGTAAGCTTTAGCCAGCATAAGTGCCCGGGTCATGCCAACCCGGCATGCCGAGCGTTTCCAGAGCTCAATCCATGCAGGCACAGTGGAGGACGCCTGGATAAGGGTTTCTTCACCCGGATATGCCTCAGTTGGCCACTGCATGGCATACAGTATCCACTTGGTGCCGGCGCAGAATGTCCGGAGCACAGTCTTCAATTTTTTAGCTTTCTGGACATCATTTTCTTCTGGGGCCGCAAGGTTAGAGCCTACGTTTGAAACAGTAAAGGTCATATCAATAATCCCGGGTATCATGAATGAAGACAAAATCCGAGTCACGAACACAGTCGGTACCAAAAATCTTACCAAGTAAGACACGATAAGTGTCGGTAACTTGGGCCGATAGCTTCTTCAGCACACTTTGGGCAGTGGTGTACTTATTCTTGTATTTTGTAACATCCTTCTTCAGGGCCTCCACCTCAGCCTCAAGGGCCTCTCTCAGCTTTACCTCTGTCACCAGAAGTTGTTCGGTCTTGGCTAAAATTTCCTCGGACCGGGTAGTCTGTGCCTGTAAGGGACAAAAAAAAAATCAGCATTAGTCGGATATCATAATAAGCCGAGTATTTCACGGAGTACCGAGCACAACTTTGACGAGTTATACTCGGAACTTGGGGACTAGGTGGATACTATGAGATATCAATTAACGTTACCTGGTGCTCCACTGCCATACGCTCTAACATACTGCTCTCTGAGGCCTTCATGGCAAGGAGAGCGCTCATCATTTGGTCGAAGGAGTGGTTGCCTAAGTTGGAAGACCCGGGGTCTTGGTAACTCGGAGTGGGAGTTTTCTCCTTGACAGGGGAAGGCACCCGAGTCGTCCGAATATCGGAGTTTGGTGCGCCTCCCCTCGTGCCCAAGACTGCGGCCTCTTCCTCCTCGCGTGCATGCGAGGCTATCGGGTACTCGGCTTCTTGATCAGCCGGGTTTGTTGGTGGCACTTGTTGTTCTTCTTCGCCGCCAGCTGCGGCCGTCATATCATTAATCGGGTTTTCCTTACCCGGGTCATCGGTCTCGATATTTTCCTGGTCACTGATAGTGACCGTAGCTCTGTGGGTAGTATAAGTAAGAAGTTAGCTTGCAGCTCGAGAAAATTGTGGAAAAATGTTAGAACATCGAGAGAAGAATCGTACCCAGGATTCACCATAAAGTCCGAGGGGAACTCGTTGCTAGACCCGGACGAAGCTGAAAAACATCGAGAAAGTAAGACATGGAACTGCCCTGCTAGGGGTGATTTGGAAAAGGAAAACTTTCATATTCAAGAAAAGATTAGGTGGATACCAGCGCGTCGAGCCGGGGATGATGGAATACCTGGGTTAAGAGCGCCTTCACCCGGAAAGTTCCGAGTCATTCTGCGCTTGGTCACGAGCGGGTACTTCAAGTACGGCCAGTCGGATAACTCTCGGTTTAGCTCACGCATGTTAGCAAAGGAGTATGGTTTAGAAGTAAGGGAGCGGTATGGAACCTTAAAGACGACCCCTCAGGGTTTCCTCTTTGATAAGACCTTGACTGCCGGCTCAGCTTTGTCTTCGTCGCTTTGTGTTTCCACCCCGCCTTCCGGGTCTTCTTCCTCGTCCTTGTCCTCTAGCCCTGAGAGTTATCGAGGCATACGGTTGGAAAAACAAGGAAAGTACAGAAACGAGTTCGCAGAAATTAAGTGAGACTCGGGATGTACCTTCCTCCGAGTCAATTATGTCCTCTTCCTCCTCTGGATTTTCGGAGTTAGGGGGAGTTTCGATGTTCCAAAAGACATTATCAGCCTAAGATAAAGGCACAAGGGTAAGAATCAGTAGTTGTATCAAGTGAAAAGCATGAAAGTGAAAGTGTAAGAACTGGATTCTCGTGCGTAAAGGGATCTAACCCGGCTATGTTCCGGATCACTTCCAACTTCTCTGTCAAGAATCCCTTGATGGTCTTGTTGGTGTCACCGGCCGGGTAATTCTTAGACGAATATCGGAGAGAATCCGTAGAGTGCCCCGAGTATTCACACATCAATTTCGAGCGGATAGAATTGGGCTGAATGCGGAAGTTCACCCAGGTCTTGACCAAGTTAAGCCCAAGGAGACCTTGGGCCGAGAGAACAACTATCTTAGCTAAAGAGGTTGGATGGCTTCCCTGTCCGACTCAGGGGCGAAGGCGTTGAACTTTTCGGAGATATCTAGGAGGCCCTCCGAGTAACTCGGCAGTCTCCTCTCGCCGGGTGGAGAGGTGTCCCGGCAGTAGAAAAAGGAGAGTTGCCAATGCTTAACATGAGAGTTCAAATTAAGAGTCGGCATAGGTGAGTTCTTGCGGCGCTGTATGGAAACCCCGCCGCAAGCCAGAAGCGCCCCATCACCGCTTTCGCGGCATGGTTTGCACTGGAAAAGTTCAATGAAAAGAGCCAGATTTGGCGGAATGCACAAATAAGACTCGCAAAGGACGATAAAATGGGTAATGTTCAACATAGAGTTAGGCCCTATGTCGAACACCCGGAGGCCATAGTGGCTCAAGACCTCGCGGAAAAAAGGGTGACCCGGAGGGCGAAACCCCCGGGTCACATGCTCAACGAAGCAGATTACCTCGTCGGCATTGGGTGTGGGCCGGGTCTCGTCGCTCGGCACTCTCCAGTGGATGTCCTCCTGAGGGGGAGGACCCCTAACTCCGCCAGCTCCTCCAGCTTGGCCTTGGTGACGGTGGATCGTGCCCAGTTGGCGGATATTGATTGGGTCATCCTTGTTTTAGCCGGCTGCTTCCCTTGCTTCTTGGGAGCCATGGGTTCAGTCTGCAAAGCACAAGACAAAAAGGTACAAGACATAAGACTCGGAAATCATGAGTTATCCGAATATACGCAAGCAGTATCAATAAGAGGCATGGGAACTATGAATTGTCCGGGTATCACTGGACGGAGCGAAAGTTTTAGATTATCCGGGTATCGAATAGCAGTACAGAAAATATGGAATATTTACATGTTGGTAAGCATTCATGGAAAAAGGTTGATTGTCTATGTATCTAGTGCAAGTAAAAGAACCGGAAGAAGTGGACTTTCCGGGTATCTATAGCAGCCGCGGAACATTTTGGCGGACTGAACCTAGATTGGGAATCTCAATATCGATTTCGCGGAGAAATTGATGACTACGAACAATAGGAGAGTGAAGTGGGATCTATACTCAAGCGATTGGATGAGCTAGCGTGTATCTATGCGACTTAATCCGGCGCGGAGCAAGAAATGGCCCGCGGTTGACCTAGATCTAATCTAGGTCAAATGGAGAAATTGCAAGATTGAATCAAGGGAGCAAGAAGCTTATCGGAGTGGATTGGAGCAGAGCACGACGGCGGCAGATGGCGCAGTCCTGATGCCCCGTTGCGACTCCCGGCGAGCTGGTCAAGGGCGCGGCGGCGGAGATTGGCGGCGGCGGGAGACGAGCCAAGGAGGAGCGTAACCGGCGGCGGCTTTGTTCCGGCGGCGTGCACGAGGTCTCCGTGGTGGCGCTCCGTAAGCTCGGGTGTGGAAGTGATGGAGAGGAGGAAGAAGAAGAAGGAATGGACCGTTGGGATTAGGTCACCCTCTAGGTACCTATTTATAGGTACGGGTGGGTAAACCTAGGCCAACGGGTGGGAATCGGAAATTTCGGGATAAGGGATACCCGTCCAGATTTTCGGGGATATGCGTTAAGTGCTGGACGGGATATCCGGAACAGATAGGAAGCAAATCTCTTCCGCGATACCTGGATCGGCTAACAAGTGAAGTAAGCCGGATCTTTGGCATTTTCATCAGGGGATTGACCCCGAAAAGTAAACAATGGACTTGGAGAAAGCCGGGTTACTACATGGCCACCATGGAGTTAGGCCTAGCTGTTTATCAAAGCAATCTAACCCGGCCTCTATGAACTTGTATGTTTGTTATTTTTGCAGGGAATAGCATGCGCTTCAAGGAGAATCTCGTGAAGCCCAATCTATTGTGGGGACTACTGATGGAGGGATGATAACCCGGTAGGCCAACGCCAAGGAGTAACTCGGCCCCTAGGGTTAGATTAAGAGAGATTCAAGAGTTCGAGCAATATTGCTAGGTATCGAGTATCCAGTGTAACACGAGAGTTGAGTTAATAAATCTAGATCGGAGACTCGGCGACTTGATTGCCGGCTACCAGATCGCATATCATCATGTTCTCCCTTGAGCTAAACCCTCTCCCAAACACCAGAGTCGATTTGCCCCAAGACAAGTTACCCCCGGTAACGTCTGCCGTGATTATCCCACGACAACATCCCCTTGTCGGCCGACAGTTGGGCTTCGGGGCAGTGCACGAGGACGCAGACCCGGGGGACGCTCCTCCGCCCATGCAGCGCGACGTGGCAGGCGGAAAACGGACGGGCGAACGCTGCACGGAATCTTCCGCGTCGGAAGGGGCAGGGGACCAATCCGAGGCAGATTCTGCCCGAAAATCATCCTCAAAACCTGCACCAGTTTGTCCTGTAGTGCTGTTTTCTGAATTTGCACTGTTCTCGGCCGTATTGCTGTTGTTTTCTTCCGTATTTCTGCTAGTATCCGCAGTATGCGTGCTGAGTTCTTCAATACGGGCCTGCAATTGAGTGACAGCAGGAACAATTTGCACAAGATCATTAGTATGCACACCCCTATCATTAGGCTCCGTGGACTGTGATGAAGAAGGAAGAAGAAGAATTTCTTCACGGAGGCGTCTACCCGCATTGGGATGGAGTGTGGAAAAGGGAAAAAAATTCTCATCAAAAACAACATCGCGAGAAATATAGACACGCCCTGCTGTAACATCTAAACATTTGACACTTTTATGGAGAGAACTATAGCCAAGAAAAACACACTGTTTTGAGCGAAAAGACAGCTTTTGTTTATTATATGGATGAAGATTAGGCCAGCAAGCACAACCAAACACACGAAGCGACTCGTAGTTGGGAGTGATGTTTAATAGTTTGCAAGCAGGGGGTCAAAATTTAGGACCTTAGTAGGAAGTAAATTGATCAGAAAGGTGGCAGTAAGGAAGACATCACCCCAATACTTCAAGGTCATGGAAGCATTAGCTAGCAGAGCAAGGCCCACTTCGACAATGTGTCTATGCTTGCATTCAGCGGACCCATTTTGTTGATGAGCATGAGGACATGAGACATGATGAGTAATGCCCACCTTCTGAAAGAAACCGTGTAGTTTTTCATATTCACCTCCCCAATCGGTTTGCATAGTAATTATTTTGCGATCAAATTTACGCTCAACATATTGTTGAAAATTAACAAAAACTTGATACACATCAGAACGCTTCTTGAGCAAATAAAACCATGTAAATTTGCTAAAATCATCAATGAAGCTGACATAGTAAACATGCTTACTAGCAGAAGGAGAGGCAGGACCCCATACATCAGAAAACACTTGTTCCAATGGAACAGTGGACACACTAATAAAGGTATAATAGGGTAACGGATGACTCTTTGCTTGTTGACATGAATCACAAATATAAGGATTTGTTTCTGGAGTATATGAAATATTATTTTTCCTAAGGATCTCCTGAACAATAAAGGAAGATGGATGTCCTAATCGACGATGCCACGTAGAGGAAGAAGGCTTGATAGTGACAAGAGCATGCTTGGGAGACCCCATGGACATAGGAACAAGGGGATACAAGCCTCCTTGACAAGGACCTCTAAACATGATTTGCTGCGTTGCCTGATCCTTAATCAAGAAAAAGAAAGGATGTCTTTCAATAAAGGCATTATTATCAAGGGCAATTTTATGAGCGGAAAGTAAACTCATAGAAGAACTAGGAACATGCAAAATATTGCAAAGATGAATGGAGCTATGAGGGATGTGCAAAACTGAATGACCAATGTGTGCAATATCCATACCTTGTCCACTAGCATTGTGGACTTGATCACGCCCCTGATAATTGTCATGAATCTGTAACTTATTGAGTTGTCTAGTGACATGATTTGTTGCACCCATATCCATGTACCAATTAGAGTCTACTCCATACGCAGCCTTGTTGTCCGGGGTGGCATCATCATCATCATTATCATCCCCATAATGCCACCAACAATCACCTGCAGAATGTCCTTCCTTCTTGCATATCTGAAAGAAAACACCCTCCTGCCATGGGGTGGCAACACATTCATGCTTGCCACGACCTCCCTTGGGGCGACGCCCTTGATCCCGTCGGCCCTGTTCTGGGCGTGCACGAGGCTGAGGGGGACGTGGCTGGAACGGCTGTGGAGAAGGACGTTGGGGCGGGTAGAAGGATGACGGGTTTTGTGGAGGATAGTAGGGTGGTGGTGCATATGGAGGGAAGTATGATGATGTAGGTTGTGGGTAGGTATATGGGGAGTATGGAGGTGGCGGTGGCTGATATGGTGTCGGGGTGTAGTGTGGGTGGTTCGGTGGTGGGTTGTAGGGTGGGTGGTTCGGTGGTGGGTGGTAGGGTGTGGTGGTATTAGGGGTGGGAAGTAAAGGGGGTTTGATGGAACTAGTACCATAGCTCGGATTGGGACGTCGAGGAGCAGCATTAACCGAAGAGGTGAATGTGTTGGTACCCTGACCAGTAGCAGCAAGCGTAGTCTCACGGTACTCATAAGACATCAATTGAGAACAAAGGTCACTGAGCGTAGTAGACGGAACAACATTAATGGAAGCAACCAAGGGATTAAAAGAACCATCAAGCCCATTGAGGATATAAACATTGAGCTCATCATCATCTACACCTTTACCCACAGTAGCAAGCTCAGATGCAAAACCTTTCTTCTTTGAGATGAATTGTTGGGCTGTCATGTCCAATTTCTTGATATTGGTGAGTGCACCACGGAGAGAGGAAACACGGGCCTTGGACTGAGTAGAATACAAATTGTTGATCGCAGCCCACACTTCGGATGCATGTTCAAGACCATAGGTGTGCGGGAGTATATCCTCCGAGAGAGAATTCACCAAGAAAAAGACAACAAGCTGATCTCTAGTGATCCATGTACCATACGCCGGATTGGCAACAACAGTTTTCTTGTTGTGTTCGTCAACCGACTCCAAGAACTCAGATGGTGCGGTTTCCTTGCCTTCAAGAAGAGTCATTACTCGAGCACCACGAAGAGAGGGCAGAACCTGGGCCTTCCATGACAAAAAAAATTCCCTGGTAAGCTTTATAGCAGAAGGAGAACCAAGGAGAGCCGGTGGAGATGAGGAGGAAGCCATCGGGAGGGTTTGGGAGGGTGTAGGGTTTGAGGTTTTTCGGGATATCTAGGCTTTGAGGTTTTTTCGGGAGTGTATGGGGTTGGGTTGTAGGTTTCTAACCGCAGCGACGGTGGCAGAGGATTGGGGTTGTAGGCGTCGGGTGGTTCCTTGAGAGACAGCAGCGGCGGCGGCGGACAGGGATCCGGCACGGTGGCGGCAGTAGCTAGACGAGGGGAAGAAGATTTGCTCTCGATACCATGTTATGAGACGTAAGCAGAAGGAAACGACCGTGATCCCTGGCTGGGCGATCGGGTTCATGTTATATGGGGTCGAGGCAATGCCATCGAGGGAATACAAGGGAGGTACCCCCGTACGGGTCGGAGTACTACTCCGTACCCATGCATACAGGATACCGGTTTTGTTACATGTCTAACATCGCGGTATACATCATTTCACTGGAACTGGAGAAGAAAGCGGAACTATAAACGAGATCGACCAAATTAGGATTAAACGTACATTAAGGCTTCCATTTAAACTACATTTAGCTTCATATTGATAGAAAGAAAGTTCTACCGGGAAGTTTTTTTTAGCAACTGGGACTAATTTTTGTACTTTCCAAATGATCATATATAGATGTGGAGCCATAGCTTGGCGTGACGTGGCTCTAATGTACATGTCAACGTGTATCCGAGCCGTCTCCAACTTCTTAGGGTATCTTGATCCCAAAACCCAATAGACATCATGTTGACATAAATGTAAGCACATAAAAAATAATTACAAAACATCCAGTTTTACACTAAGAAATGGTCTTTCAGATAAATGTCTCTAATGATCGTGGAACTTTTTTTTTTCAAATTATCAATTAACTTCTTATATTGTGCCTCAAAAGATGATCCCATGTAGCATGCTAGTTGTGCGGTACACGTTTCTTGAGTAAAAGGGGAGAAAGAACAAAACTATAAATGAGCTCGGCTAAATTGGGCCGTAATGTATAGAATTGTTTCTAAATTAACATGTTAATAACTTTATCTTGACAGAAAGACATTCCATCGATAATTTCTTAGCCATTCAACGACAAAACCCATAAATGACATGGAGCCATAGCTTGGCATGACCTGGCTTTACTATACACTTGTCTAAGTGTATCTAATACGACACTTTGTGCGAAATATGCTCTTAACAAATACATGTTGAATAAATCATAAATTAAGGCCGTATGCATCATTTTGATGCAGAGGTCGAGATCTCAACGTCCTTTCAAAATATATAGTTTAATTGATTGGATGAAAAAGAGTATGAATACAAAGAAACATGATTGTGAAAGGAATGTAGATAACACAAAACAACAATTTTACGGAAAGAATAAGTATCAATTTTAGTTAAAGATTCTATGTGCATGGGCCATTTGTTCAAACAACATTCAACTAAATTATTGTTATATTGCTTAAAATACGATCATGTGTAGCATGCTAGTGGCGTGCAGTACACATCGCTTGACTAAAAGTGGTTCCACAACCAGAACTATTAGCGAGCTTAGCCAAACATAGCCTTAATTTATATTATGACTCATATTTAATTATTAAGCCTATAGACAGCTTTCTCTTGATGCAAAGAGTGTTAATTTTCTCGAAAAATTCTTTTCAAAAGGACCATATATAGGCGAGTGGAGTCACAGCTTGGCGCATCGACGTGGCTTTAATGTGCATGTGTCTACAAATGTTTCCAAAGTGTGTGTCCAACTTTCTTCCCGCCTCTTGGAATCGCAATAATGAAAAAACATGAAGAGAAAAGAAAAAGAAATTTGGCTTATCAGTAAATAGTAGAAATACACAGAAACAAATTTTCTTTGGGATAAAATGCAACAAAACTTTAAAGAGTCGTGGCCCTAAGTGAATGAGTGAAAAAGGCACATTTAAATTATAGCGAGTGTATCTTTCGGAAACCACTAAATGATTGAAAATGTGAATGATAATATCTACAAAATCCTGCAATCCAAAGCGCATCATGTGGCAAGACTTGCAGTCACTCGTAGAAAAAATGCCTTCCATACGCCCCCTTCAGTCCCCAAAATGTCCGAACCGTGTGAAAGAACATGGTTTCTAAATCCTATTTTGAGTGTTTGATTACGACATATAGATGGACTAATGTGTTTTGCTAAGTGTACTCAGAAAATATCGACCCGTAAATATCATACAAGCTGCAGCAATAAGTGAGAAAAGTTACGGGAAAAGATGAGGAAGAGGAGAAAATAAACGGCGAAGAAAAGGGAAAAAGGAGACGATGAAAAAGGGGTGGCAGGGCTCCAGGCCGGGCTGGCGCAGCCCCAGGCCGGCCCCCAGGCGGGGGTGCTCCGGTGGGTGTCCGGCCTCGCCCCTCTGCCCCCGCCGGCCCTAGGCCGGGCTGCAGGCCGGGGTGCCCGGGTGGGGGTCCGGCTTCGCCCCCCGCCCCACGCCGGCCCCAGGCCGGGCTGGCTGGGCGCTGGCCTGCCCCACGCCGGCCCTCCACTGCTGCCCACGCCAGCCCCAGGCCGGCCCCCAGGCCGGGGTGGGTTTGGCCCGGCCCTGACAGCCCCTAGGCCGGCCAGGCCGGCCCCCAGGCCGGGGTGGGGCGCAGGAAAGGGAAAATACCCCCCTAACGGCCGTATTTTCGACACGGGTATAAATACGAGGTCTCCACCTACCTCCTTGCTTTGTCAATCTCACCCACACTTTCTCTCACCACCATTGATTGATCAAGCTCAAGCTCAAGAACAAGATCTCCACAAATCCCCAACCAAAGCTCGTGATACTTTGGGATTTGAAGGAGACACCCCCGATCTACAACTCCACCAAGTCGATTAGAAATCCACCCACTCATCCTTTAGGGATCTTGCCATTCTTAGTTCATTGGAGCTAGGAATCTTTTTGCTCTTAGTTCATCGGAGCTCGGAGCCTTGTTGATATCCCCGTGGCTTGTGCTCGTGGATCTTGCTTCTCGGAGTCTTGGCGGCTCTCGGGATTTGGTGAGGACCCTCCAATCTTGTGGAGTGTGCCTCATCCTTGTAAAGGTTCTAGTTGTCAAGCTCAACGGCAACATAGTGATTCGAGCCTATCCACATCGGTGGAAGGACTCGAAGGAGATACGGTGTGGCATTTGAGGCCTACTCGGTGTTCCACTTTGGTGGCACCGCACCGCTCCAACAGAGATTAGCTTCCATTGGGAAGTGAACTTCGGGATAAATCTCAGCGTCATTATGTTCCGGTATTCCTCAACTTACCTTTACTTGTTACTACTAGCTTAGTCATATTATTCACCTTGTGCTAGTTGTAATTGATCAACATATAGGATTGTCCATCTAGTTGCATACTCTAGATAATCTATATTTGAGCTTTGCCTTGTTAACTTGAAAAAGAAGTTAAAATTTCTAGTTAACCTATTCAGCCCCCCCCCCTCTAGTTAACCTCTCGATCCTTCACCGTGACTAAAGGGGTATCTAGTCGTGGTTCGGGAGGCGACCCGCGACTGAAGGTCTTGAGTGGCGGTTGGGGTAGCGCGCGGAGGGATTTAGTCCCGGTTGGCGTAGCTATCCGCGACTAAAGGTCGGAGCTGCTCGCCTCCCTGTCTTTAGTCCCGGTTGGCCTGGCCATCCGCGACTAAAGATCCAAACTGCTCGCCTCCCGCGTGGTTTTATTTCGCGAGCGAGAGTCAGAAGGCCATTTCTATAGTGCACATGCTCTCTGCTCTTCTCCCTCTCTTCTAGTCTTCCTCTCTTCTTCCTCCACCAAGCACTCATGGATTCTCCCGTTTGGAATGTTCTCCGTGTGCCCACACCATGCCGCAAGAATCTCGACGTGGCATATACCAATATATGCGAGAGGCTCCCCTATTCTCTTAACCGTTTGGTCAATCTCTATGAAGAAGCCGATGAACACCATAAGTTCTTCGGGCTTGATCTAGAGTATACGGCGAATCAGAAGGATGTTGCCGTCATGCAGATTGCCTTCAAGGAGACCGCTTTGGTCTTCCAATGGGCAAGGTACGCACACGTACAATCTTTCTTAGGATAGTTGTTGCATTTTCGATTTGTTGTTGCATTGGAAGAATACACGTGTTGCAACAAAATCTAACACGTGTTCCATTTTTGTTGTTGCAGTAGTTCAAAGCAATCTCAAGAACTTGTTGATTTTCTTGTCAACAAGGGTTACGACTTCTGTAGCGTTGACATCACTCAAGACCGGCAGAAGTTGATGCGCACGTTGGGTATTGAGATACCTGAACATCACTACATTGATCTTCAGGACATTATCCATTTTGATGAGCTGTACGGGCATAAGACCGGGATGGCTCATATGGCAACTGCCTTCATCCACCCCGACTACAAAACCATGAAGACTTGTTTCCCCTCGAGGAATCACATGTATTGGGGGAAGAACCCACTTGACCGGATCAATCTCGAGTATGCAGCAATAGATGTATACGTTGCCTTCGAGTTGTTCCGCATCTACTCTTCGGAGCTCGAGTAGATATTGTTTGTGTACCGCATCTATGTACCGCTATGTTGCGTTCGATATATGTAATGGATATAAGTCTTTCTATTAATTCCTATATTATTTCTATATTAATTTCTAGCTATATTATTTCTATATTATGTAATGGATATATGTACCGCTATGTTATGTAATGGCTCAAATAAAATCACGGGTTAAACATAGCACAAAATTTACTAAAGCAATCACACAAAGATCTAGCTCACACACAATTCCAAAATAATAAAACTAGAAAGTAACAAATGCTAGTTCCATTTTTATTTAGGTTTCCAATCATGGACACACTTTCTAAGGTAGATATTCTAGAGCAAACAACCTAATATCAAGTCCTAACACTCTATACAAGCTAGGAAACAAGATAAGATCAAACACACATTTCAAAACAAACAAAAACACATCAAGAAAACAAAACATAAAAACTACTGTTTCTATATCTGTTCAGCAAAAACAAATCTAGAGCTCCGAAAATTAATCTAAGCCAGAAAAACATAGATCTAGTCAATACCAAACTCATCCAGTTAGATTTACTTCAAAATTCATTTTTGAACTCATTCTAAAAATCATAGAAGAGTCTACTGGTCTTTTATTAAAAAGGATGGTATTTTCATTTGGTTGCTGACCTTGATGTGAGGCTAAGTGCTATGGATGGATCTTTTCAATATTTATCCAGAACATTTTAGTTTGTCCATTTTGGTTATGTATTTTAAAAGTTAGGTTCAAATCATTATTGTGTCCAAAATAATAGTCCAAACTTGGATCTGCAAATTTTATATGGTTTAGATTTCATATGGTTTGGTTCAAGAATTTTATCAGATTAATTTGCATTTAGTAAAGGGGAAAATGAATTAGTTTTGTTTTTCTGAATTTTTTATATATTATTTGTATTTTTAAGATTTTAAAGCGAATTAGTTTTATTTTTCTGAAATTTTTTATATATTATTTGTATTTTTAAGATTTTAAAATGAATTAGTTTTATTTTTTCGAATATTTTGATATATTATTTGTATTTTTAAGATTTTAAAATGAATTAGTTTTATTTTTCTGAATATTTTTTAGAAATAATACAAATTCAAAAGTTAATATTTATTTATTTATTCAAAATTATTAATTACATCATTACTTTTGTTTATTAAAAGATTTATTTGAAATTCAGACAATAAAGAAATGTGGCATCGACCAACATGTTAATAGGATTGATATGATACTATTATCACATACATGCGTGCGAAACACTTGGATGCGGGAAGTTTGACCACGAGTAAGTAATTTGACTAGAGATAATTGTAGTTAGACACTAATCAAATAATAAAAATTCTGAAAAAAAAAGAGTAAAAAATTAGAGTGAAAAAAAGGGAGTTAAAAATTGGAGTGAAAAATAATTAGAAACCCAAATGAATTAAAGAAATAACGAAATAGCATGTAGTCCCGGTTCGTGTTGCCGACCGGGACTAAAGGTCCTCCGCCCCCGGCGCACGTCACCCGCCCACGTGGACGGGCCTTTAGCCGCGGTTCGTAAGAGGGGCGACTAAAGGGGGGCCTTTAGTCGCGCATATTTAGTCCCGGTTGCACGGCCGGGATTAATGGCCTTTGCGAACCGGGACTAAAGGCCTATTTTCTACTGGTGAGTATGGCACACCTCAAAATGATTTAAAATGTGAAAGATAATATCTACAAAATCCT
Organism: Alopecurus myosuroides; assembly: GCA_028641055.1. Lineage (NCBI taxonomy): Eukaryota > Viridiplantae > Streptophyta > Magnoliopsida > Poales > Poaceae > Alopecurus > Alopecurus myosuroides. The sequence continues at coordinate 339,592,905 of CM054063.1, forward strand.
GCAATCGAAATCAAGCTTAGCAATACATCTAAGTGGGGCAGTTCAAGTAGTGTGGCACACCTAACCTGACATGCAAACAGGCATGCATGATGCATATGCATGTGATGCGTTAGCTCAATGACACATGCAGCTAGTAGCTTGGTACGGAGGAAAACATCTTGTCACTGCCAAACCGTTCAGTTTGAAGGGTTTACCATCGATCAGCGGCAGCAGATATCTGTGTGGCCACATCCTGTTGGACCTAGATACGGCAAATTGACAAGAACTGGTTATTAAGTGGGATTGTTCTATTTTGATTTCTAGCTTTTATTAATTGCGGACTGCTGAGGTGTGATGATTGATTACTTGTTGCCTTGCCTTGGTTGAGTGTTACCACAAGTAGGTCATGTTGTGTTAACACACTCATCTAAATCATTAATACGTAATTTTGACTATCATTTTTACATGTATACACCAGGAAAGAAACATAATGAAAAAACATGGCAAATCTAGTAATTTATATTTATGACAATCTGAATTTTCTATTTGTTGTAATTGAAGTAAAATATGACTGGAAACATTGCCTAGAAGATATTTACTTCTAGTTTAAATAAAAACTTTTTGTGTGTGTGAAAAGCCTCTAATAAAAATACAATCTCTGTATATATATGTTCATGCATCTACGATAATGAGTACCCTGCAATAGGTAACTAAATTTCCCCAATATTGCTTCCACATCATCCGAATTAAATCAAACTGGTTAAAGTTGAGCATGTAAAACATATAGTAAATACTGGCCAAGAAAGATCATTCGACTCAGAGTTCGAGAAATTATCTACAATGTCAGCGATGATGTACAACTAATGGTACATGGTAGTTAGTCATAAAAAAGTTATATATAGAGGTGAAGACATTTGTATACATATGGTATGGCACCACATAGGCTGAGGTGAGATTCCGCCGCTCCGGAACCCCGCTTCGGTGAAACCCCGAGCCGTTGGAAACCTTTTCCATCTACCCCATTACCGGTGTCGAAAGGGGTTAGACCAGTGGAATTTTTTATTTGTTTGTGCTAGATTAGGCCATAGGAAAATGAAAAACCGCCAAACTCTTCACAAGATTCCCTCATGTGCACCTGGAGGTGGAGTTTCAAACTCTAAGTCTAGAAACTTACTAAGGAGTATATAAATCCGGTCACACCCCAGAGTAGGATATTAAAATTCTACACCTCACGACACAGTTGTACATATATGGTATGACACCATCTAGTTTTAGGTGGGATTCAGCCGCTCCGAAGACCCGTCTGGATGAAACCTTGGCACGCTAGAAAAAAGTCAAGTTTTTTCCGTCTACTAACATGACCGGCGTCGAAAGGGGTAGACAGGTGGTGACACCCTTTAGTGACATTTCTATGTTATATAGTCGTAGGAAATTTCAGTACCATGGTAAAAATATGGCAAACATCATTAATAACTTTGTAAATAAAAAATGCCAAGAAAATAATGTATAGCTAGCTAAAAAAGCACGTACAGTTTTAAAAAATTAGTGGCCAGCTATAACTGGCTTAATTATTGTATTTGCTTCACACCTGGAGCTTGAGAACAAATAAGGTTAACGTGCATGGCGCCTTTAGTTGGAACTCTCTTTAACTTCTTCTTCTATATACATTGTTGCCTAGAAGAAGATCCTTTTAAGTGTGGTATATACTCCACTTGACGTCAAATAGGCCCGGAAGCATGGCCAAACATGGCTCTAATGAGTGTGGCGTCTTTTGTTCGTACTCTCTTTACCTAACTTTTCGTTATGTAGTTCCTCAAGATTCCTCGTAGCATTATGGTGGCACAATACACACCACTTCACTAAAAGTGGAGCTCAAAACCAGAACTACAATCGAGCCCGGTGTAATATACATGAGTGTTTTCGTGTTATCTTCATATATACTGACAAAAAAAATCTTTCAATAGTTTCTTATCAAGGGTGACCGAATTTCTTAATTTTGTCTATGACCAATTGACCATAGACGTGGAGCCTGATATTGGCATGAGCAAGTACTTTGGTACACCTCACATGACTGGTAAAAAGGCATGGATGATGCATGTGATGAGGTAGCCCGCTGACGCATGCATATGCACCTCGTGTTCTCGTCGCTTCCGCAGAACCGTTGATTTTTGTTCCAGCCGGGCGCGGCGGCCGCAGGAGAAATGTGGGAGGCCGCGCATCCTGTTGGGTCCAGATGTGGAAGCTTGACAAAAACTGATCAAGTGGTGTCCAACTTGGGGTTCTTCGTTTTGGATTACTGGCTTGTACTTGTTGCTTTCCTTGCTTGGTTGAGTGTGTGGATGTGTTTGATAACTTGTCTCATCGCCTATATATTGACCACCGTGTAGTGTACATGACACTTGTTTTTCTCGAATGTCAATCCAAGTAGAGGACGTTCTAGACATTCGAACATGTTGTTTCAACATGACAGTTGTTTTTCTCCGTCCTTTTTTCTTACATCCTAGATTAATCACCCCAGTTGATTTGTCATGGATCGAGTTAGTGGTATTGGAATAATCTATATACATATCAAAATAGATGGCTAATCACCAAGGAAGTCAAGCAGGCGCCGAAGATAAAGTCCATGTATGCTAATCCGTCTAATCTGTGAGTCTGCACTCCATCATTGAGTTGGATCGGATGATTGAGTGTGCATGTCACTGTGGTGATGAGTTAAGATTGGAAAGTTGGAAGCTCATAGCTAGCTGCTGCCTGCTAGCTAGGAACATGAAGGGTAGGGGACTAGGGGTTCGTACACGTTGCCTGGCCGCTTTTCACGTCAAGTCTGCCATCTCATATCTCTCAGTTTGCCTGTGCTCTCAGAGTCTTCCTCTCTGTGTGTGAGTCGTCACCAAGTCATGCGTACAGAAGGATATTACTATGAGTATGTGTCGATCACCGGACTAAGTTAAGCATGCGCATCCCAACTAATGTACCGAGTCGTCGGGAAAAACTATTTAGGTCTTGTTTGGCACTAGAATATTTTAGGGAATCCCCACAGAGTTAGGGTAAAATCCCCAGCTCTATCCAATCTCATCAAATCACTATTCATCCTCAATCCACTTGGTAGAGAGAGTGGATTTGGTATAGATAAAAATACACTAGTGTTTGAATTTTTAGTGAAAAGTGGGAATAAACTCTGCTAAATACACTTGAACCAAACAGACTTTTGGGGATATGCGACGATTTGGGGTTAGACCGGGATAATCCCAGCCAATCCACAAAAAAGATACACTAGTACCAAACAAGGCCTTATGATTTTTGCCAGCCGGGTGTAATGGGGTAAATCTGGGATATTTGATTGTCACGACATCTAACTCCCTCATGCGGCATGTTTTGCATGTATACAACATCGTTTACAACATCTTATTTTGTTCTCTCCTCAAGAATCTGAAATAAAAGGTGTTGCAACTTTTCCAAGCTCGCGCTCACGCCTCTAAAATATTTATGTGTTCGCAATGAAATCGGTTAAAAATGTGTCACTGTACCCACGTGAACAAATAACAATGAGCAACCCAAACAACACAACAGAAACATTAGTCTCAACATGACAAGGAACTATTAGACAACTGAATAATAGAGTTGGTCGTTTTTGTCGTACTTTTTTTAGGTGCATAACGGCCCCTAAAAAGCACACTCAGCCAATTTAACATGAAAACATAATCTAATAGTAGAAAAGGTGTGTTTTTATTTTGAGCCAATAATAATATTTTCTCTTCCTGTTTAGCGCAAATTTACACGGGCCACTAAAACCATTCCCGCACGCACCAAATAAAAACACACGCAGGCGAAATCTACCTCCCCCGACTTACTTGTGCGCTCCGAGAAATTCGGCCAGCTAAATCCCCCCCCCCCCCCCCCGCCTTATCTTTTTAGTTTCTCGTGCCCATTCTCAACTACGCCGCCAGAGGCTACTCGGGCTGGTTGTAGATCAATGCCGAATATCTCGTTGGGTAGAGTCTAGTTGTACCATTCCTCCAGATTAGCCATGGTGCACCCTTTTTGATATTATTGCATACAGATTAATTAAGTAACCGGTGGATGCTCTTTTGAGCCATCGGTCTTTTAAGCTTGACCACATAATTAACAATAGAATCTTTGCACTCTCCTACAAATCATGAATATTTTTTAGAATTGAGAAGAGTAAACATACTAGGACAATGGTCACATGAATATTGCTGTTTGCCCAAATGAGTTTCACAAGGTTCAAACTTTGTCAAGTCCAATGAAGTAAACATACTAATTCAAACTTGCTATCTATGAAGTAAACATACTAATTAAAACTTGCTATGCATGGAGAAATATGGAAAAAATTGACAAGTTCGAATTAATTAAGACAAGATCTCTATTTTTCCGAGTTTTAAATTTGACAAATTGGCTAACATGATTTTCACAAAATCAATACGGACAATTTTCACAAGTTAATTTTTTTTATTAGTTTCTCAAGTTGGATATCTATGGATAAAATAAACTTACAAGAATGACAAACTCACTACTAGCTAGGAGAAATTTCCTGAAGTCACAGTGCCCACCCGATGGTCGAAGTGTGCGGTTCAAGAATAGGTTGAGAAGTCGTGTTAGGTGTCACCAGGATTTCGTGCAGCGGAGTTTGAGAGTTGTGGCCCATTGATGGATCCATCCAATGGAGGAAATTACAAGCATTGAAAAGAATGGTCACCCTGTAGCGCTTGCACTTGCACTTGTAGAGATATCGCCGTCATGAACTCATGTTGTCGAGGAAACATATCATGCTGTTGAGCCAATGTCATCAACAATTTCTACCTACTCACATTGTCATTCATTGATCCAATGCAAGGATTTCCTTATGAAGAATACACCTTGATCTTGCTAAAAGCAACCACGGAAAGCTTTGGGCGCGTCTCTATGCCATCATTGGGAGCTCGTCCTGCTAGCATGAACATTGAGGAGAGAAGGAATGGTCGACGGGTCGACGGAACCGTCGTCAATCCATAAGAGACCATTCCTCTTGCCCTGTCCCGCCCACACCGCAAACTCCGGGTAAAAGGGTTAACTGAGCGGGTCCATATCCTGGCAGTTCTTCGCCGTCAACCCACCTGTGTACACGTCGTTCGTCAACACCACTCCTTTAGTCGGCCACATTGACCCGGTCTCTGGATGCAGCTATGTCTTTTTAGGGCATCTCCAACAATGTCCATGTCATTTTAATATAGCATATGCAAACTCATCTAAAATCCTACATGGCATAGTAATAATGAGGTGAGATAATCTGAGTTGTATAATATGCAATCAACAAGGTAGCACTTATGCCAAGATACTTTTTTCTTTGGTCCGACTAAATTGACTAGATAGATTGTACTACTTCACCAACAACTCTACCAACAAACCATTGAGATGGTTGTATGATACATTGTTGGTTGATGAGTTGGACTACTATCTTATGGATTTATCTTACAACTCATTAAAGATGCCCTTACGTGTGTCACATAAGGCATTAAGGACACTGACCGGCGCACCCGTCTCTCTTTCCTGCAAAATGAAGCATTAATGTAAATAAGGCGGACACGCACACATAAAGAACAACTTGATGGAAAGTAATAAGGAATGCCTTTTCTCACCTTTTTTTGCATGATACCGGCGAGGCATAGGCTACCTTGACGGTGTGGTGGATCATCCATCCAACCACACCCGTCCAATGCATCCTGGTGTATTGCCTTGTACTTATCGCTTGTCCATCAATGCACCATCGCCCTAAAGCAACTATTTTTGGCAATTCACCACCGAGGAGGCACCTAATGCACAAAATACACATGCATGAATGAAACTAGTTGGCAGTCACCTAGTCAATGATACAAAAATATCGAAAACCCAATTCCACTTGCACATTGGCCCCCGGCACTATCTGTACCCTTTATTTAGTAGAGTTTATTTCAGATTCATGCTGACAAAATTGTAGAAGTGTCTTCCCACCCCAACACAGGCTGGTTGTTAGGTCCATTTCATTTTTACACAACAGCCCCCTATATTTTCAGTTATTTATTACTTTGGATATTCTTCTCTCTCTCTGCTCCCAGCTAACTTTTTTTTCCTCTAAGAGACAAACAATAAAAGATTTTTAGCACTGTATCAAAGATTCATCATGAGGTTTCGAAGTAGCGAGTATAAAGATGCACAACTTAATGTTTCATCAACCGTATAATTGATGTTTTTCTCTCTAGTTTTCTTTGTGAACCTCCTTTATCTTATTTCAAATAATCGTTGGAACAAATATTAATATTAAAGTGAAACTAATCAATTTTTATGATTTTTTAATAAGTTAGTGAAGCTAATTTTTTTTGTTTTTTAATATAAAATTTCCAATAGAGTTTCATGAATGTTTCATTTAGTATTCATATAGATTCACGAGGTTCATACACTCAAAAGTTTCTTTATTACAAGAACCATGATTCATTAGAATTTCTTGTCCAAGTCATAGGAACCACAGATTTAGCAAGATTTCTAACCTGAGCATACAGGTCGACAGAGATTCAGTTTAGTTTTATCACAGATATATCATGCATTTTATTTTCAAATGTTTGGTTTTTTTTTCATACAAGAAACTTCAATAATGTATCTATAGTGAAACATTTGACAGATTCAACCAAGAACAACACAATATACGTATTTGCAAGATCCACACAAGTTCCATCCACGATTCACAGATTCATCTCAATATTCACGGTAAAAAAAGAGAGCGCCACACACTATATTTTCACTCAAACAGATCCATACATAGTTTGCGGTAGTAACATATATTGCATACGAGATCCAGATAATTGGTTCCGTCCTAGAGCCACACAAGAAAAAAACATGAACAAAAATAATAGGCTAGATTTGAATCTTCTACGAACTATAAGAGATTTAAGATACCACAAGAGTAACAAAAAAACACATTCCCGAATTCACGACATACAAGAAATGAATCTTCACAAACAAAAATTAAAGAAACAAATCTTGAGAAAAAAATCAAATCCAATCGAAAAAAAAGGACAACAACCCCGGGCGGGAACGGGAAGCCCAGAGATCCGGGACGGATCATACACGCTCATGTCCAGTGAGAGGTTGGCAGCGGTAGGAGGGGAACGTGCAGCCGGATCCAGATTGGATGTCGGCCCTCATGGTCGTTGCCGCGCCCAACATCAAGGCGCGAGCGAGACAGAGTTGTTGACGAGGTCGACCTCCACCTGCCTTGCTCTGTTGTTGACGAGGTCGGGAATGGCCTCCTACTTGACGTTGTAGCCGCCGTGCGTGGTGGCCGGCGAGGGTTGGACGATGTGGAGGGGCTCGTCATGGACAAGCACGAAGCCACTCCTCCTGCTGCCCTGTCAAGATCCGTCGTGGTGGGTCGCCGATGTGGATGTCGTCTCCCTGGAACACGTGGAGGCGGTGGAGGTCTGGTCTCCCTCCCCGTCGCGAACTGCATCGGGCGGCGCTGGGGAACGGCCGGTTGAATGGCGGTAGTAGTTAGTGAAGGCCCGGTTCCCTACGGCCAGACACAGGGGAGCGTGGTGCACGACATGGGGCGCCTCGCGACCACCGAAAGGAGGTGTGCGGGTGCCGGTTGAATGACTCGGGTTAGGGTTTGGTCGGATGCATGTGGGGGTGGTTATCCGTTGGCCTGGGCTGCGGGTTAGTTTGATCTTTCTTTATGGGGTAAAATGAAAAGGTTTACGATCTTTGATCGGCCGAGTTTACGCACGAATCTTCAACAAACCTACCAAGAGGTACCGCCACGCCTGCATATGCTTTCTCTGGCTTCCTCCGTTTGTAGCTAGACTTTGCGGTATTCAACATAGCTCAAACGTGCGCACTGCATGTCCTTACAAGAGTCTTTCAAAGCTCCACCACCAGCGCTATTCGGGCTTCACGTGTACCTTCAGCTGACATAAAGAATTTCAAAACCATGCATACAAGTTTAAGTCGAGAAGTTTGGTGTATTAGTTCATAAATAAATAATTTATTTTGCATACACCTTTAGAAATTTATTAATGTGGAAGACATAATTTATTTTTCAATCCATGAAAATAAATAATTTTAGAAATCCTAAAGATGGTGCCCTCGAATTTGTGAAGGCCACTGTTCTAGTTAGTTCATGAATAACGAATAAACATGCATACAAGTTTAAGACGACAAGTAATGAATAAGGAATAGGCTTACTGAATAAGTTTAATGCATAGAAGTTTAAGACCTAACTAATGGAGTGTTTAAAAAAAACATGCCCAAAATGAGCATAGCACCCGGTGGGGCAACGGTGTCATGCTTCTTCCCAAATTTGTCTGTGACATTCTAGTTCCGAAAATAATCGACCCAACACTCGTTCGTGGTACCATTAGCCTTGTTTCTGATCTTCACTTTAGCCTTATTTCTTCGTTCCCACCTCCGCCTCTCCTCTTTATATACCGGCCGGCGCTCGTCGGGCCATCCATCCACGATCATTCCTTCCTCCAAACACGCACCTCACACTCCCAGCTGCAAGTCCCACTCCGGCTTAAAGAAGATCCAGGAGCATCGTGGGGCCATGGAGAACGAGGCGCCGCACCTGCTGCTGCACGGCGTCAGCGTGGATCTCCGCCTCGACACCACGTCGCCCAGCCACCACGCCCGGCGCCCGGCGTCCCCTGTCGCTGCCGCCACTGTCGTCGAGCAGCATGGCGGCAGGCGCGAAACGTTCGCCTGCAACTACTGCCACCGCAAGTTCCTCAGCTCGCAGGCGCTGGGCGGCCACCAGAACGCGCACAAGCTCGAGCGCACCCTCGCCAAACGCAGCCGCGACCTACCCGCTCCATCCGCGTCTTCCTCCTCCTCCCCGGCGTGGCCCGTCAACTGGCTCGACGCCGGCGGGGACCTATGGGCGTACCCTGCTTCATCCGCCACGGCACAGGCGACGACGACGATGATGGCACCACCGGTGGGCATGGGCTGGTCTGACGGCGGAGAGCCCGCCGGCGGGGAGGGGGTGGCCGCGGAGATGGACTTGTCACTCAAGCTCTGAGCGATACTACTACTCCATTCCAGCGGCAACATATGCATGATGCATGCGCCTAGCTGCAGCGTGCTAATTAGTACTCTCGAGTGTCACTTGGTGATTAATTAAGCGACTATTCTACTGCAATTGATTGATTCGATCTATATAACCCTCGATGAGATAGTAAAAGCTGGCTGTTATGTGTACGTACGTATACTTGCGTGGAGTACATAACAAATCATGTAAGCTCGTATACTTGTTGTACTTGTACCTCCATGTATGGTTGCTCTCAGTTCTACCACTCTATATAAGAGACAATGCAAAACTAATACTACTACAATTAAGGGCTAATATAGGATTGGAGATCCAGATGGAACTAATTGATCATGCATGTACGGGGAGATTGGGAAGACTACGTACTAGTATATCTTGATTTGTTCCCTTTTTATTCGTTTCTTTAATCTGCTTCCTTTTTCACAAAATCACAACAATTTTGGGTTTGCTGTTCTTTCTGTACCTCACACAACACAAATGAAGGCCGGTATCTTTTCATGAAACTTTACAAATTCCTAGTGCATTTTTGTACTTCTCATACACATTTAGAATTTGGATTCAAAGAGATCATTGGAAGTTTGGGACACAATTAAATATACCATATTGGTACATAGACAGAAGTGGCTCTTTCAGCGCTACCCAAGTACCTAGCTAGTTAACCCCAGACGGCAAAAATCATTGCTTTGACGCCGTGTCACTGCTGCCTAGTCAGATATCCATGACCTGGTGACTAGATGTTTACTGACCATACCCAACCCAATAGTGGCAGATATACATCTGACCCACACATGGAGATCAGATGAGAGATCTCTTTTTTACACGTGCAAATTTTGTCCTCTCGCCTCATTATTGCGGTTTTTGCATTTTTACCAAGCGGGCGACTGAGAAATAACTATTTCCGCATCACCATTAGAACTATATCTTATCCAAGGCCGTCGGGTTTATGAAAGTAACCATGTAAAAGAGCCAAGCATTTTTTTTTGATGAAATGCTTGATAGAGACACACGACTGATCGTATGCAAATTGAAAACTCCATATTAACACAGATATTTTTTAAAGAAAGATCATCTAATGACAGGTCAATCATAATTTGCAAGTAGTTTCGCGATGGGATGTAAAATGACGGCGACGATGTACGACTAATGGTATTTACTAGTCATGATAAGTTTATGGTGGCCTGGTGGGGTCATGCTCTAACCTAAGCTAAGGAAGTAGCTCCCTCCTGCTGAACAATCCAACCCCTAAACCGTTGGCATGACAAGTATATATCATGCATGCTGAGAAGACGATCGAAGCCAATGGTGTCGTGTGGGCCATGCATGCCGTAAATCAAGCTAAGCTCAACGCCAGTAGTACCTCCCTGCTGAACAATCCCAGTCCTAAAGCTGGCTAGCATGTGACTAACACAGACACAGGAAAAGCGATATGGCACACTCAGCTCATCTCTTCCTAACAAGAGTCCAAATAGTTCTGTTTATCTAGTATATGGAGAACCCTGGAACAAAAACGTATCTATCTATATTTATCTTCACACATGCATCTATGAGAACTACCAATGGGTACCCTGTTGGCTAGCTCCTCCAATATTGGGCAGCCACGCCACCATGATCAACCAAACTGGTACACTAGTGGAAACAGGGCCTTTTGTCCCGGGTCGTAAGGGCCATTTGTCCCGGTTGCGCAACCGGGATGGGCTAGCCGGGACAAATGGCCCTCCCCATTGGTCCCGGTTGTGCCAGCACCCGGGATGGTAAGGCTGGCCCACGTGGCGACTCTGGGCCAGGGACCGCGAGGGAGTTCGTCCCGGTTCGTTTTAGGGACCGGGATGGATGCCTTCTTAAAAAAAGAATAAAGTCCGCCCATTTTCCCTGCCGCGGCAGGTTTTTTTTGTTCGTTTTTTTTTTCTCCTGTCTCGCAATCGCCAACCGGCCTCCCCTTCCCCAACCGCTCCAGGCCCACGTCTTTAATTAAGCCCACTGACACATTTTTTAGTCAAAAAGGCCCACTGGCCCGCGTCTTTTATTTATGGACAGTCAACGGTTCGAAGGGCCCACTGGCCCGCGTCTGTTATTATGGCCAGTCAACAGGGGCCACTGGCCAGCGGCCTGGTGGCTGGTTCGCCTGGTCCATTAAACTAAGACCGAAGGACGGTCAAAGGGCCGCTGTCCGCCTCGTCTTCCCGCCCCGCCTCGTCTTCCCGCCCCGCCTCGGCTTCCCACGCCCCACTCCCCCACGCGCCACGCCTCGGCTCCCCGCATTCATGGCCGCCTGCAACCGCCGCCACGTCCAGGCCGCCGGTTGGCATGCCAGCCCACCCCGGGTCCTTTTTAAAGGACCCCCGCCGCCCGTACAACCCACCCACCCCGGACGCTTCCCTGGCAAAGCAACCCTAGCCGCCACCATGTCCCGCTGGTTCTCGAACTCCGGCAAGCGCCCAAGGAACGACGACGGAGGCTCGTCGAGCGGCGCCGGCCGCATCCCGCCCCCACCGGCGGAGGCCTTCGGCTACGGCCCTGGAGGTGTCCGCCTCGGCGGGGTGCCGCGCGTCCCCGCGCCACCACCGGCTGCACGCCCGCCGCCCCGCGCCGCGCCCCCGGGCAAGCGGTTCCGCAGGTACGTCCGGGTGGACGAGGCGGAGTGGCACTGGAACAATGCCACTCCGGTCTTCTACAACGACGTGCACCTCCCGGACGGTTGGCACCTGAATCCCCAGCGGATCCCAGTGCCGCCGGCCCCGACCGGCGCGGCGCTGCTCGAGGAGATCGAGCGCCGCCGCGAGCTCCTGCCGGCCCCCGTCCGCAGGGAGCGGATCTACGCGCGCAGCTCCCCCTACTGGGCCGCCTGGCTCGAGCAGGAGCACGAGCAGCGCCGCCGCTCCTTCATCCCCGCCCCCCTCGAGGCCAACGTGGACGACTACCCCCCGCCAGCGCCCGGCCGGGAGAGGGAGCTATGGCTCCTCGTCGACGAGCCGGAGGACTTCTCCGGGGAGCCGGACCCCGAGCTCCGGGCCCAACTGGAGGAGGCCTGCGAGCGCTCCCGCCGCTCCCTCGTCGACGACGAGATCAAGAGGTGGCATCGTGTCGTGGCCGCCGCCGCCGCCGACGCCGCTGCCATGCCACCGCCGCCGCCACCCCCTAACGAGCCTGCCATCCCCTGGTGGCAGGCCATGAACGTCGAGCTGGAGGCGTCCGAGGACATGCCAGAGCCGCAGCCGCTCCCACCAGGCCTGGAGTATGGCATGACCTGGGCCTGGACCGGCGGCGTTTGGGCGCCGGGGTCGCCGGAGCAGGAGGAGGAGCTGCCCCCGCCGCCGCCGCTGCCACAGGATGTACTGCCCCCGCCGCCGCCGTACGCGCCCCCGATGGCCCCCCCGGCGAGCCCGGCCCAGCCGCCTGCCCACCTGTGGAAGGCACCCGAGTATGTGCACCTCTCCGACGACGAGGACGACTAGGTCGCCGCCGCCCCCCTATTATCTATAGACAACGCCCCTAGCTAGCTACCCCCCAAGAAACGGCCGGCCCGCCTGTGGCCGCGCCGCCGCCCCTAATGCAAGTACGGCCGGCCGCCTGTGGCCGCGCCGCCCCTATGTAAGCAAGGCCCCTGGCCCTATTTTAATATAAGTTGTGTTCCCCTAACCTACTGTGCCCCTAGTCCATCCCCCCCGGCGTTCCGCCGGCGAATCTGTCCACTCGTTCCCGCCGCCGGCAGGGCTTCGCCCAGCCATATCCACTCGTGCCCGCCCCTGGGGTAGTGTCCGCTCGGCCTGGAGAGAGGGCCGCGCTTTTTTATACACTTGGGCCTTTAGTCCCGGCCCGTGCCACCAACCGGGACTAGAGCCCTTTGGTCCCGGTTGGTACCACGGCCCGGGACCAAAAACAAATTTCGAATTTCGGTGGCACCTCTGCGCGCCCAAAATTTTTTAGCGCCAAAATTTGAAAAGTGTTAAGTTTGCACATTAACAACTTTTATATACTTCCAAATTTGACAAAAATTCCAACATGAAAAATGCTAGAATTTGCAAAACTAATTTAAATCCATTTTTCGTTTAACTAAATAATTATTCTAACTATTGAAACTATTAATTATTTTTTCATTTGTATATAATTTGAATATAAATTATGGAAATTTATATTCAAATTATAAAGCGGCTCTGTGTCATACAAATTTCTGGAAATTTCCACCCATACACTTTTTTGAGCTAGGGCCTCATTTTCATAGTAGAAGTAGGGTGGCTTGTTCATCCTCTAGAGTCGATGTCAGTCCTGGCTGCTTGTCCATCCTCTACAGTCTGCTCTGCTCTGCTCTACTGCTCCTTGCGGCTCAGGTTGGTAACGGTCCATGCTTGCGTATGCTTTGTGAACTTATGGTTTGATTTGAGAATTTCAAAACTTTGATTTGATAATCTTTTGGCCGGAAGCACCTAGCAATATCTTTTAAACCTTGTTTCTCTCCCTATGCTATTTGTACTTCTCATCGGCCCTAATGTTTCTCTACCTGATTCTACTTCTCCTCTGCCTAGTTTACAGATGTTTGCTCTTTTCTGTAGATGTTTCTACACTGTAAAATGGGCATGTCCCAGTAGTGGTGATCAGCGCCTTGTCTGCATGTTTCGCAGGACATGTCCATTTTACAGTGTAGAAACATCTACAGAAAAGAGCAAACATCTGTAAACTAGGCAGAGGAGAAGTAGAATCAGGTAGAGAAACATTACAGCCGATGAGAAGTACAAATAGCATATGGAGAGAAACAAGGTTTAAAAGATATTGCTAGGTGCTTCCGGCCAAAAGATTATCAAATCAAAGTTTTGAAATTCTCAAATCAAACCATAAGTTCACAAAGCATACGCAAACATGGACCGTTACCAACCTGAGCCGCAACGAGCAGTAGAGCAGAGCAGAGCAGACTCTAGAGGATGAACAAGCAGCCAGGACTGACGTTGACAGATATATATCCGAGCGGTGGACAGTCCCTGGCCAAGCAGAAGCAACTGCATCCCCTATCGATGTAAAGCAGTCAGTCAAAACTTTTTTGGGTTGTTTATGGTGATTAACTCCAATGAATAACAATAGAGGCCTGCCAGAATCACTTGTTCTATACCGTGTGTCAACACATACTACATCTCGAAAGTAGTTATAATCCTGCAATATCTGTCTCGGCAATCTCAATTAAAGTGCCAGTTTGTGTCTGATCCCACCAACCCCTCAAAATCCTCCTATTAACTTCACCTATCTCAACTGAAATCACTGTCTTCATGTGGATGCCAAGCATGTGCAAAGCTATCTCTCCTCCTCCAATACCGGAGAATAAGGACACCACATTAACACCATTGGGAAACATGTTCTTCAACACCGACAAGTGGCAACCCACAGTATCAATTTGGAATGAATTGCATTCCGTGTACGCTATCATTAGTGAGAGACTTCACGTCGGCAATCTCAATTAAAGTGCCAGTTTGTGTCTGATCCCACCAACTCCTCAAAATCCTCCTATTAACTTCACCTATCTCAACTGAAATCACTGTCTTCATGTGGATGCCAAGCCTGTGCAAAGCTATCTCTCCTCCTCCAATACCGGAGAATAAGGACACCACATTAACACCATTGGGAAACATGTTCTTCAACACCGATCAATACAAATTATTGGTCAAACTTGCACCTACTCCATTCATAATCACATAATATGTATAAATATCATTTTGGTTAACAAAATCTCGTTCATACTACGTTATAAGAACTATGATCATGTATTCCACGTTTATTATTACACATCACCAACAACATCCCTATCTAGTCTTCTGAATTTTCTTCGTGTCCCTTGCTTATGATCGCTTCGGCCGTAACCATGGAGCATCTTCATTATTTAACGGGATGGTAGGGTCAGATTTCACTGTGAAGGGTGGAATTTCAACAAACTTATTATAATCTTCTGACATGTCTGTCGTGTCCTCGATTCCCACAATGTTTCTTTTCCCTGAGAGAACTATGTGACGCTTCGACTCATCGTATGATGAAATTGTTCCCTTATTTTTTTCTTTTCTTCGGTCTGGAAGACATGTCCTTCACATAGAAGACCTGAGCCACATCATTGGCTAGAACGAATGGTTCGTCATTGTAACCAATACAGTTGAGATCCACTGTTGTCATTCCATAAAGCGGGTCTACCTTTACCCCTTCTCCATTCAGGTTGACCCATTTGCACTTGAACAAAGGGACCTTAAAAGAAGGTCCATAGTCAAGTTCCCATATCTCCTCTATGTAACCATAGTATGTGTCAGTTTTTCCATTCTCGTTTGTTGTATCAAAGCGGACACCACTGTTTTGGTTGGTGCTCTTCTTATCTTGGGAGCTCGTGTAAAATGTATTTCCATTTATCTCGTACCCTTGAAAACTCCCAATAGTCGAAGATGGTGACCCTGCCAACATGTATAGCTGATCTTCAACAGTGGTGTCATTTATAAGACGTGTTTGCAACCAACTTCCGAAAGTCTCCATGTGTTCGCGTTTAATCCATGAGTCATCCTTCCCCGGGTTTGCAGACCGTACAATATTCTTGTGTTCCTCGACATACGTAGCCATGAACATAGAATTTTGTAGAACTGTGTAGTGTGCTTTGGTCAAAGAATGCCCGTCCCTAGGTATCATTGTTTTCTTTCCCAGCGTTCCTTTTCCCCTCAGTCTCCCCTCATGCCGCGATTCAGGAACACCAATTGTCTTAAGGTCAGGAATAAAGTCAACACAGAACCCAATGACCTCCTCTGTTCCATAGCCCTTCGAGATGCTTCCTTCTGGCCTAGCACGGTTATGAACATATTTCTTCAAGACTCCCATGAACCTCTCAAAGGGGAACATATTGTGTAGAAACACCGGACCAAGAATATGAATCTCTTCACATAGGTGAACCAGGAGATGAGTCATAATGTTGAAGAAGGATGGTGGGAACACCAACTCAAAACTAACAAGACACTGGACCACATCCCTCTGTAATCTTGTCAGACTTTCTGGATCGATTACCTTCTGAGATATTGCGTTCATGAATGCACATAGCTTCACAATGGGTACTCGAACATTTTCCGGTAGAAGCCCCCTCAATGCAATCGGAAGCAATTGCGTCATAATCACGTGGCAGTCATGAGACTTCAGGTTTTGGAATTTTTTCTCTGCCATGTTTATTATCCCCTTTATATTCGACGAGAAGCCAGACGGAACCTTGATACTGTAAAGGACTTCAAAGAATATTTCCTTCTCTGCTTTAGTAAGAGCGTAGCTGCTTAAGGAATGGCGCCCTGTATCTGTGTGCTTGTTGCTTGGGTCTTTCATACGTTGCTGGTCCTCCCGTGCTTCAGGCGTATCTTTTGACTTCCCATACACGCCCAGGAAGCATAGCAGATTGACACATAGATTCTTTGTCACGTGCATCACGTCGATCGAAGACCGGACATCTAAAACTTTCCAATAGGGTAGCTCCCAAAATATAGATTTCTTCTTCCACATGGGTGCCCTCTTATCAGGGCCGTATGGAACTGGTTGGCTGCCAGCAGCCTTACCAAAGATTACTTCTAGGTCCTTGACCATATCGAATATATCATTACCACTACGGAGCTCAGGCTTCTTTCGGTTATCTGCCTCACCTCTGAAATGCTTTCCTCCTTTTTTCCTTAAGGGATGCTTGATCGGAAGAAATCTACGATGCCCCAGGTATACAACCTTTTTACATTTATCCAAAAAAACACTGTCAGTCTTATCTAAACAGTGTGTGCATGCATTGTATCCCTTGTTTGTATGACCGGAAATGTTACTAAGAGCTGGCCAATCATTGATGGTCACGAAAAGCAACGCCCGTAGGTCAAATGGCTTTTGTTCGTTCTCATCCCACACACGTACACCTGGTTTGCCCCACAGTTCTAAGAGTTCTTCCACTAATGGCCTTAGATACACATCAATGTTGTTGCCAGGTTGCCTCGGGCCTTGGATGAGAACTGGCATCATAATGAACTTGCGCTTCATGCACAACCAAGGAGGAAGGTTGTACATACATAGAGTTACAGGCCAAGTGCTATGACTGGAGCTCTGCTCCCCAAAAGGATTAAAGCCATCTGTACTTAGACCAAACCATAAGTTTCTCGCCTCTCCTGCAAAGTCTGGAAAGTCTCTCTCGATCTTTCTCCACTGCGATCCATCGGCGGGGTGCCTCAACTTTCCATCTTTCTTACGGTCTTCTTTGTGCCATCGCAACAACCTAGCATGCTCTTTGTTTCTAAACAGACGTTTCAGCCGTGGTATTATAGGAGCATACCACATCACCTTAGCAGGAACCCTCTTACGGGGAGGCTCGCCGTCAACATCACCAGGATCATCTGCTCTGATCTTATACCGCAGTGCAGTGCATATCGGACATTCATCCAAATTCTCGTACTTCTCACCGCGGAAGAGAATGCAGTCATTAATGCATGCATGTATCTTCTGCACATCTAATCCTAGAGGGCAGAGAGCTTTCTTTGCTTCGTACGTACTCTCAGGCAATTCGTTATCCTTTGGAAGTTTTGGCTTCATTAGTTGAAGTAAAGTCTCAAATGCCTTGTCAGTCACACCGTTTTGTGCCTTCCATTTCAGCAACTCCAGTGTGGTACCGAGCTTTGTGCTACCATCTTCGCAATTTGGGTATAACAATTTTTTGTGATCCTGTAACATGTTGTCCAGTTTCAACCTCTCCAATCTATTTTCACAGTCTTCCCTTGCATCAGCAATAACTCGGCCAAGATCATCATCGGGCTCTTCTGATGCCTGTTCTTGATCACCTCCTTCTTCTGCATTCTCTTCCATTGCAGTATCGTCGTATTCAGGGAACAAAGGATCTTCTTCTTCTTCTTCATCGTCTTCCATCACAACCCCTCTTTCTCCATGCTTGGTCCAGCAATTATAGCTGGGCATGAAACCTCTCCGAAGTAGATGGCCGTGAAGGATTCTTTCGGAAGAATGTTCTCTGACGTTCCGACAATCAACACATGGGCAACACATGAAGCCATTATCTTTGTTCGCCTGAGCTACAGCAAGAAATGCATTCAGGCCTGCCATATACTCGGAGGTGCGTCGGTCACCGTACATCCATCGCTGCCGTGCATCCATCTGCATCATATAATTAAGTTTATCAAAATACATATTAATACAGAGATAACCACAGTACATCGACAAATAATACTTTTTTATGTATCAGTTACAGATGAAAAAGATAATTTGTTAACCTCGGTCGAAGAAACCATTTTCAGTGAGCTTGTGTGCGTCTCGGGAATTTCGTCGAACACCTCGTGTGCATAGTAAAAAAAAAACAGCAACACCACACTCTCTCACACCTCCAAGCAAAAAAAAAGATGGAAGGAGGGGGGGGGGCTGGGGCAGTATATATATAGGGGAAGGGGGCATTGGTCCCGGTTCGTGGACTGAACCGGGACAACAGGTCATGCGCGTGCCACGTGGCCTGTGGCTAGGCATTGGTCCCGGTCCGTGGCACGAGCCGGGACGGATATGCCCCCACGAACCGGGACCAATGCGCCCAGGCGATTCCTGTTGCCCCGGGCGCACGAACCGGGACCAATGCAGGGCATTTGTCCCGGATTTGGTTGCAACCGGGACAGCTGCCCCCCGGCCCCCTGGACGAGAGGGGTTGTTTCCACTAGTGGTATCACGTACAGCTAGCTTAATGTGCATGGCGTCTTTTGCTTGAACTCTTTTTAAATAACGTCATCTTGTATAATTAACCGGCCAGCTAGTTACATCTTAGTTCTTTTCATATATAGAGTTCCTTGAAAGAGGATACATGCTAGTGTGCTGACGGAGTGCCAGAGTGGTACACTTCACTTGACTAAAACAAGACCTTGTTGGCCGTTACAAAGAAAGAAAAATAACTAAAGCTTGGCCAAACAGTGCTATATATATATATAATTAATACTACGTACGAGCTTCTGTGTGAACTATCTTCAACATACTTCCTCTGGACGAAACGTCGGTTCATTTCAGGTTCAATACCTGAGCAGTTTTGGCCTAATATGTTTAATTAAGATCAATGCGAAGCTGGAGCGTGCCAGATAGTGTTGGATTTTGTATTTACCTACACTACAGGAAACGCGTTATACGCCGACGGCCTGAAGCCGTCGGCACAGCAAAGATTCCCGTCGGCACAGCCTGTGCCGACGGTGGCCGTCGGCACAGCGCCGTCGGCGTATCGCTCGTCGGCACAGCCGCTCTGGCCGTCGGCACAACAAAACCCCGTCGGCACATTATACTTGTGGGTCCCACCTGGTCTGACAGTGGGCCCGCGCTGTCAGGCCACGAGCGGCTGGTGGAGGCAACGGTGCCGACGGCATTGCCGTCGGCACAACGGGGACACGTGGCGCAACCTGGTGCGTTCCTGGGAGGGGCTATGCCGACGGCAATGCCGTCGGCACAGGTGTGACCATTTGGTCAGCGCAGGACCTGTGCCGACGGCATTGCCGTCGGCATAGCTTCTGCCCAGATTTTTTTTTGCCCTTTTTTGTGCTGTTTTGGTTCCAAAATCCACAGAAATTGCACAAATAATGATCCAATCCAATACAAACATCTAGAAGCTCAGTACCATCATTATTAACCATCAAAACATCCAGACATACATCGTTTAAGGTCATACATCGATCCTGATACGTCCATCGATCCAGATACATCCATACATCGATCTAGATACATCCCTAGCTAGGAGAAGGGGCGAAGCCCAGGTCTCCACTCGTGAAAACAGGACGATCATGTGTCGCGTCCGTCGAACCAGCTCGGGAGCCACCAGGCGAGGTACCAGGACTGGCCGAAGCACGGCCGTGAATCGGCGTCGTCTGGCGCGAACCCGGGGAGCCACTAGGAGAAGCCCGGCCAAAAGCCGTGTTCTCCGAAGCTCCAGTACCCTACATGTTCGAGCACGAATTAGACACTTTAGAGGCAAAGTAAATCAGTAATCGACGTGTGGAAAAGAACACATACCGGGGTCTCTGCGTAGTATGTGAGGGCAAACTCTTCCCTCGATGTGAATATCGGGACCGGCCCTGGCGCTTCAGGAGGCTCTCCTGGAGGCGCTCCTCGCTCTCCGGTGGTCATCCACCTCATCATCGCCTACAAGATGGTTTAGATGTCATGTGTTGCCAAGATGGTTTAGACTTGTCATATTTTGCAGAAATATGGATTGAAAACTTACCATCGATACCGCGTTAGTGTACGCAGTGGAGAGATCATTCCTCTGCTGCCACGCCTGTAGGTCCTCCTTGTACTTCGCATAAGCGGCGGCATAGGCCGCATCGAACTCCGGCTACAATTTAGGAAACAAGTTAATATCGACAACTTAGCAATGCAGAGGGGAATGTCAGAAAACATGATGAGAATGAGAGGACAACTTACATCGGCAGAGGCAAAGGCAGCTCCAGCACGCCGTCGACGAGGCTGGACAGGGACGGCGTCGACGGGGAGGGTAGCCTTGATACGAGTGAGGCTCGCGGTAGGCGTGGCCACCTTATCAAGGACTTTCAGACGGCCGTGCTCCCTCCCGTTCCCCGCTAGCATCAACGCCGTCTCGTCGTACTCGTGCTCGAGGGGGTTCTCGACCTGCGGGTGCAGAATCTGGAACGCCGAGCAGTAAGACCGCATGTCCTCCTCGGCTGTGCCGTAGTACTCAGGAGCCGAGGACGTGGCGGCGTCCGAAACGGACTTCTTCTGCCTCATCTTCTGCCACGCCCCCAAGTAAGTAGCTGGCACCCCACTCTGTTTCTCCTGCATCGCAAAAGTAAACGTTATGTGTATCAAGTAGAAACATGCATGATAGAAAATAAACAATCTTTTCCATGTATGTACATACCATCCTCGTCTTGAAGCGGTCGGTGCTGAGGCTGCCTCCACTGTGGGTGCCCCCGTGGCCTCGGTTCCTCCTGTTCCGCTTGCTCAGGGCATCGAATTCGGGGTCTTCCCCGGCCCACCTCCTAGCCAACGCCGCCCATGCGTCCTCGTGTCTTTCGGCCCAGTGTGGAATGACATGAGAATGCAATAGTGAAGTAAATAGGAGGCAATGCAATGGCAACTTGGGCGGGTCCTCGACATTATCCTGCTTCTTGGCCCTTTTGCCATTCTCGGCCATGAACGCGCTGATGGCGGTGTGCTTCTGGTTGTACCACACCTGGCGGGTCAACCTCACGCACGCCAGGCGGAGAACCCGAACCGCCGCGGCTCTATCCTCCTCAAGCACCCGGAAAAAGCACTTCAATCATGCATAAAGAAAATTGCGAGTTAGAACGGTGGTGTCATCAACTACGAACGAAACTCAAGAAAATATAACTTACCCAAAACCTGGTGATCACGGCGTCAGAAGCCTTCCCGAAGGGCGGGCAATCGGCAGCCTCGTAGTCCAGCCAAGAAGTGCCCAACTTCGGCTCGCCATCCACAGCCGTGGTGTAAAAGCCCGGCCAATAAAGCCGGATCAGAGCTCCAATCAAGCTCGAAGGCTGGCGGCTCCCTTCAGCATATGTCCAATTGCTGCATAATAATCAAACATTAGTACATATGCCAAAAATGAAACTACATATTTAAAATTACAAAATTAGTAAACTTACTCCTTCTTATTTGGATAAATAAGAGTCTTCTCCTCCTCCGTGGCAGGCTGCTTATCCGCACCGGGGACTCCCGCTTCCCCACGAACTCGCAGCTTCTTCGGTGCCCCTACTCCTCCCTCTACCTCCCCCTCCATCTCCACCTCCACCTCCTCGTCCTCGTCCTCCCCCTCCTCCGGTCTGTACTCCTCCTCCTCCTCCCGTCTGGACTCCGTCTCCCCCTCCTCCCTATACTCTATCTGCAGCTGGGAAGCCACGTCACCAGACGCGGAGGGTGGAGGCTCCAAGTCTACACCTCCCCCGCCACCTCCACCTCGTCCTCGTCCTCGTCCTCCACCTCCACCTCCACCTCCACCTCGTGCCCGGCGCCCTCGTCCTCCAACCGCATCGTCGTCCACGGGGTAGCGCCGATTGCGAATCAAGGATCTACCACTCCGTGTAATCTTCTTGAGCAAGGACGACGACGATTCCTTGCCTTGGCTCATTTTGTCCAATCACCTGCATCGAGAAATAGAAAACAATTAAATCACATATACATAGTAAAAATATAGGCACTTAGCATAAAATCCTGAAATGTAGGCACTTAGCATAAAATGGTGAAACTTGGCATAAAATGTAGAGCATCACTAGGCATGTTCAAAAGAAAAAATACTAAGTATAAAATGGTGAAACTTGCATAAAAATACTAAGATAAAATACTAAGTATAAAGACATCACCTAGAATCATCACTCTCATAATTAGGTGGGTTCTCGTTCTCACTATCCGTATCACTATCACGTGAGTAGTAAATTAGAGGATCTTCGAACGGTGGTGGCTCATCATCGTCTTCATTGTCTGTATGTAGCTTGGTGAGCATGTCTATGTCCTTTAGATCCACCACTGACTCACCACGAGTTTCCGCATTGTTCTCGAGGTCCTCAAAACCACCCATTTGTAAGTCAAAGTCTCCGAAGTCCTCTTGCTCTTGATAGAAAATTCCTTGGTACGTTTTCGGGTCAATGTTGTTATAATCGTCGTCGGACGGCATGGGTAGTTTACCATGTGGCGATACCCTGAACGCGACCTCCCAACCCTTGAGTGCCTCTTTCTGGCATGGGTAAGGCAAATAATAAACTTGCTTGGCTTGGTGAGCCACAATAAAGACATCGGCTCCGCTATAGGTGGTTGAAGGCCTAACTTCAACTAACCCAATGGAAGGGGTACTTTTGTATCCATGGACGGGGTCGAACCAGTGGCATTTGAACACAACGAGCTTGAGTTCTACGTTGGTGCGATTGAACGTCAGCTCGTATACCTTCTCTAACGTTCCGTAGTAGTCTACGGAATCGGCGCCTCGGGTGAAGACCCCGGTATTTACCGTTTTTGCATTCGGCCGACTCTTCTGGTGATCCTCCGTATGGAAGCGATACCCATTCACATCATACTTCTCATATTTCATGACGTTACGGGTAAAACCTTGGGAAACACATCTCAACTCATCCGTCATCTGAACGTTGGGATTAGCTCCCTACAAATACGATACAAATTGTTTTGTGCATTAGATAGGTGTAACGAAAGGGACAAGTCACATATTGCAAGGTAATAGGGAGAGGTTAGAAATTACTTTTTCCATGAACCAAGACACAAATTTTTTCTGTCCGGGAGCACCCTCTTTCAGAAGAGTGTCCAGCTCTCCGATAGATGGTTCCTCCGCTCCAGACCACATTTCATCCGTGAATTCTCTAAAAGAAGAGAATACGTATTAGATCGAAACAGGGTTACTAGTTGGAAAGTAATTTGTACCACCATTTTACCTGATATAATCGACCACTTCCTTCATGTTCGTAAGCACATAGAGCATTATGCAATCTTGCTCTTCCTTGGTCAAGGTATATTTTTCTCGGCCACCTGACTTGCCACCGGGACATTGGAAGAGGAGGAGCTGGGGGTCATGCTTGGGCTCGTCGATATTGTACCGAGATGCCTGGTTATGCATAGTGGGAACTTCAGCAGGATAGTACGTTGTCGCGGCGTCTGCCATCTCCTCAAGACATACTCCCTCAGCTATGCATGCTTCAATCTTAGCTTTATTTCCAGTTTTGTTTCTAATGTACTTGAACTCTCTCTCAATACAAAACTGCCAACGAAACTGCACCGGTCCACCCAAAAGTGCCTCGTTCGCGAGATGCACAACGAGATGTGCCATCGGAGTAAAGAAGCCTGGCGGAAATATCATCTCTAAGTTGCATAGCAACTCCGGCACTAGATCATGCAGCTTCTGAATAATCACAGGACATATCTGCTTAGCACAAAGCGTGCGGAAGAAATGGCTCAACTCCGCGAGCACTCGCCAGACACGCTCGGGTAGATACCCGCGAACCATCACCGGCATCAGCCGCTCAAGCCATATATGATAGTCGTGACTCTTGAGCCCGTTGACTTTTCCCGTTAAAAGATTGACCCCCTTGCTTATATTCGAACAATAACCATCAGGAAACATGACAATGAATTTGAGCCACTTGAATACCTCCTTCTTTTGAATACTGTCAAGGCAGTAGTCAGCGAGCGGTTTAAACCAATTTTTTCGCCGGCGGTCAGGAGCCTGCATATGTAATCTCTTTCTATCACAGAGTTTCTGGACATCGACTCTAGCCTTCACATTATCCTTCGACTTCTCAGGAATGTTCAGGATTGTGTGAAAGAGTGACTCTCCGACATTCTTTTCGGTGTGCATCACATCGATGTTATGGGGAAGTTCGAGATCCTTGTAATAATCAAGCTGCGTCAAGCCTGCCACGTGAGTCCAGTTGTGTGTTGTACCATATCCGACGTATCGTGGGCCATTTCCCCCAGCGGGAACAAGAGCACGTAGCTCGGCATCAACAGCTGCACCATCGAATGTTGGTATCTTTTTTTCTACACGCTCAACTCTGCCCTTCTTGAAGTTCTTTTTGTCTTCTCTAAATCGATGCCTTCTTTTGAGGAACTGTCGATGCATGTCAAACGAGGAATACTTCTTACCCGCGCTTAACCAGAGGAACTCCAATCGGTTCCTGCACACTGGGCATGGCCACTTACCAGCGGTACACCATCCACAGAATAGAGCGTACCCTGGAAGGTCGTGCATGGAGTATTGGAACCAAATTTTCATTAAGAAGTTTTTCTTTGATGCCCGGTCGTATGTGAACGTCCCGTGGTGCCAAGAGTGGTCCAAATCATCCACAAGCGGCTGCATGTAGACACTCAGATTCTTTCCCGGGTATTCTGGCCCTGGAATGATCAGCGACAGAAATATGGTATTCCTTTGCATTAAGACTCCAGGAGGGAGATTGAGCGGAATAACAAACACGGGCCAGGAGCTGTATGAGGCAGTCGACATACCATATGGATTGAATCCATCTGTTGCTATCGCAATCCTGACATTTCGAGCCTCTTTTGCCTCATCGGGGTATTTTGCATCGAAATTCTTCCATGCCTGACCATCAGATGGATGTCCCATCTTTTCCCGTCCATGCTCGTCTGTGTATCTCTTCCCCATCTTGTGCCAAGTCATCTGTTTGGCAGTCTCCTCGGACCAATACAGCCGCTGGATTCTTTTAATGAATGGGAGATACCGAAGAATCTTCATAGCGACTTTCGTCTGCTTCAACTGACCATCGGCTCCCTTTACCTCATGATACCTAGACGCCTTACAAATGGTACAGTACTTGTCATCCGCAAACTGTTTCCAAAACAGAATGCAGCCTTTTGGACAAGAATCTATCTTTGTATAATCCATGTTGAGCCCTTTCAAGACTTTCTTCGCTTCGTGCATGCTTTTAGGAAGACAATGCCCCTCGGGCAACATGTTACCATAGGTTTTCAGATTAGCTTCAAATCCAGCACGGGTGGTGGAGTACCGGGCCTTGTCGGCTAGTGCTTGAGAGATGGCATCGAGTTGAGAAATCTTTGCACCCTCATATAGCGGCCTCTTAGCCGAGCCCATCATTTCAAAGAAGGCCTTCGCAGTTGGCTCGGGTTCATCCGGTTCCTCCGGTTCGGGCTGTTCCTCCACTTGAGGTGGCGAATCAGGCATGTCGGCATCACGGAAATCATCTAACAAGTTCCTAATCCCATCGTACTCAATGCCATTGATCCGCTGGCGCATCACCTCTCCTCTATCACGCTCGTACTGAGCAAAGTCGACAGTCGTCACGTAGTTCTGCATATATCCATGCAACCACATGTGTTTAGTCATTTCAACCTTTCCATGACGATGCCGCCTCCGACAATTAGAGCAAGGGCATAATGGGCGAACCACTGACTTTGAACCACGCGCTAACTCTTTCACTAACATGTTGGTCTTCCATTCCCACTCATCTGTTCTTTCAGTCACGGAAATACGGCCGCTGTACATCCACTCATTACCAGACATCCTCTGCTTTATTGGGAGACAAACAACAACGCATTTCTTAAAATGATAGGACCGTATTTGCATAATATTTATGAGGAAATAACTATTACTTGCATGTTGATGTTTCAAATGCAAGACCTAAACTTTTTCAACGGATACTTTCCATATTCCCAAGAACACTGGGCTCATTTAAAGATGTTGACCTGCAACTTTTAATGAGCGCAGTGCTCCTTGGAATATGAAAAGTACCCGTTGAAAAAGTTTATCTCGTGCATTGAAAAACATCAACATGCAAATAACAGTTATTTTCTCGGTAAAATATTATGCAAATACGTTCATATCATTTCTTAAAATGCAACAAGTTATAATACTTTTTTACAATGTCATCGGATTAATTACGACAAAATTTTATATTTTACAGCATGCAACGGTCCACCTACATGTCTAATAGGTAGGGGCCTAATCCCACCCGGGTATGTGTAGATCGGTTCGTGTCCCATGTTCTACCCCGACCCGAGACGGAATTTCGGCAGCACCTCCCCCCTGTTCTTCAGAATACACGTCTCGAACTTTTCAAGCCGAGAGGGTGTGCATCCGAAGAACAACGGGGGGTGCTGCCGAAATCCGTCTCAGGAAGGAGCAGAACATGGGACACGAACCGAACTACACATACCCGAGCTGTCCAAAACGTGGACAATCCGGAAGAGCTACGGTTATAAATATGCAGAGACGGACAGTCCTGCATATTTATAAATTTGCAACCCTTCCGGACGGGAGACGCCTAGGGTTACGCGACTAAACATGAATGTAAATGTGACATCGGCTCGAAGGCCGGGGCATGAGCAAAGGGTGGAAAGCTGGAGGTGATGGAAATGTAGCTCACCTCAACCGCACAGGGCGAAAGCGAAGACGGTGGAGCAGAAAGGAAGGAGAAACTCGGGGACGTGCACCGGAGCACGCGGGGCCTACGCTGGTGGATGGCGAGACCTAGTCCATCTGAAAACACAGAAACAACATATGTAAGAACATTTTTATCGAGTGGACGATCGAGTGGCATCATCACGGAACATTTGTAAGAACATATGTAAGAACATGAATATTTCACTAGAATAGCATCATCACGGATAAACTCGCCACGCTGACAACCCGGACGCACCACCGTGGGCACCACTATCCTCGGCGCCGTGAGGGCGGCCGTGGACCCGTCGACGTCCGTGGTGTTCGCCGAGAACCCGGGCGGACTTCGTCAAGAACGGCGGCTATTTTGTGCCATGGTCGTGACTCGTGAGTCGTGACGGCGCCTCCATCACTCCATCACGACGAGCGGTGAGGTGGGGGAGGTCACGGTGCAGTCTCCCTCGTCGGCGGCCTTACCTCCCTGCGGCGACCCTAGTCGCAAATCCCCTTTCTCCCACTCGGAGCGGCGGTCCATCGCCCGCCCACTATGTCCTCGCCGACGAGATCCTGGAGGAGATCTTCGTCTGCCTGCCCACCCCGGCCGCGCTCGCCCGCGTCTCAACCACCTGCCCCCGTTTCCGCCACATCATCACCCACAGCTCCTTCCTCCCCCGCTACCGCAAACGCCACCCGCCACCGCTCCTCGGGCTCGTGGACAAAGATGGCTTCCACCCAGCCGAGGCGCCCCTAAACTAATTTTTCTAACCTAATTTTTCTAAACTAATTTTTCTAACCTAATTTTTCTAAACTAATTTTTTTCTAACCTAACTATAGTAATTTCTAATTCCTATATTTCTAATAAAAAGAAAAACAAAAAAACAGTAGAAAAAAAGGTGAAACTCACCTTCTTCTTCGGGCAGGGGAGGCCGAGGCGGCGCCGGAGGGGAGGCAGAGGGAGGAGGTGGGCGCCGGGAGGGAGGAGCCGGGAGGGAGGAGGTGGGCGCCGGGAGGGAGGAGTGGGTGCCGGAGTGAGGAGGTGGGCGGCGCCGAAGAGGAGGTAGGGGAGGCAGAGGGCGCGTGAGGGGAGGGAGGGGAGGCAGAGGGCGCCGGAGGGGAGGGAGGGAGGGGCGCAGGGCGGAGGGCGGGGGCGGAGGCGCCGGAGCGCGGGAGAACGACGGAGGCGCGGGCGGAGGGCGGAGGGCGGGGGCGGAGGCGCCGGAGCGCGGGACAACGACGGGGGCGCGGGCGGAGGGCGGAGGGCGGAGGGCGGGGGCGGAGGGCGGGGGAGGCGAACGGCGGCGGCGCGTACTGGCGGCGGGGAGGAGGGGATCGTGCGGCGGCGGGGCGGAGGGGATCGTGCGCGTGGGAGGAGATTCTGCGGGAGGAGGAGACCGTGCGGGTCAACGCGACCGGATAACGTCCGCGCGCCTGTGCCGACGGCAATGCCGTCGGCACAAGTGCACAAGTTTTTTTTTTTCAAATGTGCCGACGGCAATGCCGTCGGCACAAGTGCACAAGTTTTTTTTTTTCAAATGTTTATTAGTTCAATTAGTTCAATAATATACTCAACATTTTTTTAAATGTTTATTAGTTCAATTAGTTTTATATGATTACTCCCTATATGAAATAATAGTATTGTTAATATATTTGACAAATACACGTATTAATATTTTCTCCGAGTGCATTTAGGGTTAAATATGGAATGATAATATTATTCATTTTTGAGTAGCTTATATTTTTCTCTCTAATATAAATATGGGAACTATTCATGTGGAGGTATAACAAAAATTCCAAATAGGTGAAACCATAGACCCGCAGGAGAAATACCGGACTTATACGGAAACACGCGGTAACTGCGTCGAAAGGGGGTAGCATTGTGGAACTAGGTGCTTGCTTGTGTTAGGGTAGGCCATAGGAACATAAAACAACAAGGTAGAACCCACCTCTTCGGAAGATTCACGACATTTCGTCCGATACGGGGGTTTCACCCTATAAGCGCGTGTAAACTCACGAGAGAGAAGTGGATGCCGGTGAAGCGGCCCACACCCCGGAGTGAAATCTTTGCCATAAAAAGCACACAACACACCTATAATAACATGCTATGGCACAAACTTGCTTGTGTTGGGGTCCAGACGCTCCGGAGCCCCCCCTCCGGTGAAACCCTAGACCCGCAGGAGAAATACCGGACTTATACGGAAACACGCGGTAATGGCGTCGAAAGGGGGTAGCATTGTGGAACTAGGTGATTGGTTGTGTTAGGGTAGGCCCTAGGAACATAAAACAACAAGGTAGAACCCACCTCTTCGGAAGATTCACGACGTTTCGTCCGATACGGGGGTTTCACCCTATAAGCGCGTGTAAACTCACGAGAGAGAAGTGGATGCCGGTGAAGCGGCCCACACCCCGGAGTGAAATCTTTGCCATCAAAAGCACACAACACACCTATAATAACATGCTATGGCATAAACTTGCTTGTGTTGGGGTCCAGACGCTCCGGATCCCCCCCTCCGGTGAAACCCTAGACCCGCAGGAGAAATACCGGACTTATACGGAAACACGCGGTAACGGCGTCGAAAGGGGGTAGCATTGTGGAACTAGGTGATTGGTTGTGTTAGGGTAGGCCATAGGAACATAAAACAACAAGGTAGAACCCACCTCTTCGGAAGATTCACGACGTTTCGTCCGATACGGGGGTTTCACCCTATAAGCGCGTGTAAACTCACGAGAGAGAAGTGGATGCCGGTGAAGCGGCCCACACCCCGGAGTGAAATCTTTGCCATCAAAAGCACACAACACACCTATAATAACATGCTATGGCATAAACTTGCTTGTGTTGGGGTCCAGACGCTCCGGATCCACCCCTCCGGTGAAACCCTAGACCCGCAGGAGAAATACCGGACTTATACGGAAACACGCGGTAACGGCATCGAAAGGGGGTAGCATTGTGGAACTAGGTGATTGGTTGTGTTATGGTAGGCCATAGGAACATAAAACAACAAGGTAGAACCCACCTCTTCGGAAGATTCACGACGTTTCGTCCGATACGGGGGTTTCACCCTATAAGCGCGTGTAAACTCACGAGAGAGAAGTGGATGCCGGTGAAGCGGCCCACACCACGGAGTGAAATCTTTGCCATCAAAAGCACACAACACACCTATAATAACATGCTATGGCATAAACTTGCTTGTGTTGGGGTCCAGACGCTCCGGATCCACCCCTCCGGTGAAACCCTAGACCCGCAGGAGAAATACCGGACTTATACGGAAACACGCGGTAACTGCGTCGAAAGGGGGTAGCATTGTGGAACTAGGTGCTTGCTTGTGTTAGGGTAGGCCATAGGAACATAAAACAACAAGGTATAACCCATCTCTTCGGAAGATTCACGACGTTTCGTCCGATACGGGGGTTTCACCCTATAAGCGCTTGTAAACTCACGAGAGAGAAGTGGATGCCGGTGAAGCGGCCCACACCCCGGAGTGAAATATTTGCCATCAAAAGCACACAACACACCTATAATAACATGCTATGGCATAAACATGCTTGTGTTGGGGTCCAGACGCTCCGGATCCACCCCTCCGGTGAAACCCTAGACCCGCAGGAGAAATACCGGACTTATACGGAAACACGCGGTAACGGCGTCGAAAGGGGGTAGCATTGTGGAACTAGGTGATTGGTTGTGTTAGGGTAGGCCATAGGAACATAAAACAACAAGGTAGAACCCACCTCTTCGGAAGATTCACGACGTTTCGTCCGATACGGGGGTTTCACCCTATAAGCGCGTGTAAACTCACGAGAGAGAAGTGGATGCCGGTGAAGAGGCCCACACCCCGGAGTGAAATCTTTGCCATCAAAAGCACACAACACACCTATAATAACATGCTATGGCATAAACTTGCTTGTGTTGGGGTCTAGACGCTCCGGATCCCCCCCTCCGGTGAAACCCTAGACCCGCAGGAGAAATACCGGACTTATACGGAAACACGCGGTAACGGCGTCGAAAGGGGGTAGCATTGTGGAACTAGGTGATTGGTTGTGTTAGGGTAGGCCATAGGAACATAAAACAACAAGGTAGAACCCACCTGTTCGGAAGATTCACGACGTTTCGTCCGATACGGGGGTTTCACCCTATAAGCGCGTGTAAACTCACGAGAGAGAAGTGGATGCCGGTGAAGCGGCCCACACCCCGGAGTGAAATCTTTGCCATCAAAAGCACACAACACACCTATAATAACATGCTATGGCATAAACTTGCTTGTGTTGGGGTCCAGACGCTCCGGATCCACCCCTCCGGTGAAACCCTAGACCCGCAGGAGAAATACCGGACTTATACGGAAACACGCGGTAACGGCGTCGAAAGGGGGTAGCATTGTGGAACTAGGTGATTGGTTGTGTTAGGGTAGGCCATAGGAACATAAAACAACAAGGTAGAACCCACCTCTTCGGAAGATTCACGACGTTTCGTCCGATACGGGGGTTTCACCCTATAAGCGCTTGTAAACTCACGAGAGAGAAGTGGATGCCGGTGAAGCGGCCCACACCACGGAGTGAAATCTTTGCCATCAAAAGCACACAACACACCTATAATAACATGCTATGGCATAAACTTGCTTGTGTTGGGGTCCAGACGCTCCGGATCCACCCCTCCGGTGAAACCCTAGACCCGCAGGAGAAATACCGGACTTATACGGAAACACGCGGTAACTGCGTCGAAAGGGGGTAGCATTGTGGAACTAGGTGCTTGCTTGTGTTAGGGTAGGCCATAGGAACATAAAACAACAAGGTATAACCCATCTCTTCGGAAGATTCACGACGTTTCGTCCGATACGGGGGTTTCACCCTATAAGCGCTTGTAAACTCACGAGAGAGAAGTGGATGCCGGTGAAGCGGCCCACACCCCGGAGTGAAATCTTTGCCATCAAAAGCACACAACACACCTATAATAACATGCTATGGAATAAACTTGCTTGTGTTGGGGTCCAGACGCTCCGGATCCACCCCTCCGGTGAAACCCTAGACCCGCAGGAGAAATACCGGACTTATACGGAAACACGCGGTAACGGCGTCGAAAGGGGGTAGCATTGTGGAACTAGGTGATTGGTTGTGTTAGGGTAGGCCATAGGAACATAAAACAACAAGGTACAACCCACCTCTTCGGAAGATTCACGACGTTTCGTCCGATACGGGGGTTTCACCCTATAAGCGCGTGTAAACTCACGAGAGAGAAGTGGATGCCGGTGAAGAGGCCCACACCCCGGAGTGAAATCTTTGCCATCAAAAGCACACAACACACCTATAATAACATGCTATGGCATAAACTTGCTTGTGTTGGGGTCCAGACGCTCCGGATCCCCCCCTCCGGTGAAACCCTAGACCCGCAGGAGAAATACCGGACTTATACGGAAACACGCGGTAACGGCGTCGAAAGGGGGTAGCATTGTGGAACTAGGTGATTGGTTGTGTTAGGGTAGGCCATAGGAACATAAAACAACAAGGTAGAACCCACCTCTTCGGAAGATTCACGACGTTTCGTCCGATACGGGGGTTTCACCCTATAAGCGCGTGTAAACTCACGAGAGAGAAGTGGATGCCGGTGAAGCGGCCCACACCCCGGAGTGAAATCTTTGCCATCAAAAGCACACAACACACCTATAATAACATGCTATGGCATAAACTTGCTTGTGTTGGGGTCCAGACGCTCCGGATCCACCCCTCCGGTGAAACCCTAGACCCGCAGGAGAAATACCGGACTTATACGGAAACACGCGGTAACGGCGTCGAAAGGGGGTAGCATTGTGGAACTAGGTGATTGGTTGTGTTAGGGTAGGCCATAGGAACATAAAACAACAAGGTAGAACCCACCTCTTCGGAAGATTCACGACGTTTCGTCCGATACGGGGGTTTCAGCCTATAAGCGCTTGTAAACTCACGAGAGAGAAGTGGATGCCGGTGAAGCGGCCCACACCACGGAGTGAAATCTTTGCCATCAAAAGCACACAACACACCTATAATAACATGCTATGGCATAAACTTTCTTGTGTTGGGGTCCAGACGCTCCGGATCCACCCCTCCGGTGAAACCCTAGACCCGCAGGAGAAATACCGGACTTATACGGAAACACGCGGTAACTGCGTCGAAAGGGGGTAGCATTGTGGAACTAGGTGCTTGATTGTGTTAGGGTAGGCCATAGGAACATAAAACAACAAGGTATAACCCATCTCTTCGAAAGATTCACGACGTTTCGTCCGATACGGGGGTTTCACCCTATAAGCGCTTGTAAACTCACGAGAGAGAAGTGGATGCCGGTGAAGCGGCCCACACCCCGGAGTGAAATCTTTGCCATCAAAAGCACACAACACACCTATAATAACATGCTATGGAATAAACTTGCTTGTGTTGGGGTCCAGACGCTCCGGATCCACCCCTCCGGTGAAACCCTAGACCCGCAGGAGAAATACCGGACTTATACGGAAACACGCGGTAACGGCGTCGAAAGGGGGTAGCATTGTGGAACTAGGTGATTGGTTGTGTTAGGGTAGGCCATAGGAACATAAAACAACAAGGTACAACCCACCTCTTCGGAAGATTCACGACGTTTCGTCCGATACGGGGGTTTCACCCTAAAAGAGCGTGTAAACTCACGAGAGAGAAGTGGATGCCGGTGAAGCGGCCCACACCCCGGAGTGAAATCTTTGCCATCAAAAGCACACAACACACCTATAATAACATGCTATGGCATAAACTTGCTTGTGTTGGGGTCCAGACGCTCCGGATCCCCCCCTCCGGTGAAACCCTAGACCCGCGGGAGAAATACCGGACTTATACGGAAACACGCGGTAACGGCGTCGAAAGGGGGTAGCATTGTGGAACTAGGTGATTGGTTGTGTTAGGGTAGGCCATAGGAACATAAAACAACAAGGTAGAACCCACCTCTTCGGAAGATTCACGACGTTTCGTCCGATACGGGGGTTTCACCCTATAAGCGCGTGTAAACTCACGAGAGAGAAGTGGATGCCGGTGAAGCGGCCCACACCCCGGAGTGAAATCTTTGCCATAAAAAGCACACAACACACCTATAATAACATGCTATGGCATAAACTTGCTTGTGTTGGGGTCCAGATGCTCCGGATCCCACCCTCCGGTGAAACCCTAGACCCGCAGGAGAAATACCGGACTTATACGGAAACACGCGGTAACGGCGTCGAAAGAGGGTAGAATTGTGGAACTAGGTGATTGGTTGTGTTAGGCTAGGCCATAGGAACATAAAACAACAAGGTAGAACCCACCTCTTCGGAAGATTCACGACGTTTCGTCCGATACGGGGGTTTCACCCTATAAGCGCGTGTAAACTCACGAGAGAGAAGTGGATGCCGGTGAAGCGGCCCACACCACGGAGTGAAATCTTTGCCATCAAAAGCACACAACACACCTATAATAACATGCTATGGCATAAACTTGCTTGTGTTGGGGTCCAGACGCTCCGGATCCACCCCTCCGGTGAAACCCTAGACCCGCAGGAGAAATACCGGACTTATACGGAAACACGTGGTAACTGCGTCGAAAGGGGGTAGCATTGTGGAACTAGGTGCTTGCTTGTGTTAGGGTAGGCCATAGGAACATAAAACAACAAGGTATAACCCATCTCTTCGGAAGATTCACGACGTTTCGTCCGATACGGGGGTTTCACCCTATAAGCGCTTGTAAACTCACGAGAGAGAAGTGGATGCCGGTGAAGCGGCCCACACCCCAGAGTGAAATCTTTGCCATCAAAAGCACACAACACACCTATAATAACATGCTATGGAATAAACTTGCTTGTGTTGGGGTTCAGACGCTCCGGATCCACCCCTCCGGTGAAACCCTAGACCCGCGGGAGAAATACCGGACTTATACGGAAACACGCGGTAACTGCGTCGAAAGGGGGTAGCATTGTGGAACTAGGTGATTGGTTGTGTTAGGGTAGGCCATAGGAACATAAAACAACAAGGTACAACCCACCTCTTCGGAAGATTCACGACGTTTCGTCCGATACGGGGGTTTCACCCTAAAAGAGCGTGTAAACTCACGAGAGAGAAGTGGATGCCGGTGAAGCGGCCCACACCCCGGAGTGAAATCTTTGCCATCAAAAGCACACAACACACCTATAATAACATGCTATGGCATAAACTTGCTTGTGTTGGGGTCCAGACGCTCCGGATCCCCCCCTCCGGTGAAACCCTAGACCCGCAGGAGAAATACCGGACTTATACGGAAACACGCGGTAACGGCGTCGAAAGGGGGTAGCATTGTGGAACTAGGTGATTGGTTGTGTTAGGGTAGGCCATAGGAACATAAAACAACAAGGTAGAACCCACCTCTTCGGAAGATTCACGACGTTTCGTCCGATACGGGGGTTTCACCCTATAAGCGCGTGTAAACTCACGAGAGAGAAGTGGATGCCGGTGAAGCGGCCCACACCCCGGAGTGAAATCTTTGCCATAAAAAGCACACAACACACCTATAATAACATGCTATGGCATAAACTTGCTTGTGTTGGGGTCCAGATGCTCCGGATCCCCCCCTCCGGTGAAACCCTAGACCCGCAGGAGAAATACCGGACTTATACGGAAACACGCGGTAACGGCGTCGAAAGAGGGTAGAATTGTGGAACTAGGTGATTGGTTGTGTTAGGGTAGGCCATAGGAACATAAAACAACAAGGTAGAACCCACCTCTTCGGAAGATTCACGACGTTTCGTCCGATACGGGGGTTTCACCCTATAAGCGCGTGTAAACTCACGAGAGAGAAGTGGATGCCGGTGAAGCGGCCCACACCACGGAGTGAAATCTTTGCCATCAAAAGCACACAACACACCTATAATAACATGCTATGGCATAAACTTGCTTGTGTTGGGGTCCAGACGCTCCGGATCCACCCCTCCGGTGAAACCCTAGACCCGCAGGAGAAATACCGGACTTATACGGAAACACGTGGTAACTGCGTCGAAAGGGGGTAGCATTGTGGAACTAGGTGCTTGCTTGTGTTAGGGTAGGCCATAGGAACATAAAACAACAAGGTATAA
Source organism: Alopecurus myosuroides (assembly GCA_028641055.1). Lineage (NCBI taxonomy): Eukaryota > Viridiplantae > Streptophyta > Magnoliopsida > Poales > Poaceae > Alopecurus > Alopecurus myosuroides. The sequence goes on from CM054063.1 coordinate 339,628,896, forward strand.
CCCATCTCTTCGGAAGATTCACGACGTTTCGTCCGATACGGGGGTTTCACCCTATAAGCGCTTGTAAACTCACGAGAGAGAAGTGGATGCCGGTGAAGCGGCCCACACCCCAGAGTGAAATCTTTGCCATCAAAAGCACACAACACACCTATAATAACATGCTATGGAATAAACTTGCTTGTGTTGGGGTTCAGACGCTCCGGATCCACCCCTCCGGTGAAACCCTAGACCCGCGGGAGAAATACCGGACTTATACGGAAACACGCGGTAACGGCGTCGAAAGGGGGTAGCATTGTGGAACTAGGTGATTGGTTGTGTTAGGGTAGGCCATAGGAACATAAAACAACAAGGTAGAACCCACCTCTTCGGAAGATTCACGACGTTTCGTCCGATACGGGGGTTTCACCCTATAAGCGCGTGTAAACTCACGAGAGAGAAGTGGATGCCGGTGAAGCGGCCCACACCCCGGAGTGAAATCTTTGCCATCAAAAGCACACAACACACCTATAATAACATGCTATGGCATAAACTTGCTTGTGTTGGGGTCCAGACGCTCCGGATCCCCCCCTCCGGTGAAACCCTAGACCCGCAGGAGAAATACCGGACTTATACGGAAACACGCGGTAACGGCGTCGAAAGGGGGTAGCATTGTGGAACTAGGTGATTGGTTGTGTTAGGGTAGGCCATAGGAACATAAAACAACAAGGTAGAACCCACCTCTTCGGAAGATTCACGACGTTTCGTCCGATACGGGGGTTTCACCCTATAAGCGCGTGTAAACTCACGAGAGAGAAGTGGATGCCGGTGAAGCGGCCCACACCCCGGAGTGAAATCTTTGCCATCAAAAGCACACAACACACCTATAATAACATGCTATGGCATAAACTTGCTTGTGTTGGGGTCTAGACGCTCCGGATCCACCCCTCCGGTGAAACCCTAGACCCGCAGGAGAAATACCGGACTTATACGGAAACACGCGGTAACGGCGTCGAAAGGGGGTAGCATTGTGGAACTAGGTGATTGGTTGTGTTAGGGTAGGCCATAGGAACATAAAACAACAAGGTAGAACCCACCTCTTCGGAAGATTCACGACGTTTCGTCCGATACGGGGGTTTCACCCTATAAGCGCGTGTAAACTCACGAGAGAGAAGTGGATGCCGGTGAAGCGGCCCACACCACGGAGTGAAATCTTTGCCATCAAAAGCACACAACACACCTATAATAACATGCTATGGCATAAACTTGCTTGTGTTGGGGTCCAGACGCTCCGGATCCACCCCTCCGGTGAAACCCTAGACCCGCAGGAGAAATACCGGACTTATACGGAAACACGCGGTAACTGCGTCGAAAGGGGGTAGCATTGTGGAACTAGGTGCTTGCTTGTGTTAGGGTAGGCCATAGGAACATAAAACAACAAGGTATAACCCATCTCTTCGGAAGATTCACGACGTTTCGTCCGATACGGGGGTTTCACCCTATAAGCGCTTGTAAACTCACGAGAGAGAAGTGGATGCCGGTGAAGCGGCCCACACCCCGGAGTGAAATCTTTGCCATCAAAAGCACACAACACACCTATAATAACATGCTATGGAATAAACTTGCTTGTGTTGGGGTCCAGACGCTCCGGATCCACCCCTCCGGTGAAACCCTAGACCCGCAGGAGAAATACCGGACTTATACGGAAACACGCGGTAACGGCGTCGAAAGGGGGTAGCATTGTGGAACTAGGTGATTGGTTGTGTTAGGGTAGGCCATAGGAACATAAAACAACAAGGTACAACCCACCTCTTCGGAAGATTCACGACGTTTCGTCCGATACGGGGGTTTCACCCTATAAGCGCGTGTAAACTCACGAGAGAGAAGTGGATGCCGGTGAAGCGGCCCACACCCCGGAGTGAAATCTTTGCCATCAAAAGCACACAACACACCTATAATAACATGCTATGGCATAAACTTGCTTGTGTTGGGGTCCAGACGCTCCGGATCCCCCCCTCCGGTGAAACCCTAGACCCGCAGGAGAAATACCGGACTTATACGGAAACACGCGGTAACAGCGTCGAAAGGGGGTAGCATTGTGGAACTAGGTGATTGGTTGTGTTAGGGTAGGCCATAGGAACATAAAACAACAAGGTAGAACCCACCTCTTCGGAAGATTCACGACGTTTCGTCCGATACGGGGGTTTCACCCTATAAGCGCGTGTGAACTCACGAGAGAGAAGTGGATGCCGGTGAAGCGGCCCACACCCCGGAGTGAAATCTTTGCCATCAAAAGCACACAACACACCTATAATAACATGCTATGGCATAAAATTGCTTGTGTTGGGGTCCAGACGCTCCGGATCCACCCCTCCGGTGAAACCCTAGACCCGCAGGAGAAATACCGGACTTATACGGAAACACGCGGTAACGGCGTCGAAAGGGGGTAGCATTGTGGAACTAGGTGATTGGTTGTGTTAGGGTAGGCCATAGGAACATAAAACAACAAGGTAGAACCCACCTCTTCGGAAGATTCACGACGTTTCGTCCGATACGGGGGTTTCACCCTATAAGCGCGTGTAAACTCACGAGAGAGAAGTGGATGCCGGTGAAGCGGCCCACACCCCGGAGTGAAATCTTTGCCATCAAAAGCACACAACACACCTATAATAACATGATATGGCATAAACTTGCTTGTGTTGGGGTCCAGACGCTCCGGATCCACCCCTCCGGTGAAACCCTAGACCCGCAGGAGAAATACCGGACTTATACGGAAACACGCGGTAACGGCGTCGAAAGGGGGTAGCATTGTGGAACTAGGGGATTGGTTGTGTTAGGGTAGGCCATAGGAACATAAAACAACAAGGTAGAACCCACCTCTTCGGAAGATTCACGACGTTTCGTCCGATACGGGGGTTTCACCCTATAAGCGCGTGTAAACTCACGAGAGAGAAGTGGATGCCGGTGAAGCGGCCCACACCCCGGAGTGAAATCTTTGCCATCAAAAGCACACAACACACCTATAATAACATGCTATGGCATAAACTTGCTTGTGTTGGGGTCCAGACGCTCCGGATCCACCCCTCCGGTGAAACCCTAGACCCGCAGGAGAAATACCGGACTTATACGGAAACACGCGGTAACGGCGTCGAAAGGGGGTAGCATTGTGGAACTAGGTGATTGGTTGTGTTAGGGTAGGCCATAGGAACATAAAACAACAAGGTACAACCCACCTCTTCGGAAGATTCACGACGTTTCGTCCGATACGGGGGTTTCACCCTATAAGCGCGTGTAAACTCACGAGAGAGAAGTGGATGCCGGTGAAGCGGCCCACACCCCGGAGTGAAATCTTTGCCATCAAAATCACACAACACACCTATAATAACATTCTATGGCATAAACTTGCTTGTGTTGGGGTCCATACGCTCCGGATCCACCCCTCCGGTGAAACCCTAGACCCGCAGGAGAAATACCGGACTTATACGGAAACACGCGGTAACGGCGTCGAAAGGGGGTAGCATTGTGGAACTAGGTGATTGGTTGTGTTAGGGTAGGCCATAGGAACATAAAACAACAAGTTAGAACCCACCTCTTCGGAAGATTCACGACGTTTCGTCCGATACGGGGGTTTCACCCTATAAGCGCGTGTAAACTCACGAGAGAGAAGTGGATGCCGGTGAAGCGGCCCACACCCCGGAGTGAAATCTTTGCCATCAAAAGCACACAACACACCTATAATAACATGCTATGGCATAAACTTGCTTGTGTTGGGGTCCAGACGCTCCGGATCCACCCCTCCGGTGAAACCCTAGACCCGCAGGAGAAATACCGGACTTATACGGAAACACGCGGTAACGGCGTCGAAAGGGGCTAGCATTGTGGAACTAGGTGATTGGTTGTGTTAGGGTAGGCCATAGGAACATAAAACAACAAGGTAGAACCCACCTCTTTGGAAGATTCACGACGTTTCGCCCGATACGGGGGTTTCACCCTATAAGCGCGTGTAAACTCACGAGAGAGAAGTGGATGCCGGTGAAGCGGCCCACACCCCGGAGTGAAATCTTTGCCATCAAAAGCACACAACACACCTATAATAACATGCTATGGCATAAACTTGCTTGTGTTGGGGTCCAGACGCTCCGGATCCACCCCTCCGGTGAAACCCTAGACCCGCAGGAGAAATACCGGACTTATACGGAAACACGCGGTAACGGCGTCGAAAGGGGGTAGCATTGTGGAACTAGGTGATTTGTTGTGTTAGGGTAGGCCATAGGAACATAAAACAACAAGGTAGAACCCACCTCTTCGGAAGATTCACGACGTTTCGTGCGATACGGGGGTTTCACCCTATAAGCGCGTGTAAACTCACGAGAGAGAAGTGGATGCCGGTGAAGCGGCCCACACCCCGGAGTGAAATCTTTGCCATCAAAAGCACACAACACACCTATAATAACATTCTATGGCATAAACTTTCTTGTGTTGGGGTCCAGACGCTCCGGATCCACCCCTCCGGTGAAACCCTAGACCCGCAGGAGAAATACCGGACTTATACGGAAACACGCGGTAACGGCGTCGAAAGGGGGTAGCATTGTGGAACTAGGTGATTGGTTGTGTTAGGGTAGGCCATAGGAACATAAAACAACAAGGTAGAACCCACCTCTTCGGAAGATTCACGACGTTTCGTCCGATACGGGGGTTTCACCCTATAAGCGCGTGTAAACTCACGAGAGAGAAGTGGATGCCGGTGAAGCGGCCCACACCCCGGAGTGAAATCTTTGCCATCAAAAGCACACAACACACCTATAATAACATGCTATGGCATAAACTTGCTTGTTTTGGGGTCCAGACGCTCCGGATCCACCCCTCCGGTGAAACCCTAGACCCGCAGGAGAAATACCGGACTTATACGGAAACACGCGGTAACGGCGTCGAAAGGGGGTAGCATTGTGGAACTAGGTGATTGGTTGTGTTAGGGTAGGCCATAGGAACATAAAACAAAAAGTTAGAACCCACCTCTTCGGAAGATTCACGACGTTTCGTCCGATACGGGGGTTTCACCCTATAAGCGCGTGTAAACTCACGAGAGAGAAGTGGATGCCGGTGAAGCGGCCCACACCCCGGAGTGAAATCTTTGCCATCAAAAGCACACAACACACCTATAATAACATGCTATGGCATAAACTTGCTTGTGTTGGGGTCCAGACGCTCCGGATCCACCCCTCCAGTGAAACCCTAGACCCGCAGGAGAAATACCGGACTTATACGGAAACATGCGGTAACGGCGTCGAAAGGGGGTAGCATTGTGGAACTAGGTGATTGGTTGTGTTAGGGTAGGCCATAGGAACATAAAACAACAAGGTAGAACCCACCTCTTCGGAAGATTCACGGCGTTTCGTCCGATACGGGGGTTTCACCCTATAAGCGCGTGTAAACTCACGAGAGAGAAGTGGATGCCGGTGAAGCGGCCCACACCCCGGAGTGAAATATTTGCCATCAAAAGCACACAACACACCTATAATAACATGCTATGGCATAAACTTGCTTGTGTTGGGGTCCAGACGCTCCGAATCCACCCCTCCGGTGAAACCCTAGACCCGCAGGAGAAATACCGGACTTATACGGAAACACGCGGTAACGGCGTCGAAAGGGGCTAGCATTGTGGAACTAGGTGATTGGTTGTGTTAGGGTAGGCCATAGGAACATAAAACAACAAGGTAGAACCCACCTCTTCGGAAGATTCACGACGTTTCGTCCGATACGGGGGTTTCACCCTATAAGCGCGTGTAAACTCACGAGAGAGAAGTGGATGCCGGTGAAGCGGCCCACACCCCGGAGTGAAATCTTTGCCATCAAAAGCACACAACACACCTATAATAACATGCTATGGCATAAACTTGCTTGTGTTGGGGTCCAGACGCTCCGGATCCACCCCTCCGGTGAAACCCTAGACCCGCAGGAGAAATACCGGACTTATACGGAAACACGCGGTAACGGCGTCGAAAGGGGCTAGCATTGTGGAACTAGGTGATTGGTTGTGTTAGGGTAGGCCATAGGAACATAAAACAACAAGGTAGAACCCACCTCTTTGGAAGATTCACGACGTTTCGCCCGATACGGGGGTTTCACCCTATAAGCGCGTGTAAACTCACGAGAGAGAAGTGGATGCCGGTGAAGCGGCCCACACCCCGGAGTGAAATCTTTGCCATCAAAAGCACACAACACACCTATAATAACATGCTATGGCATAAACTTGCTTGTGTTGGGGTCCAGACGCTCCGGATCCACCCCTCCGGTGAAACCCTAGACCCGCAGGAGAAATACCGGACTTATACGGAAACACGCGGTAACGGCGTCGAAAGGGGGTAGCATTGTGGAACTAGGTGATTTGTTGTGTTAGGGTAGGCCATAGGAACATAAAACAACAAGGTAGAACCCACCTCTTCGGAAGATTCACGACGTTTCGTGCGATACGGGGGTTTCACCCTATAAGCGCGTGTAAACTCACGAGAGAGAAGTGGATGCCGGTGAAGCGGCCCACACCCCGGAGTGAAATCTTTGCCATCAAAAGCACACAACACACCTATAATAACATTCTATGGCATAAACTTTCTTGTGTTGGGGTCCAGACGCTCCGGATCCACCCCTCCGGTGAAACCCTAGACCCGCAGGAGAAATACCGGACTTATACGGAAACACGCGGTAACGGCGTCGAAAGGGGGTAGCATTGTGGAACTAGGTGATTGGTTGTGTTAGGGTAGGCCATAGGAACATAAAACAACAAGGTAGAACCCACCTCTTCGGAAGATTCACGACGTTTCGTCCGATACGGGGGTTTCACCCTATAAGCGCGTGTAAACTCACGAGAGAGAAGTGGATGCCGGTGAAGCGGCCCACACCCCGGAGTGAAATCTTTGCCATCAAAAGCACACAACACACCTATAATAACATGCTATGGCATAAACTTGCTTGTTTTGGGGTCCAGACGCTCCGGATCCACCCCTCCGGTGAAACCCTAGACCCGCAGGAGAAATACCGGACTTATACGGAAACACGCGGTAACGGCGTCGAAAGGGGGTAGCATTGTGGAACTAGGTGATTGGTTGTGTTAGGGTAGGCCATAGGAACATAAAACAAAAAGTTAGAACCCACCTCTTCGGAAGATTCACGACGTTTCGTCCGATACGGGGGTTTCACCCTATAAGCGCGTGTAAACTCACGAGAGAGAAGTGGATGCCGGTGAAGCGGCCCACACCCCGGAGTGAAATCTTTGCCATCAAAAGCACACAACACACCTATAATAACATGCTATGGCATAAACTTGCTTGTGTTGGGGTCCAGACGCTCCGGATCCACCCCTCCAGTGAAACCCTAGACCCGCAGGAGAAATACCGGACTTATACGGAAACATGCGGTAACGGCGTCGAAAGGGGGTAGCATTGTGGAACTAGGTGATTGGTTGTGTTAGGGTAGGCCATAGGAACATAAAACAACAAGGTAGAACCCACCTCTTCGGAAGATTCACGGCGTTTCGTCCGATACGGGGGTTTCACCCTATAAGCGCGTGTAAACTCACGAGAGAGAAGTGGATGCCGGTGAAGCGGCCCACACCCCGGAGTGAAATATTTGCCATCAAAAGCACACAACACACCTATAATAACATGCTATGGCATAAACTTGCTTGTGTTGGGGTCCAGACGCTCCGAATCCACCCCTCCGGTGAAACCCTAGACCCGCAGGAGAAATACCGGACTTATACGGAAACACGCGGTAACGGCGTCGAAAGGGGCTAGCATTGTGGAACTAGGTGATTGGTTGTGTTAGGGTAGGCCATAGGAACATAAAACAACAAGGTAGAACCCACCTCTTCGGAAGATTCACGACGTTTCGTCCGATACGGGGGTTTCACCCTATAAGCGCGTGTAAACTCACGAGAGAGAAGTGGATGCCGGTGAAGCGGCCCACACCCCGGAGTGAAATCTTTGCCATCAAAAGCACACAACACACCTATAATAACATGCTATGGCATAAACTTGCTTGTGTTGGGGTCCAGACGCTCCGGATCCACCCCTCCGGTGAAACCCTAGACCCGCAGGAGAAATACCGGACTTATACGGAAACACGCGGTAACGGCGTCGAAAGGGGGTAGCATTGTGGAACTAGGTGATTGGTTGTGTTAGGGTAGGCCATAGGAACATAAAACAACAAGGTAGAACCCACCTCTTCGGAAGATTCACGACGTTTCGTCCGATACGGGGGTTTCACCCTATAAGCGCGTGTAAACTCACAAGAGAGAAGTGGATGCCGGTGAAGCGGCCCACAACCCGGAGTGAAATCTTTGCCATCAAAAGCACACAACACACCTATAATAACATGCTATGGCATAAACTTGCTTGTGTTGGGGTCCAGACGCTCCGGATCCACCCCTCCGGTGAAACCCTAGACCCGCAGGAGAAATACCGGACTTATACGGAAACACGCGGTAACGGCGTCGAAAGGGGGTAGCATTGTGGAACTAGGTGATTGGTTGTGTTAGGGTAGGCCATAGGAACATAAAACAACAAGGTAGAACCCACCTCTTCGGAAGATTCACGACGTTTCGTCCGATACGGGGGTTTCACCCTATAAGCGCGTGTAAACTCACGAGAGAGAAGTGGATGCCGGTGAAGCGGCCCACACCCCGGAGTGAAATCTTTGCCATCAAAAGCACACAACACACCTATAATAACATTCTATGGCATAAACTTGCTTGTGTTGGGGTCCAGACGCTCCGGATCCACCCCTCCGGTGAAACCCTAGACCCGCAGGAGAAATACCGGACTTATACGGAAACACGCGGTAGCGGCGTCGAAAGGGGGTAGCATTGTGGAACTAGGTGATTGGTTGTGTTAGGGTAGGCCATAGGAACATAAAACAACAAGTTAGAACCCACCTCTTCGGAAGATTCACGACGTTTCGTCCGATACGGGGGTTTCACCCTATAAGCGCGTGTAAACTCACGAGAGAGAAGTGGATGCCGGTGAAGCGGCCCACACCCCGGAGTGAAATCTTTGCCATAAAAAGCACACAACACACCTATAATAACATGCTATGGCATAAACTTGCTTGTGTTGGGGTCCAGACGCTCCGGATCCACCCCTCCGGTGAAACCCTAGACCCGCAGGAGAAATACCGGACTTATACGGAAACACGCGGTAACGGCGTCGAAAGGGGGTAGCATTGTGGAACTAGGTGATTGGTTGTGTTAGGGTAGGCCATAGGAACATAAAACAACAAGGTAGAACCCACCTCTTCGGAAGATTCACGACGTTTCGTCCGATACGGGGGTTTCACCCTATAAACGCGTGTAAACTCACGAGAGAGAAGTGGATGCCGGTGAAGCGGCCCACACCCCGGAGTGAAATCTTTGCCATAAAAAGCACACAACACACCTATAATAACATGCTATGTCATAAACTTGCTTGTTTTGGGGTCCAGACGCTCCGGATCCACCCCTCCGGTGAAACCCTAGACCCGCAGGAGAAATACCGGACTTATACGGAAACACGCGGTAACGGCGTCGAAAGGGGGTAGCATTGTGGAACTAGGTGATTGGTTGTGTTAGGGTAGGCCATAGGAACATAAAACAACAAGGTAGAACCCACCTCTTCGGAAGATTCACGACGTTTCGTCCGATACGGGGGTTTCACCCTATAAGCGCGTGTAAACTCACGAGAGAGAAGTGGATGCCGGTGAAGCGGCCCACACCCCGGAGTGAAATATTTGCCATCAAAAGCACACAACACACCTATAATAACATGCTATGGCATAAACTTGCTTGTGTTGGGGTCCAGACGCTCCGGATCCACCCCTCCGGTGAAACCCTAGACCCGCAGGAGAAATACCGGACTTATACGGAAACACGCGGTAACGGCGTCGAAAGGGGGTAGCATTGTGGAACTAGGTGATTGGTTGTGTTAGGGTAGGCCATAGGAACATAAAAAAACAAGGTAGAACCCACCTCTTCGGAAGATTCACGACGTTTCGTCCGATACGGGGGTTTCACCCTATAAGCGCGTGTAAACTCACGAGAGAGAAGTGGATGCCGGTGAAGCGGCCCACACCCCGGAGTGAAATATTTGCCATCAAAAGCACACAACACACCTATAATAACATGCTATGGCATAAACTTGCTTGTGTTGGGGTCCAGACGCTCCGGATCCACCCCTCCGGTGAAACCCTAGACCCGCAGGAGAAATACCGGACTTATACGGAAACACGCGGTAACGGCGTCGAAAGGGGGTAGCATTGTGGAACTAGGTGATTGGTTGTGTTAGGGTAGGCCATAGGAACATAAAACAACAAGGTAGAACCCACCTCTTCGGAAGATTCACGACGTTTCGTCCGATACGGGGGTTTCACCCTATAAGCGCGTGTAAACTCACGAGAGAGAAGTGGATGCCGGTGAAGCGGCCCACACCCCGGAGTGAAATCTTTGCCATCAAAAGCACACAACACACCTATAATAACATGCTATGGCATAAACTTGCTTGTGTTGGGGTCCAGACGCTCCGGATCCACCCCTCCGGTGAAACCCTAGACCCGCAGGAGAAATACCGGACTTATACGGAAACACGCGGTAACGGCGTCGAAAGGGGGTAGCATTGTGGAACTAGGTGATTGGTTGTGTTAGGGTAGGCCATAGGAACATAAAACAACAAGTTAGAACCCACCTCTTCGGAAGATTCACGACGTTTCGTCCGATACGGGGGTTTCACCCTATAAGCGCGTGTAAACTCACGAGAGAGAAGTGGATGCCGGTGAAGCGGCCCACACCCCGGAGTGAAATCTTTGCCATCAAAAGCACACAACACACCTATAATAACATGCTATGGCATAAACTTGCTTGTGTTGGGGTCCAGACGCTCCGGATCCACCCCTCCGGTGAAACCCTAGACCCGCAGGAGAAATACCGGACTTATACGGAAACACGCGGTAACGGCGTCGAAAGGGGGTAGCATTGTGGAACTAGGTGATTGGTTGTGTTAGGGTAGGCCATAGGAACATAAAACAACAAGGTAGAACCCACCTCTTCGGAAGATTCACGACGTTTCGTCCGATACGGGGGTTTCACCCTATAAGCGCGTGTAAACTCACGAGAGAGAAGTGGATGCCGGTGAAGTGGCCCACACCCCGGAGTGAAATCTTTGCCATCAAAAGCACACAACACACCTATAATAACATGCTATGGCATAAACTTGCTTGTGTTGGGGTCCAGACGCTCCGGATCCACCCCTCCGGTGAAACCCTAGACCCGCAGGAGAAATACCGGACTTATACGGAAACACGCGGTAACGGCGTCGAAAGGGGCTAGCATTGTGGAACTAGGTGATTGGTTGTGTTAGGGTAGGCCATAGGAACATAAAACAACAAGGTAGAACCCACCTCTTCGGAAGATTCACGACGTTTCGTCCGATACGGGGGTTTCACCCTATAAGCGCGTGTAAACTCACGAGAGAGAAGTGGATGCCGGTGAAGCGGCCCACACCCCGGAGTGAAATCTTTGCCATAAAAAGCACACAACACACCTATAATAACATGCTATGGCATAAACTTGCTTGTGTTGGGGTCCAGACGCTCCGGATCCACCCCTCCGGTGAAACCCTAGACCCGCAGGAGAAATACCGGACTTATACGGAAACACGCGGTAACGGCGTCGAAAGGGGGTAGCATTGTGGAACTAGGTGATTGGTTGTGTTAGGGTAGGCCATAGGAACATAAAACAACAAGGTAGAACCCACCTCTTCGGAAGATTCACGACGTTTCGTCCGATACGGGGGTTTCACCCTATAAGCGCGTGTAAACTCACGAGAGAGAAGTGGATGCCGGTGAAGCGGCCCACACCCCGGAGTGAAATATTTGCCATCAAAAGCACACAACACACCTATAATAACATGCTATGGCATAAACTTGCTTGTGTTGGGGTCCAGACGCTCCGGATCCACCCCTCCGGTGAAACCCTAGACCCGCAGGAGAAATACCGGACTTATACGGAAACACGCGGTAACGGCGTCGAAAGGGGGTAGCATTGTGGAACTAGGTGATTGGTTGTGTTAGGGTAGGCCATAGGAACATAAAACAACAAGGTAGAACCCACCTCTTCGGAAGATTCACGACGTTTCGTCCGATACGGGGGTTTCACCCTATAAGCGCGTGTAAACTCACGAGAGAGAAGTGGATGCCGGTGAAGCGGCCCACACCCCGGAGTGAAATCTTTGCCATCAAAAGCACACAACACACCTATAATAACATGCTATGGCATAAACTTGCTTGTGTTGGGGTCCAGACGCTCCGGATCCACCCCTCCGGTGAAACCCTAGACCCGCAGGAGAAATACCGGACTTATACGGAAACACGCGGTAACGGCGTCGAAAGGGGGTAGCATTGTGGAACTAGGTGATTGGTTGTGTTAGGGTAGGCCATAGGAACATAAAACAACAAGTTATAACCCACCTCTTCGGAAGATTCACGACGTTCCGTCCGATACGGGGGTTTCACCCTATAAGCGCGTGTAAACTCACGAGAGAGAAGTGGATGCCGGTGAAGCGGCCCACACCCCGGAGTGAAATCTTTGCCATCAAAAGCACACAACACACCTATAATAACATGCTATGGCATAAACTTGCTTGTGTTGGGGTCCAGACGCTCCGGATCCACCCCTCCGGTGAAACCCTAGACCCGCAGGAGAAATACCGGACTTATACGGAAACACGCGGTAACGGCGTCGAAAGGGGGTAGCATTGTGGAACTAGGTGATTGGTTGTGTTAGGGTAGGCCATAGGAACATAAAACAACAAGTTAGAACCCACCTCTTCGGAAGATTCACGACGTTTCGTCCGATACGGGGGTTTCACCCTATAAGCGCGTGTAAACTCACGAGAGAGAAGTGGATGCCGGTGAAGCGGCCCACACCCCGGAGTGAAATATTTGCCATCAAAAGCACACAACACACCTATAATAACATGCTATGGCATAAACTTGCTTGTGTTGGGGTCCAGACGCTCCGGATCCACCCCTCCGGTGAAACCCTAGACCCGCAGGAGAAATACCGGACTTATACGGAAACACGCGGTAACGGCGTCGAAAGGGGATAGCATTGTGGAACTAGGTGATTGGTTGTGTTAGGGTAGGCCATAGGAACATAAAACAACAAGGTAGAACCCACCTCTTCGGAAGATTCACGACGTTTCGTCCGATACGGGGGTTTCACCCTATAAGCGCGTGTAAACTCACGAGAGAGAAGTGGATGCCGGTGAAGCGGCCCACACCCCGGAGTGAAATCTTTGCCATCAAAAGCACACAACACACCTATAATAACATGCTATGGCATAAACTTGCTTGTGTTGGGGTCCAGACGCTCCGGATCCACCCCTCCGGTGAAACCCTAGACCCGCAGGAGAAATACCGGACTTATACGGAAACACGCGGTAACGGCGTCGAAAGGGGGTAGCATTGTGGAACTAGGTGATTGGTTGTGTTAGGGTAGGCCATAGGAACATAAAACAACAAGGTAGAACCCACCTCTTCGGAAGATTCACGACGTTTCGTCCGATACGGGGGTTTCACCCTATAAGCGCGTGTAAACTCACGAGAGAGAAGTGGATGCCGGTGAAGCGGCCCACACCCCGGAGTGAAATCTTTGCCATCAAAAGCACACAACACACCTATAATAACATGCTATGGCATAAACTTGCTTGTGTTGGGGTCCAGACGCTCCGGATCTACCCCTCCGGTGAAACCCTAGACCCGCAGGAGAAATACCGGACTTATACGGAAACACGCGGTAACGGCGTCGAAAGGGGGTAGCATTGTGGAACTAGGTGATTGGTTGTGTTAGGGTAGGCCATAGGAACATAAAACAACAAGGTAGAACCCACCTCTTCGGAAGATTCACGACGTTTCGTCCGATACGGGGGTTTCACCCTATAAGCGCGTGTAAACTCACGAGAGAGAAGTGGATGCCGGTGAAGCGGCCCACACCCCGGAGTGAAATCTTTGCCATCAAAAGCACACAACACACCTATAATAACATGCTATGGCATAAACTTGCTTGTGTTGGGGTCCAGACGCTCCGGATCTACCCCTCCGGTGAAACCCTAGACCCGCAGGAGAAATACCGGACTTATACGGAAACACGCGGTAACGGCGTCGAAAGGGGGTAGCATTGTGGAACTAGGTGATTGGTTGTGTTAGGGTAGGCCATAGGAACATAAAACAACAAGGTAGAACCCACCTCTTCGGAAGATTCACGACGTTTCGTCCGATACGGGGGTTTCACCCTATAAGCGCGTGTAAACTCACGAGAGAGAAGTGGATGCCGGTGAAGCGGCCCACACCCCGGAGTGAAATCTTTGCCATCAAAAGCACACAACACACCTATAATAACATGCTATGGCATAAACTTGCTTGTGTTGGGGTCCAGACGCTCCGGATCCACCCCTCCGGTGAAACCCTAGACCCGCAGGAGAAATACCGGACTTATACGGAAACACGCGGTAACGGCGTCGAAAGGGGGTAGCATTGTGGAACTAGGTGATTGGTTGTGTTAGGGTAGGCCATAGGAACATAAAACAACAAGTTAGAACCCACCTCTTCGGAAGATTCACGACGTTTCGTCCGATACGGGGGTTTCACCCTATAAGCGCGTGTAAACTCACGAGAGAGAAGTGGATGCCGGTGAAGCGGCCCACACCCCGGAGTGAAATCTTTGCCATCAAAAGCACACAACACACCTATAATAACATGCTATGGCATAAACTTGCTTGTGTTGGGGTCCAGACGCTCCGGATCCACCCCTCCGGTGAAACCCTAGACCCGCAGGAGAAATACCGGACTTATACGGAAACACGCGGTAACGGCGTCGAAAGAGGGTAGCATTGTGGAACTAGGTGATTGGTTGTGTTAGGGTAGGCCATAGGAACATAAAACAACAAGGTAGAACCCACCTCTTCGGAAGATTCACGACGTTTCGTCCGATACGGGGGTTTCACCCTATAAACGCGTGTAAACTCACGAGAGAGAAGTGGATGCCGGTGAAGCGGCCCACACCCCGGAGTGAAATCTTTGCCATCAAAAGCACACAACACACCTATAATAACATTCTATGGCATAAACTTGCTTGTGTTGGGGTCCAGACGCTCCGGATCCACCCCTCCGGTGAAACCCTAGACCCGCAGGAGAAATACCGGACTTATACGGAAACACGCGGTAACGGCGTCGAAAGGGGGTAGCATTGTGGAACTAGGTGATTGGTTGTGTTAGGGTAGGCCATAGGAACATAAAACAACAAGGTAGAACCCACCTCTTCGGAAGATTCACGACGTTTCGTCCGATACGGGGGTTTCACCCTATAAGCGCGTGTAAACTCACGAGAGAGAAGTGGATGCCGGTGAAGCGGCCCACACCCCGGAGTGAAATATTTGCCATCAAAAGCACACAACACACCTATAATAACATGCTATGGCATAAACTTGCTTGTGTTGGGGTCCAGACGCTCCGGATCCACCCCTCCGGTGAAACCCTAGACCCGCAGGAGAAATACCGGACTTATACGGAAACACGCGGTAACGGCGTCGAAAGGGGGTAGCATTGTGGAACTAGGTGATTGGTTGTGTTAGGGTAGGCCATAGGAACATAAAACAACAAGGTAGAACCCACCTCTTCGGAAGATTCACGACGTTTCGTCCGATGCGGGGGTTTCACCCTATAAGCGCGTGTAAACTCACGAGAGAGAAGTGGATGCCGGTGAAGCGGCCCACACCCCGGAGTGAAATCTTTGCCATCAAAAGCACACAACACACCTATAATAACATGCTATGGCATAAACTTGCTTGTGTTGGGGTCCAGACGCTCCAGATCCACCCCTCCGGTGAAACCCTAGACCCGCAGGAGAAATACCGGACTTATACGGAAACACGCGGTAACGGCGTCGAAAGGGGGTAGCATTGTGGAACTAGGTGATTGGTTGTGTTAGGGTAGGCCATAGGAACATAAAACAACAAGGTAGAACCCACCTCTTCGGAAGATTCACGACGTTTCGTCCGATACGGGGGTTTCACCCTATAAGCGCGTGTAAACTCACGAGAGAGAAGTGGATGCCGGTGAAGCGGCCCACACCCCGGAGTGAAATCTTTGCCATCAAAAGCAAACAACACACCTATAATAACATGCTATGGCACAACCTTGCTTGTGTTGGGGTCCAGACGCTCCGGATCCACCCCTCCGGTGAAACCCTAGACCCGCAGGAGAAATACCGGACTTATACGGAAACACGCGGTAACGGCGTCGAAAGGGGGTAGCATTGTGGAACTAGGTGATTGGTTGTGTTAGGGTAGGCCATAGGAACATAAAACAACAAGGTAGAACCCACCTCTTCGGAAGATTCACGACGTTTCGTCCGATACGGGGGTTTCACCCTATAAGCGCGTGTAAACTCACGAGAGAGAAGTGGATGCCGGTGAAGCGGCCCACACCCCGGAGTGAAATCTTTGCCATCAAAAGCACACAACACACCTATAATAACATGCTATGGCATAAACTTGCTTGTGTTGGGGTCCAGACGCTCCGGATCCACCCCTCCGGTGAAACCCTAGACCCGCAGGAGAAATACCGGACTTATACGGAAACACGCGGTAACGGCGTCGAAAGGGGGTAGCATTGTGGAACTAGGTGATTGGTTGTGTTAGGGTAGGCCATAGGAACATAAAACAACAAGGTAGAACCCACCTCTTCGGAAGATTCACGACGTTTCGTCCGATACGGGGGTTTCACCCTATAAGCGCGTGTAAACTGACGAGAGAGAAGTGGATGCCGGTGAAGCGGCCCACACCCCGGAGTGAAATCTTTGCCATCGAAAGCACACAACACACCTATAATAACATGCTATGGCATAAACTTGCTTGTGTTGGGGTCCAGACGCTCCGGATCCACCCCTCCGGTGAAACCCTAGACCCGCAGGAGAAATACCGGACTTATACGGAAACACGCGGTAACGGCGTCGAAAGGGGGTAGCATTGTGGAACTAGGTGATTGGTTGTGTTAGGGTAGGCCATAGGAACATAAAACAACAAGGTAGAACCCACCTCTTCGGAAGATTCACGACGTTTCGTCCGATACGGGGGTTTCACCCTATAAGCGCGTGTAAACTCACGAGAGAGAAGTGGATGCCGGTGAAGCGGCCCACACCCCGGAGTGAAATCTTTGCCATCAAAAGCACACAACACACCTATAATAACATGCTATGGCATAAACTTGCTTGTGTTGGGGTCCAGACGCTCCGGATCCACCCCTCCGTTGAAACCCTAGACCCGCAGGAGAAATACCGGACTTATACGGAAACACGCGGTAACGGCGTCGAAAGGGGGTAGCATTGTGGAACTAGGTGATTGGTTGTGTTAGGGTAGGCCATAGGAACATAAAACAACAAGGTAGAACCCACCTCTTCGGAAGATTCACGACGTTTCGTCCGATACGGGGGTTTCACCCTATAAGCGCGTGTAAACTCACGAGAGAGAAGTGGATGCCGGTGAAGCGGCCCACACCCCGGAGTGAAATCTTTGCCATCAAAAGCAAACAACACACCTATAATAACATGATATGGCACAACCTTGCTTGTGTTGGGGTCTAGACGCTCCGGATCCACCCCTCCGGTGAAACCCTAGACCCGCAGGAGAAATACCGGACTTATACGGAAACACGCGGTAACGGCGTCGAAAGGGGGTAGCATTGTGGAACTAGGTGATTGGTTGTGTTAGGGTAGGCCATAGGAACATAAAACACAAATAAAATAGACTTAGTGTGTGAAAACCCACTCGATAGTTGTGTCGGTGTAGTATGAATAGATGAAATCGACTTAGATCTCTCGATACATGGTGACGGTTGTGAATTTATATATTTTAAACATAAAATATTAACATATTAATTTTATCAATTGATAGTACACATGCATGCACAAAATAAGAAAAAAAAAAGTTCACTGTGCCGACGGCAAAGCCGTCGGCATAGTGCTGGGTAGGGCCCAGCCAGCCGGCGCAGTACGGCGCAGTAACCTGTGCCGACGGCGTTTCGTCCGCCGAGGGCCACCGTCGGCCTCTTGGGTGTTGTGCCGACGGCTAAATGGTTGCCGAGGGCCACCGTCGGCCTTTTGGGTGTTGTGCCGACGGCCAAATTCGTGCCGACGGCCTCTGGCGCAGGCTGGGGCTCTGACCCCCTGTGCCGACGGTGCCCGACATTTGGCCGTCGGCACATGTTTTGGCCGTCGGCACATAGAGCCATTCCTGTAGTGCTAACGGATAGTGCTTTAGTTAATTAGCACATAATAGTTCCTCGAATGAAGATCCCGGCTGGCCGTTTAGCGTGCACCTACGCATCGCTAGACCACAACTGGTCTGAAGCGTGTACCAGATCCACAACCGAGTTTGGCGAAACAGAGTCTTGCCAGGAATGCATTTCTTTCAACATTTTTTTTTTGATAAAGGGCTTTAGTATTTAAAAGGTTGAACCATTATATCAGGCCTCTGCATAGCGAAGATGCACACATCCTGGAACCACCAGTGTCGAAAAAAAAGTAAAGGTAGCGATAGACGAAATACAATCAACCAGATGTAAATCATGGTCGCATAAGGTGGCCGAATCCGTAAATCAAGCGGTCATCCATATAGGATAAAAATATCGCTTACAACTTTTTTCAGTCGTACACATGCCTCCGTAAAACTGTATCGATACTCGGCTCGTTGTAATATAGACCATAAATGGAGAATACATGTGTACCGGAATATAATCTCAAACGAGAAAAAAATTATCTTTAAAAATCCTGTCATTTCTACACAGACAAAGCGACCATATAATCCAAGCACTTCTGCCCTAAAAATAGTTTTATATTTATTGTGAATCCCATGTTGTCAATTGCCAAAAGTATTGGCGATGGATGTTAGAAACCATTTGGGTAGCTGACCATATATAGTCTGCAAATTTACATTCGAAGAATAAGTGATTTGTTGTCTCCTCGTGAGAACACGATACACACTTGCTATTGCCATGCCAATTACGCTTGAAAAAAATTATCCGTGGTTAAAATGATACCTTTGGGAAGATATCATGCGAATATTTTCATCTTGAGTGGTACCTTCATCTGTCAATATTTTTTTCTTCGACTGGAGCTAAATAGAGAATTATTAAACATCAAGATTTATAGAAGGAAATATTATTTTAGATAAAATGCTCTAATGAGCAAGGCGTCTTTTGTATGAATTATCTTTAACAAACTTCTCCTTATAGAATTCCTCGGAAGAAGATACATTGTAACATGCTAGTGGCACGGTTCACCTAGTACTCCTTCCGTCTCAAAATAATTGTCTCAAACTTAGACAAAAGTGGATGTATCTAGACATATTCTAGTGTAAGATACATCCATTTTTATCCAACTTTGAGAAAATTATTTTGAGAGGGAGGGAGTAGATAGAAGGCCAAGTTAGGTGCATCGATCCAAGTGGGACAGAGCAAGTACTTTGGTACACCTCGCCTGACTAGTAAACATGAGGTAGCTTGGTGACGCATGCATGCATATGCATGTTGTCGACATCAGGAGATATCTGGGAGGACACATCCTGTTGGGTCTAGGGTATGGCAAGTGGACAAGAACTGATCAAAGTGGCCAACTTGGGGATCTTCGCTTTGGATTACTGGCTTGTGTTTATTGCCTAGCTTGCCTTGTCTGAGTGTGAACTGCCGATGGATGTGTTTGATTACTTGTTGCCTTGCCTTGGTTAAGACACTAGTACTGATTAAATTACTCTCTCGGTCTATTTTGCCTACTCCACTCTCCCAAGTTGATTTGCCATGGATCGAGTTAGTGGTATTAGTTGTGGAATAATAAGTACTATCCGAAACCACGTAGGTTTCCCGTTCTCATGATTTTTTGATGGTCACGACCTGAATTTAGATGGCGACACGTGTACACTGTCAATCCGTCCCGTGTTTCTTCAGATAGTTGTGGACGCGTGTACGTGCTCTTCCCACGATCGAAGGGTCGAGTAACAAAGGGAAGCGACGCGAAACGTCCGGTCTCTTTGACCCACCTCTCGCTTTCCTCTCTCACCTTCCCTCTTCGTCCTCCTTTCCGTCGCCAACGTCCTCGCCCTGATCTCCCGAGGCGGCTGACAACGCGGAGTAGTATGGAGATGGCCCCTCAGGCAGCAGGTCCGGCGACGACCGACAGCGACGGCTGCGCGCGTCGGTGAGAAGGTACACCGCGTGACCAATCCATCCTCTCTCTCTCTCTATCCTCATCTCCACCCTCTGTAGCTCTTCCATCCGTCGATGTCAACGACCGTAGTGCCGGGTGCACGCACGAGAGGAGATCGACCTTAGCCGCCGCATCCCCAACTCAGGGCTACGTGCAGCGGCGGCGTCTGGCCAACGCCGCGTCAAACTGCGCTACCAGCTTCGGTCGTCACGACAGTGGCACGCCTTGCAGCCAGGCCGAGCAGAAGCAGCAGGCCAGCAGCCAGCCCTGCCGAAGACAGAAGAGGCCAGAGTCGTTGGGTGAGCCTTTTCTTCATATCTAATTCGTTTCTAGCTGTAGTATTTAATAATTTCTTCAAGTAGATCAGTGTTCGTGTATTCCAGGCTTCCAACTCTGCCTATTGCAAGCTCTGCATCTTTTGTTCTTTTCATTATCACTCACAAATTTCATTTTCATTCTTTCCATCTTGCTAATGAGTTTTGTCTAGCCGTTTGTTAGGCAGCTGTGGATTTCATGTACTTTGGTGTTTCTATAGGAGTACCAAGGATTGAAGGAAGAAAAAATGTCAACAGACGGGCACAAGTAGCATCATTCATAATTCAGAAAGGGAGATGAGAAAGGTACCACAAGAATTAGACATGAACTGGGATGGGATAAGATGTGTACTTAGTGAAAATATAATGTCACAACATCTGCAAATTGTTTTACTGTAGAGAGACACCTTCATTTCCGATTTAAACAACATTAATATATTCTGGAATGATTGACGCAACCCATGATATCATTTGAAATCTTTTAAATTGCAGCACAATCTAATGCTTTGCGCAATTCAGGAACTGGAGATAAAAAACAACCAATAAGAACCTTAGACCTGTTATTGTCTATATCATATAATAACAAATCAAAATTTTGGTTGGCATATTCATATTAATAATGTTAATATTAAAATGGCAGGTCTCTTTGTATCAGGTCTCGGTTCAGACCGGTGTGATTTGGCAATTCTACGCCAAGCGCATCCAAAGGATCTGGTATAAAGCACCAGAAAACCTGAAACTATAAGACATGTAATTAAGTATGATTTTGTGATTCCTCTCAATTGCCGCCACCTCCTTCTGGCACAAGCTGACACCGGCGACCTTTTGTGTGTTTGCTTGGGGTGGCCAGAAATTATAGCTCTCTCGGTCGAGCTCTCCCGTGGCAGTCATTTGTGTCGTGCGTTGGGCCTTCCTCCGGCTCCGCGTCCATCGCCGAAGTGCACCGGCTTCTCTGACGCTGGTCCTCAGCGGGATGATGACCCCGACCGGTCGGCTGGTCCTCCATGTGGGCGCTGCTCTACTAGCGGTGCCGACGACAGCTGGGGGCCTAAAAGCCGCCCCACGAGGATCAGGGTACCCACGATGTTGTTAGCAAAATAGCAAGGCAGAGCATGGCTGATTCGTCACGTGACGTCCGCTGTAGCGTCGAAGCGATTGAAATTGTTGGCTCAATAGAGCGGCTTCCGGTGCGCTCGATGTCTTTGGCTTTGTCCAAGGTCGGTGTTCTTGCGACCTACATTTCTTTCTCCGCATCTGCCCGCGCTGACCGCCCGCGATCCGCACGGTTTTGCTCTATGGTCGCCACCCCTCAATCCCTGATGTTCTTTCATCTGCATCAGGTATTGTCTATCCATGCTATTTTCTTGCTTGTGTTTTATTTTCTCTTTCTTAGGTTGCTCATGATAGGTTTTCTCCTCTGATCCATCCAGACTAATGTTTGCTGGGCATTCTGAACATCGTCCATCCTGCTTGAGAAGTTGAGGATTTCAAAGTGGACTGTGGTCACTAAATGAAAGAGAAGGTATCAGGTCTGTAATATCTACTGACCATCGTCACTGGTAAGTTCTAGATAAGTGCACCATGGATAGAAATTTCACCGGTCATGGACTCACCTTGATGTTCCCCTTGGTTGAATGTACTCTCACTAGGAGTCATACATGAAGGATGTAGACGTGAAAATATTGTGCATGAGATTGATATTGATTGCATACACAAGTTTTTATTTGTAATCACAAACAAAATTATCTGGAAGCTATATAATCACGTGACCACCATGTTGAGGTTAGCAACATGTTTTTATCATTATTACTCTCTCCGATCCGTATTAAGTGTCGGAAGAAATCAACTTCTCAGGTACAACTTGTATGTAGTCCTCGCGACATATTTTTTACTTGACATCTTGATTTTGTAATGATGTGAAAACAAAGATTTGACCCTTTTAGGGTTTGTCTTCCTTCCCCAAGTATAGATACTTGCAGGTACTTGGTCATCAGGTGCTATTTCTATTGCTTTTTTGTACCGACTGATAAGCTAATCACGGATGGTGAAATGCTTGCTCTGAACTTAAGGCTTGCATTATGGGCAACGTGTGAATATAGTTTGCCCATAGGTATACCAGTTTCGTTGGTCGCAGCACCTTTGATGTGTTAGCTCTCTCAGAGTATTATGGTCGATATAACCAAATTCATGTTTTGTCTCTTCTTTGGAGAAATCCTATTATTTTCGATTCCCTTGGGACGTTGGTGCAATTTCTTATTTTGTGACGGTAAAGGATAATCTGAAGATTATTGGATTGTTACTCATTTTTCTCTCTTACGGTTACATTTCTACAATAACATCACTTGAGCTTTTGCAGGTTGACAAATATGAATGTTTGTATGTCTCATTCATATTAATTAGTAAGTTTCTATCTTTAATGGTATGTCTTGATTTTGACAAATTGGATATTGTCCTACCAGAAGCACAAATGTCTATCCATGTGTCCTTCATCTGGATTAATGATCCACAATTTTTATATTGTGTTCTCTATATTTGTTGGGAGGCTAAATGAAGTGCAGCTAACTAGGCAGTCATGATTCATCCGAGACCTGATTTTCATACATGGATGAGGAATTATGGGAAATTTTGTGACGCCCTTGCAAGAATGTATTTTTGGTTGCTACCATCATTGTTTAGAATTTTCAGTTAATATGTCCACTTTGGGAGGCAGTGACAGACTTCACTAGAGAGCTTACGTAAGGACAAGTGCAAAAGTGCCATCGACGTGAGAGTTTAGTTTTGGGCTTTTATTTATTTAATGTGTATGGTTCTTAGCCTTGAAATCATTCAGTGTCTTTTAGACACGCATTATAATTGACACACACTGTAAGCGGCAAGCTTGAAGCTTGACTGCTATTCTTGTGATGATAACACATGGAAAGGATGAAAGTATGAGTACTGATATGTATATATTTTGTATATAGAAAGTTACGTTACATTCTTTAGCATGGTGGTAGTAATAATTCAAATAAACTGTTCCACAAGTTTGTCCCCGATTAAGAACAGAAAGGTTCTCTATATTTATTAGTCTTGTGGCAAGGAGCAAAGTTCACCCTTCCGTAACTTTTCCCATGAAGAATACTCCTTTAGATTTTGTCCTTCGCAAGGCAGTTCAAAGACCTATCCTTTATTCCTTTTAATAGCATGTTATGTAGTTACAACTTCGATAAGATATATACCCTTCTTAAGATCAAATAATTGTGTTAGATCTTCCATGGAGAATTTCTCTGAAGTAACATATTGGGAAAAACAAATAATTAGTTATATGAGCTGCATTGTAGGTTTATAATCGAAATGATCGACACATATTTCACTATTTGGTGCTCTATAACCAAGGATCCGTAACCGATCATTAACCACTATGTCGTACTCTATAAATATTTTCTCTCAACAACCATGACCCTGCATGGGCGCGGCGTGCGCCGCGCCTGCTTTGGCTAGTCTATCTAGATGGCTAATCACCAAGGAAGTCAAAGCCGGCGCCGAAGATATAGTCCATGTATGCTAATCTGTCTAATCGGCGAGGAGGACTAATCTAATCATATGCCTGGACTCCATCATTGAGTTGGTTTGTTAACTGTGCATGCCATGGTGATGATGAGTTAAGATTGGAAAGTTGGAAGCTCATAGCTGCTGCCTGCTAGCTAGGAACATGAAGGGTAGGGGTTGGCCCCGCAAGTGCCTAGCTCAGAATAAGAGCATGTCTAACAGAACCCTTACAATTTCGCCCCCTAAATCGCGTGTAGAGAGCCCTGCAAACGAAATCGAGGAATTTTTGTGCTAAGATTTACGCGTTCATCTAGCAGACCCCGTATCGCCGCCCTGTATGTTTGAATTTAAACTTCGCGGGAGAATAGATGAACTCGATTTTATTGATGATCACCATTGCTTACATGAAATCGAGCTCGAGCTCGTCCTAACCTAGTCTAGTCTAGGAAGACTACGAGGCCGGAAGCCTCCATCGCCTTGAATTGCTCGACGGCGGCGACGGCCTTCGCCTCCTCCTCCGCTTCCGCCCGCGCCGCGGCCTCCGCCTCCTTCTTCGAAAGCTCGACGGCCGCCGCGAACGCCGTCTCCTCCTCCTCCGCTGTCGCCGGAACCTCCTCCTCCGCTGTCGCCGCGCCTCCTCCTCCGCTTCCGCTCGCGCCGTCGCGGCGGCGCTTGCACTGCTGGTGCATCTCCCAATCCGCGCGCCATTTCGCGAATTGGGGGCCGCTCATCGGCCGCGGCGGCGGGTCGACGGAGTAGTACCTCCCGCCCTCGGCGTAGTCCGCCAGCGACGCCGGCATGCTTGCCGGCCACGCCGCATACTTCCAGGCGGCGCGGCGGCTCCCTGCAACGGAATGTTTGCAGTGGCGCCGCCACGCCTCCTCGAGCGACTCCGGCTCGTGGCGGCGCTTGGAGCGGGCGGTGGAGGAGCCGGAGCCGTCTGGGGAACTCATCGCTGCGCTTGGAATGGGGAATGGGGCGGCGGCGCGTGGGGAATCGCTCACCGGAGTTGCGGCGGCGCGCGGCGGAGCTAGGGTTGAGGGTGGGGGTTGGACCCCCACCCCAACCCTCACCCACTATAAGTACGGGGCGGCGGGGGCGGTTTGGCAGACCCCGTAAAATTTTCGTAGGGGCCAGGCCGCATACGGGGGCTGCTAGAAGGCCGTTTTGGCCCGCACCCCGTATGCTGCCGGAATTTTACGGGGCGCTCGCGATATACGGGGCCTGTTAGACATGCTCTAAGCCTGTTCGTGTCACGTCAAGTCTGCCCTCTTTTGTCATGTCTGCCCTCTCTTATCTCTCAGTTTGTCTGTGCACTCAAAGTCTTTCTCTTGTGTGCAATGTTTTAAATAGCGGGATATTGCATATAGCGGCAACCCTAAAAAACAGCTATAGCGGACATATAGCGGGATATAGCGGCGCTATAGCGGCAAGTTGTACACGGCATCATTTAGCGGCAACATGCTCAAACAGCTATATCGGAGCTATAACGAGGATATAGCGGGCTATTTAAAACTATGCTTGTGTGTATATCTAGCTAGGGAAGAGTTGAGTCACCAAGTCATGCGTACAGAGGGAAATTAGTATACGTACGTGTCGATCACCCGACTAGGTTAAGCATGCGCTTCCCAACTAATATACCGAGTCAGGAGGCAAAACTACTACTTAGGCTGCGCTTGGATTATTGTTTTAGAATCCGGTCCGGAAAGATTCAGAGCTCCGTTTTGCTGTACCCACGGATGCGGCCGGAATTTAACCGGAACCCAACACGTCCGTGATATTTTACGCGCCCGCAAGGCAGTGGGCGAACGATAGAAAATACGGCGCACAAGAATAAAACAGCGATCCAAGCGCTCATATCGGGGACATTTACCAGTCGTGAATTTTACGGAGGTATCCACTAGATTACGCTAAACCAAGCGGGGCCGGCCGCGATTGTATTGCCGGGTTTTAGGCCAAAACAGCCGTATTTCTCGGATCTGGCTATTTTTCCGACTCTCTGGCCAGTAAAGCCACTTGGCTGGCCGTTTATTTTTCCTGCACGTACATGTTTTGGTGCGTTTCCCACCGAAAACTTCACGGACCAGCGGAGGTCTGTTTTTTCAACCTCCGTAACCCTATGCACAGGGAAAACACGTCTATGATTATTACGGCCGCAAAAATCCACACAGTTCCCAAGCGGGTCCTTATGATTTTTGGCTAGTCGGGTGTAATGGGGAGAGATTAGGCAGCTAACCCCATAAATTTGAAGTGGTAAATCTGGACGTCCCACGGGGGTTATGCTGGGGCTCAAAATAAATTTTGACAAGAGTGAGGTGGTGGTCTTGGGAATCTCCCCAGAGGAGCAACAACGGATTGCGGACAACTTCAACTCTAAGTTGTCCTCTTCCCAGTTGAATATATGGGGGTGCCGATTGGTGATTTCAGCATATTGATGCGAGATCAATCGTCTTGAGCCCTTGATGGGGAGGGTTAAGACAATGGCGGAGCCATGGCGTGCTAGGTTCACCTCTAAGGTGAGCAATTGGGACTAAAGCCCACCTGAATCCTCTTTATCTGGTCTCCCCATATATATGATGGGCGTTTATCTCCTTCTGGAAGGAGGGCATAAGTTCTTCGATAACAAACAGTCCAGATTCTTCTGGTAGGCGAGCAATGGCCAACAGAAATACCACATGGTCAAATGGTCTCATGTTTGCGTCCTAAAAGACTTTGGGGGAATAGGGATTCTAGCATCCCATAAGATGAACACTGCCCTAATGCTTTAGTGGGTATGGCGAATTCTACAGGACGATGGAGGACTCTGGCTTCAGCTTATCAAAGCGAAATACCTCAAAGGCCGTCCTCTGTTGTCCTGTGATCGCCGAGAGGGGTCCCATTTCTGGCGATCTATTCAATTCATCAAGCATGAGATAAGAAAGGGGGTGCGGTTCACAGTTGGGAACGGGAGGAACACTCTGGTTTGGGTGGACGTTTGGCTTGGTAGTAGACCACTCTAGCTTGTCTTCCCATCCCCATTTGCTATCTGCTCAGACCCACTGCTGCTAGTTGCTGACGCATCGCCCAATGAAATTTGGAGCATCTCGTTCCGAAGGACATTTGGCTTAGCAGAAGTGGCGACGTGGGCTGAGCTTAGTGGGTCGCTACCGGGCCCCCCTTGGGGGGAACCGGATAGAGTGTCATGGTGCCTACCCCCCTTGGGGGTCTTCTCGATTAAGTCTAGTAACCGTAACCTCTTTTACGGACTGGGTCAGGCGTGGTAATCCTATATGTGGAAGACCCCCCTCCCCCCAAAAATCAGAATCTTTGTATGTCAATACTGCGCGACCGCCTCCCGTCGGGGGTGGAAGTGCGGAAACGTCTCGGGACTAGGGATGGCATGAGTCCACTATGTGGTGTTCCAGAGACTGGAACACACATCTTGTTCGCATGCCATTAGTCCCGGTTCTTATGGAACTTCGTCTATGAAGGTCTGGCACCCGGATGGCGGGCTTCAGACCTGGGCGAATTCCTGGAACTCCAGACGGATAAGACCGGGAGGGGGCGTCGCCACTTCTGCATTATATTTTCTGGGATGACATGGACGCTTTGGACGATTTGGAATAAGATGGTGATAGAGCGTGTCGTGGGATGATCACGGCAGATGTTACCAGGGGTAACTGATCTTGGGGCAAGTCGACACAGGTATTTGGGAGAGGGTTTAGCTCGAAAGAGAACATGATGATAAGCGATCTAGGAATCGGCACTCAACTCGCCGAGTCTCGAATATGGCTCTCGATTTATACTAGATACTCGATAACAGGTGATATGATTATGTCGTGAATCTCTGCCAAACTAAGCCTAGGGGCCGGTTTATAAAGCACCCGTACCCCCCTGACTTGCCTTCCAAGGCGCAGCTCGAGTCCTACCCGAACTCTGCTTACAAACCCTAGCTTTCCTTACCGCAACCCAGAATCCGGGTTACGAGGCCTACAAGCTTTGGGCCTTCCAGAAGTCTCATTATCCTTAGTCGGATCCTGTGCAACACCCTTTGGGCCGGGTTACACCTTGGAGTTGGCCTGCCGGGTTACTATCCCCCCATCAGTAGTCCCCAGAATAGCTTGGGCTTCCTGGATTCCTCCTTGAAGCGCTAGCTATTCCCTACAAAAATATCAAATGCTCAAGTGTATGGAGGCCGGGTTACAATGCTTTGATAAATGGCTGGGTCCAACTCCATGGTGACCATGCAATAACCCGGCTCTCCTCCAAATGCTTCTCCTAATTTTCCAGGTCTGAGTCTTAATAAAAACTCCACGACTCTACACTTTTCTCGATAATTAACCCTGATACCAAGGAAAAGATCTTCCTTCCTTTTTTATCTGAACACCTCCCTCCATGCTAAAAATGTATCTTGCAAATTTCGAAATAGACAGCCATTACCCCGTATTTCCCGGGTTCCGCCCGTTGGGCTAAGTTTTTCCACCCAGGCCGCTATAAATAAGCCCTTGGGAGTAACCCTAGCTCCAACGGCTTATTTTCCCCATTCCTCTTTTCAAGCTCGAGCCCCCAGAGCGCCATCACGGAAGCCCCGCGCGCGTCACCGGAGCCCATCCGCCGCCGTTTGCGCTCCGCCACAGCGCGGTTCACTCCACCGCCCAAATCCGCCACCAAACCTCCGATCTGCCCGCCAAGAATCGCGAAAGGGCACCAAGCTTGCGTCATCTGCCTCCGCAAAGCTTCGCTTCAATCTCCTTTGGTAAGTCTTCTACATCCTCTAACTTATCCTCGTAATTTCTTAGTTTCTCCTCAAGTTAGATCTGAATCGAGCCGCCCGCGATTTCTCGGGTCATGCCGAATCAAGTCACTAGTGTTTACTCTAGCTCACCCAATAGATAAGATACACAGTTTAGCTCACTCTCCTATCACTTGTAATCACTAATTTTACCACAAATTCAGAAATGAGATTCCCAATCTGGGCTGGAGTCGTCTAAATTTTCCGCCTTTACCCCTATCACCCGGAAAGTCTTTCCTCTCCAGCTCACTTGCTCATAATAGATGTACGGGCAGCCATTTACCTTCCCCGAACACTTATCTATGCATAAGATTCCACAGCCTTTGTAATAATGAGCGATACCCGGACAACTCATACCTGGCTTAGCAAAGTAATACCCGGATCATGTTTAACTTACCAATACTTGCTCAACTGACAATTTCCGAGTTTTCACTTCTCACATCCTTTCCTTGGACGCTTTTTCAGGTTAACCCCATGGCGCCCAAGAAGCAGGGAAAGCAGCCAGTTAAGGCCAAAACCACAAATTCCATATCTGCCAACTGGGGGAGGTCCTCCGTCACCAAGGCCAAACTAGAGGAACTGGTTGAACTAGGGGTTCTACCCCCTCAGGAGACTATCCAGTGGAGAGTACGGGGTAATGAGACCCGGCCTACTCCAGCAGAAAATGAGGTAATCTGTTTTGTTGAACATGTGACCCGGGGCTTCCGGCCTCCGGGTCATCCTTTCTTTCGCGACGTTTTAAGCCATTATGGCCTTCGCATTTTCGACATAGGACCCAACTCCGTTCTAAACATCACTCATTTTATCGTTCTTTCCGAGTCTTACTTGTGCTCTCCGCCAAGTCTGGCTCTCTTCGTCGAACTCTTCCAGTGCAAACCGTGCCGCGAAAGCGGCGACGGTGCACTTCTTACTTGCGGCGGGGTTTCCATCCAACGCCGCAAGAACTCCTTAATGCCTCCTCTCGCCCTCAACTCCCACGTAAAGCACTGGCAGCTCTCATACTTTTACTGCCAGGACACCTCCCCACCCGGCGAAAAGAAGTTGCCGGGTTACTCGGAGGGTCAACTTGACATTTCCGAAGCCTTCAATGGGTTTGCCCCTGACCCGGAAAGGGAAGAAATTCTACCTCTATTGGCCAAAATCTCCATCCTTTCTGCCCAAGGCCTCATCGGGCTTAACCTGGTGAAGACTTGGGTCGATTTCCGCATCCAACCCAACTCCATTCGCACAAAACTGATGTGCGAATACTCGGGGCAAACCACGGACCCGATCCAATACTCCACCAGCAATTTCGCTCCTAGCGATGCCAACAAAACAATCAAGGGCTTTCTGACGGAAAAGCTCGAGGTGATCCGGAACATAGCCGGATTAGAACCTTTCACCCTCGAGAACCCGGCCCCCGCGGTAAGGACCTAATTCTAACAAGTTCAATTTTATTCGTTCCTCTTGATACAACTGTTAATCCTTGCTCTGGTGTCTCCACCTCAGGCCGACAGTGACTTCTGGAAGGCGGATACTCCTCCTAACTCCGGAAACCCGGAAGAGGAAGGGGATGCCGTCAACTCGGACGAAGGCACATACTTAGTCCCCTTGAATACGTCATGCCCTACTTCTCATTTCCACACTATAATCTTGATTACTTTCAGAACAAGAAGACCAAGACGAGGAGGAAGAAACGGACGGCAAGGTGGAGTCTGCCAGTGATGAAGATGAACCGGCGCCAGCAATTAAAGCCGGATCCAAAAGAAAACCCCAAGGAATCGTTTTCCAGGTTTCATTTCATTTCCTTGTGCTTAATTTGCATTCCCGTGATATCATTCATGAGCTAACCCTGTCATCATCCCTTTGGCCATAACTGAAGGAGCCACCTGCGTCCAAACGTAGAGTGACCCGGAACCATCCGGGTAACGAGACCCTTAACCCGGGTACTTCATCGCCTCCAGCTCGACATACCGGTATTCACCATACACAAGAATCTTTCCCAAACATTCCCTCACAAAGTAATCTCACACCTTGCTTGGTATTTTTCAGTATCTTCCGGGTCCAGCAGCGGCTTCCCCTCGGACTTCGCGGTGAACCCCGGGTAAAGTTCTTTTCCTGATGTTATGCCAAACTTTTATCGCCCTTTTCATGACTTATGCGCTAACTGCACCTTTGCACTTTCCATAGAGCCACGGTCGTTGTTAGCGACCAGGAAGACATGGAAGTTGAGGACCGGGGTAAGAATAAACCGACTGATGGTGCATTCACCACAGCTGGTGATGAGCAAGCGTCACCAACGAACCCGGCTAGGCAAGAAGCCGGGTATCCAATAGCCTCGCACGCAAGCGAGAAGGAAAAAGGCGCAGCTGCGGGCGCGGGAGGAGGGCCAAACTCCGACATTCGGATGACCCGGGCGCCCTCTCCTGTTACGAAGAAAACTTCTTCTCCAAATTTCCACGCCCCCGAGTCTTCTAACTCGGATAACAATGATTTTAACCAGCTGATGAGTGCTCTCCTGTCCATGAAAGCTTCAGAGGGAAATGTCTTGGAGCGTATGGCCGCAGCACATCAGGTAACATTATTTGATATTCCTTACTACACACCCAGTCCCCAAGTTCGGAGCATAACTTGCTGAAGTTGTGCTCGGTACTTCATACAATATTCGGCTTGTCATGATATCTGACTTACAGTTTTACTCGTTCCTTGCAGGCGGAAATTACTCTGTCCGACGAGGTATTACTCAACACCGAGCAGCTCCTGCTTGCTGAAGTAAAGCGTAGAGAAACCCTTGAGGCGGAGGTGAAGACTTTGAAAAAAGATGTCTCCAGATACAAGAAGAAATACGATGCTGCCCAATCTACGCTGAAAAACTTGTCGAACCAGGTTGCGGACACTTATCGCATCTTGCTAAGTAAGCTTTTGTTCGCGATTAACTTACATGCCTCTATCTTATCGTTATAATAATCAAGATTACTGATATGCTTTCTTTTATTTCAATTGCAGGTGCTGACCTTGTTGCTCCAGAGGACGATGCCGTTGCTATGACTAAAACGCTAAAGACTGTGCTCCGAACATTTTTTGCCGGCACAAAGCTTTTATTGGATGCCGTGAAATGGCCTTCCGAGGTATACCCAGGAGAAGAAAACCTTATGCAAGCTTTTTCGACGGTGCCTGGATGGATTGAAATATGGAAGCGCTCGTCTTGCCGAGTCGGTATGACTCGGGCCTTTACGCTGGCGAAAGCTTATTTTCCTAAGCTTGACCCGGCAAAGGTAATATCCGGGTTTCCAGAATTCAAGGCTGACGGCTCCAAGTTTACGCCCAAGGATTTCAAAGTTATACAATCCGCCGTACGCCACTCGGCTACTGCCTTGGCCGATAAGATGGAACTGGACACAGTCATGAGCTCGTACGACGCTGAAGGCAAAACCATTTTGGTGGAGGCACCCCCTCCCTTCGACATGCTGGAAAAATGGGCGACTGACCTGGCCAGGAGAAAAGAAAAAGCTGCTAAGAGAGAGGCCGAGTTAGGCTTAAGGCCGTCTACCTCTACGCCGGCTGTTCCTCCGCCTGTCCGTCCTGATGTGGAAAGTCCGGGTAATGCTGCTGGAAAGGCTAAGGAGCAGGTCCAAGACCAAGACCCGGAAGACCATTCCCAGGATGCCGAGTAGGATGATGTTTTTGTAAAAAACTGGTATGATTTTGATGATGCGCTTGTTGCGCCATTGATACTGGTACTGTCACTTTGTACTTTTAACTCGTGATAACTTTGTGCCTTTCCCGGCTTTTGATAATCTCGACCCTTGTTTTTAAGCTTATTCTCGATACCCGATTGCTTTTGATTCCCTTTTCGAGGCTCGGTTAGCCGAGTATCGTGGGCTTTGATAAGCGGACTTTTCTTTAAGTCCCCAAGACTCGGAAGCCAAGGTTTTTCGAGCTTCAATAGATAAACAGCTTGTTTCTGTTTCGAAGTCCCCAGTCCCCATGACCCAAAGTACGAGCCAGGGGGTGTGGCCTTTCTTAGATGACAAACTTCTCTTTACTAAGCCGAAAACCAATAGCCATTCACGTAAATACTGAAGTCATGCTTGATACTTGTTGAGTTTCCGGCTATTTAGCCTTGTACTCTGCATAGACTTGTGGTTTAGATGACCCTTTTGATTATCTTGTACTGTAAGCCGGCTTTCGCGTGGATACCATGTTGTTACATCTATACGAAAACCAGGGTCAAGCAAGTCCCATTGGGCTGCATGGTTTGATTGTAATCGTAAGCGAACAGATCATGCCACTTTGGTGCGATTCACATCGAGCTTAAGTAAGAATAACCAAGAAATTTGGCTCCTTCGTCCGGTTATAAGATTGCAGCCGTACTCGTCTTGCAAGTAATCGGCCCTCATAACTCATAGGCATCAAGGCCAGGTCTCTAGGTTTGTGACTACTATTTAAGCAGTTCAATTCCCAAAGACTCATGTACGTGCAACGTATTTTGATGATACTGATGTATTGATAATAACAAATATCACTTACTTGTACTTGAAGCAAAGACCATGATAAGACTTGAAAACCATCTCTTTTGTTGATACGAAAAAATTTGTGCCAGCAGGCCGCCTCATTAAAAACCTCCCAGTCCCCTTAGGTACCCTGGGTAGGAAAAGAGCGCGTATGAAACCTGCTGTCCGTTACACTGCTTTAGTTCTTCTCGAGAATCGGCCCCAGGCTGGCACGGCCGATGCACATTCTCCACTTGTTAGTCCCTTTCATAATGAGTACCGGGTTTGTTAGCCAATCCAGGTGTGTCGTTCTTGTAGCGCGGCTAGTTGTAGATAGCGGTGTGATTTCCTCTTCTACGCCAGGGGGCTTGGAAGGACCGCTCCTGACGAAGGCCACCATTTTAGGATCTTGTTCTGTCCTGGTTTTTGCTTTATCCCCTTCACAGGTCGGCCTTTTTGACGTTGCCCTTTCCTCCAGGTTCGCCTGCGATCGGTAATGCTTGAGCTCCTCTTTCCTACAGGCTTGCTCAGCCATTGCTGCATCTCCTTCATCGCATTCAGCTGCTATATCTCGATTTCCGTGTATGGTAATGGTCTTCTTAGGGCCCGGGATTTTCAGCTGTAGATACACATAACACGGTCTTGCCATGAACTTGGCATAAGCCGGTCTTCCAAACAATGCGTGATAGGGACTGCGCAACTTAACCACCTCAAAAGTAAGCCACTCAACCCGATAATTGTCCTTTGATTCCCCAAAAACTACCTCCAAAGCCATTTTTCCTTCAGGGCACGCTGAATGACCCGGCACTATCCCGTGAAAAACTGTTGTACTTTTTTGCAATTGAGATTCCTTGAGGCCCATGCGCAGAAAAGTTTCCCAGTACAGGATATTGATGCTGCTTCCTCCATCCATCAAGACTTTTTTCAGCTCATACCCATTGACCTGTGGTGCCACTACCAAGGCTAAAACTCCCGGGTGATCGACCCTGTCCGGATGATCCCTTCTGCTCCAAGTTACCTCCTGTTCTGACCACCTTAATACCTCGGAACAGCGGAAGAGACTGAATTGACCGCTTGTTTCAATATCTTTTTATCCTTGTTAGAGCCTCCAGTAGTGTGCACATGATATTGACCCAACTTTTTGGGGTTAGCCTGAAAACCTCCCGCTCCCCCTTGATTGTTGCCCGGATTTCCTGCTGCCGGGTTACCGGCTGGGGGTGGACCATTGCCCAAATTTCCACCTGGACCCGGGCCTCCTCCCCGACCCGCTCCTCGCATGGCTCTGTTTACTTCCTCGTTCTTCCATCTCTGTAAGTCGGCGCATTGCTCCAAGGAGTGATTAGCCGGCTTGCCGTTCCTGCTGTGCTTCGGGCACGCCATCCTGAATATATCCCAACTGTTGCCCGGCCTCGGAGGTCCCTGATAGTGTCCTCCATTATGATTTCCGGTATTAAAATTCCCTTCAGATCTGGGTCTCGAAGACCCGGCTTCAGTATTAGCTACAAACTCGGAACCTCCTTCAAATGGGCGCTTGTTCTGACTATTTCCGTTATTACTCGGTGCTGATCCATTGCCGGTTCTTCCACTGTTACTGGTGTTCACCTTCGCTTTCTTGTCATCAACTTCCTCCTCTGTAGTGTCTGTTGCAGCGTGTTTGTTGCATGCATCCATTAATTCTCCCATTGTAACCTCCGATGCATTCCTACTGGACTTCATGCGAGTTAACTTTTGTACTAAAGGAATATACTTGCATGTTTTTGCCATAGCTTGTAGCGCATCTTTGGGCTGAATTTCTGTGGATGAGTGAAGTATCTCCATAACCCGGCGTACCCAACTGCGTGCTGATTCTCCCTTCTTCTGAACGCATCGCTCTAAATCATCAATAGTGAATAGCTTTCTGCACGTCCCATGAAAGTGCTTGACGAACGCGGTCTTTAGTTCTTCCCAAGACTTGATCGATCTTTCTGGCAGGTTGGTAAACCATAACTTTGCTGCTCCTTCTGACATCATCAAGTACATGAACTTGGCTTGAAGATTCTCGGATGCATTGCGGATTGACATTGCCATCTCATAACTACTCAACCATGTTTCCGGATCCATGGTCGGTTCATAGTTCACTACTTTTCCCGGCTCTTTGAATTTTTCCGGGTAAGGTTCAGCTCTGATGTCATCCGAGAGACACTTGGGCCCTGCGAGGACGGTTGAGACTGGCCTTACTCGGGAAGCGTGCGATCCAGCCGGGGGCGTAGCGGGGCGCGGTGCTGCAGGCAGCTCATGTGCAGCAGACCCGGCCCCGGCTCTCCGAGCCCTGGAGCTATCCACAACGGCCTGCGCCACCGATGCTGCCGGAACACGGGGAGGAGGCGGCATTTGCTGCTGCTCTTCCCTCCGCCGCGCCGAGTTTGCTTGAATATTCCCTTGTTGTTGACTGGCGTATGGCGTCCCATGCATCCCGCTTCTGTTGTCCGGGTAATTGGCCTGCTGCGCCACTGCAGTGTGCAGTAGATCAATCGCTTGCCGGGTCCTTTCTGCATGGGGCGATTCTCCTACCGGGATCTGGTTCAATGCGAGCGTTGCTGCATACACGTTGTCCATGGGATTGTTGTAGTGGCCTGCTGGTGTGCGAAACCGTGACGGCGGCTGCGGCGGCAACTCGATGCCGGTTGTGACTCTGGTTCGTGGTGGGGGTAACCCGGCCTGCACGTTTGCCGCGCGGGCTTCCGCTGTCACCGGCTGAGGCGCAGTTCCCTGGTTTACAGCTGGGATCGGTTGGTCCTGAGGCGTAATAAACAAAGCTGCCGAGTTAATGACCCCACCCGTGGCCGGTAGTCTAGTTTGATGTTTCTGGTGTACTCTAGATGTTTCCTCTCGAAGTCGGGTTTCCAATGCATCCAGCTCGCATTGACGCGTAGCCATCCCTTGTTTCTCTGCTTCCACTTGCCTCCTTTGCTGTTCCAACGCGTGGCGAGCCACATCCAGGTCTCTGACACGTTCAGCTGCGTTTTCTGGAGTGATAACCGTAGCGAGGACAGTAGGGTCTAGGATCAGATTGTTGTCGAACAAGGCCGGGTGGCGCGGGTTTTACGGACCCGCCCCCGGTGTCCGGTTTCCCAGGAATCCGAACGTATTCGCGTGCAACTCCTCATCCGCCGCACGGCTAGTCACTGATGCCGACTCTCCGTCGACCCGGGCCGGGATCGGGTTTCCGTTAGCCGCGTCCTGTCGCTGTGCCAATGCCTGAGCCGCCCCGACCGGAGCCGTGGTGATGTTTCCTTGATTAAGGTTGGATGCGGGAGCCGTGTAGACCGCCGCTCGGCGTATTACGCCTGTTGTGAGTTCATGCTGTTCTTCTCCGCTGTTGTCTTCTCCGTACCGGTCTTCCAGCAGGTCCCGTATAGATTCAGTATCGTCCTTTCCGTCGTCCGGGTCACGCGGGGCCCATGCCGGCTCCTCCGGCTGTTCCCACTGCGCGATGGATTCTTCTATCTGGTCTGTTGCTCCAACTGATTCTTCTCTATCTGATTGGTCGCAAGCATCCTCCCCTGACACAGAATCAGATCCAACATCGTCAGGAGACGAGCCAGAGGAACATACCATACCGATGAAGAGGCTGATCCGGCCGATTGTAACGACAGATCCGGATTCGAGGCGATCCGATTCTGGCCCCCAGCCGGAGTCGTCCACCATCTTCTCTCCTTTGTGGTCGTCGTAGATCTCTCCGACGACGAGGTTCCTCATGCTTTTCCGAGCTTCTCCCGTGATGTAAACACCTTTGGACGCAGGCCCCACGGTGGGCGCCAACTGTCGTGGGATGATCACGGCAGATGTTACCAGGGGTAACTGATCTTGGGGCAAGTCGACACAGGTATTTGGGAGAGGGTTTAGCTCGAAAGAGAACATGATGATAAGCGATCTAGGAATCGGCACTCAACTCGCCGAGTCTCGAATATGGCTCTCGATTTATACTAGATACTCGATAACAGGTGATATGATTATGTCGTGAATCTCTGCCAAACTAAGCCTAGGGGCCGGTTTATAAAGCACCCGTACCCCCCCCCCCTGACTGGAAGACAGATATCCACCACCGCTACAAGATGAGTCCCCGCCTGTGATGGGGGTCTTTGCCTCCTCCCCCAGGCGCTATCTACGTGCACCCTCTCGTCTCGCCTAGTTTCTACTATATGATTTTGGCTTACTTGTGCGGATGCCCCGGCAAGTTACCATCTACTTTCTCGTGTTTTATTTCTATGGACTATCTGTATCCACTCGGTTTGGTGGTTGGTTTATTTATGAAGCGGGACGAAAAGCCTTTTTGGTAAATCTGGAACATTTGATCGTCACGACATCTAACTCCTTGTGCTACAAGTTTTCCATGTATACAACATCATTTCCAAAAGTTTTCTTTTCACTCATCAAGAATCGGACAAAAAGGTGTTGCAACTTTTCCAAACTCATATTAACGCAATAAAATATTTATGTGTTCACGCAAATCCCTATTCATCATTAAAAAATAGTTAGAAATGTGTCACTGTACCCACATGAAGAAATAAGAATTCACAAGATTGTGAGCAAACCAGACAACAACAGAGAAACATAGTGTCAATATGACAAGGAACTAGTAGAAAACTGAGTATTAGAGTCGCTCGTTATTGTCATACTTTTGTAGGTACAAAACCGCCTCTTAAAAGCATCCTTAGCCAGTTTAACATAAAAGCAAAATCTAATAGTAAGTCTGTTTATTTGACCCATTTAGAATATTTTCTCTTCCTAGTCCGTGCAAAATGTCACGGCCGCTGATGTCTACTACACATTACTACTCTTGTAGACTATGTTGGGTCTCCAAACGTGGAGGTTTGTAGGACAACATCAAATTTCCCTCAAGTGAGTAACCCAAGGGTTATCGAACTCATGAAGGTATAGCTTGAATATATTCCTCTCAAGCAACCCT
Source organism: Alopecurus myosuroides (assembly GCA_028641055.1). Lineage (NCBI taxonomy): Eukaryota > Viridiplantae > Streptophyta > Magnoliopsida > Poales > Poaceae > Alopecurus > Alopecurus myosuroides. The sequence continues at coordinate 339,667,183 of CM054063.1, forward strand.
ACAATTAAGATACAAGAAAATCTCTTGTGTCCCCAACACATCTAATACAGTTGACAGTTGTATAGGTGCACTTGTTCGGCGAAGAGATAGTAAAATATGGTAATATGGATGGTAAAGCAATGTATTGTAAATCTATAATAAAAATGGATGCAAGCAAAAAAATATTAAAACTGAAAGAAAACAATGTAGCAATGTGGAAAACAAGGCCTAGGTATCATAATTTCACTAGTGATAACTCTCAACGATATTAACATAATTAGACATAAGATATTTCCTCTAACAACATGCATCAAAGACATATCTCAGAAACCGTTCCTCGTGAATCAAATAGGATGAGAATCGCATAGCGCTACATAAGCACACCTCAAAGTTCACGTTCCCGTCAAAGAACACCACAACCCTGTCACTTTGGGCATCCAAAGATAATACCAATAAACACCACAACTTATCTCTTGAATATTATCTTTCTAATCAATCTAGAACACCCGCACTGTCACCTTGGCACTATAGAGATTATACTAAACACAAGCACCAAGAAACCTCATGATTCCAATTCAATCCAACATAGTAAGAACAACTTCATGATAATTATCCCTCTAATTCAAGGTCCATAGAGTCACACACGGCACCCGCACTGTCACCGTGGTACTGATACGTCTCAAACGTATCCATAATTTGTGATGTTTCATGTTGTTTTCATGCCATATACTACATATTTCTTATACACTTTATGTCATTTTTATGGATTTTATGGGACTACCCTATTGACAAGATGCCAAATAGTCAATTCTTGTTTTCTGTTGTTTTTGGTTTCAAAAAAGTTGTTCTGGAAATATTCTCGGAATTGGACAAAACAAAATCGTAGAGTCTTAGAAAGTCGTCACGTACACGGAGGAAAACCGAGGGGGAGGGGGCCTCAGGAGCCCCACACCATAGGGCGGTGCGCCCGCTCTGGTCGCGCATGGGGGTGGTGTGGGCCCCCTGGCCACCCACTGACGTTGTCCTCTCGCCTATTTATGCTTCTCCACCAGTTAACCCTAGATACCCGAGCCTTTTCGACCAAAAAGATCTGTAGCCGCCGTCATTGTCAACCCTAGTTCGGGAGGGTTCTGGAGCTCTCCCCGGCACCCTGCCGGGAGGGGGAATCATCACCGGAGGGCTCTTCATCACCATGCTTGCCTCCAGAGTGATGCGTGCGTAGTTCATCCCTAGACTACGGGTCCATAACAGTAGCTAGATGGTTGTCCTCTCCTCTTTATGCCTCATGTTTAGATCTTGTGAGCTGCCTAACATGATCAAGATCATCTTATTGTAATACTACATATTGTGTTTGCAGGGATCTGATGAATATTGAATGCTATGTCTAGTGATTATCAATCTATCATGTTCGTTCATGTGTATGTTATTTATGATCTTGCATGCTCTCTGTTAATTACTAGTAGATTCCATGGCCAAGTTGATGCATGTAACTCCAAGAGGGAGTATTTATGCTCGTTACTGGGTTCATGCCTTCCTTTCACTCACGCTTGAGTGATAGAACCGTAACAGGTGGGGGATGTGATGTAGCCATTACGGAGAAAACAACAATGCTTTGTCTAAGGATGACTTTATTGTTTACATTACACACTTTGCTTAATGCAATTATCTGTTTCTTGCAACTTAATCCTCAAAGTTTTCTCGGATGACACTCTGAGGGTGGATTATTAGTCATAGATGCAGTTGGATAACGGTCTATATATCTTGTTGTAATGCACACATGAATCACATAGTAATCACCATGTCATGCATATGCACTACGGTGCAGTCTTTATATCTGTCAATTGTCCAGCCGTAATTTTTTTACCAAACATGTTTTGTATCTGTTTTGGAGAGACACCTCTAGTGAATGGTGGACCTCAGTCCATTTCTTTACACTGATATACAACCACTACAACCGTTGTTATACTACTACAATCATTGTTCTCTTTCAATTACTGCAAACAAATACTATTTTCCACACTATACGTCTAATACTTTGTTTCAGCAAAACCGGTGAGATTGACAACCTCACTGCTTTGTTGGGGCAAAGTAATTTGATTGTGTTGTGTAGATTCCACGTTGCTGCTGAATCGATAGTGTGCCCTGCCAACATCAACTGTATCAACCTTCGGAAGTGATTTCTTACTCCTACTAGTCGATTCAACCTTAGTTTCTTTCTGAGGGAAAACTTGTCACTTCACTCTTCGTAACCTTTCTCTTGGGGCTTCCTGACGAGTGTGAACCACACACCAACAAGTTTTCTGGCGCCGTTGCAGGGGTGGAAGATGATTTCTGCAAGGGGAGTCTCTCACCTCCAATCTCTTTACTTTGTTTTTGTTTTGCTTAGTTTATTTTATTTTGTCTTGTTTGCTTCTCTTTATCAAAAACACAAAAAATAGTTCTTATTCCAGTTGTTATTTGTATCCTATTTTTAATCTTGTTAAAATGAGTACTCCTGAGAACACTAAGTTGTGTGCCTTCACTAGCACAAACAAAAATGATTTTATTAGCACGCCTATTGTTCCACCTCCTCCTACTGCTGATTTTTATGAGATAAAGCCTGCCCTGTTAAATCTTGTTATGAGAGAGCAATTTTGTAGTGTTAGTACTCGTGATGTTGCTGCCCATCTTAATAATTTTTTTGAACTCTGTAAGGTGCAAAAATATAAGGATGTAGATGAAGATATTATTAAACGAAAATTGTTTCCTTTGTCTTTGAGAGGAAGAGCTAAAGAATGGTTGCTATCTTTGCCTAGAAATTGTGTTGATTCATGGACTAAATGTAAATATGCTTTCATTGGAAAATATTATCCTCCTGCTAAGATTATATACTTAAGAAGTAGCATTATGAATTTTAAGCAATTTGATAATTAGCATGTTGGTAAAACTTGGGAAAGAATGAAATCTTTGGTAAAGAATTGTCCCATGGACTCACTACTTGGATGATCATCCAAACCTTGTATGCAGGTCTGAATTTTTCTTCAAGAAACCTTCTGGATTCAGCTGCTGGAGGAACCTTTATGTCCATCACTTTGGGTGCTGCAACAAATCTTCTTGATGATATGATGATAAATTATTCTGAATGGCACACTGAGAGAGCTCCACCAGGTAAGTAGGTAAATTCTGTTGAAAAAACCTCTTCCTTGAGTGATAGGCTTGATGCTATTATGTCTATGCTTGTTAATGGCCATGCTCCCGTTGATCCAAATAATGTTCTGTTAGCCTCTTTGGTTTCTCAAGAAGAGCATGTGATGTGAACTTCATTAAAAACAATAATTTCAACAACAATGCTTATAATAAATAATTTTGTTAGCACCAATTATAGGCCATATCCTGCTAATAGTGTTAATAATTATTCTTATGATACATCTCGAATGTCTGATGAAAGAATTCAACAAGTTGAAAGGGCCACTAAAGACTAAAAGCAATATGATCAAAATAAATTATTTACTAAGACCGTGGAGGAACAATCTGTTATGTTGAAAAATATTAGTCATCAACTTGAGAATTTAAATAGGGAAATTTCTGGTTTGCAAGTTAAAATTGATCGTGCTAAAACTTGTATTTCATCCATGTCTGAAGCACAATCATCTTTAATCAATAGAATGGCTGCTAAAACTGAAACTTTAGATGAAAATCCTTTTGCTGCGACTAATGCCATTCAAGTTAGAATTGATGACAATGTTAGGATGTTAGCTGAACTGCATGCTAGATGGAAAAGAGAAGATGAAATAGCTAAAAAGAATAATATAGCTAATGTTTGCACCATTACCACCACTACTAAAACCGAACATTCCCATTCTAGTAAACCTTGTGCTATTTATGGTAAAGTAATTTGTGTTGGCAATACTTCCACTTCTTGTGTTAAACGTTTAAAATTGCCTAAAACCACTGAAACTGTCCCTGATAAAAGTACTGGAATTTTTCGAAATATGGGAGACAATGGTCCCATTACATTCGATAAAAAAAGATCTTGATTTTGATAATTGCAATATATCTTAAGTAATTGTGTTCCTACAAAAGCTTGCTAGTTGTCCTAATACTAGTACTATGAATATGACTTTCACAAAACATATTACAAATGCTCTCATGCAAATTAGAGAAGAAGAATTAAGATGTGAAGCCTCTATCCCAAGGAAGTTAGATGATGGTCGGGAACCCATCATTAAAATGAAGGTGAATGATTTTGTTTGTAATTATTTATGTGATCTTGGTGCTAGTATCTCTATTATGCCTAAGAAACTTTATGATATGCTTGATTTGCCACCTTTGGAATACTGTTATTTGGATCTTCGTCTTGCTGATAATATTAAAAAGAAACCTTTGGGGATCGTTGATGATGTTCTTATTATGGTTAATAATAACCTTGTCCCCGTTCATTTCATTGTTATGAATTTTGAATGCCATGCTTCTTGTCCTATTGTTTTGGGAAGACATTTTCTTAGAACTGTTGGTGTTGTTATTGATATGAAAGAGGGGAATATTAAATATCCATTCCCACTCAAGAAAGGTATAGAACACTTTCCTAGGAAGAGAATGAAGTTGCATTTTGATTCCATTATAAGAATAAGTTACAATTTGGATGTTTCTTCACATAAAATACTTGATTCTAGTTTTCTGGGCCTAGCTAAAAGGCGTTAAAGAAAATCACTTCTTGGGAGATAACCCATGGTTTTATTTTTTTCTTTATTTTTCTCTGTTTTCTTTCAGTCAAGGTGTCATTTTCTTCTGTAGCAACTCCTTTGTATCTTTATTTTCTCGCATTTGTTGTGCAAAGTAAAGTCTGTAGTGAAAGTTGAGGTTAGATTTGGATTTCTGCGCATGAAATAGATTTCCGCTGTCCACCGTTGAATTCGTGAAAATTCACAGAAATATCAAAATGACCTGCAAATTTTTGTACTTATTGCCCAGCTAATTCTGACACTTTTTACAGCTTTGAATTTTTTCGATTTGAGTAACGTAGGTGCCCCAAAAAAATTCATCTTTACAAACTGTTCTGGTTTTTATAGATTATGTCGTTTTACTTGCATTCTCTCTTTTACTATGTTGAGTGGATTTCTTTGCTCCAATGAGAACATTTGAATTTTTGATTATGCACTAACCCTCTAATGAGAATTACATTGAGTTTGGTGTGAAGGAAGTTTTCAAGGGTCAAGAGAAGAGGGTGATATAATATTATCAAGAAGAGTGAAAAGACAAAGCTTGGGGATGCCCCTGTGGTTCATCCCAGAAAATTCTAAGAATACTCAAGCATTTAAGCTTGGGATTCCTAAGGAATCCTGTTGGGGGAATAGGTAAGGGGGAGCCTTACTTACCGCCCACATAAACCGGAAACTGTTCCAGTCCTTCCAAAGGCTACTATCTGGTTTACCAATGAAGGGAGCAGGCTATGAAGTGGTCAACAGGAAGGAGAATACCCGGATCACCTTAATCGTGATCCAGATTGATTAGGAGCTGGCCTGTGGGCCGAGTTAGAAGACCCGAAGGCCCAAGACCTAAATGAATGGCCCAAGGCCGGATGGAGCGTAAGGGCCTTGGGGATAACCCGAATGAAGCTTCTAGGAGAAAGATTGATCTAGGACTCCGACCACGGGAGTAACCCGGATACCTCTGTAACCCGGAGGTCTCGTCCACTATATAAGGAGAGACCCTAGGGCGTAGAAAGACAAGTTCTAAGTCAATAGCAAGATAACTCGAGACATCGAGAGCTAGAATTTCCCTTTGTAATCGAGACCTTGTTTCCTGATAGTAAAAAGGCATGAGTAGGTTTTACCCTCAATCGAGGGGCCAAACCTGGGTAAACGCGTGTCTCTCGTTTCCGCGTTAACCCTTTCAAAGTTTCACTCAGTAGCAATGGCCTCACAATCTTGTTCTCACATGAGGACACTTGCTGTGACAACACCACAACAGTTGGCGCCCACCATGGGGCCTGCTCGCGGAAGCGTCGTCTTTTTGGAAAGAGCCTTACCTGGGATCGAGAAGCTCGCGATAGGAAGGCTCAGGAGGAGCCGGCGTGGAAACTACTACAACCATGACACGTGGGGTCTAGAGTTTGCATCGGTGGAGTCAGGATTTCGAGTCCCCTTCGGTGGCATCCACGTTTTCGTTGGCTTCATCGGAGGAACGGGCCCAGACCCAGACCAGCAGTCAGACTCAGTCTCGGAGGAAGCCACGATGATATACTCTAGTGGTGAATCTTTAGTTGGAAACAATGATGACCGTGACGAAACGGGATCCATCCACCAGCTCTTTGAAGATAGGTTGGGAGGAGACCTTGAGCCACATTTGCAGAGTCTAACGGAAACAACTCATCATGCAACTGTTTACACGGCTGGACTAGCACGGCCTACGGAGCCCAGGTATGACGCTAGTGGTAATTTAATTACAGACACTGTTTCAACTTCGAGTCCAGTTCTAGGAGGACCAGGAGGCCAAGGAACAACACCAACGGGACCAATGGTAGCCCTAGTCGGACTAACAGAACCGCGTTCAACAGGACCAGGCCCAACGAACTCTGGGTCGGCAGAGGTAGTGATTGTTTTAACAGCGCCCGTGTCATATAACCCAAGGCCCGAGCTGATAGCCGTGATGGACTCACCGAACGAAGTCTTGGCTACTCCGATTACCCCGGAGAACATGGTGCAGCGTAACGCAAAGATTGAGAGGTTTCGATAGGAAATAAGTCGTGCCCGTCGGGAGATCGAGAAGGAGGTAACATGTATAAACAAAGCACGGTCAGAAGTCTTGGAGGAAGCAACACGCCTGGAAAGAGAGGGGATTCATTTAAACTTCAGACAGAGTGAGTTAGCTTCCATACAGAACATGTGTTATCATACCTGGTTGAACAATGAATTTGGCGCAGGATTAGGACCTACCAACCTTCAGAACGTGTTCGCGTCCCCTATTGTTACCCCTGGGGCACCTAACCCCGCCCTACCAGTTCATCCTATGAACCCACCGGTCATTCCCATTTCGGTTCATTCGGCGCGCTTTCAACCACCTATACAGCTGCATGGTAACCCGAATCCTGCTCTAGTCCCGGAACAACCCCTACATGAAAGGTTCCATACGCCACCAGGTCATTTCAACAATCCAATGGATAACATTTGGGCAGCAAAAAATAGTCTGGCGCGGATTCCAGTCAACCCCAATGAACCTATTGGAATTGAAGCTCGGAGGGCTATCAAGATGTTGCAAACATCAGTGGTTCAGTAGATGAATTATAGTAACCAGGACAGGATACACTCAACTCCCTACAATAGCAGGAATTCCTTGTCAAGAAGACTGTGTCCCATGCGCCTGGAGTTATAAATACAGGACACAGAGTTGCGGAACCAGAAAACAGAAATCCGGGTCATGTTCAACCCCCGGTCCAGAACACAGTCTCAAACCCCGCCCTGACTGGGTCTCGCAGGATTGGCCTTCAGTGTCTTGGACCGGCAATCGGGAACGAGAGAATACCGGCTGATTTTAAAGGACCTCGCAGAGTTGTAAACTATACGCCAGACATGGAGCCTGCAGATTGGATAGAAGGATATGAGATGGTGATGACTCCCAAGTGCAGGAGATCAATTGTAGTACCTTTCGATAAGTATTTGAGTGTCGAACCCACGAGGAGCTGAAGGTAAGCTATCTATTCTCTAAAGCCCTATAACCCTCTTATATGGCTGTTTATGCAAAGCAATAAGTTTCACTAAAAGGAACTAACTAATTAAAAGCAAGTGACGTGGAGTGTGGTTTGTCTAGTAACTAGTGAAGCAAGTTTAAAATGCAAGTAATCCTAGAGCAAGTTTCTAAAGCAAGTTTCTAAGCAAGTTTCACAAGTAGCAAGCAGCAAATATCTCAAGTATCTCAAGGGAGCAAGTGTTCTAGCAATAGGTGTTTCGTTCGTGTGGTTGTCACAATTAGTGAAGCACATGTATTAGTCTTAGTTGTTTCTTCTAGGAAGGGGCCATGAATAGTTATAGTCAAGTAAATGATCTACAGCCCCTTATGATGGATCATGTGGCCAAGTAAATGACTGCACAAGATTGATTAAGACATAAAGTCCCACCATAGCCTTATGTTCTAAGGTCCCCTATATATATCCCCCAATAACTTAACTTTGTGGCTCGGTCTCAGGTTACTGTCACTCCCAAGTCACCACCACTCCATTATGCTACCGGTGATCACCTTACATGCATTCCCCAACATATTGTTCAGAAAATCCCCCAAATCATTATAAAACATGAATATAAGTTGCTAATATGTAGGAAAAACAAGTAATAACATGCAAAGTTCATGTATGCATTTTACATGCATCAGATGGCCATGGAGATATTGGAAGTAAGCGAAGCAGTATGCGCGCGGTACTTAAGCGTGATGTTAGAAGGACCTGCAAAGTCCTGGTTAAAGAACCTGAACGCAAATTCAATTAATAGCTGGCAGGAGTTGAAGGACCAGTTCATCAAAAAAAATCCAGGGAACATGTAAACGACCAACGACTATTACAGACCTGGAAAACTGTGTTCAGAAGGAAGGGGAGTCTGCCCAGTACTGGTCTCGGCGCGCCATGGAAATTATACATTCATCTGTCGAACTCACCGCTCAGCAGGCAGTCATAGCATTGGAAAGAAATTGCAGATTTGACCCGTTGAAGCATAAGTTGGGATGCATCAAGCGATATGAGCTAGTTGATGGATTCCATCACCAAGTATGCGGAGTCTGACAAAACAACCTTCAGAACCAGAATAATAACAAGCGCAAAAATGGAGAAGGAACCTCGGATCTAGTGGCAAATACGAATACAGGTTACAGAAACCAGCGTCAGGGTAACAATTTCAGAGGAAATCAAAATTTTCGACCAAATAGCTTTGCACAGGCTCAGCAAGCTCTGAAAGGACCATGTCCTCGACACAACAAAAACGGAAAATTAGCGAATCATTCTTGGGAAAACTATTTCATCATCCAGGATTTTAGACCTAGCAGAAGTAACAACTATGGACCAGGAAACAATGGTGGTGGCAACCCAGGAAATATGAAAGATGGACATCCGGGAGCTGGCAATTCCGGATCTGGAATTCATAATCCGGGTCACCAAGGTCTGGGTAACCAGGGAACTAACCCGGGTGGTAGCCACCAAGGAAGAAATTGTTGTTTTCAAAGAAATCCAAAGCAGTTAAGCTTCGGTCAGTATCATGTATTCACTATGAGTTCATGCAAGAGAGAACGAAAGGTGCAGAAATGTGATGTCAACGCAGTAGCTCCTGCTGTTCCTAGGTGGCTCAATTGGTCAGAGGTCGCGCAGATCATCCTCCACGAGTTGATATCCAAGAGGATTGGCCCTGGTTGTGGCTCCACAGGTTGGAGGATACAAGTTAGACAAAGTGTTGATGGATGGAGGAAGCAGTAGAAACATCCTTTACTATGATACGTTCAAGAGGATGAACTTGCAAGATAAACAACTTCAACCATCATCAACTGTGTTTCACGGCATTGTACCTGGTATGTCTGCACAACCTATCGGAAAAATATACCTTGAAGTTGCTTTTGGAGTATTTGAAATTTACAGGACAAAGATGTTAGCATTTGAAATGGTCAAGTTCAAAAGTCTGTACCATGCTCTGTTCGGACTGCCAGCTTATGCCAAGTTTATGGCCAGAACCTGCTACGTTTACCTCAAGCTGAATATGCCAAGTCCTCATGGAAATATTACTGTCAACGGTGACAGAGACATAGCTTTGGAGTGTGAGGAAGGTGATGCACCATATGCAGAGACCGCTTGCCCGGCAAAGGAGTTGAAATTGTATAAGCTGCAAGTTGATCCAGAAGACATGACCTCGCTCAAAAAACCATCACCTGAGTCCAAGTTAAAATTTAAGTCTGCTGAAGACACCCGACTCATCTATGAAGTTCAGTGTGGGGACTCAGATGACAGAAAAATAGGAAAGTGCCCTCATCAAGTTCCTCCGTGAGAATTGGGACATCTTTGCATGGAAACCTTGTGACATGCCAGGTGTCCCAAGGGAACTTGCCGAGCACAATTTAAGTGTGGATCCTAACATAAAACCTATTCGTCAGTTCCTCCGTCGTTTTAGTAATGAGAGAAGGAAAGCGATTGGAGAAGAGATAACCAGGTTACTCGCAGCAGGATTTATAATAGAAGTGTTACACCCAAAGTGGTTAGCCAATCCAGTTCTCGTCCTCAAGAAGAACGGAACCTGGAGAATGTGCATAGGTTACACAGATTTGAACAAAGCATGTCCTAAAGAACCGTTCACTTTACCCCGTATCGATCAGATTATAGACTCTACGGCTGGTTGAGAATTTCTATGTTTTCTGGACGCATACTCGGGTTATCATCAAATTAAAATGAAGGAAGTGGATCAAGAGAAGACCTCATTCATTACACCCTTTGGAGCATTCTGTTATACGTCAATGCCCTTCGGGTTGAAAAATGCAGGGGCAACTTATCAAAGGTGTATCCAGAATTGTTTGGAAAGTCAGATTGGGCGAAACGTGCATGCTTATGTGGATGACATAGTAGTCAAGTCCCAAAAAGGTGACAGTTTGATATAAAACCTGGAAGAAACGTTTGCCAGTTTACGCAAATATCAGATGAAGCTCAATCCAACAAAATGTGTCTTTGGAGTGCCGGCTGGGAAATTACTGGGTTTCATTATTTCAGAGAGAGGTATTGAAGCAAAACCGGAAAAAATTCAGGCCATACATAACCTGAAAAAGCCGGTTTGCCTAAAGGATGTTCAGAAGCTAAAAGGTTGTGTTGCTGCCTTGAGCCGGTTTATAAGCAGACTAGGCAAAAAGGCTATACCTTTATACCGACTCTTGAAGAAAACTGAAACCTTTGTGTGGAATCAAGAAGTTGATGAGGCATTGGAGGCCCTGAAAAAACCACTTTCCAATGCACCTATACTGGCTGCACCTGAGAAGAAAGAGCCCATGTTACTATATATTGCGGCAAATAACAGGGCGGTCAGTGCAGTTGTGGTTGTGGAACGTCAACTGGAAGGAAAAGAAGGCCCACATTGGCAGAAGCTGGATTTTGGGGTGTTCATGGCTAGTCGTAAGCTGAAACATTATTTTCAGGAACATGCTATTGCTGCGGTTAGTTCAGCACCTTTGTCCGATATTATCCAGAATAGAGAAGCGACAGGGAGAGTTGCAAAGTGGGCTATTGAGATGGGGCCATATCATATAAAATATGAGCCAAGGACTGCAATAAAGTCCCAAGCTCTGATCGAGTTCATAAATGACTGGACACATATTTTGGGGTGTTCATGTCTAGTCGTAAGCTGAAACATTATTTTGAGGAACATCCTATTACTGTGGTTAGTTCAGCATCTTTGTAGGATATTATCCAGAATAGAGAAGCGATAGGGAGAGTTGCAAAGTGGGCTATTGAGATGGTGCATATCATATAAAATATGAGCCAAGGACCGCAATAAAGTCCCAAGCTCTGATTGAGTTCATAAATGACTGGACACAATTACAGGTTCCACCGGATAAACCAGATGCTAAATATTGGACTATGCATTTCGATGGGTCTCGACAACTGGAAGGTTAAGGAGCTGGTGTGGTATTAACATCCCCAAGAGGTGATCAGTTTCGCTACGTCTTACAAATTTCATTCAAGTGCACTAATAATGCAGCAGAGTAGGAAGCTTTACTTCATGGGCTTCGAATTCCGAAAGAGATGAGCATAACCCGGATTCAATGCTTGGGTGATTTCGATCTTGTTTCTCAACAAGTTACAGGAACATGGGATTCTGAAGACCCAGTTATGGCAGCATATAGGCGAGAGGTTACCCAGCTGGCTGGACATTTCGAAGGATAACAAGTTGACCATATTGACCGACGTCTCAATGAAGCAGCTGACGTATTGGCTCGTCTAGATTCCCAGAAAAAACAAGTTCCACCAAATGTTTTTCTGGATGAAATTCATAGCCCGTCAGTTAAAGTTCCAACGGAGGAAGACCTGGCAAATCCAGATCCGGAGTCAGAATTGGTAGCCGCCCTTCATACAATCCCAGAGTGGACTGAACCATACCTGGCGTACCTTATGAGAGGTGAACTCCCACAGTGCGAGGTTATCACTCGTCAGGTTATAAGAAGGTCTAAGTCCTATACAATTATTAATGGTTAGTCACATAAGCGAAGTGCGGTTGGAATCTTTCAGAGATGTGTCTCTCCGGAAGAAGGGTGTCAGATTTTAAGAGAAATCCACTCAGGATATTGCGGCCACCATGCAAGTTCCAGATCTTTGGTCAACAAGACTTTCAGACATGGATTTTTCTGGTTAACGGCAAATGCTGATGTAGAACATATAGTAAGAACGTGCAAAGGATGTCAAAGATACACAAGGCAGGATCAGATGCCAGCTCAGGATTTACGCATGATTCCCATAACTTGGCCTTTTGCAGTCTAGGGACTTGACATGGTAGGACCTTTCAAACGGCCAACTGATAAAAAGACTCATCTACTGGTGGCAGTTGACAAGTTTATAAAGTGGGTAGAAGCAGAACCAATCATTAAATGCGATGCGGTTACAACAGTAGAGTTCTTAAAAAAGCTGATTTTCAGATTTGGTTATCCACATAGCATTATAACAGATAATGGGAAAAATTTGTCAGAAGGAGCAATGTAGAAGTTTTGTGAACAGAACCATATACGGCTAGACCTTGCTTCGGTGGCACATCCACAGTCTAACGGGCAAGCAGAGCGGGCTAACCAGGAATTACTTAAAGGTATCAAGCCTAGGCTCCAGGTTCTATTAGAAAAAATTGCTGGATGTTGGGCTGAAAAGTTGCCTGCTGTTTTATGGAGCATAAGAACTACCCCAAACAGGTCAACAGGAGCTGAGGCGGTTTTGCCAAGTGATATCTGTCACGATTCACCACGAGTGACTGCTTATGTGGAAACCCAGAATGAGATAGCTCGTTAAGACTCGCAAGATACTTTAGAAGAAGCACGTGACCTCGCATCATTTAGGTTAACCATATATCAGCACGACCTGTGTCGCTATCATAGCTGTGGGGTTAAGACTCGAAGTTTTTAGGAAGGGGACTTGGTGTTACGCCTGATCCAGAAAAAGGACGGGATGCACAACCTAAGTCCTCCAAGGGAAGGACCGTTTGTAGTAAGTAAGAAACTACATAATGGGTCGTATTACCTCATTGATATGCGTGATGCTGATAAATCACGAACATCTGAGCAAGAAACTGGAAGACCATGGAACATAGCCTAGTTGAGGCCATATTATACATAGGATCATTGTAATCACTATGTTATATTAGCAATAAAAAGCAGACTTGGCAAAATCTGAGTTATTGAGATTTGTTTCATGAAATTTTCATTGTGGCAGAAAGTCAAACTTTTTCATATATGATTACTTGGGGGCTGATGCTAGAGCATAGTATATATCTCAAGAATCTAGCATACGCCAAAATATATTAGTTATACTTGCCTGCCAGTCAGTACTTACACGCAATTTAATGACCTAGATTTTTAAACTTGGTTGAGTCAATCATGTTATAACCCAGCAAAACCTGGTTACTATGACCCTGAACTCACCAGAGTTGTACACACTAGAATATGGCATGCGAAAAACCGGCTGAGCTAGAAAGCAAAGAAAAACCAAGTCAAGGAAAAGTTCACATGCAAATAAAAGATGTTCCAAAAGTATGTAACTGGGAAATATTTTGCATAACCTTGCAGAGAAACCGAGTTATTACAGACCAAAGTGTAACATAAGTGCACTTTCAAAAGATAGAGCTAGAAATATAACAGTTTATCTAGCCTATTACAAACCCATACGGGTTAAATTATTGTTTTCGCAGGAACCAAATGTTTACTCTGCAGCATATTTTCCTTTCTGTTATGTAGCATCTAACCCGGTGCCAGATTCCGGGTCTTGAGTCGCCGGGTTTTGAGTCTTCTGGTGATCATCAGGATTCACTTGGTCAATTTCTGCTTCCCCAACATCATCAGCTGAGACGTACTTCCACTCCAGCTGAGCCGAAGCATCATTGGTGTTCTCCGGTTCATATAAAGGACGAGGGGGAGCATAAACCGACGAAGTTATGGATTGAGGCACATGAGATGAAGAGGATACAGAAAGCCGACTCTTCTGTGGGACTTGGCAGACAACAGATACAACCTGAGGCGAGAAAGGCATCTTGCGCTCACCCGGGGAAACATAACCCAGACATAGTTCCTTCAGCTTAACTTCTCGGCAATGGTGCAAGCCTGGAACCGGTACTCCTTCTCAATCTTGGCGAAATCTTTCCTATGGTACTTTGACATGTCCGCCTTATACTCTGGGAAGCCCTTCACAAGAAGATCCGGATTCAGCTCCGGGTGATAAGCTTTGCGTAGTGACATAACCTCGATGGCTCCACGACGGAAGGCCGAGAGTTTGTGCTCCTCTATCCATTGTGGAACTTGGGTTAGTTCAACAAGCATCTCATGGAGCCTCCTTGGGGGGTTATCCCAGTTCCTGACAGGCTTAATGCATTCTCCACCTCCAACATAGAGCTGCCGGATCAAGGTGAAAATAGCTTTCAATTTCATGTCAGGGAGCTGGAGGTTATTTCCATGCATTCTGCCTGCAAGTTACAAGAACACTTTGATCAGAAACAGGATAATTATAACAAGCAGAAGGAAATAATGAACCGGAAAAGTAATATATTAGTGAGTTACAGGAGAAGCAAACTTACCAAGCACACTGCAGGTTATCTCTCCTAGCAGGTCCTTCAACTTGGTGAAGCTGCTCCGGGTTTCCTCCAACTTCTTTTCAGCACTTTCCTCTCTTGTAATAAGAGTCTTCTCCCGGTTCTCAAAATCCTGTTTAAGAATAGACCAAGTTTTGGCTGCTTCAGTAATCTGGTCCGCTAGCTCCTTCTGCCGGGTCCTAGCTTCCCCAGTCTTTTTAGCCTCTTGTGCTAGCAGGCTCTTGAAATTTGAAATTTCCTTTTGCGAGGAAGATTCAAGACTCTGCACAATGATTGCTTGCAACAAAACAAGTTATCATTAGTTTCCAGTTATACCTTGAGGAAAATCCGGCTTATATAAATATAACCCGGAAATTACGAGCTTACAAGAATTTATATCCCATTCCAATTCATGGTTAAGTCCGGAGTAGCCGTAGGCTGGCAAACCCGACACTTGGGGACTACACTATTTCAGATTTACACAACGGGTTATAAGTTACGGTTAAGTCCCGAGTAGCCGCAGGCTAGCAAACCTGGCACTTGGGGGCTACACTATTTCAGTTTAAATTTCTATGATTAAGAATGAAAGCAGAACAAATCCTGGTTCACAAATTTGAAAACCGATGCTTGGGGGCTACACCTGTTCAGTTCAAAACATTCAATGATGAATCTTCAAGTTCATATTACAAGATATAAACTAGAAGATTGAGGGCTAATTGTTATGTATGTCAAGGTTCCCTCATGTCTTTTCTTCAGGAATTCTATTATCCCATCTGCACGATGTCGGTTCTCGGACAATTCCCGAGCTAGTGTGTCAAAATCCTGGCTTTCAATATCCAGGTTTGGGGGAGTTGTCTTCTCTTCTGTTTTTTTAACTCCTCTGTGACTTTGGAGAGAACAGTGGAGGTTCGGGTAGCTTGTGCAGCTTGGGAGCCAGTGATGACCACATCCGGGTCAGAAACAACCATATCTTCAGCAGGAGGATCATTAGCCGGTGCGTTATCAACCGGATTCACCTCTTCAGTGTCCTCGACCATAGCCTCAACATGACCCGGTGATCGGGCAGCCGGTTCATCTTCTTCTCCTCGAGGTCCGTGGCAGGAGCGGCATAGGAGATAGGGTTAACCTTCAGCACAGCTTGAGCTCTGCAATAAAAGGAGAATCATATGCCAGATTGAATGACGAACCATTAGTAAGTGATGAACAAAAAGTGGAAAGGTTAGCTTACCCGGAGTTAATGGAAAACTCACTAGCCCCGCTGAAATGGGAAGAATCGGATTTTGGAGAATATGAATGAAAAGGACGACTCAGCAAAGCCTGATTTTTCCGGCCAAGGGATGTGAAGCAGTAGGTGAAACTCGAGTCTTCGAAACCCGGCGGAGAGGAGTTTTCTCGAGCAAACCTGCTTCTAGCTCACTTGACCCAGAGCTTCGGGTCCTTCTTCAATTGCTACCTTCTTCATCGTCCTGCGTTTTCTCTATATGTGAGGACGGTTTCAATGGATTTTTTGACACTCTTGAGATAGGCACCTTTGCAACTACTTGCCGGGTCCTTTTTTGGCCATCGGGGGAATCCTTCTCAGCCACCACATTGGAACGAGTGATGGGAGTGGATGGATTGAGAACCGGAGCAGTTTGATCTGGAGCATCCAGACCCGACGCCTCTTCACTGGCTTGTCCTTGGCCTAACCCGGCGCCATCTTGCTCTGCATGTTCATCCTGCGAGTATTCAGCGTCAGCAAATTGATTGTGCAAGTGACCGAGGGAGTCAAATTCAGAAACCTCGTCCTCTTCGTCACTTTGCTCCTCTGAATCGTCGTCCTCAGGAGGAGAAGCTGGTTCTTCCGTGGTAACCCAGAAGGGATCCGTGGCCAGTTAACCGTACAAAATCAGGGTTAGGATGCGCACAGTCTTGAGGGATGAAAATTACTTATAAAAATAGAAACTTACAGGGGGAGCCAGGTTTGAGGTGAAAAAGGGTGCCAGGCCAACATCAAAAAAAAAATCTTGCTCTATTCCAACCAGGAGTTTGAGAGAAGCCACCACATGAGACTTAGACACTGAAGACTCGGAATATTGCATGGGATCTTATAAACCGGTGTATTCATGAAACAACCGGTTCCTGATGCTAAGGGATTGGATGCGCCAGTCTACCCAAGTTTTGGTTAGATCTAAACCAGTAAGTCCGTGAACTATTAAGGAAGTTACGCGCTTCAGTGGAGGCTGGATTTTGACTCGGTCAGAGGATTTGGCGCAAGAGTTCATGGTACTGGTATAGACTAGATGTTCAGGGCGATAACCCGGAAGAGCCGGTTCATCTTTAGGAGAAGAGTTATTTATATAGAAGAAAGATTTTTGCTACAACTTAGGATGACAAGCGAGGGGAATGCATGGATATGCAATATCCTTCCGCCTCTGAAACGAGACACCTCCACAGTGAATGAGCTACTTTTGGTTGTTTGTTGTAGTAAAAATACTCAAGAAAGAGATCTAAGTTGGGCTCTACTTGGAGATAATCTTCGCGGAGAACTACGAAGTTACTAACATTGAGGATGGAATTTGGTGGAAGACCTTGAAGGTGGTGACCATTATAGCTAAGGAGCTGGCGGAAAAAATGAAATCTAGGTGGGCAAAACCCACAAAGAATGTGGGCCTCGAAGACTATTACCTCGCCCGGCCCAGGTTCAGGATGGGTCTCGTTTGCTGGGGATCTCGAAGATATGTTCTTCGGAAGTAAACCGGCATCCTCCAACTCGGTCAACCGGCATTGAGTCATTTTTGACGTACACCAGTTAACCTGCATCATTGCCTGGCCAGACTTGGTCGCAGAAGAACCGGAAGCGTTGTCGGCCTTCCTTTTCTTTCTGGTTCCCCGGGGTTTGAATGCTTGGCTCTTCTCTTTCACCATGCTTGCGGCGAATGCCGGCGATGCTCCGGTTGCAGCGGCGCGAGGAGGAGAATGAAGGTCTCGAGCTCTCGTTTGAAGGAGGAAGAAGAAGTGGAGGCACGAGGGGCGAATGAGCCTTGGGGGCAGTACGGTGGGATATTTATAGGCGGGGGCCTAAACCCTAGGGCTAGGTGGCAATTTTCACAAAGAACCCTCAGGATTGGCCTTTTACGAGAAAAACACAGAGATATTGGATCTGCGGATGAAGATTTTTTCCTGAAGAAAATACGCGAAGGAAATTTCAGGATAAATCAAAATCTTTTCGGTTCCTAAGATCTTGGTGATAAGATGCGGAGTTATCTTTCAGAGAAATGGAAAGATATGACCCTGACGATAATGATGATCTCCGAATAATCCGGATTAGATATTCTGGAAGATTATTTCTTTAACTAACAGATTCGCATTCAAGTTTTTTCCTGGAAAGCTTAACGTGAACAGCCTAAGTTTAAACTTAAGTGTTCATGTTAAACTGGGGGCTAATGTTGGGGGAATAGGTAAGAGGGAGCCTTACCTACCACCCACATAAACCGGAAATTGTTCCGGTCCTTTCCAAAGGATACTATCGGGTTTACCAATGAAGGGAGCAGGCTATGAAGTGGTCAGCGGGAAGGAGAAGACCCGGATCACCTTAATCGTGATCCGGATTGCTGAGGAGTCGGCCTGTGTGCCGGGTTAGAAGACCCGAAGGCCCAAGAACTAAAGGAACGGACCAAGTCCGGATGGAGCGTAAGGGCCTTGGGGATAACCTGGATGAAGGTTCTAGGAGTCGGATTGATCTATGACTCCGACCGCGGGAGTAACCCGGAGGTCTTGTACACTATATATATAAGGAGAAACCCTGGGGCATAGAAAGACAAGTTCTAAGTCAATAGCAAGATAACTCGATACATCAAGATCCAGAATCGCCCTTTATAATCGAGACCTTGTTTCCTGATAGTAAGAAGGCAGGATTATGTTTTACCCTCAATCAAGGGGCCAAACCTGGGTAAACTCGTCTCTCTCGTTGCCGCCTTAACCCTTTCAAAGTTTCTCTTAGTAGCAATGGCCTCACAATCTAGTTCTCACATGAGGACACTTGCTGTGACAACACCACGACACATCCCCTTCTTCATCAGCAACTTATCAGGTCATTTCTAGTGAAACTATATTTTTATTCGGCCACATCATATGCACTTTACTTGGAGCGTTTGTTTGTTTTTTGTTTTGTTTTCTTTTGTTTTACTTGCTGCAATAAATATGTTTGGAACCCAGAATTTTGTGTGTGGGAGAGAGACACGCTCCGCTTTTTATATGAATACTTGTTTTCTTCATGCTCGTATTCTTAGTTTTTTTCTAGCTGCTGCAAATCCATTTAGCTCCTGTTTTTCATGCATCTCTTATTCAGAGCTGTTAGTTCTAGTAGAGCAGTGTTAGTACTCTCTTGTTTCATTACTATATTAGTTGAAGAGTTTGTGTTGAAATATATGTTTGGTGTTTGATTCAAATAGAAAATGCTACATGTGGTAGATGGTATGTTGGAAAAGACTTGCATACTCTTGTAGATGATTAAACTTTTTCACTTGATTATTTGCTGTTGTTTTGAGATATTAATATGCTTAGTGGTAAACCTGCTGGTTTAGTAAGCTAAAATAAATTAATGGTTGGTCCAAAAAGATTGAAACTGTGCCACACGCGAAAACCAGTTGATAGTATAATGGTATATGACTTCCTCTACGAATAACAATCGTAATGGCTTTTTATTACGGGCTTTGACCGGGGTAGCCAACATTGACTTGTCACTGCCACAGACCCTCTTGGATTGATTTTCATTATGCCTTGTATGATCATATTTATAGTTGTAATCTTTTAACTTGTGAGTTCTAAATTGCGGTTTTCTGGCACTTCCACCATCCATATTTGCTAGCCTCTTCGATACTATGCATTGCCCATTCTCACACAGAGAGTTTGTGCAAACTTCGCCAGTGCATCCAAACCACATGAGAGGACTTTGTTCTCCTAGAAATAATCCCAAAATATCTTCCTCAAAACAGCCACCATACCTACCTATCATGGTATTTCCATAGCCATTCCGAGATATATTGTCATACAACATCCATCTTCATTACGTTACTTGTTACATGTTCCATTGTTACTTTGCTTACTGCTACACTGGCAGGAGCATTTAGTTTTATACATCAGAGATATTTCAGTTTCAGTTATGAGTACTAAAAGTGTGATGATACATTGTAAATAGAGTGTTGCCCCTACCGGTGAGTTTATATATATAAAAAAGAAAAGGCCAAAAAAGGTCCAAAGAGAGATAATAAAGAGAGAGGGGGCGGCATTACTATCATTTATTCCATGTTTGTGCTTATTTAGCACCAATACTTCAGTTTGGAGATAGTTTTCATTTTATGACTTGCATAACTATGTGGGGAATTTTACATTATAGAACTTGGCTTGTATATTCCAATGACGAGCCTCCTCAAAAGTGCTCTAGGTCTTCGTGAGCAAGCAAGTTGCATGCACCCGCACTAGTTCTATTGGAGAGCTTTCATACACTTATAGCTCTATGTGCATCCGTTGTGCAGCATTCACTACTCCTTGCATAGCTTCGATTATAAGACTTCCTCATGTCTAATGATCAGTTTCAGTTGTGTGAGACTTTCTTCCATTTACTTTCAACCCCCCACCTATAATGTTGTTTTATCCATAGCATCCTGGTGCCAGGAACCAATACAGAACGCTTGCTTGTTTTGAGTGCACAAGTAGTTTGATGATTTTCCTACGTGCATATTGTTGTCACTTAACTTGATCGTAACAGGAGTTGATGTGAGAGTTTGATGCTTAGGATGATTATATTGTTGTTTTTGAAGCTTAAATCATCTTTAATATACTTTGCACAGTTGATTGTCTTTTAGCATTGATTCATTGAAAAGTTTACTTTGTTCTTCCTAATGGTTTATACAGTACTCTATTTTATATCAACTATAAACCACATCCTTTATTCATTTGATCTTAGTTTACACGCTTTACATTATGATGATCAAGTTTATGTTGGTAGCATGTCACCTTAGAGATTTTTTGTTTTTATCGTTTACCTACTCGAGGACGAGTAGGAACTAAGCTTGGGGATGCTTGATACGTCTCAAACCTATCCATAATTTCTGATGTTCCATGTTGTTTTCATGCCATATGCAACATGTTTCTTATACACTTTATGTAATTATTATGGATTTTCTGGGACTAACCTATTGACAAGATGCCAGAGAGCCAATTCATTTTTTCTATTGTTTTTTGTTTCAGAAAAGTTGTTCTGGAAATATTCTCAGAATTGGACGAAACAAAATCTCAGAGTTTTAGAAAGTCGTCACGTACATGGTGTCCGGAGGAGACCCGGAGGGGGGGGGGTCTCAGAGGGCCCACTTATAACCGCAGAACGAGCAATGAATCCCTAACGACAAACGAACCAGGGGCGGGGCATTTTCGTGGAGTAGCCCCCTTCATAAGAAACTTCCTGGCACATACATTAAGGGAGCCATCGAAAGGTGACTGAAGCACCCCACACCATATGGCAGCGCCCCGCTCTGGCCGCGCGTGGGGGTGGTGTGGGCCCCCTGGCCGCCCACCGACGTTGCCCTCTCGCCTATTTATACTTCTCCACGAGTTAACCCTAGATACCCGAGCCTTTTCCACCAAAAAGATATGTAGCCTGCCGTCATTGTCAACCCTAGTTCGGGAGGGTTCTGGAGCTCTACCCGACACCCAGCCGAGAGGGGGAATCATCACCGACGGGCTCTTCATAACCATGCCTTCCTACGGAGTGATGCGTGAGTAGTTCATCCCTGGACAACGGGTCCATAGTAGTAGATGGTTGTTCTCTCCTCTTTATGCCTCATGTTTACATCTTGTGAGCTGCCTAACATGATCAAGATCATCTTATTGTAATGCTACATGTTGTGTTTGATGGGATCCGATGAATATTGAATGCTATGTCCAGTGATTATCAATCTATCATGTTCTTTCATGTGTATGTTATTTATGATCTTGCATGCTCTCCATTACTAGTAGATGCTCTATCCAAGTTGATGCGTGTAACTCCAAGAGGGAGTATTTATGCTCGATAGTGGGTTCATGCCTCCCTTTCACTCATGCTCGAGTGATAGAAACTTAACGGGTGGGGGATGTGCCCTTGCCATTAGGGAGAAAACAACAATGCTTTGTCTAAGGATGACTTTATTGATTACATTACACACTTTTCTTAATGAAATTATCTTTTGCTTGCAACTTAATACCCAAAGTTTGCTCGGATGACACTCTGAGGGTGGATTATTAGTCATAGATGAAGTTGGATAACGGTCTATGTATTTTGTTGTAATTCCCGCATGAATCGCATAGTAATTATCATGGCATGAATCTGCACTACGCTGCAGCCTTTATATCTGCCAATTGCCTAGCTGTAATTTGTTTACACATCATGTTATCTATCTGTTTTGGAGAGACACCTCTACTGAACTAAGGACCCCAGTCCATTTCTTTACGCTGATATACAACCACTGCAACCGTTGTTTACTCCTGCAATCACTATTCTCGTTCATCTACTGCAAACAAATACTATTTTCCACACTATACGTCTAATCTACTGCAATCACCTTTGTTTCAGCTAAACCGGTGAGAGTGACACCCTCACTACTTCGTTGGGGCGAAGTAATTTGATCGTGTTGTGTAGATTCCACGTTGCTGCTGAACCGGTAGTGCGCCCTGATACGTCTCCAACGTATCTATAATTTCTGATGCTCCATGATGATATTATGCCAATTGCTACATGTTTTCTCCCTTCTTTATGTCTTTTTTATCGATTTTCCGAGACTAACCTATTAACAAGATGCCAAGTGCCAGTTCCCTGTTTTTTGCTGTTTTGTCTTTCAGAAAAGTTGTTATGGAAATATTCTCGGAATTGGACCCCACAAATCCCGAAGTTCCTATTTTCCCCGGAAGCATTCAGAAGACCGAAGAGGAGTCGAAGACTGGCACCAGGGGGCCCACACCGTGGGGTGGCGCGACCCCCCTTAGCCACGCAGGGGGTGGTGTGGGGCCCCCCAGGGCTCCACCGCCTTTGCCATTTTGCCTATTTATTCCCCCCGGATGGAAAACCCTAGAGATCTGATAAAAAATCCCCGAAAAGTTCCGCAGCCGCCGTCGTCGTCAACCCTAGATCAGGGGGTCAGAAGCTGTCTCCCGACACCCTGCCGGAGAGGAGATCATCACTAGAGGCCTCTTCATCACCATGCCTGCCTCCGGGGTGATGCGTGAGTAGTTCATCCTTGGACTACGGTTCCATAGCAGTAGATAGATGGTTGTCTTCTCCTCCTATGCCTCCATGTTTAGATCTCGTGAGGTGCCTAGCATGATCGAGATTGTTCTTATGTAACTCTATGTGCTGTGTTTGATGGGATCTGGTGAATATTGAACTTATGCCAAGTTCATTATATTCTTTATTGCATATGTTATTTGTGATCTTGCATGCTTTCTGTTGATAGTGGTTTCTCTGGATAAGTAGTTGCTAGTGACTCCAAGAGGGAGTATTTATGCTCGATAGTGGGTTCATGCCTCGTTTTCGCCTGTGCTCGAGTGCCAGAAACGTGACGGGGAGGATGTGTTGTTGCCACTAGGGAGAAAACAGCGGTGTGAGTGCCCGCGTGTACAATCATTTCTTACATTACACACATTGCTTAATGCGATTATTTGTTGCTTGCAACTTAATACCTAAGGGGGTTTGGATGATAACCTGAGGGTGGATTATTAGTAATAGATGCAGTTGGATTACGGTCTATGTATATTGTTGTAATGCCCGCACTAAATATCATAGTAGTCATCATGTCATGAATGTGCACTACGGTGCAACCTTCATTTGTCAATTGCCTAGATGTAATTTGTTCACCCAGCATGCTATCTTTTATGGAGAGACACCACTAGTGAACCTATGAACGCCGGTCCATTTTCCTACACTATTAAACAAACCACTACAATTTCCTGTTTTCTTCATTTACTGCAAGCATACATTATTTTCCACACTATACGTCTAATCTTTGTTTTCAGCAAGACCGGTAAGATTGACAACCTCACTGTACCGTTGGGACAAAGTATTTTCGTTATGTTGTGTGCAGGTTCCTCGTTGTTGTTGACACTGGTGAGCCATCACCACCGTCAGTGGCATCAACCTTCCGAAGATTCTCTTTCTCCTACTGGACTGATAACCTTGGTTCTGAACTGAGGGAAATTCTTACTGCTGCACTCATCACACCCTCCTCTTGGGGTTCCCAACGCACCATCTATAGTTTTTGTAGCAAGAATTTCTGGCACAATTGCTAGGGATTTAAAGTCAACTCTGCAAGCGATCAAGAATTTCTGGCGCCATTGCCGGGGAGAAAGAAGTCTTCTGGCAAGGTGGTCTCTCACTCTTAACCTCTTTATTTTGTTTATTGTCTTGTTTTTATTTTTTGTCTTGTTTTGCTTCTTTATATCAAAAACAAAAAAAAATTAGTTTACTTCATATTTGTTATTTTTGCTTTATCATGCTTGCTATCAATGTTTGATGTCTTTGAAACTAGATCTTTTAGGCAAGGTGGGTTTACGGATGAACAACAAAAACATTATAAGAAACACCGCTTGTCACAAGAAGGAATACACTTATTAGAGCAAATTAATAAATTGCATGACTATGCTAAAAACTTGTGCTCTACTTATAATGTTATTTATTGCTTTGATAAATCTTGTTGTTGTAGGAGGTATAAACACCTCCCTTTTCAATGTGAGTATAATGATGATGTTACCATATCTTCTTATGTTAAGGGAAAGTATGAATTATATGATGTGGAACAATTTGAAGAATTTATTGCTTAGAAGGGTGCACTTGAAATTGCCTATTTGCTTGAAAGTATTGATGATGCACCTTATAAATATGAGATTTATGCTATACTTGAATATTGCTTTGATAATTACAAGGATTGTAATTACTACATAATGGAATATCTTAATAAATTCTGACAACCTAAGGAAGTAACTGATACCTTGCAGGAGCCTATGGAAGAATAAATTGCTGAATCTGGGAGCTCATTGCATGAAAAAGAGGAGGAGAGCGATGATCAAGAGGAGGAAGAATAGAGCTACCCATGTGAACCTCCCAATGATAGTAACTCTCTAACTCATACATTATTTGATGAAATTGATACTTTCTATACTTGTGACCTTGATACTACTATGAATGAAACTTGTGAGAATGATATTACTACTGTTATTTATGATAATCCACGCTACTTCGATAAATCTTATGATAATGCTCTTGATGATTGTCCTATGTTACTTGATGTTATAAATCATAATGCTACTGAAAATAGGATTGCTATAATGTGTCCTATACATTTTAAGAGTGACCAATTATCTTGTTTTTCTATTGCTAAAAGTGGGGGGAAAGAAGAGCTGATTTTAAATTTTGATCCCACTGTTTTTGAGCTTGATATGAATTGTGTGATTTTAGACCATGACAAACATGCTTTATGTGATAATTATGCTGTTGAGTTCTTTCATGATGCTACTGAAAATTATTATGAGAGAGCAAAATATGGTTCTAGGAATTTTCATGTTACTAATGCACCTCTCTTTTTGTTGAAAGTTTTGAAGTTGCTCTTGTTCTACCTTCCCATGATTTCTAGTTTGAGCTTCTTTAATTTATTTCTTTGCAAGATTTCTATGCATAGAAAGTGGGTTAGACTTAATTTTTTTTATTTGCTTCTTGATGCTCTCTTTTGTTTTAATTCATCCTATATAACTAAATAGATGAACCCCACTAACTAATTTCTCTAAACATGCAGCCATGCAACCTCATCCATCCTGCCACATCAACAAAAGCAAAGGAGCCGAGCCTATTTAGTTCCACACGTCCTATTGACTTTTGTTGCGCGTTCCATATTTTTTTTAGTGCATACTAATTGCTTCCACATACCGTAAACTCTCCATGGGCTGATCAAGAAATGGAACCACGATAGACTTCGTCTTCCTAACAATCTCCGTATGAAACGGATGCCAAGCTGGCAGCTCTTCATTTTCCTTGATCGGTAGCTGAACCACTCGCCTACCTGAAGTTGAGGCGCCTTATCTACGCCTTCTCATGACTGCTCTGCGTCCTCTTCCAGAAAGCATGCATCTCCTCTCCCACTCCCCTTCATGCCCGCTTCGTCGTATGGTTTTCATTGGAGCATCTCTCAAGACCTCCCGCTGCTCGCATGTTAGTCCGCTCTTCTGCCTAGCTGAGAACATCGATTCGTTTCTGTATGTTTGTTATCACTCCGGCAACTTGGATCTCCTGGGCCGTCCTAACTTTTTTTTTGCGGGTACCTTTACCTTTATATATTTTGATTAGGTAATCATACGTTTGTACTGATCAGTATGCAGGTCACATACGATTTTGTGATTGGTCAAGGCTATTCCAAATTTGCTTTTAGTCAGCTAACAAGTAACAGGTTTGTTTCAGAACAACTATTGGTGCATAACAGAGGTACTCCGACTCCTACTCTTGCCTTCCGAATGCTCGAGGAAATGTCTCAGCAATTGACGTACTCCTACTCTTGCTTGATAGATGCTAATGAAATGTACATTCCTTGATTTATTCTCAGTCAGATATCTGATTGCTTTCTAGATGTTTGTAAATGTCTATAGGTACTAATATCTTTTTTTTCTTAGAATATTGAGCACCTCAACTAGAATTGAAACAATATTCAATTTTTGGGATTATTATGTTTACGGGTGAGTTTTACTTGGGTCGTGGATGTCGATATAATCCATCTCAGTTTCCTCGGACACTTACCAATGAGCGCAAGCAAGGGCAGAGGCATGTGTTGGATGATGCATCCTGCCGGATAATTTAGGTTTGGTCAAACCACGTAAGGCAAAGTACTAGCTAAGTTTCGACCTCACAGCTACTTACTTTAAAAAAAAAACTCACAGCTACTTGCTTCATTTGTTTCAAGTATATTTACTCGCAGTTGTGCATTTAGATTTTTTATTACAGGAAAACGATAGTCAGGTAACCACTTTTCATGTGAGCAGCAGTCTCTGTTTCTCCATAATCCAAAGAAAAGGGAAGTCTTTGATCCATCAGGTGGAAGGCTATGTATTGCTGAATTTTGCATCCATCTTAGGTGTGTGCGCTCCTCCGCTTTGGAATATATTTTCTTTACCAATCAGCACGGAAATCGGCACTAGATGGAAAGATTGTGGTATGAGATTCAGACTTTTCTCCGTTGCCTACGCATTCATTGATGGATGCCAGCTATTGTTTGACGAGATGATATGCCGGCTTATTTTCCTTTTATCAGATTATTAGTGGGGTTTGTGCCAGGCCTTCTTATTTCCTCAAGAACAGGTATAACAAATATCATACGACTAATATGTTGTACTGCAGTTTCTCTAATCAAATCTGTTGTTTACCTTTTGCAGATTAGTAGGATTGTGATATGTTAAGAAGTCCAGGTGACTAGAAGCGAATCAATGGCATTGAATATCCACCTCATTTTTCTACCAATTGTTCTGTTTGGTCCGACAAAAATATGCTCCTCATAATTTCGAAAATTGGTGTTGATTTTATTTAAAACCAATCCATTGGCGAAATAGTTTGTTACTAATTCCCGCTGCAACGCGCGGGGAATCATCTAGTATTTCTTATGTGAGCATCTTTTTCCATTTGAAAATACTTGAGTTGCTTTCTATGCCTAGCTGAAAGGCGTTAAAGAAAAACGCTACCGGGAGACAACCCGTTTTACTTCTCCGTTTTCAACCCGTTTTCCTTCGTTTTCTTTTGTTTTCTTTAAACCTAGATGTTGTCTATTTCCTTAGCAACCCCGCTGTATCTTTTTTTTTGTGTCTTTGTTGAGCCAAGT
The DNA here is from genome assembly GCA_028641055.1 of Alopecurus myosuroides. Classification (NCBI taxonomy): domain Eukaryota; kingdom Viridiplantae; phylum Streptophyta; class Magnoliopsida; order Poales; family Poaceae; genus Alopecurus; species Alopecurus myosuroides. The sequence goes on from CM054063.1 coordinate 339,694,769, forward strand.
AAACCCTCTAGTGGAAAGTATTTCGGATTTCTGGGCAGGAAACAGATTTCTGCTGTCCACTGTTTAATTCGTATAAAATCACAGAAAATTCAAAATGACCTGAGGTTTTTTGTGTGTAATCCTAGGCTATATACGCAAATTTTCTTAGTTGACCCCTTTTTGATTTGAGCAACAGAAGATTTTCGAAAAAAAATCATCTTTACCTGCTGTCCTGTTTTGACAGATTTCTGCCAATAATTGCATTTGCATCTTAATCTCTTTATTTTGGTGTTCTTTTGAGAAAAAGAGTTCTAAAAGAATATGTGACAGTAGCTTATGTGTTTATGAGTGTCGTGGTGTGGAGAAGCTAGATGCCATGGGATGGCTAAAGTGTTGGGGCCGATGGACGCTGTAGGTATCCGGGGAGGGATCGCACGGCGAGTAGCCGCGCTCAGGTATCTCTATCACTGCAAACAACAAGAACTACAGAGGTTCGGGGCCATCGTGTGGAGGTAACACCCCTACTCCTTCCTATCTCTGTGTATGTATAATCTCCGAGTAGCCACAGTACAAGTTTGACTTTTAGCCGAGTAGCCACTCGGCTCTTCTCTCTCACTCTAGTGCTGGTCCTTGCAATAAATGCGATCTAAGGCAACGTCCCTCACGCAGGAGGGGGCAGGGCATCTTATATACTGGGACACGCCTACTGCAGGACAGCGCACGCCTCCGGCTTCTCGCTGGCGCGGGTGCGGAAGTCGCCGCGCCGTCCGGCAGATGAGACCTGTCCACCCTGTCAGTCACATGGAGTAGGCCCGTAGACATGTCCTGTCCCCTCTGTCAGTGGCAGGACTTGACAGGCGTCTACCTCACTGTAGCCACGTCGTAGCACGGATAATCACACGCTCCGTAAGTTGAACCGCACGCCTGTACGGCTACAGGATACGCGAGATCCTGTCAGAACGGCTCCATTGACTTCTTGCCCGAGTAGGAACGCAGCCCATCTACCCGGACCACATGGTCGCTACCTGGACGAATACAATCTTCCTTAATATCTTCTCTTGGCCTTCAGTACTTACGACCGGATAGAGACTACCCGGTAGAAGGTACCCGGGTAGCCACCAACCTGTCCAACAGTACTCTGACCTTCACTTTTACTACTTGCCTTACCCCTACTCGGGGGTAGCCCCCGACATTAGTTCCTGAAACTGGTAGAGTCCAGTGAACTTGTTCACAGGGACCTGCCAGCTTAAACCAAACTTGTCTTCTCGAAGTAGTAATGCCGAGTTGCACCTCAACTTGAACCAATAATTCCTTATCAAATCTCTCAAACTGTGGTCACAAAAGAAACTTCCTTGTAGCCGAGTAGAGCACTTTCCCTACTGCGCGGCCGAGTAAATTGACATAGCGAAATTTTGAACACGATCCCGCTGGATCGGACCAAATCCATCTTCTCGTGTCGCTACTGGGCACGTGTCAAGCCCACGTACCCCCGACGCCTCGGTGCCAGGGACACAGCAGGCCACGCGCCAGTCTCTGCGCTTAGGGCCCACAGCCCGTTAGGTCACGTCGCACGGGTACTCGAGAGCCCATGATCTGGGACGTGGGATTAACTGCGCCCGTTACGCGCGCATTTCGCACTGTGTGCGTTTCTAACGGGCAGTTAACCCACGCCGCACGATCAATGCCCACGATTGATCCAGTAGTAACTGCAACGCGCGGGGAGAGACAAATACCACCGTGCCGCCCACTTCTTCTCTTTCCTCTGCATTTCCAATCTCCCACTCCCAACTCCTCTGTCGCCGTCGTCGAGGACAGCGCCACCGTGAGCACTCACTGCGCCGCCTCCGTGAGATCTGAGAGCAAGCATCCCGGCGCGCCATCGCCGCCATCCTCAATCTCCACGAGCTTTTCCTCTCCAGCAGCAACCTCCCTTCCATGGCTCCGCACGGAGACGAGGCGGCTTCCGCCCGAGCCGGCTGGGAGGGCTCGGACGTCACCACCGAGGACTGCCAATGGCTGGTGAACACCCGCCGGGTTCCTCCCGGCGTGGTTTGCCGGCATCCTGGCACCGAACTCGTCCTGGCACCTAAGAAGGACGAGTATGTTGTCTTCCTTTCTCAGTTCAAACGCGGCTTCGGCCTTCCCATCTCAAAATTCCTTTCCGATTTCCTCAACCACTTCGGCCTTCAGCCGCACCATCTTCCCCCAAACGCTATCGTCATGCTCTCCATACACGCCACCGTGTGTGTGGCCTTTCTGGGCGTGTACCCAACTGTCCACACATGGGCCAGATACTTCTTTCTCCGCAAGCAAAGTGTTCCCGATCCGGGTAACACTGACGCTCCTCGCGCGATGACCCAGACGGGTAGCGCAATGATGTTGCAGCGCAAGACCGGGCACCACCCGCGGGTGTTCGCATTGGAAACCGTGCGCAAGTGGCAGCGCGGCTTCCTCTACGTGAAGAATGTTGCCGCCGAGAAGGGGAAGCCATCGAAGACCGGATAGGGCTCCCAAAGTTCAAGAACGCGCTGCCCACCGGGCAGCACTGGGGCTACGACCCAAAGAAGACTGTCCCAAACGTCCTCCAAGTCGAGAGGCGCCTGACCGAGTTGATCTCGGAAGGGCTCCTTCAGGACGATCCAATCGCCTGTTGGATCTCTCGCCGAGTACTCGCGCTCCAGGAGCGAGCACACAAGATGTGCTACATGGGAGGTCCTCGGGACTGCACCAGGACAACAACCTTTGAGCTCAGCAAGGCTGAGGTGTCCATCTGGGCCAGGTCTATCATGAAGACCGCGCTCACTGACACCTGGGCATACGGCTTCATGCCGTATAGCCGCACCAAGAAGATCCCTCAGGTTAGTGCTCTTCTCTGCATCTTCATTCTTTGTAATTGTCACCGAGTAGAACTCCTTTTAGCTTCATATGCTTTGTATTTGCATGCTATGCTGAGTACGATCACTTAGCTTAATGTGCTTAGTGTTTGCATGCTATCCCGAGTAGAACTTCTTAGATTTATGTGCTTAGTGTTTGCACGCTATCCCGAGTAGAACTTCTTAGCTTTATGTGCTTAGTGTTTGCACGCTATCCCGGGTAGAACTTCTTAGCTTTATGTGCTTAGTGTTTGCACGCTATCCCGAGTAGAACTTCTTAGCTTTATGTGCTTAGTGTCTGCACGCTATCCCGAGTAGAACTTCTTATCCGAGAACTTAACTCACGGTGCTTGCTTGTACCAGCAGCACATCGACTGCCAGAGAGAAGAGGACAGTGAGATCTTCGAGTCCAACTGGCACGATGACAGGACTGAGGATGACGCCAAGGCATACGACACCCAAGACACCTTGTGCATCCCTCACACCAATCAACCCGGTAAGTCCCGAGCAGATGCCTCTATTCGGGATTGGTCCGAAGACGACGAAGGTGACTTTGTTCACCTTTCTGTTTACTCGCAGTTTGCTTTGCTTCCCTTCTTTTTGCTTATTCCGAATTCTTCCTTCTTCTTTGCAGAGGAGCCTGAGGTGGACGAGCTGGAGGATCCCCTGGACGCGGTTCCTGTGTCCATGGCTGCTCCCACTACCCGGAAGAGGGTTGGCAGCGATGCACATGCACCTCCTGGCAAGAGAACCAGGAAGCAGTCAGCCAACAAGGCCGTCGCTTACCGTAAGAGGAAGGCCCCCACCAGCAAGGGGTAAGTGTTCTCTGAGTAAACCTTAACCTATCGCCGTTTTCTGTTGTGCTTTTCCATTCTCCTTTTTTCCGCTTTCTTTCTGATCCTACTTTTTCTTCCAGCGCGCATCTCGATACTGATGGCACTGCTGCCCCTCGTCCCAAGCAGAAAACAAATACCGTTCCCCTAGATCAGCTCGTAAATCTCTCGGACGAAGAGGAAGACCAGGAACCGCCGCAGGGTAGGACGCGTGCGTCCTCCCCTGTTGATGAAGAACAAGACCTCGGCGCCGAGGATGAAGGCGCCGGGGATGATGCCGACCACGCCCCCGAGCAGCAGCAGCCGGAAGCTCAGCAGGCTACCCAAGACGCTACCGACATCGAGAAACCGCCAACTCCCCCAGCTGCGTCAGCGGAGGAGAACATTGAGCGAGTTGCCGAGCAGCAGCAAGGAGACGCCGCCTTGGAGCGTCCAGAGGCTGCTGCAGAACAGCAGCGTGAAGACAACACTGCAGAGGAGCATGACCCCGCGGGATAATGTCGCCGCAAGGCCCGATCCCGCTGCGGAGCAGCGGGTAGAAGACGAAGTGATGGAGCTAGCCCATCAAGACCAAGCACAGCCAGACGCTGCACCGAGTAGCCGGCCACCTGTGCCGCCAACTCAGCATGCGACTCCACCCCGCGCCTCAGTTCCTCCACCAAATCAGCAACCATCTCCGCCAGTTCAACAAGTGCCACCACCTTCTCAGCCAACTCCCGCGCCAACTACAAAGAAGACCACCAAGAATGGAGCTGAGGCAACCCGGACGCAGCCGAAAGGCGTTGCCTCATAGGCTGGGCAGGCGCCGCAGCCTTCCAAGCCGCAAGGCGAGCCGTCCAAGAAGCCAGTTAAGAGCACTCAGCTGGCACTTACTCCGAGCGCCAACCTGGTTGCCTTCGGGGTCACCTCTGGCCGTGCCGAGAAGTCGAGTGCTGGTGCCGGCGCCAGCGTGCAGCGCAAGTATCCTGAATACTGGGTAGATCTGTCTCAGAGCCACCAAATCCCGCTGTCCAAGGAGGAGAAACGACAAGTCGCTCTCAAAGCACGCCAAGCCGTGGGAACCTCCAAGTCCAAAGGAAAGAAGGAAGCCGTGGTAGAACTTTCTTCCCGCGGTGAAGACGATGAAGGGCTTCCTGAAGAAGGCCTTGCGGCCATTCTGGACCGAGTAGGCCACATCGGGAAGGCCTGGGACAGCAAAGTGCACGGCAACACTGCCTGGGATGGTACCGAGTTGGGGAAACTCGAGCACTATCGAACGGATTGGAACAAGGCCGACATTGGCTCTGTTGGCATGACGGTCGCCAGACCTTGCTGCACCTTGGCTGTAAAATTATTTGTCATGCGCAAGAACGCCGAGGATATCGATCAAAGTTATGTGGTAAGTGTCTCTCTCTTCTTTGTATTTTTCGAGTTGCTGATTTCTTCTTCCACTTCTCTTCTTCTCTTCTTCTCTTAGTCATTTCCCCAGTCCCCGAGATTCGGGCCGAGTAGGTGAAGACTCAACCGAGTTGACATTTACTCGGGCCAAATCTTCCCGTACTCATATTTTCCTTTCTACTCTGCACAATAGCATCCAGAGAGGACACAGATTTTCCGTCAACTTCTCTGGAACCACCGCCAAGCCAGGGAGCGGAACCAAATCCTGGAGGCTGAGAAAAAAGATAAGGATGCTATGGAGGAGCAAGCCCTGGAGCGCACCCTCAATCTTTCTGAAATAGAGAGTAAGCTTTTAGCATCTCGGTTTATGGGTTTTTTACTTACGACCGTTATTTGCTTTTTGCTCAATTGCTGTCTTCTCTGCAGGCGAGCTCAAGGCTCTGGTGGAAAGGCACCAGGACTACGAGGTCTTCGCTGCCTCTGCACAAAGCAAAATCACTTCTCTGGAAGGTGAATAATCATTTCTCTTCTCTGTATCTGTCCTCTCTCTATTAGCTACTCTGCTGATAACGTTCTTCTACCCGCAGAAGAATACAAGAAGTTCCGGGAGCAGCATCTGGATTGCCTCACACCCGCTGAAGTACAAAAGAAAATGCAGACCCGGGAAGCGTAGATAGAGAAGGAGCGCGCGGCCGAGAAGACCGAGTTTTAGAAACTCCAGGTCGATCTCGCAGATGCACTCCAGACTGCTATCAACCAAGTCCGCGAGAAAGAGGAGTTCGAGGCGACTGCCAAAGCTAAGAAGCGAGCACTAGAGCTGGAGATCTCCATGCTCAAGGACAGGAACCGAGCCCTCGAGAGGTTCAGATCAATGACTCGCGCCATGTCCATGACAAGTATCTCCAACAATCAGAGGACTGGAAAGTCAAGCTGGGGCAACTGCTGGTAGAAATGGAATGTGAGTTGCCGCTACCCCCTTCTTCTCTTGTCTTTTTCTTCTCTACCTTCTTCTACCCTATTTTTCTTCTTCTCGGTCTCTGTTTCTGACTCAACTTAGTTCCTTATGAAGATATCTTCCTGGAACTCCGTTCCGCTGGCGTGCCCGCTCTGGACAAGGCAAGACAGACTAGGGCTGCCTCTGGTCTGAACATTGACAACACCTCCAGCATCAATGACCATCTCCTCAACATCAAGACACAGATCCGCTCCCTCAAGGGCCTGGGCACCTCCATGGTGTCCATTGGTATCAAGTTGCACGAGCTTTTCTGGCCCGAGAAGGACGTGCCGGAAACCTTCCGCGAGATTGTTGATCACCTGGATGAGGTCAAGGTGGAGCTCAAGAAATGGCGTGCCTCCGCAGCTCGGGCAGGAGCTGACGAGTTGCTGCACTTTGTCTTGTCCTGGTACGAGAACCTGGATCTCCAAAGGATTAGTCCGCGCCGTGAAGACTCCAAGTGGACCGAAGTTCCGGATTGCTTCGCTCGCCGGAAAGAGGTGGCCTATGAGCTCGCTTCCTACGCCGACACCAGCGTCTTCATCGACAGCCCCACCGAGCCTGATACGGATGTTGGCAAAGAGGACGATGACGAGGATGATGATGGAGATAGCATTACTGATGAAGACTTGGCCGACTTCGAGGAGGGCGCCGAGAAGGAGGGATCCAAGCAGGTGAAGGCCAAGGGAAACGAGCCGGAAGGCAACAGCGAGGACTCCGAGTTGGCAGCCAACTCAGAGGCCAAGCAGCCGCAGTCCGCCGCGCAGGAGGCCACCATCACCACCGAGATGGTGATCCAAGACCTGGCTCCCGAGTTGGGCGTGACTCCTGCTACGGACGGTCTTTACCCTCTAGCCTCCGATTCTGCAACAGATCCCATCTCCGTGGCTACAGCAACCTCCGATCCAGCTGCCTCTGCCAACACCGATGCGGACAACACGGGTTCTACTGTTGTGTAATTCCTGCAAATCTTTATCTCCAAACTTTTATCAGATCCCCGGGATGCCAGGTGCATATGTAATCAGTACAATTATGTCCTTTGCTACTCAGTTTTTAGTTCAGTTAACAGTTTAGCAACTCTGGCTCAATGCCGGGTTGCATTTCTATGCGAGTCCCTGAGTTTCATTTTTTATCCACTCATTCTCTTTGTCTCAGCTCTTACCTGCCACTTGTGGCTTTTTTGGTAGTCGAGTCACAAGATTTCCAAGTTTGAGTTTCAAATACTTAGCCACTTAGAGAAATGCATGGTAACACTGCCCACCACTTAACCGAAAAGAGACAACAGAAATAGTAAAGAACACCCTACTCGGTTGCTACACCCCTCTTCTCCTTAGCAATTTTTCGTGTGCTCATTGACCTTTGGCTTGTTCTCTTGCTTGCCATGAAGCCGGGTTGCGGACAGCAGCAGAGTCGAAGAGTTGGCCCTTGGGTTTAAACACATTACTAGATATGCTTATGAAATTCTAAGTAGAGCAACCGAGTAGACAAAGGTAAACCAAGTAGAACAACACAGAACAAATTTGGACAAGGGCAGTCCCCGAGTTTGAATTCGGAGTGCCAACTAGAATTTTAACTCGGTTGAGGAGATTTATACAACTTTCTGCTCATGAATGAAAACGGAGGAGTAGAGCTACATTCCAGGGGGCTTAGATTCCTCTCCAGCTCTATCCGGCCTGTTCTTCTGGGGTGCATGTGCGTCAACTAGTTAGTAGGCATCATTGTGCAGAGCCTTGCTCACAATGAAAGGCCCTTCCCACGGAGGGGACAATTTGTGCATCCCGGCCGTGCGCTGCACGAGCCTAAGTACCATGTCTCCTTCTCGGAAAACCCTTGGGTTTACTTTCCGGCTGTGATAACGCCTCAAGTTTTGCTGATAGACAGCTGAACGTGACAGAATTAACTCTCTTGCTTCTTCTAGCAGGTCAACGTCATTTTCTCGAGCTTCTCTCGCCTCTGCCTCAGTGTAGAGGGTTACTCGGGGCGAGTCATGCTCTAGGTCAGTGGGCAACACGGCCTCAGCTGCATATACAGGGAAGAATGGTGTGTATCTGGTTGATCGGTTAGGGGTAGTCCTTAGAATCCACAACACCACCGGCAACTCGTCCAACCAACAACCAGAGGTTCGCTCTAATGGCTCCATCAGCCTTGGCTTTATGCCGGATAGCACCATGCCATTTCCTCTCTCAACTTGCCCATTGGAGGCTGGATGCGCAACAGATGCAACATCTAGCCGGATCCGCTTCTCTTTGCAGAATCTTGCGAAAGCACCCTCAGCAAAATTTGTGCCATTATCAGTGATGATGTTGTGCGGGTAGCCGTATCTCAGGATCAAATCCTTCAGGAAACTCACAGATGTGACTCCATCACACTTCCGAATAGGCTTGACCTCAATCCACTTGGTGAACTTGTCAACCATGACCAAGATGTGAGTCATGTTGCCTCTAGCCGGCTTGAAAGGACCCACCATATCCAAACACCAAAATGCAAATGGCCAAGTAATGGGAATGGTCTTCAACTCGGAAGCTGGCATATGAATCTTACTTGCAAATCTCTGGCAGCCGTTGCACTTTCTCACTATATCTTCAGCTTGCTTCAAGGCAGTTAGCCAAAAGAAACCATGCCGGAAAGCCTTGTTGACCAAAGCCCGAGAAGAGGCGTGATGCCCGCATTCCCCCTGGTGTATCTCCACAAGAATTTCTTCTCCTTCCTCTGGCTCAATGCAGCGTTGCAGCACGCCAGTAGGACTCCTTCTATGCAGTACCTTGTTGAGGATAGTGTAGCCTTTGGATCTTCTCTATATCTGCCTGGCTGTGACCTCGTCACTTGGCAAGGTGACATCCGTTAGAAAGGATAATATGGGTAGAGCCCAACTCGGTGTCTCCCGTGTGGGAAACACTGGTTCGTCCACTTCCATTGGATCAGCCACCAAGACCTCTTCTGTGTTGTGGCAGAGTCCCCGAGTACTGAGAAATGATCCCCTCGATGAATGCGACAGTCCCCGGGTTGAATGGCGCAGTCCCCGGGTTGCAGGTGCCAGTCCCCGGGTTGGCGACGACAGTCCCCGGGTTCTCTTTTGCAGCCTCCCAGTCAATCTCCATTGGAACAGCTTCCTCTCCTGGCAGAGAAGGAACAAAGATAGACTCCGAGTTGGGGGATGGCTTGATGGATGGCTTTCTCAAATGCTCCAAGGCAATCCCAGCCGGGATAAACTGCCGAGAATACCCCAACTTGGACAGCTCATCAGCTGCATCATTTTCAGCTCGATGTGTATGATGGAACTCACATCCTTCAAAGAAGCCAGTCATGGTTTGCATCAGAAACCGGTAGGATGCCATGTTGGCATCCAAAGCATCCCAGGTGCCGGATACCTGCTGCAGCACCAAATCCGAGTCGCCATAGCATACGATGCACTGCACCCCAATCTCCTTGGCTACCTTCTGGCCGTGTACCACGGCCTCATACTCGGCCACATTGTTAGATGCCTTGAAATGAATTTGCAGCACGTATTTGAGTTGATCTCGCTTGGGTGACGTAAGAAGTACGCCAGCACCAAGGCCTTCCTTCACTTTGGAGCCATCAAAATGCATCTTCCAGTAATTGGTTTCCGGCAAGGGAGGCTCATACTGCATCTCGGCCCAATCCACCAAGAAATCTGCCAGAGTTTCACTACTAGGAAAATTGCTATAGGAGTGATGATACCCGTGACGCACATCACATTTTGCACGTCACGCCTATTACCCGCGGCGCACCACGTCTCTGCGCGTCGCGCCTAAAGGCATAGCCGCGGCGCACCAAATGAGAGCCACGTCGCGCGTATGTGTGGGGCCGGGGTGGTGAGCCTCCGAGGCATACCCGCGACGCACTGTACCTGTGGTGCGTCACGGCTATGTGGTATAAAGCGCGGCGCACGTTCCATCGCTGCGCCACGGATTAGATAGACGTGACGCACCTTGGGCTGGTGCGCCACGGCTACGGAGAGTACAGGCCTACAGCCGTTCCCCTCCTTCCTTCGATCTGTCCACACCACACACACACCAACACTACGCACCGCGCGCCGCCCTTCTGCATCGACGCGCCGCCGCCCTTCTGCATCGACTAGGAGGAGCCGCGGGGGAGGAGGACGAGGAGCGCCGCCCTTCTGCATCGACACCGGCCGTCTGCCTTGAAGGGTAAGCCCCCTCTTCTCCCTCGCGCGCGTGCCATCGCCGCCGGCGGCACTCTCTGCTCCGGCCACCTCCAACCTAGCTAGGCGCATAGGGTAGGCCGCGTCGATCGTAGATACCAGATCCACGATGCCAAGTACCATAGGGTGACCCGCGGCGTCCTCAAGATCTTCCTCGAGAACGTCATCCGCGACGCCGTCACCTACACCGAGCACGCCCGCCGCAAGACCGTCACCGCCATGGACGTCGTCTACGCCCTCAAGCGCCAGGGCCGTACCCTCTACGGCTTCGGCGGCTAGAGGCCCTCTCCTTCGTTGGCGTCGGCTGCTGCAGATGCAGATGTGTTTTCGTCCGTCTGTGCTCACGAGACATCGATCCAAGCAAGAAATCTTAGATGCAGTCAAATCCACCCTGTTATAGTTCTTCTGAATTTCGCCAATGTTTTGTTGGCCCGCTGTTTGTAAGAACTAAATTATGAATGCATATGCTTTTGGCAAATTGAGATTCAAAACAGTGATGCATACCCGTTACCGATTTCTGCCTAGATCTTATACGCTAGCTACTGATGTTTTAAGATACCAGCGTGTTACCTCCCATTCTGTTTCTGGTTGTAAGAACTGAATTATGAACGCATATGCCTTTGGCAAACTGAGATTCAGAGCAACCATACATTTCTGCTCGGTTACCGATCTATTTTACACTAAGTGAATAGATCTCTGTCTATACTTTTTTTTAAGCTACTAGGATGGAGGGAAACACACTAAGTGTAAATTAAAGGTTGTTTCCTGCTGTCAGGGAGCAAAACCATGTTTGTCATTTTTACAAGTTCGGCGATGAGGAAGAGCTAAGATTCGGTAACGAGAAAAATCATCCAGCATGAATTACAAAAATCGATGCTTTTTGAGTAAACTTGGACAGGGGGATACACTGAGGTATATTAATCTAGAAGAGCTGTGATCATTGGTTTAAGATCTATCTCTGCTTCCCCCATGATATCGTCGGCAGAGAAAGTGTCATGGTCATACACTTCCTGGAATTAGCGAGATTCTGTGTTATTTAGACGGAGTGAAAAATAATACATTGTCTGCTTCGTTATTGAGCAGAGTTTTATCAATGAATTTCTTCTCTCCCATATTTTTCTACTTTTATGGTGAACTATTATTTTACACATCAATAAGTCTCTATCCTGCCATACCAGCCCATTGACATGAGAATGCTCATAAAATGCTCTTCATCATAAAATTGTCTCTCTCTTGTAGTTGGTTCATCAACTACATTAAGGCACCTCGTCCATACATGCACGATTAGGTGTAGGCCTTATTTTTCAAGTTGGTCTAATTTGATATACTCTGTTTTTAGTTTTTACATTACTGACCAGGTTTGATCTTGGATATTTTCACCAAGGAGTTGAAGTTCATTTTTAAATTCTCTTACTGTTTTGAAAAGTACTAAAGTTGCTTAACAAAACCATGCGTGGAAAATAAAATTTAGAGAATTTTAAAGGCCTGAAAACAAACCCAACATTCAGCTAACCTCTCTGTTTTCTTAACACTTAGCAAAAATTCAGTAACTTTTCAGCAAGCCAAGACAGCAGGACCAACCTTGGTACCCAAATAATCCTAGTTTCCTTTTCTTTTCTCTTAAATGGTATCTGTAGGCATGCAAGTTTGTGTTTATATAAGCATATCTGTACGAATTCCATTAAAGTAGATAGCGTCACTTTCTGCATTTGTTTTGTGATAGGTAGGTTCTGTCATTTGTCTTTGTTTTGTGATAGCTATGCTCCTCTAACCTCTATGTGTACTTTCTTAATTAAATAGAACATGGCTTGCGAAGTATGTCGGTCTCGATGTGCCGAAGGACGATTCACTGGGGCTTCTTTTATGCTTCAACTCCACGACGGTGACGTTGATTCGTTGGTAATTAACAATTCTTTTTATGTTAACTTGTTCTTTCGTTTTACTATCTAGCTTGAGACTTGTGTTTATTAAAAAAATATTCTTTATATTTCTTTTTTAGATTCTACCATGCAATATTCGCGAAGAATTCAACGAGTTAGTTGGCAGTAACGTGGATTTCAATGTTCACGGGACCACCTACATTCTTCGAGTGAAAAAAGAAAGAACGAAGACCTACTTCTGCGGGCCACAATTGCAGGCTATCATCGCCACGTACAATTTAAGCGGAGGTGATTACATTCACTTCTCTATGGAAGGACCGCAACCTCGCATCAAAATTGTGTATATGGGCGGGATTGCAAGCGAGGATGGCGGGAGTGAGGAGGAAACTGAGAACACCGAGGATATGGACACTGAGGATGATATGGACGAGGAGGACCCATGGAAACATGTGGTGGTTGCTCAAAGAGCGAATCTTAGCGAGTTTGAGAAGGACCGTGTCCTTCAGAAACTTGCCCAGATAGATAGCTACATCGGGTCCCCTTTCGTGCATCGCATCACCAACACTAACATCTCCAATGGACATGTCATGGTATGTTTCTTAACACTTTCTTATTCGTATAGTTGATTATGTTCTTAACACTTTCTTATCCGGTATTTGACATTGTGCTTTTATTCTTTCTTGGAATTGTGTGTTGTAGAAAATACCTTTGGCGGTAGCGGACAGTGCTGGCATGGAGCATAAAGGTACCATTGGAGTACGCCGTGGAGAATCAGGACCTGTCACCGTAGTTCCGATCACCAGGGATAACGCTGATGGTCGGGTCATCCTCAACTCTCAAGCATGGAGGCAGTTCCATTCCGCAAGAGGTGGTATGGAGGTTGGCCGAGCTATTCTGATCACCATGAGGAATAGTGACATCGCCAACTTGGACATGATGATGGTCATCGACTACATCCGCGCCCGCTAGATAGATTATGTGGTGATGATCGAAAATATGTAATATGGTTGTTTTCGAGACTAACTCCTGGATTTATTGGTAGTATATATGTTTGTTTTCTAGACTATGTAATATTTCTGCTATGAAAATTTATTCTATCAATTGCATACCTGTGTTTGAGCTATTGATATTCTTCTGTATTTTGTGTACTGACATTCTTCTGTATTTGAGCTGTATATACCTGTATAAATACGGTACTGCCTTTTTTAAAAAATACAGCATAGAATAGCCGTGACGCACCTAAATTACTAGCCGTGGCGCACCTTCGGAGTTAGGCGTGACGCGCCACGCAATAGCGGCGGCGCACCGTGCCCGTGCATCACGGGTATAAATAGGCGCGACGCACCTGCTAGGTGCGTCACGGCTAAACCCATAGGCGCGGCGTGATAGCCGTGACGAGCCCAGGTGCGTCACGGATAAGAAAAATGGTGCGTCACGGGTAAGCTTTTCCCTAGTAGTGTTTGTGACTTGATTGCTTCTCTTCTCGCGTACAGAGGAGTGTACGCGGCTAGCTTGATCGCCCACTTGGCTACCCGGCCGCTTGCTTCCTTGTTGCCCATGATCTCCGAGATGGGAGCAGTGCTCACCACCGTGATGGGATGCTCTTGGAAATAGTGATTCAACTTCTTGGCACCCAGGTACACACCGTAAGTCATCTTCTGGTAGTGCGGGTAGTTTTGCTTGGAGCTGGACAGCACCTCACTGAGATAGTACACTGGCCGCTGCACAGTCTTGCCTTCCTCTTCTCTCTCCACCACTATCACCACACTCACTACCCGGTTGATTGCTGCAATATAGAGCAGCATTGGCTCTTTGGGTAGCGGGCTAGCCAGGATGGGAGCGCTACCCAGCATGGTCTTCAGCTCCTTGAATGCCACATCAGCTTGTGGTGTCCAGACAAACTTGTCACTCTTCTTCATGAGTTGGTAAAGAGGCAAGGCCTTCTCGCCCATTCTGCCCAGGAAGCGGCTCACAGAAGCCAGGCACCCGGTGAACTTCTGCACATCCTTGAGTGATCTCGGCAAAGACATGCTTTCTATAGCTTTTATCTTTGAAGGATTGGCTTCAATTCCCTCCCCGACTGGATACCAAGAAACCGAGTAACTTGCTAGCCGGGACGCCAAAGGTGCATTTAGTCGGATTCAACTTCATCCTGTACTTGCGCAAGTTGGCAAAGGTTTCCTCAAGATCACTAAGCAGAGTATGTGTTTTATTCGTTTTGATGACAATGTCATCTATGTACACCTGCACATTCTTGCCAATTTGATCATGCAAGCATTTCTGCATGCATCTCTGATAGGTAGCCCCAGCATTCCGCAACCCAAAGCACATGACACGATAGAAATAAGCCCCGTACGGGGTAATAAAGGCAGTTTTTATTTGATCATCCGGGTTGAGAGCTATCTAATGGAAACCAGAGTAGGCATCAATGAAAGACAAAATTTCACACCCGACCGTGGGATCAATCACCTGATCTATGCGGGGTAGCGGGAATGGATCCTTGGGGCAGGCCTTGTTCAGGTCGGTGTAGTCCACACACATGCGCCATGCAGTATCGGCCTTGGGGTCCTCCTTCTTCTTCTCAACCATAACCGGGTTGGCTAGCCAATCCGGATGCAGTACCTCCATGATAAATCCGCTTATCAGCAACTTGGTGATCTGATCACCGATGGCTTTCCTCCTCTCATTTCCAAAGCGGCGCATAGCCTGCTTGACTGGCTTGGCGTCATGCCGCACATGTAGCGAGTGCTCAACCAACTACCCCGGGACACCCGGCAGATCCTCATTGGACCATGCAAAGAAAGCCCGATTCTCACGGAGGAACTGGATGAGCTCGCTTTCCTATTTCTCTTCCAACCCGGCGCCAATGATGGCAACACGGTCTGGGAACTCAGGATCAACCTGGACCTTCTTTGTCTCCTAGTACGCCTGGAAAGTCGTTCCGTACTGGGAACCCGGCATGCCAGGCGCGCCACCCTGCGCTTCTTGCGCCATTGCAACCACTTCGTGTATCTTCTTTTTCTCGGCAGCAATGACCATGGACTCTGCCAGCTGAGAACTAGCAGACGCGCATTCCAACGAACGCTTGTAATCACCCGAGATGGTGATGAAACCATTGGGACCAGGTATCTTCATCTTCAGGTAGGCTGCATGGGTTGAGGCCATGAACTTGGAGAGGGCAGGCCTAACGAGTAGAGCATGGTAGGGGCTCTGAAGATCAACTACTTCAAACTGCAGTCACTCTGTGCGACAGTTCTCCCTGGTGCCGAATAGGAAATCAATCCAGATGCGGCAGATTGGAGCACAAGATACTCCCGGCACAATGCCATGGAAGGTAGTCCTGCTGGGTAGCAGCATGTTCTCGGCGAGGCCGAGCTTCTCCAGTGTATCCCGGTACATGATGTTGATGCTGCTGCCGTTATCGATCAGCACCTTGCTGAACCTGACATTCTTCTGGGTTCCTAAGAAAGTGGGATCCACCACCAGAGCATAGGTACCCGGATTGGGCATCACCTTATGATGATCAGCTCTGGACCAAGTGATCTCTTGGTCGCACCAGTGCAGGTGGTGAGGCACAGCCGGGATCACTGCATTTACCTCCATCGCACGCCTGTGCAGCGACTTCTTGTCGTCTGGCTCGGTGGTGAATATCATGTAGCTCTTATGGTGCTCCTGGTACTTGTTGCGGTCTCCACCACCATTGTTGCCGTTGTTGTTGTTGTTGTTGTTGTTGTTGTTGTTGTTGTTGTTGTTGTTATTGTTGTTGTTGTTGTTGTTGTTGTTCCTGTTGTTGTTGTAGTTGCGGTTGCCGTTGTTGTTGTAGTTGCGGTTGGCTCCCTAAGCCACTTGGTTCACATTATCCCTTCTCGGATTTACTGCAGGCCTGGGAGCAGCTGCCCGAACAGGCTGCACATTGGCATTTGCAGGCGGCAGAGGAGGAGGAGGGGGCAGCTGACCAAGGTCTTCACTCTTGATGCGGTCCCACCAGCTGCACTGCCGGGTAGTGTGGTTGGCTGACCTACTCGGATGCCGACTATGGAAGCTGCATGGCCCGACCTTCATGTTCTCAAAGACAAAAGTCCGACTCTCTCTTGTATCCGGGTTGCCGCTACCCTGCTGGGGAGCATTGTATGGCTTCTTGATGCCTTGGCCCTGATTCTGGTTCTGCCCGTATTGGGATTCAGCAGTTTTTTGCCTTTGGCTACTCCTAGCAGCTGCAGGACCTTGGATCACAGCATTCACCTCCTCGGGGTCACACCGAGTATCAATGCGGTCACCTCTGCGCTTGTTTCTGAAGTCTTGGCGTCTGCTGCTGTCATGGTGCTTCCTTCTCGGCTCGAACGCATCGAGAAGAGGCTGAGTAGGGTCTCCGAGTGCATACATATCAGCAATCTTGATTGTCTCGGCGAGCGTACTCGGCATCTCTCTCTGCAGCTTCTGCCACAACATGCTGCCATGCCTGCAGCCTTGCGCAAACCAGGCGATTACCTGTGACTCATTCACACCTTCACAGGTGTTCCTCAGTGTGCTCCACCGAGTAAGATACTCTCGGTAAGTCTCCTCTTCTCGCTGCTTGCAAGCAGACAGTTGTTGCGGCCTATTTGGTCTCTTGTACGTGCTGGTGAAGTTGCTGATGAAGGCTTCCGAGAAGTCCAGCCAGCAGTTGATGCTGTCTCTAGGCAGGTTGTTGAGCCAAATCCAAGCAGGGCCCTCCAGCATCTGCGGAACATACCGCACATCCCATCTCCTGTTGCCGCCCTCAATGTGCACAGCGGTAACGTAGTCGCTTAGCCAGTCTTCCGGCTTGGTGCTGCCATCATAGCACTTGGTCCCCCTAGCCAGCTGAAACGGTTTCACGGGGGGCTCCTCCATGATGCGGCAACCAAAACAGTCTAAGCCGGGTGGCCCCTTGTTCTCGAGCTGCGCAGACCGATTAATCCGGTCCAGCTTGTACCTTGCATCGCTGGGCTCCAGCATGCGGTCACCCAAACGATCAGTGACATCTCTTGGGTCAGCATACCCGGCTAGCCCCATCGCCGAGTACCCATCATCATAGAGATCTTGCGGCACAGGGCCGGGTTGAGCCACCGGGTTGGTTGCTGCCTCAACTACTTGCGGCTGCACAGCCGCTAGCTGCCGCACTCTTGGGTTTGCGGCCTGATGCCGAGATGGTCTTGCACGATTTCCTCCTTGCCCCTTGCTGTGAGCTTTATTGGCCTGATAGCCTGCTCCTACAGAGTTGTGTTTCTGATCGGGCTGCCATGACACAGCGTGCTATTTTGCGGCGACAGCCGGGTCGTATACCTGCATCTGTTTGTTCTTTCCAGAGTTCACACTATGGTCCCTCTCATTGCCAGGAAGCAGTGATGAGGCCTGATCCGTAGATCTGACCGCATGCTAGTGCACAACCTGAGAAGCGCCAGCACCCGGATTGGCTTTCTGGAACTCCTCGTTCTGCCTGGCAGCCTCTAGCACTAGCTCATTCAACCTATCCTGCTGCCTAGCGCGCGCGTCGCCAGCGAGATGCGGCAACTCAGCAGCCACTGCCTCTGCAGCCCTAAGAGTTTTGGCAGGAGTGCTATACTTGGGCCTACGAGTAGTGTTCAAACTAGCAGATTGGCTAGCAGCCCTACCATCTCTAGCCAGCTCAGCGCCTAAGTTGCGACGGGTAGCGCCTAGCTTGCTAGGCAGCCTAGAAACAGGAGTAAAGAAATGTGCTCTGTTGTACTCGTTTTGATCTAGGTTAAGCTCAAGCCCAAGCTTCTCCAGCTCCTGGGACTCCGCGAGTAGCACTTGACGCTGCTGCTCGAGTTGCGCCTTCATGGTCATGAGCTCAAGCTCGGTGGGAGGTGGCATGCGCAGCCGCTCGGTGGCGCCACCGCGAGCGACTGGTATAGCCGCGGACGTGGAAGCATCCACGTAGCCCGGAATGTTCTGGGGCATGTCGTAGGGCTTGTGGACCCTTGCGCTAACAAGTTCCTTGATGACTCCCGCGGTAGCGGACGCGCCTTTCCCGGCATCGATAGCCGGGTCCGTCATCATCACTTCCACGCTGTCCGCAGAGCAGCCAGAAGGCTTCCCGCGGGCAGCGAGTACAGCAGGAGAATCTTCCGCGACGAGCACCTCCTCCGCGAACTCGCGGATGACGGTGGTGGCGACGTAGACCAGATGCGCGCCGAACGAAAGCACCGAGCCGCCTGCCGGCACGGGCCTGCCGCCGAAATCGCCAGCGTTGTCGGTGACGAAGTCGAAGGAGCCGAATCTGTGGACAAGGCCACAGACCACGCGCTCCCCCGAAGCAAAAACGGGTCCCGTCCGAATATGAACCCCAGCCAGCGCCGCTGCTGACCCCACGGTGGGCGCCAACTGTCGTGGTGTGGAGAAGACAGATGCCATGGGATGGCTAAATTGTTGGAGCCGATGGACGCTGTAGGTATCCGGGGAGGGATCGCACGGCGAGTAGCCGCGCTCAGGTATCTCTATCACTGCAAACAACAAGAACTACCCAGGTTCGCGGCCCTCGTTTGGAGGTAACACCCCTACTCCTGCCTATCTCTCTGTATGTATAATCTCCGAGTAGCCACAGTACAAGTTTGCCTCTTAGCCGAGTAGCCACTCGGCTCTTCTCTCTCACTCTATTGCTGGTCCTTGCAATAAATGCGATCTAAGGCAACGTCCCTCGCGCAGGAGGGGGCAGGGCACCTTATATACTGGTGCCCAGCCGAATAAACAAAGACTATAAGGTACAACTTGATGGGACACGCCTACTGCAGGACAGCGCACGCCTTCGGCTTCTCGCTGACGCGGGTGCGGGAAGTCGCCGCGCCGTCCGGCAGATGGGACCTGTCCACCCTGTCAGTCACATAGAGTAGGCCCCTAGACATATCCTCTCCCCTCTGTCAGTGACAGGACTTGACAGACGCCTACCTCACTGTAGCCACGCCGTAGCGTGGATACTCACGCGCTCCGTAAGTTGAACCGCACGTCTGTACGGCTACAGGATACGCGGGATCCTGTCAGAACGGCTCCATTGACTTGTTGCCCGAGTAGGAACGCAGCCCATCTACCCGTACCACATGATCGCTACCCGGACGAATACAATCTTCCTTAATATCTTCTCTTGGCCTTCAGTACTTACGACCGGATAGAGACTACCCGGTAGAAGGTACCCGGGTAGCCACCAACCCGTCCAACTGTACTCTGATCTTCACATTTACTACTTGCCTTACCCCTACTCGGGGGTAGCCCCCCGACAATGAGTGTTAGGAGTGTGTTGAAACTGAACCATGTG
Source organism: Alopecurus myosuroides (assembly GCA_028641055.1). Taxonomy (NCBI): domain Eukaryota; kingdom Viridiplantae; phylum Streptophyta; class Magnoliopsida; order Poales; family Poaceae; genus Alopecurus; species Alopecurus myosuroides. Next base: position 339,714,179 of record CM054063.1, read on the forward strand.
AATTTATTATTTCGATTGCACTAACGTTGGTAATGAAGATTGTGAGAAGTTTGATGTGAAAGAAATTTTCAAGGGTCAAGAGAAGAGGATGATATGATGTGATCAAGAAGATGAAAAGACTAAGCTTGGGTATGCCCCGGTGGTACATCCTAGCAAATTCTAAGAAGACTCAAGCGTCTAAGCTTGGGGATGCCCAAGGCATCCCCTTCTTCATCGACAAATTATCAGGTCACTTATAGTGAAACTATATTTTTATTCGGTCACATCTTGTGTGCTTTACTTAGAGCGTCTTTTATTTTTTGCTTTCAGTTTGTTTTTATTTTTGCAATAAGCTTGGTTGGACCCCAGAATTCTTTTATCGGAGAGTGATACGCTCCGTTTTTTCATGGGAATACTTTGTAATCTTAATCTTTGTCTTGTTGCTGCATTTATTTAGCTCCTATTTTGCATGCATATCTTATCAGAGTTGTTAGTTTTAGTAGTGTTATATGGGTACTCTCATGTTTGCTTGATGTAGCATTTGGAGAGTTCTTGTTAAAACATATGTTGTATGGTGCTTGTTGGGACAAGAAACTGCTGCTTAAAGTAGAATTTTTAATGGTGCAAGTAGAAGCTTCTATAGACTGTGGCTAGAACTTTTTTGTATCATGCTAGATGTTATTTTAGTTTTAAAGCCTTGTGGTTATTGAGTATCATGATTAGCCTCAAATATCTGAGAGTGTTTAATGTGCCATCGAAAGATTCATGAGTTGTTCTTGTCATATTAAAGCATAAATTTATGGTATTCTCTTTCGAATGTTTTATTTGGTTGACTTGGCACATGCTCACACCATGTTTATGACTATGAACCAGTCACTAATAGCCTCTATGATCATTTAGTTTTTGAACTTGTGATACCGCTTATGCTTTGATTAATGATGTTTATGTCGCTATGCATGATTATGGCTCTTATGCTCTCTTGATTTGTCGCTCCCAGTCTTTTGCTAGCCTCCACTTGTACTGAGTATGAGCTCTACTCGTGCATCCAACTCCATAATACCAAAGTTTTCCCATTGTGTCCACCATACCTACCTACATGTGGTATTTGACTGCCACTCCAAGTAAATTGCTCATGTGTTACCTTTAAAAGCTTCAAAATTACTCATGCTTTATGATCCTGTTTTTGCTCATGAGGACGTAAATAGAGAATCTTTATCTCACTTGTTGATTGGATTTCACACCCTGGACTAGTGGCTTCATCCGCTTATCCAAATGATAGAAGAGCTGGCAGCGGGGTGCCCAGCCCCAAATTAATACACACAAAATCTCTTCACTATTTTTTCCACTGATTTGTCAATCAAAGCTTAATTGTGTAAACAAAAGAGAAAGAGGAATGACCTTCTATACCAGTTGCGTCCTTCATATGGGATCCGCTCTTGTGAAATCTAGTTGGCTTGTGACGTACTGTATTTTTTGTTTACCATTCGTTGACATTAGCATACATCTCCCAAAATATAGACACTCCTCCATAGTATGTGATTGTTGGCAAGCACCCGAGGATTCGGTTAGCCATGGTTTGTGAAAGATGGATCGGGGAGTGTCAAAGTTTTAATACCTCTGTTTAATAAAATAAAAAGCTCTAGCACATGAGTGGTCCCTGCTTCCCTCTGCGAAGGGCCTTTCTCTTACTTTTATGTTGAGTCTCCATCTTTTAACTTTATGCACAGTTGAGAGAGCATTTTTGCCATTCTAAGTTTTATGTGCATTTGTCCCGGAAACATTATTAACTGATTCATGATGTGTTATTGTTTGTTCTCAAATTATTTGTTCTAATCTTCCTCGTGAACTTTGAAGGTGTCCTGGAATTTATGTTTTGCCCCACTCTTAAGGACTAGCGAAAGACCACTTTGCCATGCTTTCTCTACACTTGAAAAAGGCATATATATTTCTTTGCTATTTCATGATATTTTATTTGAGATACTTCTCATGATGCAAAGTGATTGCTATGCTTTATTATTAAAGTTCTGTTTATCATATTTGTGTTAAAATTTCTATGATTTCAGCTTACATATGCTTTCACATTTTTACGATCAAGTTTATGTTAGTAGCATGTCACCTCAGAAATTATTGTGTTTTATCGTTTACCTACTCGAGGACGAGTAGGAACTAAGATTGAGGATGCTTGATACGTCTCCAACATATCTATAATTTCTGATGCTCCATGATGATATTATGCCAATTGCTACATGTTTTCTCCCTTCTTTATGTCATTTTTATCGATTTTCCGGGACTAACCTATTAACAAGATGCTAAGTGCCAGTTCCCTGTTTTCTGTTGTTTTTTATTTCAAAAAAGTTGTTCTGGAAATATTCTCGGAATTGGACCCCACAAATCCCGAAGTTCCTATTTTCCCCGGAAGCATCCAGAAGACCAAAGAGGAGTCGAAGAAGGGCACCAGGGGGCCGACACCATGGGGTTGCACCCCCTTGGCCGCGCGAGGGGGTGGTATGGGGCCGCCATGGCTCCATCGCCTTTGCCCTTTCGCCTAATTATTCCCCCCCGGATGGAAAACTCTAGAGACCTGATAAAAAGTCCGCGAAAAGTTCTGCAGCCGCCTTCGTCGTCAACCCTAGATCAGGCTCGATTTCTCTCTAGCAGCAGCTCTGGTGTTGCTAGCCTCCTTGAGAAGCAGAGCTTGAACATGAGGGTCCCACACCCAGTCCGATGATGATTTCCCAACATCTTCATCATGATGTCCTTCGTCTTGATTATGATCATGTCCTTCATCTTGATCATGATGTCCTTCGTCTTGATTATGATCATGTCCTTCATCTTGATCATGATTCCCTTCATCATGTCCGGGAGACTCTTCATCTTCTCGCCGGCCGCCATGTCCGGGAGACTCTTCTTATTCATCACTTGTCGGGTAAAGAGTGTAGCCATCCATGAAACCACAACGGATAAGGTGCGACTCCAAGTCACCGCAATCGTATCTGATCAAGCGTTGCAGTTTGCATCTTCGACAAGGACATATTATCTCCATCATGTTATTTTGAAACATTTCGGCCGTCGCATGTTTCATAAATCTAGCCACGATGCAAGTGCTTATATGCATGGTTGCCTGCATAGTAAAAAAAGATCAAAGGACAAATTAATTAGAATCAAATTACGTGATATATGGATGATGCATGCATGGTCGTCGACGGAAAAATTCGGCATGACCTATGCTAAAAATAGGACATTCTCGGAGTGCATGGTCGCTGAAATGGAAATCAATCAACATTTTGGCAACACATGGCAACTCATTTTTAAGACATCCACAACTTTCATCAAACATACGCAACACAATTTCGCATATGTATATATGCAACCATATGAATCTTTTGTGACGAGGTACACCGGTACCGAGATCTATGAGAGAGCGAGAGGGACACACATATATACATACAACACATATGATTCACACACACATATATATACATATCCCTCCAACAACTCACCAACTATATAGATCTTGCCGACTCGAGACCGAGAGAGTGTGTGTGTGGCTATAGGGAGTAGTGAAAAAGATGAAAGAGAAAGTGGTAAAGTGAGATGGGAGTGGAGAGAGGAGTGTTTACTAGAGATTCCCCTCACATATATATATATAATAAAATAGGTTAAACAAGTTTTAAATGGTGGGAAAATGGGGGAAATGGGGTGGTGAGGAGGTGGGGGATGGCCAGATCTAAAATGGGGTGGAGATGTGGGGGGGGGGGGGGGTGGGAGGTGGGAGGTTGTCCAAATCACTTAAATGGCTCTCAGGCATACCCGTGACGCACCGTGCTGTTGGTGCGTCATGGCTACGTGAAATAGGCGCGGCGCACATTTGGCTAGTGCGCCACGACTATGGTTATTATTGGTGGAACACATAGCCGTGACGCACCTGGCCAATTTGCGCCGCGCCTATTTCACGTAGCCGTGACGCACCAGCAAGACAGTGCGTCACAGGTACGACTGGGAGCCTCGGCACCCCGGTCCCACACATAGGCGCGGCGCACATCCAATTTGGTGCGCCACGGGTAAGGATATAGGCGTGACGCATAGAAGGGCAGTGCGCCACGGGTTTTAGGCGTGACGCACCAAAGTTTTGGGGCGTCACATGTATGGTCTCTCCTATAGTTGTTTTCCTAGTAGTGAGGAGGGTTCTGAAGCTGTCTCCCGGCACCTTGCCGGAGAGGAGATCATCACCGGACGCCTCTTCATCACCATGCCTGCCTCCGGAGTGATGCGTGAGTAGCTCATCCTTGTACTAAGGTTCCATAGCATTAGCTAGATGGTTGTCTTCTCCTATGCCTCCATGTTTAGATCTCGTGAGCTGCCTAACATGATCGAGATTGTTCTTATGTAACTCTATGTGTTGTGTTTGCTGGGATCAGATAAATACTTAACTTATGCCAAGTTGATTATAGTCTTTATCGAATATGTTATTTGTGATCTTGCATGCTTTCCGTTGCTAGTGGTTGCTCTGGCCAAGTAGTTGCTAGTGACTCCCGAGAGGGAGTATTTATGCTCGATAGTGGGTTCATGCCTCCTTTTCGCCTATGCTCGAGTGACAAAAATGTGACGGGGGAGGATGTGTTGTTGCCACTAGGGAGAAAACAACGGTGTGAGTGCTCGCGTGTACAATCATTGCTTACATTACACACATTACTTAAAGCAATTATCTGTTTGCTTGCAACTGAATACCTAATGGGCTTTGGATAATAACCTGAGGGTGGATTATTAGTCATAGATGCAGTTGGATTATGGTCTATGTATATTGTTATAATGCCCGCACTAAATATCATAGTAGTCATCATGTCATGAATGTGCACTACGGTGCAACCTTTATTTGTCAATTGCCTAGCTGTAATCTGTTCACCCAGCATGCTATCTTTTATGGAGAGACACCACTAGTGAACCTATGAACCCCGGTCCTTTTTCCTACACTGTTAAACAAACCACTACAACTTCATATTTTCTTTATTTACTGCAATCATACATTATTTTCCACACTATACGTCTAATCTTTGTTTTTAGTAAGACCGGTGAGATTGACAACCTCGTTGTACCGTTGGGGCAAAGTATTTTGGTTGTGTTGTGTGCAGTTTCTGCGTTGTTGCTGACATCGGTGAGCCATCACCACTGTCAGTGGCATCAACCTTCCGAAGATTCTCTTTCTCCTACTGGATTGATAACCTTGGTTCTTAACTGAGGGAAATTCTTACCGCTACACTCATCACACCCTCCTCTTGGGGTTCCCAACGCACCATCCATAGTTTCTTTAGCAAGAATTTCTGGCACCATTGCTAGGTATTTAAAGGCAACTCTGCAAGCGATCACGCCCTGCCAACATCAGCTGCATCAACCTTTGGAAGTGATTTTTTTCTCCTACTGGCCGATTCAACCTTGGTTTCTTTCTGAGGGAAAACTTGCCGCTACACTCTTCATAACCTTTCTCTTGGGGTTTCCTGATGAGTGTCAACCACACACCAGGCACCATGGAAAAAAGGTGACTCGGGAGAATTATATTAGATAAAACCAACTGAGTACATCGGATCCATTACATAATGAAGGGGAAACATCATAGAATCAACAATTATAAGCACACGATCACAATCAAGATCACACGATGAGAGAGAGAGAGAGAGATAGAGAGTTACCACATAGCTACTAGCATGAGCCCTCAGCCTCGCAGAGAGACTACTCCCGTATCATCGTGGGAGGCAGCAACGTCGATGAAGAGGCCTCCAGTGACGATTCCCCCCTACGGTAGGGTGCCAGAGCAGGGCTGCAGAAGCCCTAAATTGGACTTTCGAGGTGTAGGCACCTCTCTATATGTTTCTTGGAAAATAACTCTGTACCCGACGTTTTTAAATTAGAAGGCAATATATGAGCGAAGAGGGGGCGTGAGGTGGTGTACATAGCTCCATGGGCTCACTGGGTGCAGCCAAGGAGGGGGTCAGGCCTTGTGCCCTCCTGGTGTCCCCTGGTCCCCTCTGTCTCTCCTTTGGACTACGTCTTCGTTTCGGGTAAAAAATGATCTCCGTAGAATTTCAGCCCCTTCCGAGAATATTTCCTTAAGAACTTTTCTGCAATAGAAAATAGTGGAAAACAACAACTGGCCTGGGGCATCTTCTTAATAGGTTAGCATGTGAAAACATCCGGAAAACAAAAAAAACATATGGAAAACAAAAGATATTGGGTAGAAAACAAGCATGGAGCATAAAAAATTATAGATATGTTTGCAATGTATCAACCGCTGAAACCATTCCCACGCACACCGAAAAATACCCGCGAACGAAATATGCCTCCCCCGAATCACTCGTGCACTCTGGAAAGTTTGGCGGACTAAATCCCCTTCCCCCGCCTTATATTTTCACTTTCTCGCATTCACTCTCTCTACCTTATATTCTCATCGTCTCTCGCGCCCAGCCGCATCTCCCATTTTATCCACGGTAGATAGGGTTCCTCCCATCCAACCTCGCCGCCAGAGGCTACTCGGGCTGGTTGTAGATCGATACGTAATATCTAGTCAGGATGATTTTAGGCGTACCATTCCTTCCAATTATACATGTTGCACCCTTTTGGATATAATACACATAGATTAAATAAGTAATCAGTTGATGCTCTTTTGAACCATCAGTCTTTTAATGTTTACCACATAATTAACAATAGAAGCTTTGTACTCTGCTACAAATCATGAATATTTTGGAAGCACACTTTGAAAATTCAACTATCATAGCTTTAACGACTTAGATTTTCTTTCCTTGATAAATTTGTGACAAACTAGAAGAAAATGCTACTTGGGTCGTTCTATGCCGTTTACGTTAGTTGGATAATGTAGTTCTTATCAACAAGCGTGATTCCTTTAGTGTGTTGTTATAATAGTTTTTATTTTACAGAAGTTGAAGCTCATTCCATCATTCAATCCAAAACGGAGACATGACTCATATCATTTATAAGCATCACTCCAACCATAGAACTTTTAGTTTCAAAGATAAGAAAGCACTTCATCCCTGGAAAATTAATAACACACCAGACAATCACCCTTAATATATAGCTATTGTCCAGCTTTAGATCAGTATCATGTACTCCCTCCATTCCTAAATGTAAGTTGTTTTCGCCCTTTTTCACGTTCACACATCTAGACAACTTTTAGTGTATATGTTCACTCATATTAGTCCGTACCTAGACAACATGACAATACCTAGAACATCTTATATTTAGAAACAGAGGGAGAAATAATAGAACAGTGGTTGGATAAAGAAACATGCAGAAGATTCAGTTCAATTTCAAACTAATGAGAGGTTGTTTCCATTTAGATGGCTGGTTACAACATAAGTGAGTCTTCTTATTTCAGGAAACTGGCATGGTGGCCCTCGCAAATGCGAGCACATTTTTTTAGTGTATTGAATATGTTTGATACATTAACTCTAAATTTTTATATGAAAATATATAGGTCATTACGTGAGATGGAAATAGTTCCAAAACTATGTATTTGTATATAAGTGTACATTCAAAATAATGTACCACGATATAACTCTCACTATTTAATCCATCATTATGATGCCATACGTGAAATTTCCTTTCACAAAGGAGAAGGTTTTTTAACCTCTTGCCTATCACAAAGGAGGAGGTTTTCTCAGCCATATCTCAAATGGAACATAAGAAGGCACCTGGGCCTGACGGGTTACCAGCTGAGTTTTACCAAGGCTTTTTGCAGGTCATCAAGGTTGACTTGATGGGTATGTTTGGACATTTGCATTCAGGAAATCTACCTTTGTTTCGGTTGATCTTTGGTTTCATTATTTTACTATCCAAAATAGAAGATTCTAGTAGAATAGAGCAGTACATACCTATTTACTTGTTGAATGTCAGTTTTAATATTAACAAAAGTGGGTATGACCAGAGTTACTGCTATTGCGCAGAAGATAATTACACTTACGCAATCAGCTTTTCTACCTAGATACATATTTTGGAGGGTGTGGTTGTTCTTCGTTAAACTATTTATGAACTTCAAAAGGAAAATTTGGATAGTGTGCTTTTGAAAATCAATTTCTAGAAGGCATATGATAAAGTGAATTGACGTTTCTCCAACAAACTTTATGTATGGAAGGTTTTAATTCAGTATGGTTTGAATGGGTGGCGAGATTTCTGCAGAGAGGGAGTGTACGCATTCGGGTGAACAATGATATTGGTCACTTTTCCCAAACATTGAAAGGATTGGGACAAGTAGGTCCCTTGTCTCTTATCATTTTTAATTTAGTTGTTGATATGTTGGAAGTTCTCATTGCTAGCGCAAATGAGGATAACCAGGTTGGGATCCTTGGTCCTCATCTTGTTCAGGGAGGTATTTCGATTCTTAAGTATGCTAATAACATTATCCTGTTTCCCGAGCATGACTTTGAGAAGGCAGTCAATATGAAGTTGATTCTATCTATTTTTGAGCAATTGTGTGAATTGAAAATTAACTTTAACAGCAGCAAATTTTAGTGTGTGTCAAACCCAGAGATTGTATGGATGAGTACCGATCCCAATCCACCATCGTAGGCTTCTTAAAAAGGAGTAGAAGCCGATAGAAGATCGTTTTGAGCAAAAACTTGGATCATGGATTGGGAAGACGCTCTCATGTGGAGATCGTCTAGTTCTAGTTAATTCGGTTGTAACTATCTTGACAATGTTTCTATTATCTTTTTTCGAGATTCCCATTAGGGTACATAAGATATTATACTTTTATAAGTATTAGTTCTTTGGAGAAGTGACCAATTAAAGAACAAATACCGACTTACCAAGTGGAATATAATTTGTTGGCCTAAGGACCATTGTGGCTTGGGGATTGAAGTTGTGGATATTAAGAATAAGTGCCTCCTGAGTAAATGGTTGTTTAAGCTTCTGATGGAAGAAGGTGTTTGGCATGAGCTTTTGCACAACAAGGATATCAAAGGAAAGCCTTTTAGCGCAGGTTGAGAGAAATCCCACTGATGACCCACAAGTATAGGGGATCGCAACAGTCTTCGAGGGAAGTAAAACCCAAATTTATTGATTCGGCACAAGGGGAGCCAAAGAATATTTATTAGCCTTAACAACTGAGTTGTCAATTAAGCTGCACCTAAAAGTATACTTGCTCGCAATAATTTATCAGTGGTAACAGTTTTATAGCAGCGGTAGAAATAAAATAACAACAGTAGTAAAATAGTAACAGAAGTAGCAATCGAGGAAAACAACAGGATGGGAAGTACCGTAGGCATGGAGGGAATGGATGGACGGGTTGCATGGATAACATAGGTCATGTAATAATCTAAACATGGGCATTGCAGATAATAATAATAAAGCATCCAACTTCTAGGCAAACCATAGGCATGTGTTCCAATATAGTCATATGTGTTCGCACTGAGAAACTTGCACAACATCTTTTGTCCTACCAGCCCGTGGCAGCGGGGCCTCTAGGGAAACTACTGGTAATTAAAGTGCTCCTTTTAATAAAGCACCAGAGCAAAGCATTAACACTCTGTGAACACACGTGATCCTCATATCACAACTATCCCCTCCGGTTGTCCCAATTTATGTCACTTTGGGGCCTCGGATTCCGGACAATGACATGTGTAAACAACCAGCAGATATGATCAAAAAACATAATTATACTCATGAACCAATAACATGTTCAGATCTGAGATCATGGCACTCGGGCCCTAGTGACAAACATTAAGCATAACAAGTTGCAACAACGGTAGAAAACACTAACAATGGATACTAGGCACTATGCCTTAACAATCTGGCATTATTACATGATTGATCTCATCCAATCCCTTCCATCCCTCTCAGCCTACATCGGTGTTTACTCACACATGGACGGGGGAATCATGGATGGTTGATGGAGAAGAGGTGGCAGTGTCGATGGCGGTGATCTCCTTCGAATCCCCGTCCTGACAGGGCGCCAGAACAAGAACTTCTTATCCCCGAATCGAGTTTCGAGGTGGCGGTGGCGCTCTGTTTTGTTTCTGTGGAATATGACGAACCCCCTCTTGGTTTTTAGGTTACGAGGCATAAGTAGTCGAAAGGGGGGTCCTGAGGGGGTGCAGGTGGCCCACACCACCAGGCGGCGTGGCCAAGGGGGCTGCCAGGGGGTGGCGTGGCCCACTCCTAGCCCCTCTCCGGGCCTCCTTCTGGCTCCCGGGGTCTTCTGGTGTTTTAGCCTCAATGGGATCTTTTCTGGGCAATTTCCCGAAAGTTGATTTCTATGCACAAAAAGGAGACACCAAGGTAATTCTGCTGAAAACAACATTAGTCCCTTTTAGTGGTATCCAAAACTCACAGGTTTAGAGGAAAACAATAAGGAAAGTGTTCGGAAAAGGAGATACGTTTTCGACGTATCAACTCCCCCCAATCTTAGCTTATTGTTTGTCCTCAAGAAATTCAGTGACAACTGAGTGCGATAAAAGTCTTTTACGAACACATTTGTTTCATATGATGTAAATATACTCACTATATGATCAAGTGCTGAGGCAATTCATACTAAGATGTATGGAAGATAAAAGTCACCTTGCAGTTATGCAAACCATGATAGATGCCAACAAACTAATAATAAACAACATGAAGTATATCAATCTGCAGGATTGCAATGCTCATAATAGGGTATGATAAAGTGTACTCGCTTTCCCTTAACAATGGAGCAAAACATAAATGCTAGGGCACCTCTGAAGTTCAAATGAAGACTAGAAATAAAGATATCAAAGATACAAGCATCAAAGTTATACCACTATCAACCGTGTTTTGGTACAAGCACATTACACTAAGAATGAAAGCCCTGCTCTCAAGAAGGTGCATAAAGTGAGAAGGTGAAGACTCAACATAAAAATAAAAGAAAGGCCCTTCGCAGAGGGAAGCAGGGATTAACTCATGTGCTAGAGCTTTTTATTTAATTAAACAGAGGTATTGAAAACATTTTTAGGAGAGGTGTATGCTTATGTCAACGAATGGTAAACAGACAATACAGTATGTCACAAGCCAACTAGACTTCACAAGAGCGGCTCCCATAGAAGGGCACATCTAGGTAGAAGGTCATCCCTCTTTCTCTTTTTTTACACAATTATGCTTTGCCCGATAAATCAGGGGCAAAAAGAGTGAAGAGAATTTGTTGTATTAATTTGGGGCTGGCACCCCGATGCCGGCTCTTCTATCATTTGGATAAGCGGATAAAGCCACTAGTCCACGGTGTGAAATGCAATCAACAAGTGAGATAAATATTCTCTATTTACGTCCTCATGAGCTAAAACAGGAGCACAAAACAAGAATAATTTTTCAAAGGTTTTAAAGGTAGCACACGAGAAATTTACTTGGAGTGGCAGTTAAATACCATATATATATATATATATATATATATATAGGTAGGTATGGTGGACACATTTGGCAAACTTTCATTTTTAGGAGTTGGATGCACGAGTAGAGCTAATACTCAGTACAGGTGAAGACTAGCAATAGACAGGGAGCGACAATCTAGAGAGCAACAACTGTCATAATCATGCCTGCGACAAAACAAAATTAAGAGGGGCATAAAAATGATACAAATACTTTGAGGCAAAACAAATCATCGTGAGCATGTGATACGTCATAAATGTATCCCTAATTTCTGATGCTCCATGATGATATTATGCCAATTGCTACATGTTTTCTCTCTTATTTATAGAATTTTTATACGTTTTCCGGAACTAACCTATTAAAAAGATGCCAAGTGCCAGTTCCCTGTTTTCTGCTGTTTTTGGTTTCAGAAAAGTTGTTCTGCAAACATTCTCGGAATTGGACCCCACAAAGCTCGAAGCTCCTATTTTCCCCGGAAGCATCCAGAACACTGAAGAGGAGTCGAAGACGGGCAACATGGGGACACACGATAGGATGGCGTGAACCCCCCTTGGTCGCGCCAGCTTTGTGTTTGGGGCCCCCTGGCCTCCACCGCCTTTGCCCTTTCTCCTATTTAAGTCCCCCGGATGGAAAACCCTAAGCACATGATCAAAATCCCTGAAATATTTCCGCAGCCGCCGTCACCGTCAACCCTAGATCAGGAGGGTTCTGAAGCTGTTTTCCGGCATCCTGCCGGAGAGGAAATCATTACCGGAGGCTTCTACATCACCATGCCTGCCTCCGGAGTGATGCGTGAGTAGTTCATCCATGGACTACGGGCTTATAGCTTTAGCTAGATGGTTGTCTTCTCCTCATATGACTCCATGTTTAGATCTCGTGAGCTGCCTATCATGAGCGAGATTGATCTTATGTAATTCTATATGCGGTGTTTGCTGGGATCCGATGAATATTGACCTTATGCCAAGTTAATTATAGTCTTTATTGCATACGTTATTTGTGATCTTGCATGCTTTCCGTAGCTAGTGGTTGCTCTGGCCCAGTAGTTGCTAGTGACTCCAAGAGGGAGTATTTATGCTTGATAGTGGGTTCATGCCTCCTTGTTGCCTTGCTCGACTGACAGAAACGTGAAGGGGGAGGATATGTTGTTGCCATTAGGGAGAAAACAGCGGTGAGAGTGCCCACGTCCATAATCATTGCTTACATTACACACTTTGTTTAATGCAATTATCTGTTGCTTGCAACTTAATACCTAAGGGGGTTCGGATGATAACCTGAGGATGGTATTAGTCACAGATGCAGGTGGATGTCGGTCTATGTATCTTTTTGTAATGCCCGCACTAAATACCATAGTAATGTTCATGTTATATTGTGCACTACGGTGCAACCTCTATTTGTCAATTGCCCAGCTGTAATTTGTTCACCCAGCATGCTATATTTTGTAGAGAGACACCACTAGTGAAACTATGAACCCCGGTCCATTTTCCACATTGTTAAACAAACCACAACATTATCCTGCTTTCTTTATTTACTGCAAGCATACACTGTTTTACACACTATACATCTAATCTTTGTTTTCAGCAAGACCGGTGAGATTGACAACCTCACTGTATCGTTGGGGCAAAGTATCTTGGCTGTGTTGTGTGCAGGTTCCACGTTGTTGCTGACACCGCTGTGCTCATCACACCCTCCTCTTGGGGTTCCCAACAACACATAGCAAGGATTTTTCTGGCGCCGTTGCCGGGGAGAAGGAAGTCTTCTGGCAAGGGGAGTCTCTCACTCTCAACCTCTTTATTTTGTTTATCGTCTTGTTTTTATTTTTTTCTTGTTTTGCTTCTCTTTATCAAAAACACAAAAAAAAATAGTTTACTTTATGGCATAAAAGGGCAACTCAAGTATTTTCAAGTGAAGCATTCACATGCTATTTTTGCTTTATCATGCTTGCTATCAATGTTTGATGTCTTTAAAACTAGATCTTTTAGGCAAGATGGGTTCACGGATGAACAACAAAAACATTATAAGGAACACCGCTTGTCACAAAAAGGGATACACTTATGGGAGCAAATTAATAAATTGCATGAATATGCTAAAAACTTGTGCTCTACTTATAATGTTACTTATTGCATTGATAAATCTTATTGTTGTAGGAGGTATAAACACCTCCCTTTTCAATGTGACTATAATGATAATGTTACCATATCTTCTTATGTTAAGGGAAATTATGAATTATATGATGTGGAACAAATTGAACAATTTATTGCTTGGAAGGGTGCATTCGAAATTGCCTATTTGCTTGAAACTATTGATGATGCACCCTATAAATATGAGATTTATTCTATACATGAATACTGCTTTGATAATTACAAGGATTCTAATTACTACATAATGAAATATCGTAATAAATTCTCTCAACCTAAAGAAGATAATAATGCCTTGCAGGACCCTGTGGAAGAAGAAACTGTTGAATCTAGAAGCTCATTGGATGAAAAAGAGGAGGAGAGAGATGATCAAGAGGAGGAAGAATGGAACCCATGTCTACCTCCCAATGATAGTAACTCTTAAACTCATACATTAGTTGATGAAATTGACACTTGCTATACTTGTGACCTTGATACTACTACGAATGAAACTTGTGAGAATGATATTGCTACTGTTATTTATGATAATCCATGCTACTTGGATAAATCTTATGATAATGCTCTTGATGATGGTCCTATGTTACTTGATGTTATAAATTATAATTCTACTGAAAATAGGATTTCTATAATGTGTCCTATACCTTTTATGAGTGATCAATCATCTTGTTTTGATATTGCTAAAAGTAGGAAAAAAGAGGAGCTGATTTTAAATTTTGAACCCACTATTTTGGAGCTTGATATGAATTGTATTCTTTTATACCATGACAAACATGCTTTATGTGATAATTATGTTGTTGAATTTGATCATGATGTTACTGAAAATTATTATGAGAGAGGAAAATATGGTTGTAGGAATTTTCATGTTACTAAAACACCTCTCTCTGTGTTGAAAGTTTTGAAGTCGCTCTTGTTCTACCTTCTCATGATTTCTAGTTTGAGCTTCTTTAATTTATTTATTTACAAGATTCCTATGCATAGAAAGTGGGTTAGAATTAAATTTGTTCTATAATTTCTTCTTGATGCTCTCTTTTTACATATTTCTCATGTGAGCATCTTATGGCCATTTATGCCTAGCTGAAACGCGTTAAAGAAAAGCGCTACTGGGAGACAACCCGTTTTATTTCGCTACTTTCAACCCGTTTTCTTTCGTTTTCATTGGTATGCTTTGCACCTGGGTGTTTTCTATTTCCTTAGGAACCCTGATGTATCTTTTATTTTGTGTTTTTGTTGAGACAAGTAAAGCCTCTAGTGGAAAGTTGACACTATAATTCGGATCTCGGCGTAGGAAACATATTTCTTCTGTCCACTGTTAATTCCGTTAAACATCACAGAAAATTCAAAATAACCTGAGCTTTTTTGTGATTAATCCCGAGTTATATACGCAACCTTTCTTAGAAGAACACTTTTTTATTTGAGTAACAGAAGGTTTTTTAAAAAATTGATCTTTACCTGCTGTTCTGTTTTGACAGATTTCTGCCATTTATCGCAGTTGCATCTTAATCTCTTTGTTTTGATGTTCCTTTGAGAAAAAAGGGTTTTAAAATAAGTTGTGACAGTAACTAATGTGTTTTTGAGTTTTAGACTTATGTTTAAACTGAACCATGTGAATTTATTATTTCAGTTGCACTAGCGTTGCTAATGAAGATTGTGAGAATTTTGATGTGAATGAAGATTTCAAGTGTCAAGAGAAAAGGATGATATGATGTGATCAAGAAGATTGAAAAGCCTAAGCTTGGGGATGCCACGGTGGTACATGCAAGCAAATTCCAAGAAGACTCAAGCGTCTAAGCTTGGGGATGCCCAAGGCATCCCCTTCTTCATCAACAAATTATCAGGTCACTTCTAGTGAAACTATATTTTTATTCGGTCGCATCTTATGTGCTTTGCTTGGAGCGTCTTTTATTTTTGTTTTCAGTTTGCTTTTGCTTTTAATTTCGGTTTGTTTTTACTTTTTCAATAATCTTGGTTGGACCCCAGCATTCTTTTATTGTAGAGTGACATGCTCCACTTTTTCATGAGAATACGTTGTATTCTTAGTCTCTGTCTAGCTGCTGCATTTATTTAGCTCCTGTTTTGCATGCATCTCTTATCAGAGCTGTTAGTTTTAGTAGTATTATTTGAGTACTCTCATGTTTTCTTGATGTATCATAAAGAGTATTTTTGTTAAAGCATGTTTTGTATGGTGCTTGTTGGGAGAAAGAAAACTGTTGCTTGAAGTAGAATTTATAACAGTACTAGTAGAAGCTTGTATAGAGTGTGGCTAGGACTTTTTCATGCCATGCTAAACGTTATTTTAGATTTAAAGCCTTGTGATTATTGAGTAGCATGATTAGCCTCAAATAGCTAAGAGTGTTTAATATGTATTGGAAGATTCATGAGTTGTTCTTGTCATAGTAAAGCATCAATATATGGTATTCTCTTTCGAATGATTTATTTGGTTTACTTGGCACATGCTCACACCATGTTTATGACTAAAAACCAGTCACGAATAGCCTCCATGACCACTTGGTTTTTGAACTTGTGATACTGCTTATGTTTTAATTAATGATTCTTATGTCGCTATGCATGATTATGGCTCTTATGCTCTCTTGATTTGTCGCTCCCAGTCTTTTGCTAGCCTCCACCTGTACTGAGTATGAGATCTACTCGTGCATCCAAACTCCTTTAAACCAAAGTTTTTTCCCATTGTGTCCATCATACCTACGTACATGTTGTATTTTACTGGCATTCCAAAGTAAATTGCTCATGTGTTACCTTTAAAACGTTCAAAATTGCTCCTGCTTTGTGTTCCTGTTTTTGCTCATGAGGACGTAAATAGAGAATCTTTATCTCACTTGTTGATTGGATTTCACACCCTGGACTAGTGGATTCATCCGCTTATCCAAATGATAGAAGAGCTGGCAGCGGGGTGCCCAGCCCCAAATTGATGCAATCAAATTCTCTTCACTATTTTTGCCCCTTATTTATCAGTCGAAGCATAATTGTGTAAACAAAAGAGGAAGAGGGATGACCTTCTACACCATTTGCGTCCTTCACCATGGGAGCCTCTCTTGTGAATCCAGTTGGCTTGTGTCGTACTGTATTTTCTGTTTACCATTCGTTGACATTAGCATACATCTCCCAAAATATAGACAGTCCTCCAAGGTATGTGATTGTTGGCAGGCACCCGAGGATTCGGTTAGCCATGGTATGTGAAAGATTGATGGGAGGAGTGTCAAACTTTTAATAAAAATCTCTAGCACATGCGTTGATCTCTGCTTCCCTCTACGAAGGGCCTTTCTTTTACTTTTATGTTGAGTCTCCATTTTATAACTTTATGCACAGTTGAGAGAGCATTTCGCCATTCTGAGTTCTAAGTGCATTTGTCCCATAAACATCAATAATTACTTCATGATGTGATATCATTTGCTCTTAAATTATTTGTTCTAGTCTTCCTCATGAACTTTGAAGGTGTCCTGGCATTTATGTTTTGCCCCACTCTTAAGTATTATCGAAATATCACTTTGCCATGCTTTCTATATACCTGAAACAAACGTTTACCTTTCTTTGCATTATTATTCATGATCCTTTATTTGAGTTACTCTTCGTGATGCAAAGTAATTGCTATGCTTTATTATTAAAGTTTTATTTATCATGGCTGTGTTTAAAAGTTTTATGATCTTAGCGTGCATATGCTTTTACATTAGTTTGATCAAGTTTATGTTAGTAGCATGTCACCTCAGAAATTATTGCTTTTATCGTTTACCTACTCGAGGATGAGCGGGAACTAATCTTGGGGATGCTTGATACGTCATAAACGTATCCCTAATTTATGATGCTCCATGATGAAATTATGCCAATTGCAACATGTTTTCTCCCTTATTTATAGCATTTTTATACGATTTCCGGGACTAACCTATTAACAAGATGCCAAGTGCGAGTTCCCTGTTTTCTGCTGTTTTTGGTTTCAGAAAAGTTGTTCTGCAAACATTCTCGGAATTGGACCCCACAAAGCCCGCAGTTCCTATTTCCCCAGAAGCATCAAGAACACTGCTGAGGAGTCGAAGACGGGCAATAGGGGGCACACCATAGGGTGGTGCCCCCCTGGCCGCGCCAGCTATGGGTGTGGGGCCCCCCTGGCCTCCACCGCCTTTGCCCTTTCTCCTATTTAAGCCGCCCGGATGGAAAACCTTAAGCACCTGATCAAAATCCCCGAAAAAGTTCCGCAGCCGCCGTCACCGTCAACCCTAGATCAGGAGGGTTCTGAAGCTGTTTTCCGACACCCTGCCGGAGAGGAAATCATCACCAGAGGCTTGTACATCACCATGCCTGCCTCCGGAGTAATGCGTGAGTAGTTTATCCCTGGACTACGGGTTCGTAGCTGTAGCAAGATGGTTTTCTTCTCCTCACATGCCTCCATGTTTAGATCTCGTGAGCTGCCTATCATGATCAAGATTGATCTTATTTAATTCTATATGTTGTGTTTGCTCGGATCCGATGAATATTGACCTAATGCCAAGTTGATTATAGTCTTTATTGCATATGTTATTTGTGATCTTACATGCTTCGCGTTGCTAGTGGTTGCTCTGGCCAGGTAGTTGCTAGTGACTCCAAGAGGGAGTATTTATGCTTGATAGTGGGTTCATGCCTCCTTGTTGCCTTGATCGAGTGACAGAAAAGTGAAGGGGGAGGATGTGCGGTTGCCATTAGGTAGAAAACAGCGGTCAGAGTGCCCGCGTGCATAATCATTGCTTACATTACACACTTTGTTTAATGCAATTATCTGTTACCTGAAACTTAATACCTAAGGGGGTTCGGATGATAACCTGAGGGTGGATTATTAGTCATAGATGTAGATGGATGTAGGTCTAAGTATCTTGTTGTAATGCCCGCACTAAATACCATAGTAATCTTCATGTTATATTGTGCACTATGGTGCAACCTCTATTCGTCAATTGCCCAGCTATAATTTGTTCACCTAGCATGCTATCTTTTATGGAGAGACACCACTAGTGAAAATATGAACACTAGTACAGATTCCCTCTTCTGTGGCGCACCAAAACTGTATTCTGTGGCGCACCCTGGGGCCACAGGGGTGCGCCACAGAATACACGCCATAAAAATATATTCTGTGGCGCACCCAGCCCGTGCGCCACAGAAATAGTGAATTCTATGGCGCATCGGGGCCTGGTGCGCCACAGAAATAGGTGCGCCACAGAATTGCTATACGGTGCGCCACAGAAATATCTGTTGTATTTCAAAATTTAAATTGTTTCTGGTATAAATACCAGGTATAAATACCAGCTATATTACAGGATTTATACAGTTTGAATACAGGCAGTGATATTTCACAAATATATAAACATAGAAGTGATATTTGACAAAGATATAAGTCACACATTACTCGATAATAACATAATATACAATAGTGATCCATAGTGCAAAAGTATCAAATTTTGTTCATCGAACATCATCGAACATAGTGATACATAGTCAAACATCATCGAACATGCCACCACATAGTTCATCGAACATGACACCACATAGTTACTCGATAAGGCCTAAGCTAAGATGAAATAGACTACAAGCACGGCGACGATGGTGAGCAAGAACGGTAGCTTGATGGAGGTCTTCATCTTGTTCTTCTGTTTCGACTGGTGGTCCCTCCACTTCACAACAGCCTCGTGTCTAGTCTCGTATCCTTTATAGCAGTTGCCGCTGAACTTGTCGACCTGTGCTTTACAGTCCTTCCACTCGTCATAGACTCCTGGAACCCGACCCTCGAACACCACGTAGTACGTCATCTATATAGATAGACACAAAGCATATTAGTAAGTATAATGCAAAAAACAACTAAGGCATATATGTTCACCAAAAACAACTAAGGAATATGAATGCAAACTTGTTAATATAATCACTGTATCTTGATTATCACAGATTATATTCACTGTATCTTGATCATCATTGTACCTTGATCATGACTAATAGTAGCTAGCTAGGCCTAAGTTTAGAGCTAAACTAACATAGTAGCTAGGCATATATAAGTTAAGCAAATTTTGTTAAACAAACTAATAGTAGCTAGCTACGCACACCTCGATCAACGATACCTCTTCTGGAGAGGCGCCGGAAACGGCTTATATAGCTCCTTCGTCATCCGCGACCTACGATCAGCCTGCTGCTCTAGGCGTTCCTGGATATCCCTCTGGCATAACCCTATGGGCTGGTTCAAGGACCCTCCCTTTTTGTTGACATCTTCAATGATTATCTCCGACAACTTGACTTTGATACGATGAAAATCTTGCATAAGATCTTCCTGTGAGATTTCCCCCGCCATTTTGTTGGACCAGTCTCGGAGTTTAGAAGGATGATTCATATTATTTGCATCGCGGACAATCCCTTTGAGGTGATGGAGGGCATAGAAGGCCTCCTTCGTGCTCCAAGCCGGCTGCTTGATGCAGGGGAACTCGGTCACGTGCTTGAACCCGTATTTGCCAGTAGCCGGCCTGATACATTCTTGTTTCTTTTCGAATGTACCTCCATTTTGGGCGTAGCCGTTGAGAGCCTCATCGAGAACACTCCTTATTCTGGTGTAGTCTTTCTTCTTCGTCTTATTCGACGAGTCGAAGTACTCGGCTAGTGACCACTTTGGGCAAAGCACGATGAGTGTGCAGTATGTGTCCCTGCTCAACACATGCAATCGAATCTAGGATAAGCAATGGATGAAATCTAGAAAAAAAAAACATTAGCTACGACGGTCGCGAGACTTACTCGGGAAAGACAGGCAAAAGAATGTCCCTCTCGTTCTCACTGTTTCTCAACATGAAGCTCTCGAGGTACTTCACTGCCTTGGTCCGTGAACTTGATCCTTCCTCCAGCTGGCTATCACGCATGTAGTAGGGATCCGCTACCATAACATACGGGGGTAACTCTCGCTGGATCTGCAGCTGAGCATTGAGCGCGTATAGGCGGACCAAGTTATAGTCCAGCCGTCTCGAGTGAAACAGATTGAAGATATCCTCGTACGCTATGAAGAACAGTCCCGCGGGGGTCTTCATGGACGAAGTCCGGGCCCTCTGGCACCTTGACCACGAACGCCGGGTAATTTGGAGACTCTTCTTTAAGAAGGAGGCCCTCTAGCATCACGATAATGTTCTGCAATGTGAGCATTGGTCCAGTTGCCCCGTGTATCTCGTCCGGACCCAGTATCGGTTTCCCAGCTTCATGCAAGCGGGTCAAGCCATCCTTACGGGGTCGTACCACGGCGTCGGCCAAGATCTTAGTATGCTGGACCTTTTTAGCAGGTCTCTTCCTAATCTTCTTGCTGGGGGTGGCCTGATCTGCTGCGGCAGCTGGGGGTGCGGGAGCTGGGGGTGCGGGTGCTCGGGACGACCCTACGATTGTCTTATGCAGTGTGCCAGGGCTGAATACTGTACCCTCCGGGTAGGTCAGGCGCTGCGTGACTTCAGTACGCCTAGGTTGATCGTCGTGACTGCGGAAGGCTTCATCGTCATGATCCATATCAGGCATGTACCTATCTTGGCTGTAGCCCGTGTTGAGGTAGGCATTGATGTCGACATTGTCATCGTAATGATAGTCTTCGACACCGGCGGCTCCAGCAAACTGGTTGTCCACGACCTTTGGTGGTGACGGCGGCTGTGATGCCGGCGGCTGTGATGCCGGCGGTTGAGGCACAACTGCATTTGATGATCTTTTGGCCGGTCGTTGCGGCATATTTCCCAACAACACTTTGTGCCTTGTTGTGGTGGCAACAACCGCCGGTTCCTTCTGGGTGGTGGTGGCAACAACCGCCGGTTCCTTCTGGGTGGTGGTGGCGACGACTACTGTTTCCTTCTGAGGGGCGGCGGCCTTGGGTGCTGTCTGGAGGGCTCTTTGCTTCGTGGGCCGGACGATCTTATTCGGCGGGGCCATAGGGGATGTGGCGCCGGTGTTGCGCTTGATCACAAGACCCCCCCCCAAGACGAATCTGGCTCTTCGGCCATTGCATCACCCAAGTCGTGCACTCTCCAAGTACCAAGTTGTCCTCGTCGCAGCCTGGAGGTTGAAAGGGGGGAGGACGTCGCGATACTCCGGCACTACATTGGCCAACTTCACCTTCATCACGTTCTCGTCCATTCGAGAGTGGTGCATAGTGCGTTGCATGGGTTGTATAATAGTGCCGGTAGCAACATCCACCAACTCTCCGCCGGGCACCACACGATGCAGGAGTACGCAAGGTTCGTCCTGTTGGGCAACATACCAGGCATCATGAGATGACAGTCATCTTGAGAAGGCGTAGTTAGATCACGACTGACTAATTAGTTACCTTGGTGATGGCGTCAAGCTCGGCGGGTGTCGAGACAAGGGCGACGGTGCCGGCGGCCGGCCCATCATTCTTCGGCATTGCTGCGGAAGGGGGCGGCGATGTGACCAGAAGGAGTGGCGCCGGCATCTGGGGGGTCAGCTGTTGCGGCGGCACTTGCTGGTTCATGCTTGAGGTGCTGCCGACGAAGGTGGGCAGATGGATCGGTCCAATTTGACCCCCCGCATTCCAAGAAGCTATCCCCTCCATCAGCCCAGGGGGGATGACTTCCTTGAGCCTCTCATCCACTAATCGGTTGAGTGTGTCGGGGTCCACCTCTCTGCTCTCAAGTTTCTTCTCTAGAGCCGCCATCTGCTTCTTCAGCTCCGCGACCTCATGATCATCCTTAGTCGATGTCGTCTTCCTCTTCTTTTTTGACTTGGCATCTGATGAGTAGTACTCGGCTACCTTCATGTTTAGCCCAAAGCCGGAGATACGGCCAGCTGACGTCGGCGGGGCATCCAACGGCCTTTTCTTGTATGCGTTCGTCGCTCTGTTGAAAGGCGTGTCCCACCGACTCGTCGACCCTTCGGACGAGTCAGATTTCTGCAACTCCCTCTCCTTCGGACAAAAGGAAATTAAGGTGAGCCCATTATCTAATTATTAGATCAATGCAATATACATGTACTTGAGATATATGTGTCCTTACCAAATGTTTCTCAAATTCCTTCACGTCCTCGTCTTTCGTCACGAATTCCCCCGTCTTCCAGTCTAAGAAGTACCGGGATCGGACAAAGTTCCTAACTTGTATATCCGTGATTTTGTGCCAGGGGTTATCTTTTCCGAGACGTTCCATCTCGCGGTCCTCCTTCTCCCAAATAGGTTGTTTTCCTCGGTAACCACCGCTTCCACAATGTTGGTGCCCTATGTTTTGGTCCCGCATATCCTGCCCCCATTTTGTCCATTTTTTACACTCCTCGGTGTTCAAGTATGCCTTAAATATCTCGAAATCTTCTTTCTGAAGCGTCGGGTCTTTTCGACTGATCTCCTACCAGCTTTTACCTTTTTCAATCTTCTTCTTCACCCGGGATTTCCAGCTGCTCAACGCGGTGCTCATCTTCGTGATGGCTAAAGAGTCCACCATTTTTTGAACGGCTCCGGGAACGTGTATCGCTGGTGAAGCTTCTTCAGGAGGATTTCGACCAAAGCCTTGTTGTCGTTGCTTCTAAGGTCATTCGTGTTGATCGACATGCTTTCCCGCACGATGCACCCTAGCTGCATGCCGTACCCTGAGGAAACAGCTCGAGGCGCCAATGGTAGGCCACTCGGCGAGACCTCGGTGATTGTATCGGTGACGTTCGCGACCACTTGCGGCTTACGATCCTTCCTTGGTGCCCGGGGCTTCTTATTCTTCTTATCGGTCGTCGGGGCGGCGTCGCCGCTACCACCAGCCGCCGTGCGGTCAGTGCCGCCACCATCGGTGCTGTTATCCTGGTCCTCTTCCTCCAAGTACCCCCAATCAACGTCCTCCCGGCCCTCTTCCTCAATTCTGGTTGCAGCGTGGGCATCCCAGCCCTCTTCCTCGGCACCGGCTTCGGGCACGGACACGTGCTTGGAAGAGCCAGACATGTTTCTGTACAACAGATTGTTTCTTGAGATTGCATTCAGGCAGCATTATATATAGAAAAAGGCACAAGTCAAAAGCATCACTCGCCTACTAGCCAGCATGCTACAGAGATAGAAAGAAAAGACATTGTTTTTAGCTTCCTTTGTTGTGTTGGTAGGAACTAGGAAGTTATTTGCCTCCAGTAAGTTATTTGCCTCTACACTCTGTAGATCGATCTCTGGTATTTTGTTGTCTTTTTTTACTACTACTACTACTACTACTACTACTACTACTACTATTATTGCTATTACTGGGAGTTCATCTATGTTTTCTGTTATGGAATAAGTTAGTTCATTCATGCAGACTTTGTCAGTTCTGTTGGGATGGGGTTCACTTCACCGACGCTGCAAACGGATTGGTGGCCTCCATGGCCATCAGTGGCCAATACAACATTCCTAGAATGAAGCTCACCAGCCTGGTCAAGCCCGCAAAGTCTACTGATTCGTGATGATGCATCATGCATCAATCCAGTGAATCCAATGGCTTTGCCGTGGAAAGGATGGAGCTGAAGGTACTAACAAAAACTGACCCCAATGGAACTTCATCGACCTGAGATCCTTAATCATGGTGATTGTGGGAAATGGGATGCTATTTTATACCTTTTTTTTGTACAATTGAGGTTTATGTATATCCTAGTAGGGGTTAAGTTAATGCATGCAGGTTGTCTGTGCCATGTGTTTTACCTCTGAATTTTGATCAATAAATATAGATGGATATTCAAAATGCTTTTTTGCGAAACAAAAAAAATACAGAAATGGACTTGATTCCATCAATTTTCGGGACAAAAGCTCACCTTTTTTGTACTAGATTACATCCAAAACTGGCCTTATAAATGGTCTGACTATGTTCCACTGCACCATTTCTGGAGCATATCATGGAGACAAGACAAGCAATGCATTACTGGTCTGTACTGGCAATACTAGAAATAAAGGCAAATGCATCCAAAGTTTCAGGTCTACATGGAAGGTTGGAGTCTGGACCATGCATGGCCAGCCTTTTTTTCCCCTTTCCACACTTTCAAGAATCAAGAGGCAAAGAAGAAAGAACAATACTCTGGCTGGCAGTCCCGCCTTGGTTGCTTCCTCCTAATAATGGTATTATGCACTTGGCTTTGATAAAAAAAAAGGCAGAGTGGACACAAAGTTGTTACCGATATGTAACCCTGCCAAGTACTACTATGAAGCTGGTCTCATGTATCTGTCTACCTTTCACTGTAATGAGTGTCACGGTCATGGATGATGTCACTCGCTACACTGCTGCTGTTTGGTAGAGCTCCTCTACAGACTTTGTCAGTGCACCCCCAACTTTGTGCATTGGGGATAGCACATCCTCCGACTCGGTCGGGGCACGATGAAGGTACCCCTAGCTCTGTGCACTAGGAAGTGGTCTTAGTTCGGCTCGATGGTTCTAGGTCGGTGTAGGTACCCCATACCCGATCCATTGGCATAGTGCAGATGTGAGGTAGTTGTATATGGATGGGTGGTCATAAAAATACTTGTGGACGGATGGGCAGTCGTAAAAATTTATAGACCATAGGGGAGACTAAATGGCGGGAACACCATGAGATTTCATACTACCCATAATTTAGGAAGATACATGAAGACCAAAATTCATATGCACACGATTGATATATGAAACCGTGTGGGAGAACTAAACAACACACACTCAAAATTTCTTGCGATACTCCTACACGCGCGCGTGTTGTTATGTTCTTGAAGGCAATAATATTATTCACTAGCGATTCAAGAAGCATACAATGAAAACTTATTTACAAAACTAATCCTGCTACTACTGGTTAAAGTAGGAGATGTAGATTATCTCCTCATTTCCCTTGCTGGTGGGAAAGGTCTTAGGTCTTAGCATCATTAGCACTTCAGTTTTTTCGTGTGCGATTGGGGGCCTTAAACCTGAGGAGGTATTCTTTTATTACGAAGGATGGAAACCGTGCAAATGGCTAAGCATTGCACTATATTCAGTTTTCTTTGTCCCGAATCTACTGTTGTTTTCTCAGACTTGGCATACATGCTTTCGCTCCTCCCCTGTTCCTTTTTCTTTAGCAGAAGGAGAAAAAAAAAATACGGTGACTCGTCATCATCATAGATCGCCATGGTCTACACTGTTTTGATCTAAACGTGTGCAGCAGTTTGGGATGGAAATTCAGGGAAAGTGGCTACGCACATACGCCTTGTCCTGAACTTTATGCTATATTGTCGACAGAGCGTACTGATTCTGTTCTTCTCAGTTTCATTGCACTGTTGAATTTTGCTCCCAAATTGCAGTAGGACGTTACTTGTATCTTAAGTTACAGCATCAAGGTTTTTTAGTCGCGACTCAAAGTGAGTCCCCGAGCCTGCGACTCGCTCTATAGTGGACAAAATTCGCTGTATAGTCGCCTGATTAGTCGCTAGACGCCATGATTTTGAGAAAACTACTCGGCGACTATTTAGCGACCATACATCGACTCAAAAACCATCTACAACATACATGCCAAAAGTGCATCGGTTTTTGGAGTTATCTTTTGACTTTATATACTATTTTATGTCAATGAGCAGGAAGTGATCCCCATTTATCATTGAGAGAGAATCCGTCGATCCACATCCACGAGATGGTATTGATTGTTTCAGCTATCCTATTTTATCCATTTTCTTCTCTTATAGTTAACTCCAATTTTATGTACAGGCATCTGTGCAGTTATCAGGGATTGCAAAGATATCTGGAGCCCTGGCACTGCTACTTAAAGCTACCATCCAGTTTATCATGCTGATTTGGTTCCTCTGCTATAAGATTCCTCGCCCTGATGTATTTGTTGTTCAGGTAAAATTACATTCCGCCTTCTTATTAGCATATTTGGTTCAGAAAATGACATGAATTATACTTCTTAGTATTAAGAGAATTCAACAGTCTAAAAACTGTAGCTCTAGTCATGCATATGAGATCAGCTATTTTTCATAGAATTCATAGAAAATTTGGGCATGACCTTTGCTATTTTTCCTATGTCTAGGAGTGCCAGAAATTCGCTCGGAAGGAAATGAATCAACTTCCTCGCGAAACATTGGCATCTCAAAAAGAAAAAACCTGCACAAAAATCCCAAAACGTCGAAATCTTCCTCTCAAGATCATACACACTTTAATATTCCTCTCAATGCTCCTAATCCAAGCACTATAGACAGAGAAACAAAGTGCAGTATTCAACAATGTTCCTAATCCTGTAGCAAGAACACCATACTGCACTGTTAAACCAAATCATCATCTGCACTGTTAAACCAAATGCAGGCAGACATAAAAACATGTGAAAACCAAATCATCATCTGCAAGATGTGCCTAACAAATTAACCAAATCATCATCTGTTACTGTATATCTAACCAATAAGTTTTACTTGTGCTACCTACTGAAATCATATACTGTAGTATATTGCTTGCTCATCATGTCAGGAGATGGATCCAGAATGCTAAGACTGAAAGATTAAGCTAAGACTGAAAGCTAAGAATGTCAGGAGATGGTTGAGATCGAGCATTGAGAGGGAGAGCTGTTGGATCTATCCCCGTTTCGATCATTCAGAGGGAGAAGAGGGGGCTTACCTGCCCTGTAGCTGGAAGGCGTCGAGGAAGCTAGACGGTGTCGAGCAGCCTTGGCGCCGCAGTCGATGCAGACGGCGACGGCGCGGCTCCGGCCTCCTCCTAGCTAGGTCACGGCACTCCTCCTCCTAGGCTGTGGTCCTGCACCTCCTCGATGATCCTTCACCTAGCACCTCCACACGGATCCTCCACGGTGGCGAGCGCGAGGGAGAAGAGAAGGGGATCCACCGGAGAACAAGATCGTGTTCGTCGTCGCGAGAGAGAGGAGGGGATGAACTGCGCGCAAAATATTGCTAAGTGTGGAAGATGAGCGCACGGGGCCACATGTCATTGGCTGAGAGAAATATTCTGTGGCGCACCACAAGCCAGTGCGCCACATAATTGTTAGAATTCTATGGCGCATGCTTCCAGGGGTGCGCCACAGAATTTCTTTGGCCTATTCTGTGGCCACGTGTGCGGGGCCACATGTCATTGGCTGAGAGCAATATTCTGTGGCGCACCACGAGCCAGTGCGCCACAGAATTGTTAGAATTCTATGGCGCATGCTTCCAGGGGTGCGCCATAGAATTGCTTTGGCCTATTCTGTGGCCACGTGTGCGGGGCCACATGTCATTGGGTCGCAGCTATTTCTATGGCGCATGCATTTAGTGGTGCGCCACAGAATTGCGTGGATAGATAAATAAAAAAAGAAACGTTGTACTGTGACATATATCTAATACTAGCCCAATTGGTTTAGTTGTGAAGTAAATATGCCTAGTGACATGGGTTCGAATCCTGGGTTACCCCATATTTTTTTAATATTTTATTTAATTATAATTAAAGGAAAAAACATTAAAATACAATTAATTAAAGAAATAAGTGCTTGTCTCACATATATACATGCACATATATATACAAAAAGTGCTTGTCTCACATACACATGCAGATATATATAGAAAAAAGTGCTTGTCTCACATAGACATACACATGCACGTATATACACATAATAGTCTTCTTAATTAGCGTCTGTTTCCCTTTTTGTTGGCGACTGGA
Source organism: Alopecurus myosuroides (assembly GCA_028641055.1). Lineage (NCBI taxonomy): Eukaryota > Viridiplantae > Streptophyta > Magnoliopsida > Poales > Poaceae > Alopecurus > Alopecurus myosuroides. The sequence continues at coordinate 339,742,224 of CM054063.1, forward strand.
TACTTTATACCGGCCACCTTGAGATTTCTTCGCATGAACGGACAACCGTGGGTAGGTAGGGTTGTCTTCCTTCTTACTTTACCAGTAGTAGGCATGTCGAAGTGCTTGTCGAACTCCTCCTCGATCTTCGGATCACCGTTCTTGTCCAAGTCTTCCTCGTTGGCGTCTCCTTCCATTCCGATGATGCTCCTCTTGCCCCTCCTCACGACAACACGGCTAGGCCTTGACGGGTCGGTGATGAAGAAGGATTGGTCAACTTGGCTAGCGAGTACCCATGGCTCATTTTTCGCGGATGCGTTCTTCGATTGGCATCGGGTATAACCATTGTGGTGAAATACCGTCCTTCTTTCTTGACATTCTTGGCCCATCTCACACGGAACATTGGCACTACCGTCTCTCCGCAGTAGTTGAGCTCCCATATCTCCTCGATCTTTCCGAAGTATCTTTCTTCCACATTAGTCTCGGCATCGCCATATGATAGCATAGTTACTCCTGAGTTTTGATTTTCGCTACTCATGTCCTTGTCCTCGGTGGAGAATCTGTAACCGGAGATGTCGTACCCCTGATAGGTCCTTACGTTCTGCCCGGGGCCCTGTGATAAGATGTATATGAGTTTTTCATCTTCCGTAGAAGGCATTTTTCTCCGTGCTTCAATCAGTTGACTTTGCTTGAACCAACGCGTGAAGCCGGAGTTGTGCTCTTTCGTTACGTCTCCCATCTTCCTCGGCCCGCCCATTTCAATATAATTCTGATTGATTAAGCTTTTGTGCTCTTCCACGAAAGGCTCGATCAACTTTAAGTGTTGTAGCGCGACCCGGTGAGCCCTATCAAAGTCGTCGCGTCGTTTTTGAATGCCGACATGGACGTCGCGGCAGCCCTCGCGGTGACCGACTCCGTTGAGTCTGCCAAGGTGCGTCCTGGTGGACAAACCGACATCCTGATCGTCTTCGGTGCTTAGGTAATTGTCGCAGAAAGAGATGCACTCGTTGGTTAGAAATCCTTTGGCCATGCTTGCGTCTGGACGGGACCTATTGCGAACGTATCCTTTCAGGACACCATTCTGCCTTTCCATCGGCATCATGTAGTGCAGAAACGTCGGGCCGAGATGCCTGATGTCATCAACGACATGGAGAAGGAGATGTACACATATATCACAGAATGCCGGCGGGAAGTAAATCTCGAGCTCGCATAGTATCACCACGATCTCATCCTGTAGCATCTTGAGCTGACTCACGCCGATCGATTTCCGGGTGATAACGTCGAAAAAGTTGCAAAGGCCAAGCAACGTATCACGGACATGCTCGTCCATTATCCCTCGGATCACAACAGGAAGTATCTGCGTCATGAGCACATGACAATCGTGAGACTTCATCCCGGTGAACCTCTTCTTCGCTAAGTCCAGATATCTTCTTATACTCCCTGAGTATCCGTGAGGAACTTTGACTTCTACGAGGCACCTGAAAAACTGCTCAAGCTCCGGCGGACTCAATGTGAAGCAGGCAGCGGGAAGCACCACGGTGTTCTTCTTGGCCTTTTTGCGGGGAGGACGTTGAGTCCCTTCCGTCTTATCCTCATCGTCATCATCATCATCACTATCGGCGGGGACCTGTAGATTTTTCCTAATGCCAAAATGTTTTAGATCGTATCTTGCTTTCGGCCCATCCTTGGACTTCTCCGAATTGCAAATAGTGCCAAGCAGACTCTCCGTAACGTTCTTCGTAATGTGCATCACATCAAGGCTATGAGGCGCGTGGAGGACCGACCAGTACTCCAAGTCGTGGAAAACATACCTCGCTTTCCATATACCCAGCAGCGGCTCTGGCTTGGGTCGTTTCTTTCCCGGCGAAGGGCACTCGTCCCAATTTTTCAGAATCTCGTCGATTTCTTCGCTGCTCCTCGTGCGCGGGGCTTCATCGGGCTCGTCGTTACCATTGAACAACTCACCGCGTTTTCTCCACGGGTGATCCAGGCGAAGCCACCTTCGAGCCCCTGGGTACACGGTTTTCGAAGACACAGGATCCCTTGGTAGCTGGAGATGCGGGGTCCCGTCCATGCACTTCACGCTGCCGCAGAATCCGTGGCCGACCTGGGCAGATACATACGCGTAACCAGGATAGTCTGTGACCGTCGTCAGCAACGCGGCTCTCATATGGAAATAATCTCTAGTGTACGAGTCCCACGTACGGGGTGGCGTCTTCCACAACGTGTCTAACTCGTCTTTCAGCAGCCCGAGATACAAATGCATGTCGACACCTGGTTGTTTTGGCCCCTGGATGAGAATACTCAAGTGTATGTACTTTTGCTTGGTGCACAGCCACGGGGGTAGGTTGTAAGGCCATACAAACACGGGCCAGCTGCTATGTGTGCTACTCTGGTTGCCGAACGGATTGAGTCCATCGGTGCTCATACCCAGCCTGACGTTCCTCGCGTCGCCCCCAAAACTCGGGAAAGCTATGTCCAATGCTTCCCACTGGGCAGCGTCTGCAGGATGTGTCATGATACAGCCCTTCTCCGGATCTTCTTCCGGCTTCTCCCTTTTCGCGTGCCATTGCATGAGCTTTGCTTCCTTAGGGTCCACGTAGTACCGTTGAAGACGGGGAGTGATAGGAAAGTACCATACCACTTTTTCGAGGAATTTTCTTGTTGTTGGTTCCACACTTGTATCGTCCGTGACCGCACTTCGGACACGTGGTTGTGTCCTTGTACTCCCCCCGATAAATTACACAATCATTGATGCAGGCGTGAAATTTTTCGTGAGGTAGGTCAAGAGGGCACACGACTTTCTTAGCCTCGTTGATACTGCTTGGCAATGTGTTCCCCTCGGGAAGGCGATTGTGCCAGAATTTCAAGTTCTTGTTGAAGCTCGAGTCGGTCCATTTGTTTTGCGTCTTCATCTTCAGAGCAGCAAGCGTTACATGCAACCTCGTATCCTCGGGCGGCACCCAGGAAACAACGGAGTCACCCCGTCTATCTCCATTTGCGCCAGCTTGGCTTTCTCCCTAGCTACAGCTATGTCGTTGCTCGTCTCCTTAAGCAGCAGATCCTGAACATGAGAGTCCCGCAAGGCCGAAATTAGTGGGGTCTCCGTGTTCACGCCTTCATCGTCATGTCGATCTTCTCCGCCGACATATCCTTCTTCATGATGATCTTCTTCGCCGTCATTTCCTCGCTCGCCCTCTTCTTCGTGCACAACTTTTGCTGCCGGCGGTGCCACGTGGTTGCGGTCGTCAAAGAAACCGCGTCTGAGAAGGTGCTCCTCCAATTGTCCGGAATCAGGGTCAATCCAGCGCACGAGTTTGCATGACCGACACGGACATCTTATCTGCCGCCTGTTGCACCGAATCATGTCCGCCTTCGCGTCTTTCTTGTATCTAGCGATTCGAGCAGAGCTCATTTCTAGTACCATGGTTGCCTGCACAGACACATAGAGAGCAGAAAATTAGAACCACAACATGCATGCATAGTCGCCGGAAAAATTCGGCATGACCTCTCCTATAACTAGGACATATGGGGTGCAAAAGTTTGCCGAAATGGAAGTGAATCAACATTTCGGCAAACATCCATGCACCATGACCGCCCACACGCGCGCGACAATCGATCGGTCCACCTGCACATGCATGACAAACACCCATACCACATCGATCGATGGCCACACGAGACATATGCACCTCCAACTATACTCACCTCTAGTAGATTCGATACCGAGACGCGAAAAGAGCAAGGAGAGGGAGGGACCGGAGTATAGATCGAAGTAATTAGGCCCCCCCAACAACAAGAAACTTCACCAACAATTATACATCGAATAAATAGGTTCACCTACCAAAAAAAGAGAATTAAATGTGTAAAAATGGAGTGGAGAGAAGGGGGAGGCGAGTGAGCAACATCCACTTGGAATGAAGTGAGTGGGGGGGGAGAGAGAGGGGGCTGCCATCTTTATGTGCACAGTGCACATAATTCTGTGGCGCACCTGTATACTATTTTGTGGCGCACTGTCCTGCTGCGCCACAGAAACACAATATTCTATGGCGCATAGCGGGAGATGCGCCACATAATATGGTGTTTCTGTGGCGCAGCTGGGCAGTGCACCACAGAAGTGGCCCTTTCTGTGGCGCACCAGTTTGCATGCGCCATAAAACTATGGCCTCTGACACCCAGCCCAATGATTGGGGTGGGCCCCGCACTATTTCTGTGGCGCACCTCTAACCCATGCGACACAAAAATGGGGATTTATGTGGCGCACCCGTGGCCATGTGCCACAAAATAATCTTTCTATGGCGCACCAAATCATGATGCGCCACAGAATCCATTCCATAGAATGGCATTTCTCTACTAGTGGAACCCCGGTCCATTTTCCACACTGTTAAACAAACAACAACATTTTTCCATCTTTCTCTATTTACTGCAAGCATACACTGTTTTCCACACTATATGTCTAATCTTTGTTTTCAGCAAGACCGGTGAGATTGAGAACCTCAATGTACCGTTGGAGCAAAGTATTTTGGTTGTGTTGTGTGCAGGTTCCATGTTGTTGCTAACACCGGTGAAACGCCAGCACCACCGTTAGTGGCATCAACCTTCCGAAGATTCTCTTTCTCCTACTGGATTGATAACCCTAGTTCTTAATTAAGGGGAAAACTCCTACCGATATGCTCATCACACCCTCCTCTTGGGGTCCCAACAACACATAGCAGCATGTGCCAATTCAATTCAAGCGAAACAATTAGTGGGAGATACCACAATGTCATACCCTTCTATGAATAAAATAATGCAAGAAAACATTCATACGACATGCTATCTTATATTAATAAGTTGGAACTAAACACGTGAGAGCACGAACTACTAAGCATAAATTAAATAACATACACCTTACATGAACGAACTAAGCATGTTCACACGGATGAATACAATACCAAAATAAAACAAATAGAGTTCATACCAGCCTCTCACCACAACTTGGACTGTCATGCATCATCATTACTGCTCTTCACTTGTGTGGATCGAATAATATAGAATGATAATCAAGCTCTAATGGAGACACGGAAGTCTGATGAAATCTGGAACAAACTTTACAAAGCCAAAGAAGAACAACAAATATTTTTGGGTTTTCGAATTAAAACAAGAACAGAAAGAACAAGCAAACAAAGCAAAAGATTTTTGGATTTTTGAATACTAAATCAAAACGAGAAAAGGAAGCAAACCAACAAAAGAAACTAAAGAAGAAAACAAAGAGAAACAACATAAATATTTTCTGTTTGTCTGTTTTTTGGAAAACAAGAACAAAACAATAAAATAAAGAGAAACGACAGAAGGGAAAGAAAACGAAAACAAACGAAAGAAACGAAAACATGGATATACGAAGAACCGACCGAACATGATTTCTAAATGAGTGTGATGTCGGTATACCTCCCTCAAGCTTAGGCTTTTGGCCTAAGTGGAGATCATCCCCAAGGGGACCATGAGGTGGCGCCCCCGTAGTATGCTGAGGAGGAACCCTCCTCCTGATATGTGCTCGAGGACGCGCCGGTGTACTGCATGTTGTGGTCCTTGGGAGGCGCGTCTCGCCTCTCCTGCTACATGTAGAACTCCGTCATGCTCATATGCTCATCTATCTCCTTCTTGGAGCGGGACCATGGTGACGTGTCAACTTTGAACAAAACAGGTCGTGGAAAAATAACTTTCCGCTCATCTCCATCCATAAATAAAACTCTATATACTAAATGATCAACAATATAGTTAGCAGTGATAAAATGATGATCCTTCGTGGCAATAAGTTTGAGTATATAGGGAGCAATCAATTCATCATCAAGAGCAATAAAAAAATCTAGAGCACTTGCTATGCGTGTAGCAATAATGCCCCCAAAAATGGGCCCCTTAGCAGCACACTAGTAGGGAAACCCTCTTCTGTGGCGCACCAAAATCCTATTCTGTGGCGCACCCTGGGGCCACAGGGGTGCGCCACAGAACACACGCCACAAAAATAATTTCTGTGGCGCACCCAGCCCGTGCGCCACAGAAATAGTGGATTCTGTGGCGCACCTAGCCCGTGCGCCACAGAAATGGTAGATTCTGTGGCGCACCGGACCCGTGCGCCACAGAAATGGTCAATTCTGTGGCGCATCCCTTAATGGTGCGCCACAGAATTAGGTGCGCCACGGAATTCTCCAATGGTGCGCCACAGAAACATCTGTAATATTTTGAAATTTAAATTGTTTCTGCTGTATACAGTTTGAATTATACAGGAATTATACAGGAATTATTCACAGCAGTGATATTTGACAACATATAACATATTACTGATATTTTACAAAGTTACTTAATCACAATAGTGATACATAGTGCAAAGTATCGAATTTGTCTCAAAGTGATCACATAGTTACTCGAGTTGTCAAACACATCATCGAACAATAATTGTCACCACATAGTTACTCGAGTTGTCAAGTTACAAATGCCTAAGCTAAGATGAAATAGACTACAAGCACGGCGACGATGGTGAGCAAGAACGGTAGCTTGTAGGAGGCCTCCATCTTGTTCATCTTGTTCATCTGTTTCGACTGGTGGTCCCTCCACTTCGCAACCGCCTCGTGTCTAGTCTCGTATCCTTTATAGCAGTTGCCGCTGAACTTGTCGACCTGTGCTTTGCAGTCCTTCCACTCGTCATAGACTCCTGGAACCCGACCCTCGAACACCACGTAGTACGTCATCTATATAGATAGACACAAAGCATATTAGTAAGTATAATGCAAAAAACAACTAAGTCATATATGTTCACAAAAAACAACTAAGGAAACAAAAAATAAACATCAAAGATATACAAACATAAAGCTAGCTAGGCCTAAGTTAATTTAGAGCAAACTAATAGTAGCTAGCTAGGAGTTTAGAGCTAACTAATAGTAGCTAGCTAGGCCTAAGTTTAGAGCAAACTAATAGTAGCTAGCTATGCCTAAGTTTAGAGCTAAACTAATATAGTAGCTAGGCTTATATAAGTTAAGCAAATTTTGTTAAACAAACTAATAGTAGCTAGCTACGCACACCTCGATCAACGATACCTCAACTGGAGCGGCGCCGGAAACGGCTTATATAGCTCCTTCGTCATCCACGACCTACGATCAGCCTGCCGCTCTAGGCGTTCCTGGATATCCCTCTGGCATAACCCTATGGGTTGGTGCAAGGGCCCTCCCTTTTTGTTGACATCTTCAATGATTATCTCCGACAACTTGACTTTGATGCGATGAAAATCTTGTATAAGATCTTCCTGTGAGATTTCCCCCGCCATTTTGTTGGACCAGTCTCGGAGTCTAGAAGGATGATTCAAATTGTTTGCATCGCGGAAAATCCCTTTGAGGTGATGGAGGGCATAGAAGGCCTCTTTCGTGCTCCAAGCCGGCTGCTTGATGCAGGGGAAATCGGTCACGTGCCTGAACCCGTATTTGCCAGTAGCCGGCCTGATAAATTCTTGTTTCTTTTCGAATGTGCCTCCATTTTGGGCGTAGCCATTGATAGCCTCATCGAGAACACCCCTTATTCTGGTGTAGTCTTTCCTCTTCGTCACATTCGACGAGTCGAAGTATTGGGCAAGTGAATATTGTGGGCAAAGCACGATGAGTGTGCAGTATGTGTCCCTGCTCAACACATGCAATTGAATCGAGGATAAGCAATGGATGAAACCTAGAAAAAAAACATTAGCTAAGACGATCGCGAGACTTACTCGGGGAAGACAGGCAAAAGAATGTCCGTCTTGTTCTGACCGTTTCTCAACATGAAGCTCTCGAGGTACTTCACTGCCTTGGTCCGTGTACTTGATCCTTCCTCCAGCTGGCTATCACGCATGTAGTAGGGATCCGCTACCATAATGTGAGGGGGTAACTCTCGCTGGATCTGCAGCTGAGCATTTAGCGCGTATAGGCGGACCAAGTTATAGTCCAGCCGTCTCGAGTGAAACAGACTGAAGATATCCTCATACGCTATGAAGAACAGTCCCGCGGGGTCTTCGTTGACGAAGTCCGGGCCCTCTGGCACCTTGACCGTGAACACAGGGTAATTTGGACACTTGTCTTGAAGAAGGAGACCCTCTAGCATCACGATAATGTTCTGCAATGTGAGCATTGGTCCAGTTGCCCCATGTATCTCGTCCGGACCCAGTATCGGTTTCCCAGCTTCATGCAAGCGGGTCAAGCCATCCTTTGGGGGTCGTATCACGGCGTCGGCCAAGATCTTAGTATGCTGGACCTTTTTAGCAGGTCTCTTCCTAATCTTCTTGCTGGCGGTGGCTTGATCTGCTGCGGGAGCTGGGGGTGAGGGCGCTGGGGGTGCGGGTGCTCGGGACGACCCTTCGATTGTCTTATGCAGTGTGCTAGGGCTGAATACTGTACCCTCCGGGTAGGTCAGACGCTGCGTGACTTCAGTACGTCTAGGTTGATCGTCGTGACTGCGGAAGGCTTCGTCGTCACGATTCATATCAGGCATGTACCTATCTTGGCTGTAGCCCGTGTTGAGGTAGGCATTGATGTCGACATTGTCATCGTAATGATAGTCGTCGACACCGGCGGCTCCAGCAAACTGGTTGTCCACGTCCTTTGGTGGTGACGGCGGCTGTGATGCCGGCGGTTGAGGCACAACTGCTTTTGATGATCTTTTGGGCGGTCGTTGCGGCATATTTCCCAACAACACTTTGTGCCTTGTTGTGGTGGCAACAACCGCCGGTTCCTTCTGGGTGGTGGTGGCAACAACCGCCGGTTCCTTCTGGGAGGTGGTGGTGGCGACGAGTACTGTTTCCTTCTGAGGGGCGGCGGCCTTGGGTGCAGTCTGGAGGGCTCTTTGCTTCGTGGGCCGGACGATCTTATTCTGCGGGGCCATAGGGGATGTGGCGCCGGTGTTGCGCTTGATCACAAGACCCCCCCCCCAAGACGAATCTGGCTCTTCGGCCATTGCATCACCCAAGTCGTGCACTCTCCAAGTACCAAGTTGTCCTCGTCGCAGCCTGGAGGTTGAAAGGGGGGGAGGACGTCGCGATACTCCGGCACTACATTGGCCAACTTCACCTTCATCATGTTCTGGTCCATTCGAGAGTGATGCATAGTGCGTTGCATGGGTTGTATAATAGTGTCGGTAGCAACATCCACCAACTCTCCGCCCGGCACCACACGATGCAGGAGTACGCAAGGTTCGTCCTGTTGTGCAACATACCAGGCATCATGAGATGACAGTCATCTTGAGAATGCGTAGTTAGATCACGATTAACTAATTAGTTACCTTGGTGATGGCGTCTAGCTCGGCGGGTGTCGAGACAAGGGCAACGGTGCCCTGCCCATCATTCTTCGGCATTGCTGCCGAAGGGGGCGGCGATGTGACCAGAAGGAGTGGCGCTGGCGTCTAGGGGGTCAGCTGTTGCGGCGGCACTTGCTGGTTCATGCTTGAGTTGCTGCCGATGAAGCTGGGCAGATGGATCGGTCCAATTTGACCCCCCGCATTCCAGGAAGCTAGCCCCTCCATCAGCCCAGCGGGGATGACTTCCTTGAGCCTCTCATCCACTAATCGGTTGAGCCTGTCGGGGTCCACCTCTCTGCTCTCCAGTTTCTTCTCTAGAGCCGCCATCTTCTTCTTCAGCTCCGCGACCTCCTCATCATCCTTAGTCGATGTCGTCTTCCTCTTCTTTTTTGACTTGGCATCTGATGAGTAGTACTCGGCTACCTTCATGTTTAGCCCAAAGCCGGAGATGCGGCCAGCTGACGTCGGCGGGGCATCCAACGGCCTTTGCTTGTATGCGTTCGTCGCTCTGTTGAAAGGCGTGTCCCACCGACTCGTCGACCCTTCGGACGAGTCAGATTTCCGCAACTCCCTCTCCTTCGGACAAGAGGAACTTAAGGTGAGCCCATTATCTAATTATTAGATCAATGCAATATACATGTACTTGAGATATATGTATCCTTACCAAATGTTTCTCAAATTCCTTCACGTCCTCGTCTTTCGTCACGAATTCCCCCGTCTTCCAGTCTAAGAAGTACCGGGATCGGACAAAGTTCCTAACTTGTATATCCGTGATTTTGTGCCAGGGGTTATCTTTTCCGAGACGTTCCATCTCGCGGTCCTCCTTCTCCCAAATAGGCTGTTTTCCTTGGTAACCACCGCTTCCGAGATGTTGGTGCCCTATGTTTTGGTCCCGCATATCCTGCCCCCATTTTGTCCATTTTTTACACTCCTCGGTGTTCAAGTACTCCTTAAATATCTCGAAATCTTCTTTCTGAAGCGTCGGGTCTTTTCGACTGATCTCCTCCCAGCTTTTACCTTTTTCAATCTTCATCTTCACCTGGGATTTCCAGCTGCTCAACGCGGTGCTCATCTTCGTGATGGCTAAAGAGTCCACCATTTTGTTGAACGGCTCCGGGAACGTGTATCGCTGGTGAAGCTTCTTCAGAAGGATTTCGACCAAAGCCTTGTTGTCGTCGTGTCTAAGGTCAGTCGTGTTGATCGACATGCTTTCCCGCACGATGCACCCTAGCTGCATGCCGTACCCTGAGGTAACAGATCGAGGCGCCAATGGTAGGCCACTCGGCGAGACCTCGGTGATTGTATCATTGACGTTCGCGACCACTTGCGGCCTACGATCCTTCCTTGGGGCCCGGGGCTTCTTATTCTTCTTATCGGTCGTCGGGGCGGCGTCGCCGCTACCACCAGCCGCCGTGCGGTCAGTGCCACCACCATCGGTGCTCTTATCCTGGTCCTCTTCCTCCAAGTACCCCCAATCAGGGTCCTCCCGGACCTCTTCCTCAATTCTGGTTGCAGCGTGGGCATCCCAGCCCTCTTCCTCGGCACCGGCTTCGGGCACGGACACGTTCTTGGAAGAGCCAGACATGTTTCTGTAATAACATTCAAATTTGAGTTTTTGAGTTGGATTTCAAATTATTCAATATAGACGTGCTTGGATTTCAAATTATTCCTGCTTGTTTTTACTGCATGATGAAATTCTACTCGTCTAATACAGTAAAAAAAATGTAGATTCATGATGAAATTCTCTTGTAGATCGACCATTCTGTCATCGAGAGCTTTGGGGCCGGAGGGAAGACGTGCATTCTTTGCCGGGTCTACCCGTCGCTCGCCACTGGCAAGAACGCCCACCTTCACGTGTTCAACAACGGCGAGGTGGGCATCAAGGTTTTAGAGTTGAAGGCATGGGAAATGATGCCGGCGTTCATGAACGGTGCCTGATGGGTTTAAGCCTGTAGAATTATGATGTTAGTGTGTGTGGGTGTGTGCTTCAGACTTGATTAACAAATCCTGATGCAAACCGTGTAAGCACTGGATTCGGTACTGTGAGTGCATCATGTACAATGCCTGCAACCTCTATAGCAGCATGGAAGTAGAGATGCTATGTCAACCTGTCAGCAGTGTTAAACCTCTATAGCAGCATGGAAGTAGAGATGCTATGTCTACCTGTCAGCAGTGTTAGCTGATAGAGGCAGGAAATGCTGAATTTAAGGACAGGAAGGAATTCATGATACTTAGTTGAAAATATAGTTAAGCCAGATTGAGTGATAAACAAGCATTATATTAATTATATAGATCGTACATAATTATGGATGGTTCACATCTACATAGTGTGCTGATTAGAATTACAGTACTTAGTTCCGCTGGAATCAGGGGAAGCAAGGTATTATTGCATTCCAGGGAAAGCATAATGAACCAACTGGAATAGATTTAGTTAAGGAGATTCCTCTTCTGCTCCCGTTGTATCTAGGGGTACTCTCTACTCTACTATCATGGTGTACATACACACTGCTTGTACATATACTTGTCACACTACATCCATGGTCCTCACACTTCACTCTAGTGTGCTGTGCAGTGCAGTGATGCACACATCTACCTGTGGCCATACAACAGCTAGCTCCTGGCTATTATCACTCACTTTGCTATGTGCCTATCTAATTAATGCTCTTGATTATGTGGGTTCTGAAAGATAGTAACATCTATAGGGCCTGTAGTAATACCAGAGAAAAGGGGTTCTGCTCTCTCTCATGCCTAGCTAGCTCTGCAAACGGAAAAAGGCTGCCACCAATTACTTAGCTAGCTCTGCAAACGGGTGCTATATGATTTAATTATGATTAAGTTAAAAAAGAGACGTAGGAAATCAAAGACAGGACTGGCTTTGAGCTCATGAACACCACTGCCTCTTGTCGTCTATACACGTAAACTACACACATGCATATGTGTCAATGTGTGTGCACTGCATATGCATTACTTACTCCTAGATACTATATAGCCAGCCTAAAAATGACGTTGCAGTAGCAAACTGTCACAAGTGCAAAAAGATTTTGGGAAGGATTTACCAATGTATCTGAAGGGAAGCCTATGCTTACAGGAGACAGTCAAAAGAACATGAGAAGGATAAGAGAGGATCATATACTCGTGATGATAGAAAGGACCGCCGTGATGCTGATAATAGTTCGAGAGAGTAAACTACGGCTTATCACACTCTGTTAGCTAATTTTCCTATGATACTATTATTGAAACACAAATTCAGTACACACAAAATCATTTTCCTATGAAACTACTAAGTATAAAATTCAAAGAAAATTTGGGCATGACCTTTGCTAATTTTCCTATGTCTAAGAGTGCCAGAAATTCGCTCGGAAGGAAATTAATCAACTTCCTCGCGAAACTTTGGCATCTCAAAAAGAAAAACCTGCACAAAATTCTCAGCTTGAAAGTGTTCCAGCACAAAATTCTCAGCTTGAAAGTGTTCCAGCACAAAAACCTGCACAAAATTTTCCTCTAAAGTATCATTTTATCATCTAGCACTTGCTTGATTCAGACTCTAGCACTTGCTCATCAATCATGATGGTAGCTTCTCCTCTAAAGTATCATTTTATCATCTTCAGGGAATACACGAAGACAATTCACACTTCTAATATTGAAGACGCCCGTTTCAGTCATGTGTCCTCTAATAAGGTATGAAATAGTAAAACAATGTTTAGGCTGAAAATACGAAGTTGTCCACTAAGGAAAACTGGAGCATTTAATAAGCAGACTAGATCATGCTTAAGGAAACTTACTTCGCATTAGATCTAGGAAGAAACTTGGATCAATTAAGATGCATTAGTACCAAAAAGCCAACATTGTTGAACTAGCTTATGCAGAGTACCCATCAAGGGCAAAATGTGTAACTTGTTATCTACAGTGCAGATGTTGACTTAATTCTTTAGGAGTTTCCCTAAAAGGCTGAAACCCGTTTTTCCCTTTTTGTTTCAGTTAACTGTATGCTCTTGTATCAATATATGAAAACTATGCTTTCTTATTATAGGACTATTTTCCATCCGAGTCAATGAATGCAACCGTAAATCTAGTCAGACAGAAGCTTGACAAGGTAAGAGCATATGTGTTCTCTATGATTTTCCATGCAACAGCCCCACGCATAAGCTAAAATTTCAATTTTCATAAATACCAGATACAGTCCGGCAGTGATACTTCCGATGCTGCCGCTGCATCCAAGAAACTAACTAATACGGGACTGGCCTGGCCTGTGGAGCTCGAGATCCAGGAGAGAGAGAGAGAGAGAGAGAGAGAGAGAGAGAGGACTAGCCTGTGGAGCTCGAGACGACTGCCGAGGCGTGGACGGACTCGAGATCGAGGACGGCCGGGGCACGTGCACGGGGGCTAGGCGGCGCTAGTCGTGAACGGCGGCGAGCGCGAGGTAGCCTCCACCCAGATCCTCCACGGCGGCAAGCGCGAGGCAGAGAGAGAGGGGATTCCGGCGGTTCGTCGTCGTCGTCGCGAGAGAGAGGGGATCGAGTGCTGAAAACTGCGAAGTGTGGAAGAATACCAGGCGGGCCCACATGTCATTGGCTGGGAGGCATATTCTGTGGCGCACCACGAGCCCGTGCGCCACAGAATTGTTAGAATTCTATGGCGCATACTTCTGTGGGTGCGCCACAGAATTGCTTGGGCCTGTTCTGTGGGCACGTTTGCGGGGCCACATGTCATTGGGCGGTAGCAATTTCTATGGCGCATGCTTTAAAGGTGCGCCACAGAATTACGTGGATACATAAATAAAAAAAAGAAACGTTGTACTGTGACAGATATCTGTTACTAGCCCAATTGGTTTAGCTGTGAAGTAAATAAGCCTAGTGGGCATGGGTCGAATCCTGGGTTCCCCCACATTTTTTTAATATTTTATTTAATTATAATTAAAGAAAGAAAACATTAAAATACAATTAATTAAAGAAAGAAGTGCTTAGTTTGTCTCACATACACATGCACATATATATAGAAAGAAGTACTTGTCTCACATACACACATACACATGCATGTATATACACACAAAAATCTTCTTAATTTGTCTCGATCTGTTCCGATCTAGCTTAATTAGCGTCTTTTTCCCTTTTTGTTGGCGACTGGATACTTTATACCGGCCACCTTGAGATTTCTTCGCGTGAACGGACAACCGTGTGTAGGTAGGGATGTCTTCCTTCTTACTTTACCAGTAGTAGGCATGTCGAAGTGCTTGTCGAACTCCTCCTCGATCTTCGGATCACCGTTCTTGTCGAAATCTTCCTCGTTGGCGTCTCCTTCCATTCCGATGATGCTCCTCTTGCCCCTCCTCACGACAACACGGCTAGGCCTTGACGGGTCGGTGATGAAGAAGCATTGGTCAACTTGGCTAGCGAGTACCCATGGCTCATTTTTCGCGGATGCGTTCTTCGATTTAGCATCGGGTATAACCATTGTGGTGAAATACCGTCCTTCTTTCTTGACATTCTTGGCCCATCTCACACGGAACATTGGCACCACCGTCTCTCCGCAGTAGTTGAGCTCCCATATCTCCTCGATCTTTCCAAAGTATCTTTCTTCCACATTAGTCTCGGCATCGCCATATGATAGCATAGTTACTCCTGAGTTTTGATTTTCGCTACTCATGTCCTTGTCCTCGGTGGAGAATCTGTAACCGGAGATGGCGTACCCCTGATAGGTCCTTACGTTCTGCCCGGGGCCCTGTGATAAGATGTATATGAGTTTTTCATCTTCCGTAGAAGGCATTTTTCTCCGTGCTTCAATCAGTTGACTTTGCTTGAACCAACGCGTGAAGCCGGAGTTGTGCTCTTTGGTTACGTCTCCCATCTTCCTCGGCCCGCCCATTTCAATATAATTCTGATTGATTAAGCTTTTGTGCTCTTCCACGAAAGGCTCGATCAACTTTAAGTGTTGTAGCACGACCCGGTGAGCCCTATCAAAGTCGTCGCGTCGTTTTTGAATGCCGACATGGACGTCGCGGCAGCCCTCGCGGTGACCGACTCCGTTGAGTCTGCCACGGTGCGTCCTGGTGGACAAACCGACATCCTGATCGTCTTCGGTGCTTAGGTAATTGTCGCATAAAGAGATGCACTCGTTGGTTAGAAATCCTTTGGCCATGCTTGCGTCTGGACGGGCCCTATTGCGAACGTATCCTTTCAGGACACCATTCTGCCTTTCCATCGGCATCATGTAGTGCAGAAACGTCGGGCCGAGATGCCTGATGTCATCAACGACATGGAGAAGGAGATGTACACATATATCACAGAATGCCGGCGGGAAGTAAATCTCAAGCTCGCATAGTATCACCACGATCTCATCCTGTAGCATCTTGAGCTGCCTCACGCCGATCGATTTCCGGGTGATAACGTCGAAAAAGTTGCAAAGGCCAAACAACGTATCACGGACATGCTCGTCCATTATCCCTCGGATCGCAACAGGAAGTATCTGCGTCATGAGCACATGACAATCGTGAGACTTCATCCCGGTGAACCTCTTCTTCGCTAAGTCCAGATATCTGCTTATACTCCCTGAGTATCCGTGAGGAACTTTGACTTCTACGAGGCACCTGAAAAACTGCTCAAGCTCCGGCGGACTCAATGTGAAGCAGGCAGCGGGAAGCACCACGGTGTTCTTCTTAGCCTTTTTGCGGGGAGGACGTTGAGTCCCTTCCGTCTTATCCTCATCGTCATCATCATCATCACTATCGGCGGGGACCTGTAGATTTTTCCTAATGCCAAAATGTTTTAGATCGTATCTTGCTTTCGGCCCATCCTTGGACTTCTCCGAATTGCAAATAGTGCCAAGCAGACTCTCCGTAACGTTCTTCGTAATGTGCATCACATCAAGGCTATGAGGCGCGTGGAGGACCGGCCAGTACTCCAAGTCGTGGAAAACAGACCTCGCTTTCCATACACCCAGCAGCGGCTCTGGCTTGGGTCGTTTCTTTCCCGGCGAAGGGCACTCGTCCCAATTTTTCAGAAGCTCGTCGATTTCTTCGCCGCTCCTAGTGCGCGGGGCTCCATCGGGCTCGTCTTTACCATTGAACAACTCACCGCGTTTTCTCCACGGGTGATCCAGGCGAAGCCACCTTCGAGCCCCTGGGTACACGGTTTTCGAAGACCCAGGATCCCTTGGTAGCTGGAGATGCGGGGTCCCGTCCATGCACTTCACGCAGCCGCAGAATCCGTGGCCGACCTGGGCAGATACATACGCGTAACCAGGATAGTCTGTGACCGTCGTCAGCAACGCGGCTCTCATATGGAAATAATCTCTAGTGTACGCGTCCCACGTACGGGGTGGCGTCTTCCACAACGTGTCTAACTCGTCTTTCAGCAGCCCGAGATACAAATGCATGTCGACACCTGGTTGTTTTGGCCCCTGGATGAGAATACTCAAGTGTATGTACTTTTGCTTGGTGCACAGCCACGGGGGTAGGTTGTAAGGCCATACAAACACGGGCCAGCTGCTATGTGTGCTACTCTGGTTGCCGAACGGATTGAGTCCATCGGTGCTCATACCCAGCCTGACGTTCCTCGCGTCGCCCCCAAAACTCGGGAAAGCTATGTCCAATGCTTCCCACTGGGCAGCGTCTGCAGGATGTGTCTTGATATAGCCCTTCTCCGGATCTTCTTCCGGCTTCTCCCTTTTTGCGTGCCATTGCATGAGCTTTGCTTCCTTAGGGTCCACGTAGTACCGTTGAAGACGGGGAGTGATAGGAAAGTACCATACCACTTTTCGAGGAATTTTCTTGTTGTTGGTTCCACACTTGTATCGTCCGTGGCCGCACTTCGGACATGTGATTGTGTCCTTGTACTCCCCCCGATAAATTACACAATCATTGATGCAGGCGTGAAATTTTTCGTGAGGTAGGTCAAGAGGGCACACGACTTTCTTAGCCTCGTTGATACTGCTTGGCAATGTGTTCCCCTCGGGAAGGCGATCGTGCCAGAATTTCAAGTTCTTGTTGAAACTCGAGTCGGTCCATTTGTTTTGCGTCTTCATCTTGAGAGCAGCAAGCGTTACATGCAACCGCGTATCCTCGGGGCGGCACCCAGGAAACAACGGAGTCACCCCGTCTATCTCCATTTGCGCCAGTTTGGCTTTCTCCCTAGCTGCAGCTATGTCGTTGCTCGTCTCCTTAAGCAGCAGATCCTGAACATGAGAGTCCCGCAAGGCCGAAATTAGCGGGGTCTCCGTGTTCTCGCCTTCATCGTCATGTCGATCTTCTCCGCCGACATATCCTTCTTCATGATGATCTTGTTCGCCGTCATATCCTCGCTCGCCCTCCTCTTCGTGCACAACTTTTGCTGCCGGCGGCGGTGCCACGTGGTTGCGGTCGTCAAAGAAACCGCGTCTGAGAAGGTGCTCCTCCAATTGTCCGGAATCAGGGTCAATCCAGCGCACGAGTTTGCATGATCGACATGGGCATCTTATCTGCCGCCTGTTGCACCGAATCATGTCCGCCTTCGCGTCTTTTTTGTATCTAGCGATTCGAGCAGAGCTCATTTCTAGTACCATGGTTGCCTGCACAGACACATAGAGAGCAGAAAATTAGAACCACAACGTGCATGCATAGTCGCCGGAAAAATTCGGTATGACCTCTCCTATAAGTAGGACATATGGGGTGCAAAAGTTTGCCGAAATGGAAGTGAATCAACATTTCGGCAAACATCCATGCACCACCGCGCCCGCACGCGCGACAATCGATCGGTCCACCTGCACATGCATGACAAACACCCATACACATCGATCGATGGCCACACAAGACATATGCACCTCCAACTATACTCACCGAGTAGATTCGATACCGACACGCGAAAAGAGCGAGGGAGAGGGAGGGACCGGAGTATAGATGCAAGGTAATTAGGCCCCCCCAACAACAACAAACTTCACCAACAATTATACATCGAATAAATAGGTTCACCTACCTAAAAAGGAGAACTAAATGTGTAAAAATAGAGTGGAGAGAAGGGGGGGGGGCGAGTGAGCAATCCACTTGCAATGAAGTGAGTGGGGGGGGGGGAAGAGAGGGGGCTGCCACCTTTATGTGCACAGTGCGCATATTTCTGTGGCGCACCAGTATGCTATTCTGTGGCGCACTGCGCGCGTGCGCCACAGAAACAACATATTCTGTGGCGCATTGGGAAGGATGCGCCACAGAACATGGTGTTTCTGTGGCGCACCATTGCAGTGCGCCACAGAAGTGTCCCTTTCTGTGGCGCACGCCCCAGGGTGCGCCATAGAAATATGGCCTCTGACACCCAGCCCAATGATTGGTGTGGGCCCCGCACGCTTTCTGTGGCGCACGTCTACCACATGCGCCACAAAAATTGGTATTTCTGTGGCGCACCGTGGGCCGTGCGCCACAAAATAATATTTCTGTGGCGCACCAGATAGAGGTGCGCCACAGAATCCATTCCATAGAATGGCAATTCCCTACTAGTGGCAATGCGGTGAGCAATAAGTGAACCAAGGTTATACTTCTTGCTACGGTTAAGAGCAACATCAATGAAAGCAAGGTGATAACTAGAAATGTTGCTAGTGTTCTCCCTACCAAGGATACTAGTAGCAAGATAGCAAGTAAAATATCTAAGGCAGGAAGTTGGATGTTTCTTATCTTCCCACGCTAGGGTGAGCAGCCATCATCATTGGTGATTTCTCAATAGAGCGCCATGAGATTTACGGGTTTATCCTAAATCTTGCACGTTGTCACGGAAGTGTTGATACCTATAATGTTGAAAAAAGTCTCCAAGGGCAACGAAAAAGAACTACTATATAACTTGAAAGCAACAGCGGGACCAAAATGTGTGTTCTGAAATTGAAAACTCTCAACAAAAGTTTTTGAGAGAGCGGCATACTGAGGACTTTCATCCTCTGTGTAGCTGGTTAAACCAAATCTTTCAATAAGCATCAAAAAGTCATCCAATAGACCTGCACTTATTAAAAATGTAACACAAGGAAAGCTAGAGGGATTAGCGATTCCATCACCTCCCGCATCGTCGACGTTTGGTGCAATAAGGTCTTCATTATACGATGGCCTCACTAAGGTGGATGAACATGAGGGCCTTGTTCTCCTAGGAGCATCACTCCTAAATATATCTCCAAAGTTATGGTTGTCCATCACTGAAATTTTTCAACAATCATCACAAAAATTGATTTCAAGCTACTATAAGGTGGAAACTACCATAGGGACTTATAGGAGAGCTAAACATTCATCAAAACTACATTATTTCTACTCAAATCAAGCATGCAAACTCACATAAGCTGTCACATACAGTACCAAAACACTCAAGAAATACTTCACCAAACAAAATTGTACTTGGATAATCGGAGGAGTCACATACCGCAGAGAAATGCACCAAATTTCAGCACAAATGATGGGCTGAGCAAAGAGATCGAAAAATCTCAAGGAAGAACAGCAAGAACTCGGTTTCCAGGAAATGTGTTGAGTTTGGGAGGTGAGAGAAGGAACTTTGGCAGGGGAGAGAGCTAGTGGGGGCCAGGAGGCCCCACACCATGTGCTGGCACCACTAGGGGGTTGGCCATGCCACCCCATGGTGTACATGACTGGTGCGTCCCCCTAGGGCCTCTCAGGTGGCTCTCTGCCTCATTTTTGACGTAACAATTATATTTTTTCTGGAATTTTTCAAGAAACTTTGTTTTTGAGGTATTTCCAGAATTTTAATAATTAATAAAAACCAGAAAAACAAAAGTGAAACGGTGGAAAAAAACCAAAACCAGAACTACACAGGTTCTCTAGCACACAATGGAAAAATATCCAAAGAAAACAAAGGTGGAAGTGGTGAAAACAAAAGTGGGTGGTGAAAACATGCATAACAACAGTAATCAGGGTGAAAACATGATGAAAACATGAATATGGACGATGGAAAACATGGTGGTACTAAAGTAGCAAGGTGATAACAGAAGTAAACATGGTGAAAACATAATTGGGAAGGTGAAAAGAAAGTGAAAACATTTCCCTCTTCATTAAAAATCATTTTGTTAACAAGGATGATCAAGTCTTGTTACCAGAACAATTTCATATGAAGCAAAACTTTGCTAAACACTAAATAATTACGTTACCTCAACCTTGATAGACATAGTCCCAATCATAATAATTTCATATTCTTTTCGTGGTACTGGAATGGGACAATAAAATTCTCCAATCTTGATGGTCTCGATATTTTCAATTGAATTTATACTATATCTTCTATCAATCTTCTTGGGAAAATAAACAGTATGCTCTTTATCATTAACATTAAAAGTTACTTTTCCTTGATTGCAATCAATAACAGCCCTTGCAGTATTAAGAAAAGGTCTCCCAAGAATAAGAGACATAATATCATCTTCAAGCATTTCCAACACAACAAAGTCAGTTAATATCAAACAATTAGTAGCAACTTGAACATCAACATTCTCACATATACCAACAGGAATAGCAGCAGATTTATCATCCATTTGCAAAGATATATCAGTGTGTATCAATTTTTCAACGGAGAGTCTCTTATAAAGAGATAAAGGCATAACACTAACTCCAGCTCCCAAGTCACATAAAGCAGTTCTAACATAATTTTTTTTAATAGAACAAGGGATAGTAGGAATATCAGGATCTCCAAGCTTCATTGGAACCTTTCCATTGAAAAGTAATTAGCAAGCATAGTGGAAATTTCCTCATTAGGAATCTTCCTTTTCTTAGAGATAATATCTTTCATATATTTAGAATAAGGAGGCAGTTAAATAGCATCCGTCAAAGCGATTTGCAAAAACAGAGGTTTCATCCACTCACAAAACTTGTTATAATGTTCTTCTTCCTTTGATTTGTGTTTCTTATTAGGAAAAAAACATTGCTTTTTGTACCCAAGTCTCTCTTTCATTACCATGCTTATTAGCAATGAAATCCTCCTTAGTATACTTTGCAGTTTTAGTGTGCTTTTCAGGTTCAGCTACATTTTATTATTTATCCGAAACATCACTTTTATCATTACCACTTCTAGTTTCAGCATCAGAAATAGATATACTATTAGGATCTTTAGCAGGTTCAGGAGATTCTACAACATTTTTATGTCTCTTCTTCTTTTTTTTAGAAGAATAACTATTACTTTTAGGTAGCTGAGAATCTTGTTCAATTCTTTTAGGATGTCCTTCAGGATACAAGGGGTCCTGAGTAGAAACACCACTTCTAGTAATTATTTCACAAACATGTTTATCTCTAGAAGCATTAGCTAGCATGTCTTTTTGCACTTTTGTAAGTTGATCAATTTGAGTTTGAACCATTTGAAAAAATTTAACAAGCATTTTAACATCATTAGAGGTTTTTTTAATAATACCATGCAATGTCATACCCTTCTATGAATAAAATAATGCAAGAAAACATTCATACGACATGCTATCTTATATTAATAAGTTGGAACTAAACACGTGAGAGCACGAACTACTAAGCATAAATTAAATAACATACACCTTACATGAACGAACTAAGCATGTTCACACGGATGAATACAATACCAAAATAAAACAAATAGAGTTCATACCAGCCTCTCACCACAACTTGGACTGTCATGCATCATCATTACTGCTCTTCACTTGTGTGGATCGAATAATATAGAATGATAATCAAGCTCTAATGGAGACACGGAAGTCTGATGAAATCTGGAACAAACTTTACAAAGCCAAAGAAGAACAACAAATATTTTTGGGTTTTCGAATTAAAACAAGAACAGAAAGAACAAGCAAACAAAGCAAAAGATTTTTGGATTTTTGAATACTAAATCAAAACGAGAAAAGGAAGCAAACCAACAAAAGAAACTAAAGAAGAAAACAAAGAGAAACAACATAAATATTTTCTGTTTGTCTGTTTTTTGGAAAACAAGAACAAAACAATAAAATAAAGAGAAACGACAGAAGGGAAAGAAAACGAAAACAAACGAAAGAAACGAAAACATGGATATACGAAGAACCGACCGAACATGATTTCTAAATGAGTGTGATGTCGGTATACCTCCCTCAAGCTTAGGCTTTTGGCCTAAGTGGAGATCATCCCCAAGGGGACCATGAGGTGGCGCCCCCGTAGTATGCTGAGGAGGAACCCTCCTCCTGATATGTGCTCGAGGACGCGCCGGTGTACTGCATGTTGTGGTCCTTGGGAGGCGCGTCTCGCCTCTCCTGCTACATGTAGAACTCCGTCATGCTCATATGCTCATCTATCTCCTTCTTGGAGCGGGACCATGGTGACGTGTCAACTTTGAACAAAACAGGTCGTGGAAAAATAACTTTCCGCTCATCTCCATCCATAAATAAAACTCTATATACTAAATGATCAACAATATAGTTAGCAGTGATAAAATGATGATCCTTCGTGGCAATAAGTTTGAGTATATAGGGAGCAATCAATTCATCATCAAGAGCAATAAAAAAATCTAGAGCATTTGCTATGCGTGTAGCAATAATGCCCCCAAAAATGGGCCCCTTAGCAGCACACTAGTAGGGAAACCCTCTTCTGTGGCGCACCAAAATCCTATTCTGTGGCGCACCCTGGGGCCACAGGGGTGCGCCACAGAACACACGCCACAAAAATAATTTCTGTGGCGCACCCAGCCCGTGCGCCACAGAAATAGTGGATTCTGTGGCGCACCTAGCCCGTGCGCCACAGAAATGGTAGATTCTGTGGCGCACCGGACCCGTGCGCCACAGAAATGGTCAATTCTGTGGCGCATCCCTTAATGGTGCGCCACAGAATTAGGTGCGCCACGGAATTCTCCAATGGTGCGCCACAGAAACATCTGTAATATTTTGAAATTTAAATTGTTTCTGCTGTATACAGTTTGAATTATACAGGAATTATACAGGAATTATTCACAGCAGTGATATTTGACAACATATAACATATTACTGATATTTTACAAAGTTACTTAATCACAATAGTGATACATAGTGCAAAGTATCGAATTTGTCTCAAAGTGATCACATAGTTACTCGAGTTGTCAAACACATCATCGAACAATAATTGTCACCACATAGTTACTCGAGTTGTCAAGTTACAAATGCCTAAGCTAAGATGAAATAGACTACAAGCACGGCGACGATGGTGAGCAAGAACGGTAGCTTGTAGGAGGCCTCCATCTTGTTCATCTTGTTCATCTTGTTCATCTGTTTTGACTGGTGGTCCCTCCACTTCGCAACCGCCTCGTGTCTAGTCTCGTATCCTTTATAGCAGTTGCCGCTGAACTTGTCGACCTGTGCTTTGCAGTCCTTCCACTCGTCATAGACTCCTGGAACCCGACCCTCGAACACCACGTAGTACGTCATCTATATAGATAGACACAAAGCATATTAGTAAGTATAATGCAAAAAACAACTAAGTCATATATGTTCACAAAAAACAACTAAGGAAACAAAAAATAAACATCAAAGATATACAAACATAAAGCTAGCTAGGCCTAAGTTAATTTAGAGCAAACTAATAGTAGCTAGCTAGGAGTTTAGAGCTAACTAATAGTAGCTAGCTAGGCCTAAGTTTAGAGCAAACTAATAGTAGCTAGCTATGCCTAAGTTTAGAGCTAAACTAATATAGTAGCTAGGCTTATATAAGTTAAGCAAATTTTGTTAAACAAACTAATAGTAGCTAGCTACGCACACCTCGATCAACGATACCTCAACTGGAGCGGCGCCGGAAACGGCTTATATAGCTCCTTCGTCATCCACGACCTACGATCAGCCTGCCGCTCTAGGCGTTCCTGGATATCCCTCTGGCATAACCCTATGGGTTGGTGCAAGGGCCCTCCCTTTTTGTTGACATCTTCAATGATTATCTCCGACAACTTGACTTTGATGCGATGAAAATCTTGTATAAGATCTTCCTGTGAGATTTCCCCCGCCATTTTGTTGGACCAGTCTCGGAGTCTAGAAGGATGATTCAAATTGTTTGCATCGCGGACAATCCCTTTGAGGTGATGGAGGGCATAGAAGGCCTCTTTCGTGCTCCAAGCCGGCTGCTTGATGCAGGGGAAATCGGTCACGTGCCTGAACCCGTATTTGCCAGTAGCCGGCCTGATACATTCTTGTTTCTTTTCGAATGTGCCTCCATTTTTTGCGTAGCCATTGATAGCCTCATCAAGAACACCCCTTATTCTGGTGTCGTCTTTCCTCTTCGTCACATTCGACGAGTCGAAGTATTGGGCAAGTGAATATTGTGGGCAAAGCACGATGAGTGTGCAGTATGTGTCCCTGCTCAACACATGCAATTGAATCGAGGATAAGCAATGGATGAAACCTAGAAAAAAAACATTAGCTAAGACGATCGCGAGACTTACTCGGGGAAGACAGGCAAAAGAATGTCCGTCTTGTTCTGACCGTTTCTCAACATGAAGCTCTCGAGGTACTTCACTGCCTTGGTCCGTGTACTTGATCCTTCCTCCAGCTGGCTATCACGCATGTAGTAGGGATCCGCTACCATAATGTGAGGGGGTAACTCTCGCTGGATCTGCAGCTGAGCATTTAGCGCGTATAGGCGGACCAAGTTATAGTCCAGCCGTCTCGAGTGAAACAGACTGAAGATATCCTCATACGCTATGAAGAACAGTCCCGCGGGATCTTCGTTGACGACGTCCGGGCCCTCTGGCACCTTGACCGTGAACACAGGGTAATTTGGACACTTGTCTTGAAGAAGGAGACCCTCTAGCATCACGATAATGTTCTGCAATGTGAGCATTGGTCCAGTTGCCCCATGTATCTCGTCCGGACCTAGTATCGGTTTCCCAGCTTCATGCAAGCGGGTCAAGCCATCCTTAGGGGGTCGTATCACGGCGTCGGCCAAGATCTTAGTATGCTGGACCTTTTTAGCAGGTCTCTTCCTAATCTTCTTGCTGGCGGTGGCTTGATCTGCTGCGGGAGCTGGGGGTGAGGGCGCTGGGGGTGCGGGTGCTCGGGACGACCCTTCGATTGTCTTATGCAGTGTGCCAGGGCTGAATACTGTACCCTCCGGGTAGGTCAGACGCTGCGTGACTTCAGTACGTCTAGGTTGATCGTCGTGACTGCGGAAGGCTTCGTCGTCACGATTCATATCAGGCATGTACCTATCTTGGCTGTAGCCCGTGTTGAGGTAGGCATTGATGTCGACATTGTCATCGTAATGATAGTCTTTGACACCGGCGGCTCCAGCAAACTGGTTGTCCACGTCCTTTGGTGGTGACGGCGGCTGTGATGCCGGCGGCTGTGATGCCGGCGGTTGAGGCACAACTGCTTTTGATGATCTTTTGGGCGGTCGTTGCGGCATATTTCCCAACAACACTTTGTGCCTTGTTGTGGTGGCAACAACCGCCGGTTCCTTCTGGGTGGTGGTGGCAACAACCGCCGGTTCCTTCTGGGAGGTGGTGGTGGCGACGAGTACTGTTTCCTTCTGAGGGGCGGCGGCCTTGGGTGCAGTCTGGAGGGCTCTTTGCTTCGTGGGCCGGACGATCTTATTCTGCGGGGCCATAGGGGATGTGGCGCCGGTGTTGCGCTTGATCACAAGACCCCCCCCCCCAAGACGAATCTGGCTCTTCGGCCATTGCATCACCCAAGTCGTGCACTCTCCAAGTACCAAGTTGTCCTCGTCGCAGCCTGGAGGTTGAAAGGGGGGAGGACGTCGCGATACTCCGGCACTACATTGGCCAACTTCACCTTCATCATGTTCTGGTCCATTCGAGAGTGGTGCATAGTGCGTTGCATGGGTTGTATAATAGTGTCGGTAGCAACATCCACCAATTCTCCGCCCGGCACCACACGATGCAGGAGTACGCAAGGTTCGTCCTGTTGTGCAACATACCAGGCATCATGAGATGACAGTCATCTTGAGAATGCGTAGTTAGATCACGATTAACTAATTAGTTACCTTGGTGATGGCGTCTAGCTCGGCGGGTGTCGAGACAAGGGCAACGGTGCCCTGCCCATCATTCTTCGGCATTGCTGCCGAAGGGGGCGGCGATGTGACCAGAAGGAGTGGCGCCGGCGTCTGGGGGGTCAGCTGTTGCGGCGGCACTTGCTGGTTCATGCTTGAGTTGCTGCCGATGAAGCTGGGCAGATGGATCGGTCCAATTTGACCCCCCGCATTCCAGGAAGCTAGCCCCTCCATCAGCCCAGCGGGGATGACTTCCTTGAGCCTCTCATCCACTAATCGGTTGAGCCTGTCGGGGTCCACCTCTCTGCTCTCCAGTTTCTTCTCTAGAGCCGCCATCTTCTTCTTCAGCTCCGCGACCTCCTCATCATCCTTAGTCGATGTCGTCTTCCTCTTCTTTTTTGACTTGGCATCTGATGAGTAGTACTCGGCTACCTTCATGTTTAGCCCAAAGCCGGAGATGCGGCCAGCTGACGTCGGCGGGGCATCCAACGGCCTTTGCTTGTATGCGTTCGTCGCTCTGTTGAAAGGCGTGTCCCACCGACTCGTCGACCCTTCGGACGAGTCAGATTTCCGCAACTCCCTCTCCTTCGGACAAAAGGAAATTAAGGTGAGCCCATTATCTAATTATTAGATAATGCAATATACATGTACTTGAGATATATGTATCCTTACCAAATGTTTCTCAAATTCCTTCACGTCCTCGTCTTTCGTCACGAATTCCCCCGTCTTCCAGTCTAAGAAGTACCGGGATCGGACAAAGTTCCTAACTTGTATATCCGTGATTTTGTGCCAGGGGTTATCTTTTCCGAGACGTTCCATCTCGCGGTCCTCCTTCTCCCAAATAGGCTGTTTTCCTTGGTAACCACCGCTTCCGAGATGTTGGTGCCCTATGTTTTGGTCCCGCATATCCTGCCCCCATTTTGTCCATTTTTTACACTCCTCGGTGTTCAAGTACTCCTTAAATATCTCGAAATCTTCTTTCTGAAGCGTCGGGTCTTTTCGACTGATCTCCTCCCAGCTTTTACCTTTTTCAATCTTCATCTTCACCTGGGATTTCCAGCTGCTCAACGCGGTGCTCATCTTCGTGATGGCTAAAGAGTCCACCATTTTGTTGAACGGCTCCGGGAACGTGTATCGCTGGTGAAGCTTCTTCAGAAGGATTTCGACCAAAGCCTTGTTGTCGTCGTGTCTAAGGTCAGTCGTGTTGATCGACATGCTTTCCCGCACGATGCACCCTAGCTGCATGCCGTACCCTGAGGTAACAGATCGAGGCGCCAATGGTAGGCCACTCGGCGAGACCTCGGTGATTGTATCATTGACGTTCGCGACCACTTGCGGCCTACGATCCTTCCTTGGGGCCCGGGGCTTCTTATTCTTCTTATCGGTCGTCGGGGCGGCGTCGCCGCTACCACCAGCCGCCGTGCGGTCAGTGCCACCACCATCGGTGCTCTTATCCTGGTCCTCTTCCTCCAAGTACCCCCAATCAGGGTCCTCCCGGACCTCTTCCTCAATTCTGGTTGCAGCGTGGGCATCCCAGCCCTCTTCCTCGGCACCGGCTTCGGGCACGGACACGTTCTTGGAAGAGCCAGACATGTTTCTGTAATAACATTCAAATTTGAGTTTTTGAGTTGGATTTCAAATTATTCAATATAGACGTGCTTGGATTTCAAATTATTCCTGCTTGTTTTTACTGCATGATGAAATTCTACTCGTCTAATACAGTAAAAAAAATGTAGATTCATGATGAAATTCTCTTGTAGATCGACCATTCTGTCATCGAGAGCTTTGGGGCCGGAGGGAAGACGTGCATTCTTTGCCGGGTCTACCCGTCGCTCGCCACCGGCAAGAACACCCACCTTCACGTGTTCAACAACGGCGAGGTGGGCATCAAGGTTTTAGAGTTGAAGGCATGGGAAATGATGCCGGCGTTCATGAACGGTGCCTGATGGGTTTAAGCCTGTAGAATTATGATGTTAGTGTGTGTGGGTGTGTGCTTCAGACTTGATTAACAAATCCTGATGCAAACCGTGTAAGCACTGGATTCGGTACTGTGAGTGCATCATGTACAATGCCTGCAACCTCTATAGCAGCATGGAAGTAGAGATGCTATGTCAACCTGTCAGCAGTGTTAAACCTCTATAGCAGCATGGAAGTAGAGATGCTATGTCTACCTGTCAGCAGTGTTAGCTGATAGAGGCAGGAAATGCTGAATTTAAGGACAGGAAGGAATTCATGATACTTAGTTGAAAATATAGTTAAGCCAGATTGAGTGATAAACAAGCATTATATTAATTATATAGATCGTACATAATTATGGATGGTTCACATCTACATAGTGTGCTGATTAGAATTACAGTACTTAGTTCCGCTGGAATCAGGGGAAGCAAGGTATTATTGCATTCCAGGGAAAGCATAATGAACCAACTGGAATAGATTTAGTTAAGGAGATTCCTCTTCTGCTCCCGTTGTATCTAGGGGTACTCTCTACTCTACTATCATGGTGTACATACACACTGCTTGTACATATACTTGTCACACTACATCCATGGTCCTCACACTTCACTCTAGTGTGCTGTGCAGTGCAGTGATGCACACATCTACCTGTGGCCATACAACAGCTAGCTCCTGGCTATTATCACTCACTTTGCTATGTGCCTATCTAATTAATGCTCTTGATTATGTGGGTTCTGAAAGATAGTAACATCTATAGGGCCTGTAGTAATACCAGAGAAAAGGGGTTCTGCTCTCTCTCATGCCTAGCTAGCTCTGCAAACGGAAAAAGGCTGCCACCAATTACTTAGCTAGCTCTGCAAACGGGTGCTATATGATTTAATTATGATTAAGTTAAAAAAGAGACGTAGGAAATCAAAGACAGGACTGGCTTTGAGCTCATGAACACCACTGCCTCTTGTCGTCTATACACGTAAACTACACACATGCATATGTGTCAATGTGTGTGCACTGCATATGCATTACTTACTCCTAGATACTATATAGCCAGCCTAAAAATGACGTTGCAGTAGCAAACTGTCACAAGTGCAAAAAGATTTTGGGAAGGATTTACCAATGTATCTGAAGGGAAGCCTATGCTTACAGGAGACAGTCAAAAGAACATGAGAAGGATAAGAGAGGATCATATACTCGTGATGATAGAAAGGACCGCCGTGATGCTGATAATAGTTCGAGAGAGTAAACTACGGCTTATCACACTCTGTTAGCTAATTTTCCTATGATACTATTATTGAAACACAAATTCAGTACACACAAAATCATTTTCCTATGAAACTACTAAGTATAAAATTCAAAGAAAATTTGGGCATGACCTTTGCTAATTTTCCTATGTCTAAGAGTGCCAGAAATTCGCTCGGAAGGAAATTAATCAACTTCCTCGCGAAACTTTGGCATCTCAAAAAGAAAAACCTGCACAAAATTCTCAGCTTGAAAGTGTTCCAGCACAAAATTCTCAACTTGAAAGTGTTCCAGCACAAAAACCTGCACAAAATTTTCCTCTAAAGTATCATTTTATCATCTAGCACTTGCTTGATTCATACTCTAGCACTTGCTCATCAATCATGATGGTAGCTTCTCCTCTAAAGTATCATTTTATCATCTTCAGGGAATACACGAAGACAATTCACACTTCTAATATTGAAGACGCCCGTTTCAGTCATGTGTCCTCTAATAAGGTATGAAATAGTAAAACAATGTTTAGGCTGAAAATACGAAGTTGTCCACTAAGGAAAACTGGAGCATTTAATAAGCAGACTAGATCATGCTTAAGGAAACTTACTTCGCATTAGATCTAGGAAGAAACTTGGATCAATTAAGATGCATTAGTACCAAAAAGCCAACATTGTTGAACTAGCTTATGCAGAGTACCCATCAAGGGCAAAATGTGTAACTTGTTATCTACAGTGCAGATGTTGACTTAATTCTTTAGGAGTTTCCCTAAAAGGCTGAAACCCGTTTTTCCCTTTTTGTTTCAGTTAACTGTATGCTCTTGTATCAATATATGAAAACTATGCTTTCTTATTATAGGACTATTTTCCATCCGAGTCAATGAATGCAACCGTAAATCTAGTCAGACAGAAGCTTGACAAGGTAAGAGCATATGTGTTCTCTATGATTTTCCATGCAACAGCCCCACGCATAAGCTAAAATTTCAATTTTCATAAATACCAGATACAGTCCGGCAGTGATACTTCCGATGCTGCCGCTGCATCCAAGAAACTAACTAATACGGGACTGGCCTGGCCTGTGGAGCTCGAGATCCAGGAGAGAGAGAGAGAGAGAGAGAGAG
This sequence comes from Alopecurus myosuroides, assembly GCA_028641055.1. Taxonomy (NCBI): domain Eukaryota; kingdom Viridiplantae; phylum Streptophyta; class Magnoliopsida; order Poales; family Poaceae; genus Alopecurus; species Alopecurus myosuroides. Next base: position 339,772,679 of record CM054063.1, read on the forward strand.
AGAGAGAGAGAGAGAGGACTAGCCTGTGGAGCTCGAGACGACTGCCGAGGTGTGGACGGACTCGAGATCGAGGACGGCCGGGGCGTGGACGGACTCGAGATCGAGGACGGCCGGGGCACGTGCACGGGGGCTAGGCGGCGCTAGTCGTGAACGGCGGCGAGCGCGAGGTAGCCTCCACCCAGATCCTCCACGGCGCCAAGCGCGAGGGAGAGAGAGAGGGGATTCCGGCGGTTCGTCGTCGTCGTCGCGAGAGAGAGGGGATCGAGTGCTGAAAACTGCGAAGTGTGGAAGAATACCAGGCGGGCCCACATGTCATTGGCTGGGAGGCATATTCTGTGGCGCACCACGAGCCCGTGCGCCACAGAATTGTTAGAATTCTATGGCGCATACTTCTGTGGGTGCGCCACAGAATTGCTTGGGCCTGTTCTGTGGGCACGTTTGCGGGGCCACATGTCATTGGGCGGTAGCAATTTCTATGGCGCATGCTTTACAGGTGCGCCACAGAATTACGTGGATACATAAATAAAAAAAAGAAACGTTGTACTGTGACAGATATCTGTTACTAGCCCAATTGGTTTAGCTGTGAAGTAAATAAGCCTAGTGGGCATGGGTCGAATCCTGGGTTCCCCCACATTTTTTTAATATTTTATTTAATTATAATTAAAGAAAGAAAACATTAAAATACAATTAATGAAAGAAAGAAGTGCTTAGTTTGTCTCACATACACATGCACATATATATAGAAAGAAGTACTTGTCTCACATACACACATACACATGCATGTATATACACACAAAAATCTTCTTAATTTGTCTCGATCTGTTCCGATCTAGCTTAATTAGCGTCTTTTTCCCTTTTTGTTGGCGACTGGATACTTTATACCGGCCACCTTGAGATTTCTTCGCGTGAACGGACAACCGTGTGTAGGTAGGGATGTCTTCCTTCTTACTTTACCAGTAGTAGGCATGTCGAAGTGCTTGTCGAACTCCTCCTCGATCTTCGGATCACCGTTCTTGTCGAAGTCTTCCTCGTTGGCGTCTCCTTCCATTCCGATGATGCTCCTCTTGCCCCTCCTCACGACAACACGGCTAGGCCTTGACGGGTCGGTGATGAAGAAGCATTGGTCAACTTGGCTAGCGAGTACCCATGGCTCATTTTTCGCGGATGCGTTCTTCGATTTAGCATCGGGTATAACCATTGTGGTGAAATACCGTCCTTCTTTCTTGACATTCTTGGCCCATCTCACACGGAACATTGGCACCACCGTCTCTCCGCAGTAGTTGAGCTCCCATATCTCCTCGATCTTTCCAAAGTATCTTTCTTCCACATTAGTCTCGGCATCGCCATATGATAGCATAGTTACTCCTGAGTTTTGATTTTCGCTACTCATGTCCTTGTCCTCGGTGGAGAATCTGTAACCGGAGATGTCGTACCCCTGATAGGTCCTTACGTTCTGCCCGGGGCCCTGTGATAAGATGTATATGAGTTTTTCATCTTCCGTAGAAGGCATTTTTCTCCGTGCTTCAATCAGTTGACTTTGCTTGAACCAACGTGTGAAGCCGGAGTTGTGCTCTTTGGTTACGTCTCCCATCTTCCTCGGCCCGCCCATTTCAATATAATTCTGATTGATTAAGCTTTTGTGCTCTTCCACGAAAGGCTCGATCAACTTTAAGTGTTGTAGCGCGACCCGGTGAGCCCTATCAAAGTCGTCGCGTCGTTTTTGAATGCCGACATGGACGTCGCGGCAGCCCTCGCGGTGACCGACTCCGTTGAGTCTGCCACGGTGCGTCCTGGTGGACAAACCGACATCCTGATCGTCTTCGGTGCTTAGGTAATTGTCGCATAAAGAGATGCACTCGTTGGTTAGAAATCCTTTGGCCATGCTTGCGTCTGGACGGGCCCTATTGTGAACGTATCCTTTCAGGACACCATTCTGCCTTTCCATCGGCATCATGTAGTGCAGAAACGTCGGGCCGAGATGCCTGATGTCATCAACGACATGGAGAAGGAGATGTACACATATATCACAGAATGCCGGCGGGAAGTAAATCTCAAGCTCGCATAGTATCACCACGATCTCATCCTGTAGCATCTTGAGCTGCCTCACGCCGATCGATTTCCGGGTGATAACGTCGAAAAAGTTGCAAAGGCCAAACAACGTATCACGGACATGCTCGTCCATTATCCCTCGGATCGCAACAGGAAGTATCTGCGTCATGAGCACATGACAATCGTGAGACTTCATCCCGGTGAACCTCTTCTTCGCTAAGTCCAGATATCTGCTTATACTCCCTGAGTATCCGTGAGGAACTTTGACTTCTACGAGGCACCTGAAAAACTGCTCAAGCTCCGGCGGACTCAATGTGAAGCAGGCAGCGGGAAGCACTACGGTGTTCTTCTTAGCCTTTTTGCGGGGAGGACGTTGAGTCCCTTCCGTCTTATCCTCATCGTCATCATCATCATCACTATCGGCGGGGACCTGTAGATTTTTCCTAATGCCAAAATGTTTTAGATCGTATCTTGCTTTCGGCCCATCCTTGGACTTCTCCGAATTGCAAATAGTGCCAAGCAGACTCTCCGTAACGTTCTTCGTAATGTGCATCACATCAAGGCTATGAGGCGCGTGGAGGACCGGCCAGTACTCCAAGTCGTGGAAAACAGACCTCGCTTTCCATACACCCAGCAGCGGCTCTGGCTTGGGTCGTTTCTTTCCCGGCGAAGGGCACTCGTCCCAATTTTTCAGAAGCTCGTCGATTTCTTCGCCGCTCCTAGTGCGCGGGGCTCCATCGGGCTCGTCTTTACCATTGAACAACTCACCGCGTTTTCTCCACGGGTGATCCAGGCGAAGCCACCTTCGAACCCCTGGGTACACGGTTTTCGAAGACCCAGGATCCCTTGGTAGCTGGAGATGCGGGGTCCCGTCCATGCACTTCACGCAGCCGCAGAATCCGTGGCCGACCTAGGCAGATACATACGCGTAACCAGGATAGTCTGTGACCGTCGTCAGCAACGCGGCTCTCATATGGAAATAATCTCTAGTGTACGCGTCCCACGTACGGGGTGGCGTCTTCCACAACGTGTCTAACTCGTCTTTCAGCAGCCCGAGATACAAATGCATGTCGACACCTGGTTGTTTTGGCCCCTGGATGAGAATACTCAAGTGTATGTACTTTTGCTTGGTGCACAGCCACGGGGGTAGGTTGTAAGGCCATACAAACACGGGCCAGCTGCTATGTGTGCTACTCTGGTTGCCGAACGGATTGAGTCCATCGGTGCTCATACCCAGCCTGACGTTCCTCGCGTCGCCCCCAAAACTCGGGAAAGCTATGTCCAATGCTTCCCACTGGGCAGCGTCTGCAGGATGTGTCATGATATAGCCCTTCTCCGGATCTTCTTCCGGCTGCTCCCTTTTTGCGTGCCATTGCATGAGCTTTGCTTCCTTAGGGTCCACGTAGTACCGTTGAAGACGGGGAGTGATAGGAAAGTACCATACCACTTTTCGAGGAATTTTCTTGTTGTTGGTTCCACACTTGTATCGTCCGTGGCCGCACTTCGGACATGTGATTGTGTCCTTGTACTCCCCCCGATAAATTACACAATCATTGATGCAGGCGTGAAATTTTTCGTGAGGTAGGTCAAGAGGGCACACGACTTTCTTAGCCTCGTTGATACTGCTTGGCAATGTGTTCCCCTCGGGAAGGCGATCGTGCCAGAATTTCAAGTTCTTGTTGAAACTCGAGTCGGTCCATTTGTTTTGCGTCTTCATCTTGAGAGCAGCAAGCGTTACATGCAACCGCGTATCCTCGGGGCGGCACCCAGGAAACAACGGAGTCACCCCGTCTATCTCCATTTGCGCCAGTTTGGCTTTCTCCCTAGCTGCAGCTATGTCGTTGCTCGTCTCCTTAAGCAGCAGATCCTGAATATGAGAGTCCCGCAAGGCCAGAATTAGCGGGGTCTCCGTGTTCTCGCCTTCATCGTCATGTCGATCTTCTCCGCCGACATATCCTTCTTCATGATGATCTTGTTCGCCGTCATATCCTCGCTCGCCCTCCTCTTCGTGCACAACTTTTGCTGCCGGCGGCGGTGCCACGTGGTTGCGGTCGTCAAAGAAACCGCGTCTGAGAAGGTGCTCCTCCAATTGTCCGGAATCAGGGTCAATCCAGCGCACGAGTTTGCATGATCGACACGGGCATCTTATCTGCCGCCTGTTGCACCGAATCATGTCCGCCTTCGCGTCTTTTTTGTATCTAGCGATTCGAGCAGAGCTCATTTCTAGTACCATGGTTGCCTGCACAGACACATAGAGAGCAGAAAATTAGAACCACAACGTGCATGCATAGTCGCCGGAAAAATTCGGCATGACCTCTCCTATAAGTAGGACATATGGGGTGCAAAAGTTTGCCGAAATGGAAGTGAATCAACATTTCGGCAAACATCCATGCACCACCGCGCCCGCACGCGCGACAATCGATCGGTCCACCTGCACATGCATGACAAACACCCATACACATCGATCGATGGCCACACAAGACATATGCACCTCCAACTATACTCACCGAGTAGATTCGATACCGACACGCGAAAAGAGCGAGGGAGAGGGAGGGACCGGAGTATAGATGCAAGGTAATTAGGCCCCCCCAACAACAACAAACTTCACCAACAATTATACATCGAATAAATAGGTTCACCTACCTAAAAAGGAGAACTAAATGTGTAAAAATAGAGTGGAGAGAAGGGGGGGGGGGGCGAGTGAGCAATCCACTTGCAATGAAGTGAGTGGGGGGGGGAAGAGAGGGGGCTGCCACCTTTATGTGCACAGTGCGCATATTTCTGTGGCGCACCAGTATGCTATTCTGTGGCGCACTGCGCGCGTGCGCCACAGAAACAACATATTCTGTGCCGCATTGGGAAGGATGCGCCACAGAACATGGTGTTTCTGTGGCGCACCATTGCAGTGCGCCACAGAAGTGTCCCTTTCTGTGGCGCACGCCCCAGGGTGCGCCATAGAAATATGGCCTCTGACACCCAGCCCAATGATTGGTGTGGGCCCCGCACGCTTTCTGTGGCGCACGTCTACCACATGCGCCACAAAAATTGGTATTTCTGTGGCGCACCGTGGGCCGTGCGCCACAAAATAATATTTCTGTGGCGCACCAGATAGAGGTGCGCCACAGAATCCATTCCATAGAATGGCAATTCCCTACTAGTGGCAATGCGGTGAGCAATAAGTGAACCAAGGTTATACTTCTTGCTACGGTTAAGAGCAACATTAATGAAAGCAAGGTGATAACTAGAAATGTTGCTAGTGTTCTCCCTACCAAGGATACTAGTAGCAAGATAGCAAGTAAAATATCTAAGGCAGGAAGTTGGATGTTTCTTATCTTCCCACGCTAGGGTGAGCGGCCATCATCATTGGTGATTTCTCAATAGAGCGACATGAGATTTATGGGTTTATCCTAAATCTTGCACGCTGTCACGGAAGTGTTGTTACCTATAATGTTGCAAAAAGTCTCCAAGGGCAACGAAAAAGAACTACTATATAACTTGAAAGCAACAGCGGGACCAAAATGTGTGTTCTGAAATTGAAAACTCTCAACAAAAGTTTTTGAGAGAGCGGCATACTGAGGACTTTCATCCTCCGTGTAGCTGGTTAAACCAAATCTTTCAATAAGCATCAGAAAGTTATCCAATAGACCTGCACTTCTTAAAAATGTAACACAAGGAAAGCTAGAGGGATTAGCGATTCCATCACCTCCCGCATCGTCGATGTTTGGTGCAATATAAGGTCTTCATTATACGATGGCCTCATTAAGGTGGATGAACATGAGGGACTTGTTCTCCTAGGAGCATCACTCCTAAATATATCTCCAAAGTTATGGTTGTCCATCACTGAAATTTTTCAACAATCATCACAAAAATTGATTTCAAGCTACTATAAGGTGGAAACTACCATAGGGATTTATAGGAGAGCTAAACATTCATCAAAACTACATTATTTCTACTCAAATCAAGCATGCAAACTCACATAAGCTGTCACATACAGTACCAAAATACTCAAGAAATACTTCAGCAAACAAAATTGTACTTGGATAATCGGAGGAGTCACATACCGCAGAGAAATGCACCAAATTTCAGCACAAATGATGGGCTGAGCAAAGAGATCGAAAAATCTCAAGGAAGAACAGCAAGAACTCGGGTTCCAGGAAATGTGTTGAGTTTGGGAGGTGAGAGAAGGAACTTTGGCAGGGGAGAGAGTTAGTGGGGGCCAGGGGCCCCACACCATGTGCTGGCACCACTAGGGGGTTGGCCATGCCACCCCATGGTGTACATGACTGGTGGGTCCCCCTAGGGCCTCTCAGGTGGCTCTCTGCCTCATTTTTGACGTAATAATTTATTATAATTTTTCTGGAATTTTTCAAGAAACTTTGTTTTTGAGGTATTTCCAGAATTTTAATAATTAATAAAAACCAGAAAAACAAAAGTGAAACGGTGGAAAAAAAAACTAAAAACCAGAACTACACAGGTTCTCTGGCACTCCAATGGAAAAATATCCAAAGAGAACAAAGGTGGAAGTGGTGAAAAAAAAGTGGGTGGTGAAAACATGCATAACCACAGTAATCAGGGTGAAAACATGATGAAAACATGAATATGGACGATGGAAAACATGATGGTACTAAAGTAGCAAGGTGATAACAGAAGTAAACATGGTGAAAACATAATTAGGAAGGTGAAAACAAAGTGAAAACATTTCCCTCTTCATTAAAATTCATTTTGTTAACAAGGGTGATCAAGTCTTGTTACAAGAACAATTTCATATGAAGCAAAACTTTGCTAATCACTAAATAATTACGTTACCTCAACCTTGATATACATAGTCCCAATCATAATAATTTCATATTCTTTTGGTGGTACTGGAATGGGACAATAAAATTCTCCAATCTTGATGGTCTCAGTATTTTCAATTGAATTTATACCATATCTTCTATCAATCTTCTTGGGAAAATTAACATTATGCTCTTTATCATTAACATTAAAAGTTAGTTTTCCTTGATTGCAATCAATAACAGCCCTTGCAGTATTAAGAAAAGGTCTCCCAAGAATAAGAGACATATTATCATCTTCAAGCATTTCCAACACAACAAAGTCAGTTAATATCAAACAATTAGTAGCAACTTGAACATGAACATTCTCACATATACCAACAGGAATATCAGTAGATTTATCATCCATTTGCAAAGATATATCAGTGTGTATCAATTTTTCAACGGAGAGTCTCTTATAACACTAACTCCAGCTCCCAAGTCACATAAAGCAGTTTTAACATAATTTTTTTTAATAGAACAAGGGATAGTAGGAATATCAGGATCTCCAAGCTTCATTGGAACCTTTCCATTGAAAAGTAATTAGCAAGCATAGTGGAAATTTCCTCATTAGGAATCTTCCTTTTCTTAGAGATAATATCTTTCATATATTTAGAATAAGGAGGCAGTTAAATAGCATCCGTCAAAGGGATTTGCAAAAACAGAGGTTTCATCCACTCACAAAACTTGTTATAATGTTCTTCTTCCTTTGATTTGTGTTTCTTATTAGGAAAAAACATTGCTTTTTGTACCCAAGTCTCTCTTTCATTACCATGCTTATTAGCAATGAAATCCTCCTTAGTATACTTTGCAGTTTTAGTGTGCTTTTCAGGTTCAGCTACATTTTATTATTTATCCGAAACATCACTTTTATCATTACCACTTCTAGTTTCAGCATCAGAAATAGATATACTATTAGGATCTTTAGCAGGTTCAGGAGATTCTACAACATTTTTATGTCTCTTCTTCTTTTTTTTATAAGAATAACTATTACTTTTAGGTAGCTGAGAATCTTGTTCAATTCTTTTAGGATGTCCTTCAGGATACAAGGAGTCCTGAGTAGAAACACCACTTCTAGTAATTATTTCACAAACATGTTTATCTCTAGAAGCATTAGCTAGCATGTCTTTTTGCACTTTTGTAAGTTGATCAATTTGAGTTTGAACCATTTGAAAAAATTTAACAAGCATTTTAACATCATTAGAGGTTTTTTTAATAATACCATGCAAATTATCAATAGCTCTAGAGTTTTCCATAAGGTGATTTTGCACTCTCATATTAAAGTTGTCTTGCTTAATAACATAATTATCAAATTCATCTAAGCATCAATGAGTTGGTTTAGAATAGGGAATATCTCTCTTATCAAAGTATTGGAGAGAGTGTACCTCAACTTTTGATGGATGAGGAATAGGCTTACATAATTCTTCTATAGGAGGTAAATTCTTCACATCTTGAGATTTAATACCCCTATCTTTAAGAGATTTCTTGGCTTCCTTCATCATTTAATTCAATCATCCCTCTCTTCTTGGGTGTTGATGTTGGTGTTGGCTCTGGTGTAGGTGTAGGCTCAGGTATATTCCAGTCACCATTATTTTTGGCTATTTTAGCCATTAATTCCTCAGCTTCTTCTGGAGTTCTTTTCCTGAAAACACAACCAGCACAACTATCCGGGTATGTCCTAGATTCAAAAGTTAGTCCGTTATAAAATATATCTAGGAGCTCATGTTTAGGTAATGGATATCTAGGGCTAGCTCTTATTAAAGAACAAAACCTTGTCCAAGATTCAGGCAATTTTTTTCCTTCAATTTGCTCAAAGTTAAAGATATCCTACACATCATCATGTTGGGCACTAGCAGGAAAATATTTTTGAAGGAAAGCATTAACCAGATCCATAAGATTAGTAATAGATCCAGGTGACAGATTGTTAAACCAAATTTTAGCTTCATCTTTCAATGAGAAAGGGAAGATCTTGGTAACAAAATAAGTACGCAGCTTAGTATCATCAGAAAATAAACTACTCAAAGATGAAAGATCATTCATGTGTTCCATATCACTTTTACTTTCAGTTCCACAAAAAGGTTCCTTCTCAACAATAGATATGTAAGATAAGTCCAAAGAAAAACCGTAATCCTTGTCTATAATGTGTATTGCAGATGTGGCAAACTTAGCATCAAGAGAAGATTTATATTTCACAGCATGTCTTGCAAGAAGACTCTTAAGAGCACTTGCACCAGTAGTATTACGAACTTCTTCAATAAAATCATCATTAAGTGCAGTATAGGTTTCATCAAGATCATCAATAGGATCAGGTGAATTAACAGGTGTACCAATATTTTCAACAGAAATTTCAGCTTTTTTAATTTGTTTGGATTTAGCAATAGTAGCATCTAGGAAAGGACCTAGAGAACCAATATCATCAAGCACAGTAGAAGCATCATCAAAAGTATCAGAAACATTTTCAGACTCATCAGAAGTAACAGTACGTGTAGCATGTGGTGGAGTAAGAAGCTTACTCATAACAGACGGTGAATCAAGAGCAACGGAGGTGTTCAGAGTTGTACCTCTCCTTGTAGTTGATGGTAATATAGTGACTTTTCCATCACGAGTCTTGCCCATAATAAATGGCTTGCAGCAAAAAATATCACGATCAAGTGAGCACATAAACAAATGTATGCTCCCCAGCAACGGCGCCAGAAAATAGTCTTGATGACCCACAAGTATAGGGGATCGCAACAGTCTTCGAGGGAAGTAAAACCGAAATTTATTGATTTGACACAAGGGGAGCCAAAGAATATTTATTAGCCTTAACAGCTGAGTTTTCAATTCAGATGCACCTGAAAGTAGACTTTCTCGCCACAATTTATCAGTGGTAACAGTTTTATAGCAACAGTAGAAATAAAATAACAAGAATAGTAAAATAGTAACAGAAGTAGCAATCGCGGAAAACAGTAGGATGGGAAGTACCGTAGGCATAGAGTGAATGGATGGACGGGCGTTACATGGATAACATAGGTCATGTAATAATCTAAACATAGGCATTGCAGATAATAATAATAAAGCATACAACTTCTAGGCAAACCATAGGCATTTGTGCCAATATAGTCATGCGTGCTCGCAATGAGAAACTTGCACAACATCTTTTGTCCTACCAGTCCGTGGCAGCGGGGCCTCTAGGGAAACTGCTGGTAATTAAGGTGCTCCTTTTAATAATGCACCGGAGCAAAACATTAACACTCCGTGAACACACGTGATCCTCACATGACAACAATCCCCTCTGGTTGTCCCAATTTCTGTCACTTTGGGGCCTCGGGTTCAGGACAATTACATGTGTAAACAACTTGCAGATATGATCAAGAAACATAATTGTACTCATTAAACAATAACATAGTCAGATCTGAGATCATTGCACTCGGCCCTAGTGACAAGCATTAAGCATAACAAGTTGGAACAACAGTAGAAAACACTAACAATGGATACTAGCCACTATGCCCTAACAATCTGGCATTATTACATGATCGATCTCATCCAATCCCTTCCATCCCTCTCAGCCTACATCGGTTTTTACTCACACATGGACATGGGAATCATTGATGGTTGATGGAGAAGAGGTGACGGTGTCGATGGCGATGATTTCTTCGAATCCCCATCCCGACAGGGCGCTCGAAAAGGAACTTCTGATCCCCGAATCGAGTTTTGAGGTGGAGGCGGCGTTCTGTTGTATTTCTGTGGAATATGATGACCCCCTCGGTTTTTAGGTTACGAGGCATAAGTAGTCGAAAGGGGAGCCCGAGGGGTGTAGGGGTGGCCCACACCACCGGGCGGCGCGGCCAGGGGCACGCCAGGGGGTGGTGTGGCCCCCTCCTAGCCCCTCTCCGGACCTCCTTCTGGCTCCCGGGGTCTTCTGGTGTTTTAGGCTTAATGGGATCTTTTTTGGGCAATTTCCGGAAAGTTGATTTTTCTGCACAAAATGGAGACACCAAGGTAATTATGCTGAAAACAGCGCTAGTCCGTGTTAGTGGTATCCAAAACTCACAGTTTTAGAGGAAAATAATAAGGAAAGTGTTCGGAAAAGGAGATACGTTTTGGACTTATCACCCACTGACTCTCCTTTTTGGAAAGGAGTCATGGTGTTAAAAAGGCTTTGTTTGACCGAATTACTCTCTCACAGGAGAAGGGATAAGATTTTGGGAAGACCCCTGTCTTGGGAACACTTCCTTAGTAGCGCAATGCCCTTCTTTATTTAATATTGTACAGACAATGAATGTTTTAGTTTCCAATGTTTTGAGTAATGAGCATACAAATATTGAATTTAGGCGCTCTTTACTGGGGAAAATTGGGAGCCTTGGCTTCATTTGGTAGAGACTTATGGCGGTAACTCTATCAAATGCACCTAAGTCTTTTCATTGGAAACTTTCACCGTCGCGTAGATTTTCTGCCAAATCTGGTTATGCAGATTTATGGAATAGGAATGCTAGTTTCCTCTATAAATATCTTTGGCAGCTAAAAGTTCCTTTAAAGATTAAGATATTCATGTGGTTTTCTCAAGGAAGGAATTACTAACCAAAGATAATCTAGCCAAGAGGAGGTGGACATGTTGTAAAAAATGTGTCTTTTGTAATGCAGAACAGAGTGTTGAGCATCTTTTCATAACCTGTGATTTTGCAAAACAAATTGGAGACTAGTTCATTTTACTTTTAGCATTTCACCCCCACTAGTATTGCTAATAGGTTCAGTAATTGGTTGGCTGGGATTGATAAAGTAACTAAAGACTCTATATGCATCGGTGTGTATGCTTTTATTTAGGCAATTTGAATTTTAGGAATGATGTGGGTTTTAACAATGCGAGAGCGGACAATTTTTTGCAGGTTGTTCATCGGTATACATATTGGATCCAACAGTGGTCTCCGTATCTCCCGGAGGACCAGCTAGGGCGTTTGGACTCTGGATGTACTCGAATGATGGCGGTCGTTCAGACTATTTTCAACAAGGGTGGCTAGTTGCACACTAGACATTTGCTTTATGTGTAGTTGGTCTTTGGCCTTGTTGTTTAGGTGGCTTATCTTTGTGGCCCCTCTATGTTATCCGTGAGCTGGGTTATGTAATTTTGTCCGAAGCACCGGATACTATGCAACTTATTTATGATTAATGAAAATTTTGTGCGCATAAATATGATGCAGAGGCTCGGGAAGCTCATTTAAAAAAAAATCCAGCCACCTGCCTCACCAGAATCAAATTGTCATGCAGAACTCCGACTTTTAACAAAGCACTAATTCGTGATTCGTGCTCACCAGTTCGCCAAGCTTGGCCCTAAGTTTGTTTGCTAGCAGCTTAGAAAATAGTTTACAAAAGCAATACACATCGACTTATGTGCTTTTATTTGGGCAATTCGGAATTTTCTAAATGATGTGGTTTTTAACAATGCGAGAGCGGACAACTTTTTGCAGGTTGTTTATCGGTCTACATATTGTTGTTTTCCACCGAATGTGTCGTTTAGGAGAGAACTTATCGGTCTTCGTCTCTCTGCTTGGAATGATCGACTACATCGTTTGGTGGTAGTCAATCTGACAGAGGGAAGGGATGAGTTCAGATGGAATTTACGTTCTAATGGTAAATTTGAAGTGAGCTCTATGTATGAAGCTATGTTACAACCAGCTGTGCCAGTAGACAATAATAAAAAAATTGGACGATGAAAATTCCTTTAAAAAATAATGTTTTTGCGTGGTATCTTCGTCGAGGTGTAATATTAACAAAAGACAACCTTGTAAAACGCAATTGGCATGATAGTACACAGTGTGTCTTCTATCATTAAGACGAGAAAATCAAACACTTGTTCTTCGACTGCAATATTGCTATTTCTATATGGTCCATCATTTAGATAGGTTCTACCTTGTTTCCACCTACAAGCATTGTCAATATTTTTGGCAATTGGCTCAATAGAGTGGACAATAGGTTTAAAAATCAGGGTGGCAGCGCTTGTCATTATTTGGTCGTTGTGGCTCTGTTGAAATGACAAGGTATTTGATGATAGAAATTGTTCTCTTATGTAGATTATCTTCAGGACTACATCTATACTCCATACTTCTTTACCGCTGCAACATGTGGAGCATCGGGACCTGTTTAGGGAGGTGTGTACCAGACTGGAGGATACATCCAGGGACTTTTTATCCCTGCATGGATGACAGCATAATTTGCGAATCGGCCCTCCATCATCATAGGCGTTTTTACTTTCTTTTGTAATTTGCCTACAACTTTTTTGTTTTTTCTCTCTTTTCAGCTATGTGTATCGAAGCTATGTAGAAGTTAGGTGTAATACTTTACTTTAAGTAATAAAAGCTCCCAAACACTAGTGGAAACAACCCCTCTCGTCCAGGGGGCCGGGGGGCAGCTGTCCCGGTTGCAACCAAATCCGGGACAAATGCCCTGCATTGGTCCCGGTTCGTGCGCCCGGGGCAACAGGAATCGCCTGGGCGCATTGGTCCCGGTTCGTGGGGGGCATATCGGTCCCGGCTCGTGCCACGGACCGGGACCAATGCCTAGCCACAGGCCACGTGGCACGCGCATGACCTGTTGTCCCGGTTCAGTCCACGAACCGGGACCAATGCCCCATTCCCCTATATATACTGCCCCAGCCCCCCCTCCTTCCATCTTTTTTTTGCTTGGAGGTGTGAGAGAGTGTGGTGTTAGTGTGTTTTTTTACTATGCACACGAGGTGTTCGACGAAATTCCCGAGACGCACACAAGCTCACTGAAAATGGTATCTTCGACCGAGGTTAACAAATTATTTTTTCATCTGTAACTGATACATAAAAAAGTATTATTTGTCGATGTACTGTGGTCATCTCTGTATTAATATGTATTTTGATAAACTTAATTATATGATGCAGATGGATGCACGGCAGCGATGGATGTACGGTGACCGACGCACCTCCGAGTATATGGCAGGCCTGAATGCATTTCTTGCTGTAGCTCAGGCGAACAAAGATAATGGATTCATGTGTTGCCCATGTGTTGATTGTCGGAACGTCAGAGAACATTCTTCCGAAAGAATCCTTCACGGCCATCTACTTCGGAGAGGTTTCATGCCCAGCTATAATTGCTGGACCAAGCATGGAGAAAGAGGGGTTGTGATGGAAGACGATGAAGAAGAAGAAGAAGATCCTTTGTTCCCTGAATACGACGATACTGCAATGGAAGAGAATGCAGAAGAAGGAGGTGATCAAGAACAGGCATCAGAAGAGCCCGATGATGATCTTGGCCGAGTTATTGCTGATGCAAGGGAAGACTGTGAAAATAAATTGGAGAGGTTGAAGCTGGACAACATGTTACAGGATCACAAAAAATTGTTATACCCAAATTGCGAAGATGGTAGCACAAAGCTCGGTACCACACTGGAGTTGCTGAAATGGAAGGCACAAAACGGTGTGACTGATAAGGCATTTGAGAGTTTACTTCAACTAATGAAGCCAAAACTTCCAAAGGATAACGAATTGCCTGAGAGTACGTACGAAGCAAAGAAAGCTCTCTGCCCTCTAGGATTAGATGTGCAGAAGATACATGCATGCATTAATGACTGCATTCTCTTCCGCGGTGAGAAGTACGAGAATTTGGATGAATGTCCGATATGCACTGCACTGCGGTATAAGATCAGAGCAGATGATCCTGGTGATGTTGACGGCGAGCCCCCGTAAGAGGGTTCCTGCTAAGGTGATGTGGTATGCTCCTATAATACCACGGCTGAAACGTCTGTTTAGAAACAAAGAGCATGCTAGGTTGTTGCGATGGCACAAAGAAGACCGTAAGAAAGATGGAAAGTTGAGGCACCCCGCCGATGGATCGCAGTGGAGAAAGATCGAGAGAGACTTTCCAGACTTTGTAGGAGAGGCGAGAAACTTATGGTTTGGTCTAAGTACAGATGGCTTTAATCCTTTTGGGGAGCAGAGCTCCAGTCATAGCACTTGGCCTGTAACTCTATGTATGTACAACCTTCCTCCTTGGTTGTGCATGAAGCGCAAGTTCATTATGATGCCAGTTCTCATCCAAGGCCCGAGGCAACCTGGCAACAACATTGATGTGTATCTAAGGCCATTAGTGGAAGAACTCTTAGAACTGTGGGGCAAACCAGGTGTACGTGTGTGGGATGAGAACGAGCAAAAGCCATTTGACCTACGGGCGTTGCTTTTCGTGACCATCAATGATTGGCCAGCTCTTAGTAACATTTCTGGTCATACAAACAAGGGATACAATGCATGCACACACTGTTTAGATAAGACTGACAGTGTTTTTTTGGATAAATGTAAAAAGGTTGTATACCTGGGGCATCGTAGATTTCTTCCGATCAAGCATCCCTTAAGGAAAAAAGGAGGGAAGCATTTCAGAGGTGAGGCAGATAACCGAAAGAAGCCTGAGCTCCGTAGTGGTAATGATATATTCGATATGGTCAAGGACCTAGAAGTAATCTTTGGTAAGGCTGCTGGCAGCCAACCAGTTCCGTACGGCCCTGATAAGCGGGCACCCATGTGGAAGAAGAAATCTATATTTTGGGAGCTACCCTATTGGAAAGTTTTAGATGTCCGGTCTTCGATCGACGTGATGCACGTGACAAAAAATCTTTGTGTCGATCTGCTATGCTTCCTGGGCGTGTATGGGAAGTCAAAAGATACGCCTGAAGCACGGGAGGACCAGCAACGTATGAAAGACCCAAGCAACAAGCACACAGATACAGGGCGCCATTCCTTAAGCAGCTACGCTCTTACTAAAGCAGAGAAGGAAATATTCTTTGAAGTCCTTTACAGTATCAAGGTTCCGTCTGGCTTCTCGTCGAATATAAAGGGGATAATAAACATGGCAGAGAAAAAATTCCAAAACCTGAAGTCTCATGACGCAATTGCTTCCGATTGCATTGAGGGGGCTTCTACCGGAAAATGTTCGAGTACCCATTGTGAAGCTATGTGCATTCATGAACGCAATATCTCAGAAGGTAATCGATCCAGAAATTCTGACAAGATTACAGAGGGATGTGGTCCAGTGTCTTGTTAGTTTTGAGTTGGTGTTCCCACCATCCTTCTTCAACATTATGACTCATCTCCTTGTTCACCTATGTGAAGAGATTCATATTCTCGGTCCGGTATTTCTACACAATATGTTCCCCTTTGAGAGGTTCATGGGAGTCTTGAAGAAATATGTTCATAACCGTGCTAGGCCAGAAGGAAGCATCTCGAAGGGCTATGGAACAGAGGAGGTCATTGGGTTCTGTGTTGACTTTATTCCTGACCTTAAGACAATTGGTGTTCCTGAATCGCGGCATGAGGGGAGACTGAGGGGAAAAGGAACGCTGGGAAAGAAAACAATGATACCTAGGGACGGGCATTCTTTGACCAAAGCACACTACACAGTTCTACAAAATTCTATGTTCATGGCTACGTATGTCGAGGAACACAAGAATATTGTACGGTCTGCAAACCCGGGGAAGGATGACTCATGGATTAAACGCGAACAAATGGAGACTTTCGGAAGTTGGTTGCAAACACGTCTTATAAATGACACCACTGTTGAAGATCAGCTATACATGTTGGCAGGGTCACCATCTTCGACTATTGGGAGTTTTCAAGGGTACGAGATAAATGGGAATACATTTTACACGAGCTCCTAAGATAAGAAGAGCACCAACCAAAACAGTGGTGTCCGCTTTGATACAACAAACGAGAATGGAAAAACTGACACATACTATGGTTACATAGAGGAGATATGGGAACTTGACTATGGACCTTCTTTTAAGGTCCCTTTGTTCAAGTGCAAAAGGGTCAACCTGAATGGAGAAGGGGTAAAGGTAGACCCGCTTTATGGAATGACAACAGTGGATCTCAACTATATTGGTTACAATGACGAACCATTCGTTCTAGCCAATGATGTGGCTCAGGTCTTCTATGTGAAGGACATGTCTTCCAGACCAAAGAAAAGAAAAAATAAGGGAACAATTTCATCATACGATGAGCCGAAGCGTCACATAGTTCTCTCGGGGAAAAGAAACATCGTGGGAATCGAGGACACGACAGACATGTCAGAAGATTATAATAAGTTTGTTGAAATTCCACCCTTCACAGTGAAATCTGACCCCACCATCCCGTTAAATAATGAAGATGCTCCATGGTTACGGCCGAAGCGATCATAAGCAAGGGACACGAAGAAAATTCAGAAGACTAGATAGGGATATTGTTGGTGATGTGTAATAATAAACGTGGAATACATGATCATAGTTCTTATAACGTAGTATGAACGAGATTTTGTTAACCAAAATGATATTTATACATATTATGTGATTATGAATGGAGTAGGTGCAAGTTTGACCAATAATTTGTATTGATCGGTCAAAAGCTGGCAAGCATTGAGTGCTTGACAACTATGACCAGTCTGACTTCATTATTATTCCAAATGAAAATGAGGCCCTAGCTCCAAAAAGTGTATGGGTGGAAATTTCCAGAAATTTGTATGACATAGAGCCGGAGTTTGTGGATTCTAAGCACTTCTGTGCAGCTGCTCAAGAAAGAGGCTACATCCATAATTTGCCAATTGAGAATAACAAGGTTGCCCCTCTAGAGCCAGATGAGATGGAATTTTTACTCGGTCTCCCAAGAAACCACACAAGGGGAGTCGCGAAGAGAGAGAGGTACAAATCTCTTGGCAATTCATTCCAAATTGATACTGTGGGTTGCCACTTGTCGGTGTTGAAGAACATGTCTCCCAATGGTGTTAATGTGGTGTCCTTATTCTCCGGTATTGGAGGAGGAGAGATAGCTTTGCACAGGCTTGGCATCCACATGAAGACAGTGATTTGAGTTGAGATAGGTGAAGTTAATAGGAGGATTTTGAGGGGTTGGTGGGATCAGACACAAACTGGCACTTTAATTGAGATTGCCGACGTGAAGTCTCTCAGTAATGATAGCGTACACGGAATGCAATTCATTCCAAATTGATACTGTGGGTTGCCACTTGTCGGTGTTGAAGAACATGTTTCCCAATGGTGTTAATGTGGTGTCCTTATTCTCCGGTATTGGAGGAGGAGAGATAGCTTTGCACAGGCTTGGCATCCACATGAAGACAGTGATTTGAGTTGAGATAGGTGAAGTTAATAGGAGGATTTTGAGGGGTTGGTGGGATCAGACACAAACGGGCACTTTAATTGAGATTGCCGACGTGAAGTCTCTCAGTAATGATAGCGTACAGGGAATGCAATTCATTCCAAATTGATACTGTGGGTTGCCACTTGTCGGTGTTGAAGAACATGTTTCCCAATGGTGTTAATGTGGTGTCCTTATTCTCCGGTATTGGAGGAGGAGAGATAGCTTTGCACAGGCTTGGCATCCACATGAAGACAGTGATTTCAGTTGAGATAGGTGAAGTTAATAGGAGGATTTTGAGGGGTTGGTGGGATCAGACACAAACTGTCACTTTAATTGAGATTGCCGACGTGAAGTCTCTCACTAATGATAGCGTACACGGAAGTTACTATGTTTTCAAGCGGGGGTCGGAATAAAGAGAAAATACGTGTGGATGCGCAGAGTAAAACTTCGAAGGAAAACTATGATTTTTCTGTTGTAGACGAAGATCTCAAATTCACCGTGTCAATAAGGTACAACTCGCTTTGAATTAGGAAGATCACGAGAGAAATAAAAAATTGTAACATTTTTATATTCAAATTATATACAAATGAAAAAATAATTAATAGTTTCAACAGTTAGAATAATTATTTAGTTAAACGAAAAATGGATTTAAATTAGTTTTGCAAATTCTAGCATTTTTCATGTTGGAATT
The DNA here is from genome assembly GCA_028641055.1 of Alopecurus myosuroides. Classification (NCBI taxonomy): domain Eukaryota; kingdom Viridiplantae; phylum Streptophyta; class Magnoliopsida; order Poales; family Poaceae; genus Alopecurus; species Alopecurus myosuroides. The sequence continues at coordinate 339,791,347 of CM054063.1, forward strand.
TTTGTCAAATTTGAAAGTATATAGAAGTTGTTAATGTGCAAACATAACCCTTTTCAAATTTTGGCGCTAAAAAATTTTGGGCGCGCAGGGGTGCCACCGAAATTCGAAATTTGTTTTTGGTCCCGGGCCGTGGTACCAACCGGGACCAAAGGGGCTCTAGTCCCGGTTGGTTGCACGGGCGGGGACTAGAGGTCCAGGTGTATAAAAATCGCGGCCCTCTCTCCAGGCCGAACGAACACCCCAGGGACAGGTACGAGTGGACATGGCTGGGCGAAGCCCTGCCGGAGGCGGGAACGAGTAGTCAGATCCCGCCGGCGGACCGCCAGCGGGTATGGGCTAGGGACACGGTAGAATAGGGGGCACACAACTTATATTAAAAAAAGGCCAGGGGCCTTGCTTACATAGATAGGGGGCGGCGCGGCCACAGGCGGCCGGCCGTACTTGCATAAAGGGGCGGCGGCGCGGCCACAGGCGGCCGGCCGTTTCTTGGGGGGTAGCTAGGGGCCTTGCTTACATAGAATAGGGGGCGGCGGCGCGGCCACAGGCGACCGGCCGATCTACTAGTCCTCCTCGTCGGAGGAGATTTCTTGGTAGGGGGGCGGCTGCCATAGGTGGGCAGGCGGCGCCTGGGCCGGGGGCGCAGGCATCGGGGGCATCGGAGGCGCGTACGGCGGTGGCGGGGGCAGCGGCGGTGGCGGGGGCAGCACCTCCTGCGGCGGCGGCGGCGGAGGGGGCAGCTCCTCCTCCTGCTCCGGCGACCCCGGCGCCCAAACGCCGCCGGTCCAGGCCCAGGACATGCCGTACTCCAGCCCGGGGGGGAGCGGCTGCGGCGGCGGCTGGTCCTCGGACGCCTCATACTCGGCGTAGAGCGCGTGCCACCAGGGGGTAGGCTCGGGGGGCGGCGGCAGCGGCATGGCGGCAGCGTCGGCGCGGGCGGCGGCCACGACCCGCTCCCACCGCTTGATCTCGTCCTCGACGAGTGAGCGGCGGGAGGCCTCGCAGGCATCCTCCATGGCGGCCCGGAGCACGGGGTCCTCCTCCCCGGAGAAGTCCTCCGGGATGTCCTCGAGGAGCCACAGCTCCCTCTCCCGGCCGGGCGGTGGCGGCGGGTAGTCCTCGACGTCCACCTCGTGGGGGGCGGGGATGTAGGAGCGCCGGCGCTGCTCGTGCTCCTGCTCGAGGTAGGCGCCCCAGTAGGGGGAGCTGCGCGCGTACACGCGCTCCCTGCGGACGTGGGCCGGCAGGAGCTCGCGCCGGCGGTCGATCTCCTCGAGCAGCGCCTGGCCGGTCGGGACCGGCGGCACAGGGATCCGCTGGGGGTTCAGGTGCCAGCCGTCCGGGAGGTGGACGTCGGCATAGAACACCGGCGTGGCGTTGTTCTAGTGCCACTCGGCCTCGTCCCCCCGGACGTACCGGCGGAACCGCTTGCCCTTGGGCGCGGCGCTGGGCGGCGGGCGTGCAGCCGGAGGTGGCGCGGGGACGCGCGGCGTCCCGCCGAGGCGGACACCTCCAGGGCCGTAGCCGAAGGCCTCCGCCGGCGGTGGTGGGACGCGGCCGGCGCCGCACGAGGAGCCTTCATTGCTGGGGCGCTTGCCGGAGCCGCTGCCGAACTAGCGGGACATGGTGGCTATGGTTGGTCTGCCTTGGGCGCGGCCGGGGTGAATGGGTTGTACGGGCGGCGGGGGGCCTTTAAAAAGGACCCGGGGTGGGCTGGACGTGGCATGCCAACCGGCGGCCTGGACGTGGCGGCGGTTGCAGGCGGCCATGAATGCGGGCAGGAGCCGAGGCGTGGCGGCGGTTGCAGCCGTGGCGCGTGGGGAAGTGGGGGCGCGGGGAAGCCGAGGAGGGGCGGGAAGACGAGGCGACTGGCCCTTTGACCGTCCTGTAGTCTTAATTTAAGGGACCAGGCGAGCCAGCCAACGGCCGCTGGCCAGTGGCCCCTTCGAACCATTGACTGACCACGCTGGCCAGTGGGCCCTTCGAACCGTTGACTGACCATAATAAAATACGCGGGCCAGTGGGCCCTTTTGACAAAAAAATATGACCAGTGGGCTTAATAAAAGACGTGGGCCTGGACGCGGTTGGGGAAGGGGAGGCCGGCTCGGGATTGGGAGACAGGAGCCCAAAAAAACGTGGGGCCTGGACGCGAAAACTGAACGATTATATTTGTTTTTGTCAAAAAAGTATCCATCCCGGTCCATTGAACGAACCGGGACGACCTCCCTGGCCCAGGTTCGCCACGTGGCCTATCCTTACCATCCCGGGTCCTGGCACAACCGGGACCAATGGGACGGGCCATTTGTCCCGGCCAGCCCATCCCGGTTGCACAACCGGGACAACTGGCCCTTACGACCCGGAACAAAAGGCCCTCTTTCCACTAGTGAAATATTGGATCCAGCTGTGATCTCACCTTCTCTCGGAGGACCAGCGAGAATGTTTGGACTTTGGATGCACTCGAATGATAACGGTCGTTCGCACTATTTTCAACAAGAGTGGTTGGTTGCACACTAGACATTTGCTTTATGTGTAGCTGGTCTTTGTCCTTGTTGTTTAGGTGTCTTATCTTTGTGGCCACTCTATGTTACCCATGAGTTGGGTTGTGTAATTTTGTCTGAAGCACTTGATACTATGCAATTTATTTATGATTAATATAAAATTCGTGTGCTTAAATCTGATGTAGAGACTTGGGAAACTCCGGCTTTTAACAAATCACAATGATTCGTGATTCGTGCTCACCAGTTCTCCAAGCTTGGCCCTGAGTTTGTTTGCCAGCAGCTTAGAAAATAGTTTAGAAAAATTGTGGACGAGGCTAGTCGGTCTGTAATCTACGACCCTAGAAGCATCAGGCTTGTTTGGAATAAGGGTGATCAGCGCCCTGCTAAGTTTGGCAAAACCTCTTCCATCTCCAACTGCAAGCATGCATGAAAGTTTAAGACGACAAGTAATGAATAATGAATAAGCTTAATGAATACGTTTAATGCAGGCAAGTTTAAGACCTAAATAATGAGGTGTACAAAAAACATAACCAAAATGAGCCTAACACCCGATGGGGCGACGGTGTCATACTTGATACTTCTTCCAAAATTTGTGTGTGACATGCTTTTCCCGAAAGTAAATCGTCCGAACTCCAAGCGACGGTACCTTTAGCCTTTTACACTAGGCATCCAAAGAATCCATGTGTTTTTTTATCTTCAATTTATCACTGCTTAATGTTAGTGTGCATCATGCATGGTGGATATGCATATACGGAGCTGAGCCTAACTCACCCGGCCCGATGGAATCTTCTCTGTTCCCACCTCCGCCTCTCTTCTTTATAGACCGGCCATCCACCCCTGATCCTTCCTTCCTCCAAACACACAACAGCCTGCCGCAACACTCATGCTCCCACCTCGGCCACCGGTCGACACCCACGTAGACACCCGGCTTAACTCACTCCAGCCGCGTCGCGCGACCATGGAGAGTGAGGCGTCGCACCTGCTGCTGCACGGTGTCAGCCTTGACCTCCACCTCCACACCACGTCGCCCAGCCACATCGTGCGCCGCCCGGCATCCCCCGTCGAGCAGCACGGCGGCGGGCGCGAAACGTTCGCCTGCAACTACTGCCACCGCAAGTTCTTCAGCTCCCAGGCGCTCGGCGGCCACCAGAACGTGCACAAGCTCGAGAGTGCCCTCGCCAAGCTCAGTCGCGACTTGCCCGCTCCATCCGCGCCCTCCTCCTCCCCAGCGTTGCCCGTGAACTGGCTCGACGGCGGCGGGGACCTCTGGGCGTACCCTGCTTCATAGTTCATCCCTCACGGCACAGGGCATGGGCTGGGCTGGCGGCGCCACGACCGCCGGCGGCGAGGGGGTGGCCGCGGAGATGGACTTGTTTTTTTAGATAAAAGGCCTTTCGCCCAACTTTGAATTAACAAAGCCAAACAAGCTTCAACGGTTGCGATACAGACTGCTGGGCATACAGCTTAGCCAAAAGAACAGCTTATCCTAAAAACAGGAAGCAACTACGACAACATGCTGGGCATACAGCTTAGCCTAAAACGAGAGAAAACAACAACATGTTGGGCATATAGCTTTAGCCGAACTGTAAAAGGATAAGTGTCGCCAAGTGAGGCAGCAACCCCACGACTAGGGACGGAGCTGGAGACAAGATCGGTGAATCGTCTTCAACGCCGAAGCGAGAAGTCTAGCATCCTCCTGGTCCTCCCCCCGAAGCGTAGGTGTCCAGAGCTGCAGGAATAAGGTTGTTTTAAACACAATATCAGCGGGATGATTAATAATTTTCCCTTCTATGACATGTTTATTACGGATGTTCCACAATGCCCAAGATTGGGCCAGAAAAAGCAGCCAGACGCGTCTAGCCTCTCTAGGATGCGCCGCGCTAATCAGGTTTAACCATTGGTGTCTGTAGTTTGGGTTCCAGGCCCTCCCTAGGGCCTGTTGCGCGGAGATGGACTTGTCACTCAAGCTCTGAGCGATAGTACTACTTGTACATTCCAGCGGCAACCTATGGATGCATGCGCCAAGCAGCGTGCTAATTAGTACTCTCGAGTGTCACTTTTTTTTTAGAAATGGGAGCGTCTGCCCCGGCCTCTGCATCAAATTGATGCACACAGCCTGGCTTTATTAAAGATAAAAAATTCCAGATTCAATTCAGTTACAGATCACTGATCACTCAAGGTGGCCACAAAGATCAGCCACTCGAAAAAAAGCAAAAGCAAATTATGCATCGATCCGTCTTGCGTTAAGCCACCCACCCCGGCTGTAGATAGCCCGCACGAGCCCCAGCAGCCGGGTACAGCCTGAATCCATAAGTCCTCGCTGGTCGACAGGTAGAAGGAAGGACCATGTCTATAAGGAATATACCGCCTTGTTTACAACCTGCAAAAAGTGAACATTGTTTCTTTTGTTAAAGATCACATCATTACGACTGTTCCAAATCTCCCATAGGAAGGCAGCCAATCCGACACGAATGCGTGCCTTAGTTTTACTATCAACACCATTTAACCAGCTACCAAACATATGCGCAATGCTAGTAGGAGGATAAATATTAAAAGTGAAGTGAAGTAAACGCCAAATATCACGAGTAAAATGACAGGAGATAAACAAATGCTCAATAGTTTCATCCGTATCACAGAACACACACTTTTTACAACCAATCCAGTTTCTTTTCAACAAATTATCTTTAGTTAAAACCACTTTTCTATTGAGGAACCATAAGAAATTTTTTATTTTTAGAGGGACCTTCAATTTCCACAAATATTTTCGCAAAAATCTTGTAGAACCATGTAGTAAGTCTGCATAATAGGATTTTACAGAGAAAGATCCATCGAGGGTTAGTTTCCAACGGAACGTATCCGTCTCATTGTTTAAGGATACAGCCATCAACCTCTCGACCAAATGCAACCAAAGACCTCTTCTATCACCAGAAATCGTCCTCCTAAACCGAATGTCTAGAGGATTATGTGATAAGACATCAGCCACCGTTACATTTTTGCGAACCACTATATTAAAAAGCGAAGGATACGAATGTGATAACGGTTCATCACCTAACCATGTATCCTCCCAAAACCGAATATTTTGACCATTCCCGAGCGCAAACTTACCACGTGTAAAGAACTCGTGTTTTACCTTCATGATCCCTTTCCAAAACGGAGAATCTAACGGTTTTGCTTGTACTTGAGATAACGTTTTATCCCCTAAATATTTATTAGATAATAACTCCTGCCATACTCCCTCCTCATGCATCATCTTAAAAAGCCATTTACTCAACAAACACATGTTTTTTATCTCCAAAACCTCGATTCCAAGACCACCCTGGTCTTTTGGTCGACATACTATATTCCATTTCGTAAGACGGTATTTTCGTTTCTTGGTATCACTTTGCCAAAAGAATCTAGAGCGATAAAAATCAAGTCGCTTCCTAACTCCAATCGGAATCTCGAAGAAAGAGAGAAGAAACATTGGTAAGTTGTTCAGGACGGAATTAATTAGAATGAGGCGGTCCCCATAAGATAATAGTTCTCCGGCCCAAGAGCTCAGTTTCCTCTCGAACCTATCCTCCACCGGTTTCCACTCCTTATTAAACAACTTTCTAAAGTGTATTGGGATACCAAGATACTTGAAAGGAAGACTTCCTACTTCACAACCGAAAATTTGACGATACTCATCTTGTGAGTTCTTTGCTTCTCCAAAGCAAATAATCTCACTCTTATCAAAGTTAATCTTAAGACCCGATAGTTGTTCAAACAACGCAAGTATGAGCTTCATATTTAATGCTTTTTGTAAATCGTGTTCAAGGAAGAGGATCGTATCATCCGCATATTGTAGGATTGAAACCCCTCCTTCGACCAGGTGTGGTATCAACCCTCCAACTTGTCCATCATCCTTCGCTCGCTCTATTATGATAGCCAACATATCCACAACCAGATTAAACAGAATAGGAGAAAGAGGGTCCCCTTGCCTTAATCCTTTCAGAGTTTGGAAATAATGACCGATGTCATCATTTACCTTAATACCCACACTTCCTCCTTGCACAAAACGAGCCACCCACTCACACCACACCGTAGAGAAACCTTTCATCCTTAACACTTGCTGTAGGAAGGACCAATTCACCTTATCATACGCTTTCTCAAAATCGATTTTAAACAAAACCCCGTCCATCTTTTTCCGATGCAACTCATGGATCGTTTCATGTAAGACTACTACTCCCTCTAAAATATTTCTACCTGGTAGGAACGCCGATTGTGTTGGTCGGATAACTCTACTCGCAATAGAAGTTACCCGATTAGTTCCTACTTTAGTGAACACTTTGAAACTGACATTTAAAAGACAAATAGGCCGATATTGCTCTATACGACTCGCATCTTCTTTTTTAGGAAGCAACGTAATGACCCCAAAATTAAGCTTAAAGAGAGGTAAGTCACCCTCATAAAGCTGTCGAAACATAGCCATCAAGTCATATTTAATTACCGCCCAGAATTTTTGATAAAACTCCGCAGGGAACCCGTCTGGTCCCGGAGCTTTATTTTTCTCCATTTGGGCAATAGCATCGAATACTTCCTTTTCGGTAAAAGGAGATGTAAGAATACTATTCTCCTCATGGGAGGTCTGCGGCATATCATCAGTCATCTCTTCGATCAAAGAAACATGACTCGGTGCCGATGCACCGAACAATTTCTTATAATATTCAGAGATGAAAACCCGCAAGTTTGCCTCTCCTACTATCGTACCCTCATCCTGTTCGAGCTGGAAAATTCTCTTTTTTCTATGCTTCCCATTAGCAATAAGATGGAAATACCTCGTGTTACTCCCACCCTCTTGGATATATCTTACTTTCGCTCTTTGTGCCCACTTAGATTCTTCGTCTCGTTTTAAGTTAGCTAAGCATTCGTCCGCTTCCTTTTTAGCCGCCCGTTCGGCCGCAGATAAAGGAACGGTTTCCGCTTTGATATCTAGTTGATCTATCAGAAGTGTTAACTTTTCTTTTTGTTTTTTGTATTCGCCACTCAAATTTTTAGCCCATCCGCGCAGGAACTGCCGCAAATGCCTAATCTTATTTTGCCATCTCTCTACTGGGCTATCGCCGAGATGGATCGATATCCATTCTCGCCGTACCAATTCGAAGAAACCCTCATGGCGCATCCATGCGAGTTCAAAAGAGAAATGACTCTTGTTACCAACATGCGCCTGAGCCCCAGAATCTAAAATCAACGGCGTATGATCTGACCCTGTTCTGGTCAAGGCACGCACTGACACCAGGGGGTATTTCTGTTCCCATTCAACACTAGCAAGAAAGCGATCTAACTTCTCATAGGTCGGGTTGTCTCCCCAACTAGCCCAAGTAAATTGTCTTCCGGACAAACGCAGCTCCTTCAAATCTAAACTCTCTATAATGGCGTTAAAAATGAAAGGCCATCTTGCGTTGAAATTATCGTTACTCTTTTCTTCTTGCCTTCTGATAATATTAAAATCCCCTCCAACCAAGATCGGAAGTGGTTCGTTTTCGCAAATACGAACTAATTCCGCCAAAAACTCCGGTTTCTTTGAATCCTGTGCTGCCCCGTAAACCACCACAAAGACCCATAAGAAACCATCTTGTTTGGTCTTAACATGAAACTTGGCGCAAAAATCTCCAGACACAACGGTTTGTGCCGTGAGATTTACATCATTAAAACCGATCAACATCCCACCGGAACGGCCATGAGGCGGAAGACAAAACCAAGTAAAACTTCTCCCCCCCGCAAGAAAATGCAAAAAATGAGTGGCAAACGAAGATCTACCAGTTTCAAGCAAAGCAATGAAATCTAAATCATGCTCTTTAACGAACTCATTAACCGCCTGATGTTTGGCATGATCACCGAACCCATTACTATTCCAAATAAGTCCTCTCATTTTACTTTTTGGATTTTTTAATTCTATCACTTCTTCTAGGTTTGACAGAACAGCCACCTACTTTCTTCCGGTTACGTTTAACCGTTTTCAAAGTAGTCAAAAGATCCGAATGATCCTCTGTTGATTCAACATAAAAAATATCGAGATCTTCACTCAAATTAGACGCATTTCTTATAACCAAACTTGATTTAGAGTTTAAAGCATCCACCTCAATATTCTTATTAAGATAAGTGATAGCTCTAGACCGTTCCGTGTCCAAAATACCCACAATAGAAGATCGAATTTGGTCTTTGTTTTTACCCAAAGAAACCCCAAGTTTATCCGCCCTAGCCTTAATCTCAGAATGCGAAAACGAAAGTAGAGACAAGCTAGATGAGGCATTAGTACCTGCGACGAAAGCGAGATCCTTCTTCTCCGCCAAAGCCATCGCACGCTGCTCCTGGGGCAAATCAGCGTCGGGCTTGGCTCGCAGGCGGGGACTGGAGCGCACCTCCATCTCCGAAGCGGAGATACCCGCATAAGCCAAAACCTCGGCCTCGGTAGGCCTGGCCGAGCTCGTCAACGGCGCCACCACCCCCAACCCGCATGGTTGGGGCGAAGAATAGCCGCTCCCTGCGGCAGAAGCTCGCAGCACAGCCCCACCCGACCCTCCTGGTCGTGGCGGTTGTGCCGCCACCCCGCTGAACGCCACGTCGAGGCACCTCGCGACCGGGAGGACCCCATCACCAGCGCCAAACCTCGCTACAGGTGGTGATCGCGGCGACGCATCGCCACAACCTCCTCCCGCCAACCGCACCGCCCCGCCGTCCACCATGCTACGCCGTCCCGAGGCGGTCTTGGAGACCACCGCCTCACCGTCTGCCTCTCGAGTGTCACTTGGTGATGAATTTAGCGATTATTCTACTGCAATTGATTGATACCCTCGATGAGATAGTAAAAGCTGGCTGTTATATGTAAGTACGTGTATACTTACTTGGAGTACATAACAAATCATGTAAGCTCGTATACATGTTGTACTTGTACCGCCATGCATGTATTGTTGCTCTCAATTCTACCACTCTATCTAAGAGACAGTGCTATACTAATACTACTACAATTAAGGGCTAATGGAAGATCCAAATGGAACTATTTGATCATGCATGTACGGGGATTGGGAAGACTAGTACTATATCTTAATTTGTTCCCTTTTTTCGTTTCTTTATTCTGCTTGCTCATGCACAAATCAACAACAGTTTTGAGTTCACTGTTCTTCCTGTACCTCGCAGAACACACATGAAGGCCGGTATCTTTTCATGAAACTTTACAAATTCCTAGCTCCTGTGCATTTTTCTTGTATTTTTTACTTCCAAAATACACATTTAAAATTTGGATTCGAAGAGATCACTGGAAGTTTAGGTAACAATCCAGTATACCATATTGGTACATTGATAGAAATGGCTATTTCAGCACTACGTACCCAGGTACATATTCCTCTAAGGCTTTAAGCCTGGTGCTCAGGGAGGCTCCTCAGCGATTTGCCGCGCTTGGTGAGGCTGTGGTGTGGGCCCTTGTTGCGCATCTGTCGTGGGCGGAAAGCGCGCTGCACGCGTGGCCGCGTGCGAGCGGAGCGCTGCACGCGTGTTCGCGTTTCTTCGTCCCTCGTTTTTTTTGGCTGCGTTTCTTCGCCGTTCCCGTCTGATTGGTGGACCTTTGCTTGCGGTGGACCCCGCTGTCGGTGGAGCTGTGCTGCTGTCGTGTTCGTGCGCGTGCTGTTTTTTCCGAGGCCGCTAGGGAAAATCGCTACTTTACTTTTCCTCTTGTCGGGTCTCCTCCTCGTTTTCTCCGGGCGGTTCTCGACGGCGCCGTCTTCTCCTCCTCTTCGCCGCCTGCGCCGTTCCCCGCTGGTGCTGCTGCTCGGTACGTCTGTTGCTCCCTGTTTTGGATCTTCTGTTTGCTTGTTCTTCCTTCTTCTTTTCTTGGGGGAAGCCGGAGGAGGAGATCTCCAGCCCTAGACGTCCGTCGTTGACCTTCTCGAGGCAGCGCACGGGGCCGGCGTTGTACATCCACCGGCCTCCTCAGGCAGCGCACGGGGCCGGCGTTGTACATCCACGGGCATGCCACCGCCCTCCTCTCGAAGGCGCTCATGTAGTGCTTCTTCCCATCAGCCGCCATGTCTGTCGCGTCCATCTCTGGCGGCTCGCCGTTGGCGCCGCCGCCCTCCTCCGGGACGTCCTCGTGCAACGCTCCTCCCACTCACAGTACGGTCGCCGAGGACAAATTAGCATGCTTGTGGCCATCGCGAGCGTCGCTTCTTCTCCTGCTGAGCACATTTTTTTCCCCTTGTCCTCTTTTTTTCTGGTCTCTATTCTCACCTGATCTGTTTGCCTTTTGGTTCATTTGGTGCCGTCTACGCGCAAGCACTCGGCGCTATGTCGTGATCCCCCTGCCGATTCTCTTCCAATCGTCAGATCCAACCCCCATCACTTGCTCCTCACAATCCTCTTTCTCCTCCGGCACCGCTATAAAAAAGAGCCAATACCACTTGTTGTTTCGTCTACAAGGTCGACAGGGACATGGGATCCGGCGGTGGCCGATGAAGCATGCGATGTTGGATGGGACGACGAAGGCAAGGGATGTATACCGCCCCCCTCCCGTGCCTCGGCACTGCTGCTTCGCTCCCATTCCTAGGCTCAGTGTGTGTTTCCCTGAACCATCCAACAACCAGAAGCCATTGCTCACAGTGTTGCCTGTGCTTCCTGAAAAAAAAACGTGTGAAACCTCAAACATTTTTTTAGGCCCTGTAGTGTAATCTGCAAACTTTTGACACATCTGTTATGTTTTTATAATAGAGACAGTATGTGTGCCCACGATATACATCCATGTTTTCAAGCGATTTTGGTCTTCGGTAGGTCCTCTTTCTTGAGTTTATATAAGCCAAAATTGGACGTGGATCTAAGTTGGGAATATTTTCTGTAGATGGTTATAGCGTCATGTGTATGTTCAGAAGTTGTAATACGGATCAAAATTCAGATATTTTTTCATTGAGTTTATATAAGCCAAAATTTCATGTGGATCTAACTTGGGATTTTTTTTCTACTATTAGATGTAGATGGTATAGCGTCATTGTAGGTTCAGGAGCTATGATGCAGATCAAAATTCAAATGTTTCTACAAAAGCTTATGCTATCACCCAGCCTTTCCTGTTATTTCTGTATCATACTGCAGTTAACGGCAATTAGGAAGAGAGGGACACGATGAATGACATCGTATATTTCCTGGAAGGTGATGATGGTTACCTATTTTAATCTGATGGTGTGAAATCAATGATCTGAACTCGGTGAGAAGAACTTATGATCATTTTGCTCCTTTTCTCTACATTCTCTTTGCTGTATATATTGCTCCTGTATTAGGCTTATAGACCTATCTATACATTACACGATAGACTAGATTCTTTTGCAGTAGTATTATAGTATATCGTTGATAAAAGTTTGGCTTCCTTAAGGATCAAATTATACATTAACTATAAGGTTTCACACTATTTAAATTTTCCATGCATAGCTCCATATGTTACGCGGTTTGGTTTTGGGGATGTTTTTCTCTATTGCTAAAGTGAAATTATTTAATGCATTTTCAGTTTAAGGTAGTCTCAACATAAGAATCCACTATGAAGTTGAGCTTAGATGATTGCTTATGGGTGGTCCGGCTGTAACTACCAATGTCCTTGGCTTCACTAGACACACGAGGAAACAAATATTGTTTGCTTGCCACTGAAATAGAGGATTGAATGTAAGTTATTTGTAGTTCTTTATTTTACCTATGGAGATACATGATCACAGTAAAAAAAAATGTAAACTTTGTTGGGTTGATGCATTTATAATATGATCTCCTTTTCATTATAATGTGACAACACCGAGTTAAACATGAAGGAGTGTGAAGTAGCATTGAAGTTTATCGATGATAAAAGGGTGGATTTCTTAAGGAGTTTCAGATTTGTATTTTCCATGCATAGCTTTTTATATTATGCAGTTTAGTTTTGGGGGTGTTTTTCTCTATCGGTAAAGTGAAAAATATTCAATCTATTTTGAGTTTAAGATAGTCTCAACATGAGAATCCACTAGGAGGTTGGGTTTAGATGATTGCTTATGGGTAGTCCAACTCTAACTACAATGTCATTGGCTTCACTAGACACACCGAGTAAACACATATTGTTTGCTTGCCAGCGAAAATAGAAGATTAGATGTAAAAAACATTGTAGTTCTTTATTTTACTGATAGAGAATACATGATCATCGTACAAACAATTGAAAAACTTGTCAGGTTGATGCACTTATAATATTTATCTCATTTTCTTTATAATGTGACAAGGCCGTGTTAAACAGGAAGGAGTGCAAAGTAATGATACACTCATCAATACCACCCGCTTCTTAGGTGTTCCAGGCAAAGCCAAAGATGAAAGCTTTAGCATATGCAGGCATGGTGGCACAGCAGCTACAGATTCAGAAGCGTTCATTTTTCATTTATCGCAGACAACTAGCGAAGATGGCGGCCTCTAGATGCTCAAACCATCCTCCGTTACACTGGAATTTCAGGATACACTTGCAGGTTTTACCCAAACCACATCCAACTTAGCAGTTCAAGTTCACCACATCAAAAGAGGCCTTAATGGTGTGGCTAACAGCTATGCCGAACATGTTCTTAGGCTCAGCTTAAACCAAACTACTCTTGTTTACAATTGTTCAGCTATCGGGAGGCTCAGCTTATTGGGAGGAAGTCTTTCATGGCGTTTCTATTTTGCAATCTCTCTAGATATATGACTTTGTACCAACGATGTATTTTGCGCTTGAGCTGAAGACATTGGCTGACTCAGATTGTCGTAGCGCATTACATGGTGTTACACCACTATTTTGTAATGTCCATGTTAATCTTCTGATGTCCTTGCATGTCACACACCATAAGCACGTAAGCACGCAACATACACACTCACATCATGTGCCACGTACACATCTTGTGATTATTGAAGATCCGTACTTACCTGGCACAGTATAAGTATACATCACTAGGCTCACAACACGGAGATGCAGCACACAGGACAAGCCTCGCAACAACGACTAGCAGCCGGCGCGCGGCAACAACAACTAGCAGTCGGCGCAGCGAAGCGCGCGTGCCCGTCTAGTATATATGGATCCTGTTCATGGTGGTGTTGCTGTTAAGAGCTATAGTGCGCTAGCTAGCTGCGTCTAACAGTAATAGTAATGCGTGTCTACCGCTAGCATGTGCGTTAACCTTTTTGCCTGGACACGTCATGTCTAGCTAGCTTGTTTACTTGACGTGAGGTCCGGCTTCTTCTTGGAAGTTGCTTGCAGTGTTCGGCTGAAGGAGAGCGGCTTTGGAACCTAGCTAGTTAACCCCAGACGGCAAAAAACATTCCTTTGACGCCGAGTCACTGCTGCCTAGTACACCCAGGTATCTATGATCTGGTGACTAGATGTTTACCATACCCCAGCCCAATAGTGGCACATATATACATCTGACCAACACATGGAGATCAGATGAGAGATCGCTTTTTTACACGTGCAAATTTTGTCTTCATGCCTCATCAGATATAATTTTGTGGTTTTTGCTATTTACCAGGCATGCGGCCGAGAAATAACTATTTCCGCATCACCATTTGAACTATATCTTATCCGAGGCCGTCGGGGTTTATGAAAGTAACCCATGTAAAAGAGCCAAACATTTTTTGATGAAATGCCTAACAGAGACACGCGACTGATCGTATGCAAATTGAAAACTACATATGAACAAGATTTTTTTTCAAGAAAGATCATCGACTGACAGGTCGTCGATCATAATTTGCAAGTGGTTTCGAGAGCAGATGTACAATGACAGCGACGATGTACGACTAATGGTAGCTAAGAATCATGACAAGTTTATGTATAGAGGTGAACACACAATCAATGATACGTCGTTTGTGGATGGTGTCCTGGTGGGGTCATGATCTAATCTGAGCTAAGGAACTAGTTCCTCCTGCTGAACTGTCCCAACTCCTAAGCCGCTGGTAAACATGTGAGCAATTAATTTGTGGGCATGACAAGTTTATATCATGCTGAGACGATCGAATCCAATGGTTTTGTGTGGGCCATGCTCTAAATCGAGATACACTCAATGCCAGTAGTACCTCCTGCTGAACAATCCCAGTCCTATGCTGGAGAGCATGTGATTAACACACACACAGGAAAAGCGATATGGCACACTCAGCTCATCTCTTCCAAAGAAGAGTCCAAATAGTTCTGTCTATCTATATGGAGAACCCCTGAACAAAAAACGTACTCCCTCCGTCTCAAATTAACCGTCACAAACATGGATAAAAGTGGATGTATCTACACACTAAATTGTGTCTAGATAAATCTATTTTTGTTCATCTTTGTGACAATTAATTTGAGACAGAGGGAGTATCTATCTATATCAATGTTCACACATGCATCTATGAGAACTACCAATGGGTACCCTATTAGCACAATGCATCTATGAGAAGTCCTCCAATGTTGGGCAGCCACGCCACCATGATCAACCAAACTGTTATAAGCATATTGCTAGCTAGGCAAGCACGCAATGTACGTACTCCACAATTAGTGTACAATAGGCTTAATTTATTTACTTAAAGAAGTGGAGAGCTGTAGCTTGGCCAAAATGGGCTTAATGTGCATGGCGTCCTTAATTTGTTTGAACTCTTTTTAACGTCCTCTTGTATAACCGGCCAGATTTCATATATAGAGTTCCTTGAAAGAGGAGCCATGCTAGTGTGCTGATGGAGTGCCAGAATGGTACACTTCACTTGACTAAAAAAAGACCATAATGGCCGTTACAAAGAAAAAAAAAACTAAAGCTTGGCCAAACAGTGCTATATATAATACTACGAGCTACTATATATTTGAACTATCTTTACCATACTTCCTCTAGACGAAAAGTCGGTTCATTCCATATTAAATTTCTCATCAGTTTTTGCCTAACATGTTTCCCTAATAAGATCAATGCGAAGCTGGAGCTTGCTAGATAGTGTTGGATTTTTTTTTTAAATAGGGCAAAAAGCCCGGGCCTCTGCGTCAAAGTGATCCACACGGCTTTTTTATTATTAAAGAAAGCTAAATGTAGCTTAAGAAATAACAAGTTTACATCACGGATCACTTAGCATGGCAACATGAATGAGCCGCCTAAATATCAATAAAGAACTACACATACAGTCGTCTAGTGTGCAACCAACCACCCCGTTTGTAGATAGCCCGTACGACCGCCATCAACCGATTGCATTCGGAATTCAAACGTCCGCGTTGATCCTATGGGAGAAGAAAAGCCCACATATGGATCCATTATGTAGCCCTATGCACAATCTGCAAAAAAAGAGCAACTCATATCTTGTTAAAAACCACATCATAACGACAATTTCAAATTGTCCAAAGAAAAGCACATACGCCAATACAAATGTTCTCTTTTGTTTTTAAATCAACCCCATTCAACCAGCTACCAAACAATTTGGTTATACTTGTTGGTAGAGTAATACTGAAAGTAAAAAATGAAGTATTCTCCAAATCTGTTTAGCAAATTGACAGGAAATAAATAGTGCTCGACAGTTTCCTCTTGTTAGCAAGAAAAACACATTTCGTACATCCTGTCCAATTTCTCCGAGCAAGAATGACCTTGGTTAATTAGTAAGACTTTACGATTAAGAAACCACATAAAAAAATTTAACTTTAGTGGTACCTTAAGCTTCCAAAGTTACTTATGTAAAAATCTAGTATGCACATTCGTCATGTCAGAGTAAAGAGATTTAACCGTAAAAGTACCAGACTATGTTAGTCTCCGACTAAAGGAATCGTTGTCCTCCGACAACTGCACCAACATAAGCCTTTCAACAAGGATTAGCCAAGCCTCCCACTTATCACCAATAATGGTCCTGTTGGGAATATGCCCTAGAGGCAATCATGTATGATGTTATTCCCATTGTATTCATAAAGTTATTAAGTTGTCCTTGTATTGAACATCTGATATATGTCATTGAATATGTGATTCGATTGTGGAACTATATATTCATGTTGTTCATACTAGATTGTCCTTGGTCATTTAGGTTGTGCTGGACACACACCCTAGACTAATGTGAGTGTTGGCTGATGACACGGTTCCACTTGTCATGGGCATGGTGATGCCATTCCAACGTTCACGGACTTGGCTAAAGAGTTTAGCAAGTCGGACTGACCCACATTGAGATGCAACGATCAAGTCGTCATTTGCATGTCTCAATCAATGTAATCCTTAGACCTGAGGTTATCGCACAATCCGAGTTGTGGATCACCGACTTAGGTTCTGTCAAACGTTGTTCTGTGACAAGGCAACTATAAAGGCAGAGTTCGGGTCGAATGAGAAGCAAGCTGCGTGATGTGGATAATCAAGATGGGATTTTGCCCCTCCGAATGGAGAGATATTCTCTGGGCCCTCTCGAGTGATATGATTCAGGAAGCATGGCCATGCGCAACTCAGTTAAGTGTTAACTGTGTTGGTTGACTAAGAGTTAGTCAGATGAATCACATATCACGGATCGAGAAGAGAGTTGAACTATTAAAGGGATGACGATGAATCGCCTATAGTTCGACAAGGTATATCGTGAGGCAAAAAGGACTAAGATGAATATCACATTGAAAGGTATGTCGTCATGACTCAATGGGACTTGGGAGTCGGCACGTTCTGCTAGGAGCCGCTACCGATTGATCGATTGGGAGTAGGACTCCAATCGTGTCCATGTCGCCATGAGCCTGCAGGGTCACACACTTAAGAGCGGGAGCAAGTATTGGTTGGGTTGGACCCGAACCGGAAATGGACTGAGTTAGTGAGTCGGACTCACAGAGGGAATGGGCCACAAGTGTTGTGCAGCCCATTACCGTACGCTATATAAAGAGGGGCGCAGGTTGCCCAGCGGGCAAGTAAGTCCACTCTCCCATGCGTTGGGAACCCTAGCCCCACTCAGTCCAGCCGCCGCACCGGACCTAGCAGTCCGCCGTCGGAGCTCCTCCTCGTACGTGTGGATACCGGCAGAGGTGCTGTACGTTCAGCACTTCGACGTTCGAGGGATTGGATCGGCCGGACCGGATCGTGGGACTGCACTGCCCCGACCCGACGCGCTACATCGATAATCCGCACCTGCGCGTCTAGTGGTAATACTCGTGGCCTTCTACCTCGGCTAGATCTTGGGAGCTTTGCGTAGGAAAAGTTTTCGTTTATCTCTGCGTTTTCCGAAATCAACGGGCGCTGCCCGCACCCGCGAGGGGCGCTGCCCCTTCGATCCCCGCCCGCTATCCGGCTAGCGGGACCGCCGTCGTCCTGTCGTAGCGCCTTAGATGTCGTTGCGAGTTTCACAACGCCGGTAGATATCGTATCTATGCATAACTTGTTTTTGCAGGAAGTTGTGAATGGTATGGCTTATGTGCATGTGATGTGTGTAATCCATACATGATCTGCGTATCATGTTTTTGTCAGCCGGCTGGAGCCTAGGTGCTGTCATTTTATTGTATACCGGCCTGCGTGTCGGATTCTCTATGTAAATTTCTTTTACTTAGCTAGTGTAGCTTGTTGGAGAACCCGGAAGGCATGCAAGTCGATGTACAAGTCGGCTACATGGAGTAAGATGGCACGTGACAAGAGTTGGCACGTGTCGACTTGCAAGCTTTGTGGAGATGGAGATCACCATGAAGAGAGCCATACCATTTCACATTATAATTGTTTTATTTGTGTTATTGTTATGTCTCTATTTACCTCTATTTAGATAGTTGGTAGATTCTTTAATCCCTCAAAGAAGGTCTAGTCGGTCGCCCCGCCAGTGCTGCACCATCACAAGTCGGACATTCTTGGTAGTGGGCTCATAAAATTGAGGTGCTACCAATTCTTTCCGGTTAGGTGGGTTTGAGTCGGACTCTTACAAGCAGAAGCACTTGGTAATCTAGACGAGTCCATCACAACGGTTGTGGGGCTCGGGGCGAGGTAGGTTGGGAGCCGGGGCATGTGATGTCACCCAACTAACAGGAGTCGTATAGAGATACGATTGGCAAGGTGTTGCCTACCTAGATCACTTGACGGCTAGCGGTGATGCTAAAGCTCACTAGTCGGCTTGCTTATTTAGGGTCCTGAATCACTTAGCAACCATCGGAGGGATGTTGGTTCTAGTGGGAGCATAAGTATTAAAACGTTTAATATGACTGCTCTTTTATGAATACATGTCTTAAGTGTTTTTGCGTATTTTCTGTTGTAGATCAATGGCACCTAGCAACCTTCCTCAGTTGTCCACTTTTGCGTTGAGGTCAATCCTAGAGAAAGATAAGCTTAATGGAATTAATTTCACCAACTGGTATCGTAATCTGAGGATAGTCCTCAAGCATGACAAGAAAGAACATGTTCTAGAAACTCCACTTCCAGATGAGCCTGATGACGATGCGACTGTCGCTGTCACAAATGCCTACCGTAAGACTAGAGATGAGTCTACGGAGATTAGCTGTCTTATGCTTGCACACATGGAACCGGACTTGCAGCAGCAGTTCGAAAATGTTGAGGCCTACGATATGATCGAAAGCCTCAAAAGTATGTTCCAGGCTCAAGCAAGGACTGAGAGGTATCAAGTCTCTCAAGCTTTGCTTGGCTGTAAGCTGAAAGACGGCGATCCACTGAGTCCGCATGTAATCAAGATGATTGGTTACATACAGTCTTTGGATCGCTTGGGCTTTTCAATTAAAGAAGAGATCGCCACTGATATAATTCTGAACTCTCTTCCTAGTGCGTATGGTCCGTTCATCTCGAACTACCATATGCATGGTATGGATAAGAGTATCACTGAATTACATGGGATGCTCAAAACGGCAGAGGCTGATATCAAGAAAGGCACCAGTCAAGTGTTGATGGTGCAGAATAAGGCTAAGTTCAAGAAGAGTTCTTGGACTAAGAAGAAGAAGGATAAGTCAGGAGGCAACGCCCATGGCCCTGTCCAGAGCGCTTCCTCAAAGACTAAGCCTTCTCCTACAGCCGGAGCCAATTGCTTCTATTGCAAGCAGGATGGCCACTGGAAGAGGAATTGCACCAAGTATTTGGCTGACAAGGCCAAGAGTGGAGGTATGACTTCCGACTCAGGTACACTTGTGTGCAATGTTATAGACATTTATCTTGCTGATGCACCTAATAGTTCTTGGGTATATGATACCGGATCAGTCATTCACATTTGCAACTCGTTGTAGGGGCTGGTAAGAACTAGGAGCGTGGCAAGAGGAGAGGTTGATATTCGGGTCGGCAACAAGGCGAGAGTCGCTGCGTTAGAAGTCGGCACGATGCAACTTCATTTACCTTCAGGATTTATTTTGGAACTAAATAATTGTTATTATGTTCCAGCGCTTAGTCGAAACATTATTTCCGCCTCATGTTTGATGAGACAAGGTTATGAGTCGAATATTAAGAATAATGGTTGTTCTTTATATTTGAAAGATATGTTTCACGGCTTTGCACCCGTTCAGAACGGGTTATTTATTTTAAATCTTGATAGTGAATCGGTCTATAACATAAATGTTAAAAGGTTGAAACCAAATGATCTGAATATGACTTACTTTTGGCACTGTCGGCTTGGTCATATAAGTTGGAAGCGCATGAAGAAGCTCCATGATGATGGACTTCTAACTTCATTTGACTTAGAGTCATTCGAGACATGCGAATCATGCCTACTGGGCAAGATGACCAAGACACCTTTTGCAAGGAGTTGTGAAAGGGCGTCCGACTTGTTGGAACTAATACATAGTGATGTATGTGGTCCAATGAGCACGACAGCCAGAGGTGGTTATGAGTACTTCATTACCTTCACTGATGATTTGAGTAGGTATGGATATATCTATTTAATGAAACACAAGTCGGAAGCCTTTGAAAAGTTCAAGGAATTCCAGAATGAGGTACAAAATCAGCTCGGCAAGAAAATAAAGTTTCTACGGTCGGACCGTGGAGGCGAGTACATGAGCCATGAGTTTGATGACCATCTAAAGAGTTGTGGAATAGTTCCTCAACTCACTCCGCCGGGTACACCGCAGAGAAACGGTGTATCGGAACGGAGAAATCGGACCTTGTTGGACATGGTACGATCAATGATGAGTCGGACAGATCTACCTTTATCATTTTGGGGTTATTGTCTAGAAACTGCAGCTTTCACACTAAACAGAGTACCATCAAAGTCAGTAGAGAAGACACCACATGAGATGTGGACGGGCAAGAAGCCAAGTTTGTCTTTTCTTAAGATTTGGGGTTGTGAAGCATTTGTCAAGCGACTTCAGTCGGACAAGCTCACGCCCAAGTCGGATAAGTGTATTTTCGTGGGGTATCCGAGGGAAACCTTGGGGTACTACTTCTACAACCGGGAAGAGGGCAAAGTGTTTGTCGCTCGGAATGGTGTCTTCCTTGAGAAAGAGTTTCTCGGTCGGGAAGTCAGTGGGAGCACAGTGCAACTCGAAGAAATTCGAGAGGAACCGGCTAGGGGCGAGTCGGCGAATGCCTTGGAGGCTGAGCCGGTCGTGGTACCTACACCGGTAACAGCACCTGAACCACGGAGATCTGCCAGATTACAGAGTGCTCGAGATGTTTTACTGTTAGACAGTAATGAGCCGGCAACTTATTCGGAAGCGATGGTGGGATCTGATTCCGAGTCGTGGCTTGGAGCCATGAGATCCGAGTTAAAGTCCATGGATGAAAACCAAGTTTGGAATTTGGTTGATCTGCCTGACGGTGCAAGACCCGTCGAGTGCAAATGGGTCTTTAAGAAGAAAATTGATATGGATGGAAATATTTCCGTCTATAAAGCACGACTTGTCGCGAAGGGGTTCCGACAGGTTCAAGGAGTTGACTACGACGAGACCTTCTCGCCCGTAGCGATGCTTAAATCAATTCGGATCATGTTAGCCATAGCAGCCTATTTCGACTATGAGATATGGCAGATGGATGTCAAGACAGCTTTCCTTAATGGAAATTTAACTGAGGACGTGTATATGATACAGCCCGAAGGTTTTGTCGATCCAGCTAATGTTGACAAGGTATGCAAACTTCAGAAATCCATTTATGGATTGAAGCAAGCATCTCGGAGTTGGAACATTCGCTTTGATGAGGTAGTCAAATCGTTTGGCTTCATCAAGAGCGATCATGATTCTTGTTTATACAAGAAGTTTAGTGGGAGCAAAGTAAACTTTCTAATCTTATATGTGGATGACATATTGCTGATTGGAAATGATGTCATGATGTTGCAAGAAACCAAAGAGTCATTGGAAAGGAGTTTCTCAATGAAGGATTTGGGTGAGGCAACTTACATATTAGGAATCAGGATCTATAGAGATAGATCCAGGCGGCTCATTGGATTGAGTCAGAGTACTTATCTGGACAAGGTTTTGAAGAAATTCAAAATGCAAGAGTCCAAGAAGGGATTCTTGCCGATGTCCCATGGTATAAAACTTAGCAAGACTCAGTGTCCTTCGACGACTGATGAGCGAAGTCGGATGAGTGTGATCCCGTATGCTTCGGCAATCGGATCCATCATGTATGCCATGATTTGTACTAGGCCAGATGTTTCCTATGCTCTAAGTGTTACGAGCAGATACCAGGCTGACCCTGGCGAAGCCCACTGGGCAGCGGTTAAAAACATCCTTAAGTATTTGAGAAATACTAAGGAAATGTTCCTAGTTTATGGAGGTGATGAGGAATTCAGTGTAAAGGGTTACACGGATGCGAGTTATCTCACCGACTCAGATGATTCTCGTTCGCAATCGGGATACGTGTTCGTAATGAACGGAGGAGCTGTGAGCTGGAAGAGTTCCAAGCAAGATACGGTGTCTGCATCTACAACAGAGGCTGAGTATATTGCTGCCTCAGAGGCGGCAAAGGAAGCTGTTTGGATCAGGAACTTCCTGATTGATCTTGGTGTGGTTCAGGGCGCGTCCAATCCTTTGGACGTATATTGTGACAACAATGGTGCTATAGCACAAGCCAAGGAACCTAGACAACACCAGAAGAACAAACATATACTCATGCGGTACCACCTCATTCGCCAGTTTGTCGAACAAGGTGATATCAAGTTATGCAAAGTACACACGGATGCAAACATTGCAGATCCGTTGACAAAGGCGCTACCACAGCCTAAGCATGAGGCGCACACGAGAGGCATGGGCATTAGATGCCTAGGCATATGATGCCAGGATGATTGACTCTAGTGCAAGTGGGAGACTGTTGGGAATATGCCCTAGAGGCAATCATGTATGATGTTATTCCCATTGTATTCATAAAGTTATTAAGTTGTCCTTGTATTGAACATCTGATATATGTCATTGAATATGTGATTCGATTGTGGAACTATATATTCATGTTGTTCATACTAGATTGTCCTTGGTCATTTAGGTTGTGCTGGACACACACCCTAGACTAATGTGAGTGTTGGCTGATGACACGGTTCCACTTGTCATGGGCATGGTGATGCCATTCCAACGTTCACGGACTTGGCTAAAGAGTTTAGCAAGTCGGACTGACCCACATTGAGATGCAACGATCAAGTCGTCATTTGCATGTCTCAATCAATGTAATCCTTAGACCTGAGGTTATCGCACAATCCGAGTTGTGGATCACCGACTTAGGTTCTGTCAAACGTTGTTCTGTGACAAGGCAACTATAAAGGCAGAGTTCGGGTCGAATGAGAAGCAAGCTGCGTGATGTGGATAATCAAGATGGGATTTTGCCCCTCCGAATGGAGAGATATTCTCTGGGCCCTCTCGAGTGATATGATTCAGGAAGCATGGCCATGCGCAACTCAGTTAAGTGTTAACTGTGTTGGTTGACTAAGAGTTAGTCAGATGAATCACATATCACGGATCGAGAAGAGAGTTGAACTATTAAAGGGATGACGATGAATCGCCTATAGTTCGACAAGGTATATCGTGAGGCAAAAAGGACTAAGATGAATATCACATTGAAAGGTATGTCGTCATGACTCAATGGGACTTGGGAGTCGGCACGTTCTGCTAGGAGCCGCTACCGATTGATCGATTGGGAGTAGGACTCCAATCGTGTCCATGTCGCCATGAGCCTGCAGGGTCACACACTTAAGAGCGGGAGCAAGTATTGGTTGGGTTGGACCCGAACCGGAAATGGACTGAGTTAGTGAGTCGGACTCACAGAGGGAATGGGCCACAAGTGTTGTGCAGCCCATTACCGTACGCTATATAAAGAGGGGCGCAGGTTGCCCAGCGGGCAAGTAAGTCCACTCTCCCATGCGTTGGGAACCCTAGCCCCACTCAGTCCAGCCGCCGCACCGGACCTAGCAGTCCGCCGTCGGAGCTCCTCCTCGTACGTGTGGATACCGGCAGAGGTGCTGTACGTTCAGCACTTCGACGTTCGAGGGATTGGATCGGCCGGACCGGATCGTGGGACTGCACTGCCCCGACCCGACGCGCTACATCGATAATCCGCACCTGCGCGTCTAGTGGTAATACTCGTGGCCTTCTACCTCGGCTAGATCTTGGGAGCTTTGCGTAGGAAAAGTTTTCGTTTATCTCTACGCGCCCCAACAGGTCCTCCTAAACTGAATATTCGGTTG
Source organism: Alopecurus myosuroides (assembly GCA_028641055.1). NCBI lineage: Eukaryota > Viridiplantae > Streptophyta > Magnoliopsida > Poales > Poaceae > Alopecurus > Alopecurus myosuroides. The sequence goes on from CM054063.1 coordinate 339,815,346, forward strand.
GCCTTGAGATTAAAGATATGCAACAGAAACATTTTTTTTGTCGCACAATTTATATACAGAAGAATATTGTCCAGCTAAAGGCTTGTCTCCTAAGTCCTAACCAAGGGTCTTCCCAAAACCTGGTGTTCAAACCATTGCCAACCGAAAAAGAAATATGTTTGAAAAAGTCACTCTTGACCTCATCAATCCTTTCAAGAAAGGAGTATATGTGGGCTTAGATTCTACTTGAGATATATAGAGGTTGTCATGTTATGTATTTATGGTAGAGTAACTCCAGCCATACTCCCTCTTTCGTAAGAAGTTTTAAAATCTACTTACTTAATAAACATCTATTATAAACCTCTAAAATCACAATGCCCATACCACCCTACTCCTTCGGTCTACAAATCTTATTCCACTTAGTCAAACAATATTTCTTTTTGGTTTGCTCACTTTTTCCATAAGAAACAAGATCTATGAAATTCCAGCCTTTTTCGTACCCTGATGGGTATCTAACTGAAGGATAGGAGGAGCATAGGCAAACTTGTGAGGACCGAATTAATCAACACCAATCAGTCTCCGTAAGAAAGCATTTTACCTACCCAAGAACTAAACTTTTTTTCGAAACTGATCGCAATTGGCTTCCACTCCTTATCTAGAAGTTGTCTATAATGAATCAGAATACCAAAGTATTTGAAAGAAAGTTCTCCAAACTCACATCCAAAAATGTGAAAATAATCGTCTTGCGGGTCCTTAGCCTTATTGAAACAAAAAAAGCACTCTTATAGAAGTTAATATTTTACCCAGATAGTTGTTCGAAAATAGATAAGATCAATTTCATATTCACAACCTTCTCTAGGCCATGTTCTATAAAACGGATCGTGCCATCAGCATATTGGAGGATAGAGACCCACCATCTACATGGTGAGATACTAACCACCACCACCCCACCCCCCCCCCCGCACCCACCCACATACACACTTGGCCATCATCCGTATCCCGTGCAGTGAGAACTGCGAGTATATCCGCGACTAGGTTAAAAAGAATTTATGATAGAGGATCTCCTTGCCTCAGTCCTTCTAGAGTTTGAAAAAAGTGACCAATTTCATCATTCACCTAATACCAACACTTTCCCCTACAAAAACCTTGCAATTCATTCACATCATTGTGGTGTAAATCCCTTCATGTGAATAGTTTGTTGGAGGAAAGTCTAATTAACTTGTCATAGTCGTTCTCAAAATCAATTTTTAAAAGCACTCCATCATTGTTTTTTCTGCTTAATCTCATGGATGGTATCATGCAACACTATTACCCCTTCAGAATATTTCTTCCTGGAAGAAACACAGATTGTGTAGGACGAATGACTTTTTGAGCAATGGTTGTGACTCAATTCGTGGCCACCACAGTGAAGATTGTAGGACCTATATTAAGCAAACAGATGGGGCTACATTGTTCAATTTGGGACGTATCTTCCTTTTGGGGAAACAAGATAATCACCCCACAATTTATCTTAAAGAAAGGTAAATATCCTGAATGCGACTAAGCAAACATGTCCGTCAAATGGGCCCGTGAGGCCAGCCCCGGGCCGCCAAATTGTCCACCGTTAGAATCTTCCCATGCAGTGCCAGCCACACGAAGAGCTTGCAAATGGATACGACAATGGTTTCGAGAGCTCATATACAATGGTAGCTAATTTAATTAGTCATGACAATTATATAAATAGACCTGAAGACAATCGATGGTATGTAGTGTCTGGTTGCAGGTGGCCTGGTGGGTCATGTTCTAAACTAAGCTATGGAAGTAGTTCCTCCTGCTGAGAAATCAAAGTCCTAAGTCGCTGTTTAGCATGTGAGGCATTAATTTGTGGCCATGAAAAGTTTATATCATGCTAAGATAAAGCCAATGGTGTTGTGTGGGCCATGCCCTAAACTAAGCTAAGCTTGTAGCTCCTCCTACTGAGCAATCCTACTCCTAAGATGGCTAGCATGCATGTGACTAACACAACCACAGCAAGAGCGACATGGCATACTTAACTCGGCTCTTCCGAGCAGGAGTCTCATCTATCCATCTATCTACACGTACGGTCTCAAATAAAAACATGTTTATACATGTATGTTCACACATCTAGGAGGATAAATGAGTACTCCCTCCATTGTTTTGTTTGGCAGCCCACTGAGCCGCATCCGCGGAATTAACCAAACTGCTTTAAGCCTATAGCTTCACAGGCAAAGAACGTAATTAACATACACAATAATGAGTGGCCAACTATAATCGTCTTAATTAAGTTGTTTCGTTAAGACGTGAGGCTTGACCAAATAGGGTAAATGTGTGTGGCGCCTTCTGTTGGAACTCTCTTTAACTTATCCTTATATCTCTTCTTCTTCTACTAGAGTATTTCTTTTTCTCTTAGTTCGCTGAAAGAAGATCCATTTTAGTGTGCTGACAGTGTGGACTGAACTTGACAAAAATAAGGCCGGAACTGGAAACCAACCAAGCCTGGCCAAACAAGGCTGCAATGAGTGTGGCGCCTTTTGTTCAAACTCTCTTTAACTAACTTCTTCCTGTGTATTTCCTGAAGAGATGATCCCTCCTGGTGTGCTAGTGGCGGGGTACACATCAATTGACTAAAACCGGAGATGAAACCGAAACTACAAAGTAGTATAAACTATCTCGGCCAAAAAGGATTTTAACGTACATGACGGTTTCAATTTCAACTATATTTAGCTTTATATTGATAGAAAGAAAATTATTTCCGGAAGTTCCTTAGCAATTTGGACTACTTTTTTTACTTTCCTTAAGACCATAGACGTGGAGCTATACCTTCACGACACTTGGATCTAATGTGCATGTCAAGGCGATTCTACAGCTCCAGTTTTAGTCAATTGTGTCTTTGGCACTAATTTAAACTACTCTATCTATTTCTCAAAATAAGTCGTACATTTTGTCAGAACTCAAAGTATAGTAAGGAGAAAAGTATGAGCATTTAGAAAACCAAATCAATATTAATAGAATCATCAAAAGAATATATTTTCATAGTATGTTTATTAAATCTTGTTAATGTTCATATTTTTATTTATAAAAATGTTGAAGTTGCAGTATGTTGACTTAAACGGATGTAGTATAGCTTGTGTCTTTCGGAAAACAGGAAATGATTGAAATTTTGAAAAACAATATCTACAAATTAATTCCTCCAATCCAAAGCGCTTCCTCGGGTAAACTTGTAGTTCCTCTAGCAATACATCTAAATAGGACAGTTCAAGTAGTGTGGTACACCTCCCCTACATGTGAACAGGCATGCATGATGCATGTGATGAGTTAGCTCAATGACGCTTGCAGCTACTAGCTTGGTACGGTCCGCAAACATCTTATCACTGCCAAACCGTTCATTTTGAAGTCTTTAATGGCTGCGGCAGGAGATATCTGGGAGGCATGAGATATCTTGTTGGACCCAGATATGGCAAATTGGTACGAACTGGTCAAGTGGGGTTCTTCTATTTCGATATCTAGCTTTGGTTAAGTGTGGACAGTTGAGGTGTGATGTTTGATTACCTTTTGCCTTGCCTTGGTTGAGTGTTACCACAAGTAGGTCATGATGTGTTAAGACACTGATATAGTCTTTAAGACGTATTTTTTTGCTATATTTTTACATGTATACACCAGAAAAAAAAACATGGAAATCTAATAATATATAACTATATTTGTTGTAGTTGAAGTTAAATATGACGGGAAACATTTTTTATAAGATATTCTCTTTTAACATCACCTCCTTAGGTTTGACCTCAAACACGTTTGGAAATCAGATACAACCACACAACTGATGACCACCTAGCCAACCAATGGTTGATTTCAATGTTACTTTCCAGTATTGGTCATATATTGGAAAACCATGTGGCTCTTTTCTTTTCGTTCAAGACTATTCATCTTCGAGTTAGTAGTAAGTATTGCTTGTCGATTCTATCTAGTGCTATTCGCTCCGGTCATTGAGCTAACAAATCAGATACAACCACACAACTGATGACCACCTAGCTCAATGACGCTTGCAGCTAGAGATTTGATTTCCCTTGGTCTCTATTAAAAAGCTGGTTGGAGACTTGTTTGATCATAACACTCTGTTGCTTGACTCGGGTGTGGGATCTCTTAGTGAGAACAAATCGAGGTAGTTTAGATTTGACTTATCCTGGTTGAGGAATGAGGAGTTCCTTCCCCTGGTTAAGAAAATTTGGGGTAAAAGGGTAAATAGTAATGATCCTATTGACATCTTTACATCAACCTTAAAAGAATCAAGATGTACTTCAAAGGATGGGGTTCCAATTTGTATGGGCACACCGAGAAATTGAAATATGACCTTAAGGAGGAGCTTGCTACTTTGGAGTGTTTGGAAGAAACGGAGGAACTGACTCCTGTTGTTTTTAGTAGGAAGGCTGAAATTTTGGTGGCTTTAAAAAAAATCTATGACGACGAGGAACTTCAATGGTTCCAAAAGTCTCATGCTAGGTGGATCCTGGAGGGTGATCGCAACACTGGTTTCTTTCATAGAGTTGCAAATGGTCGAAAAAGAAAAAACACTATGTTGAATCTGAAAGGTGGGGATGTTAATATTGAGGAGACAAATGATCTTTTGAAACATGCCACAGAGTATTACAAAGAACTATTTGGTCCTGCTCCTGGTAACCTTATTCCTTTTGATAATTGTAACATCCCAAGTCTGAAAAATAGCCTTTAGAATGTTTTGCTCTCTGTTATTTTATGTTTTGCATCATGGCATCATGTTGATTGCATTTGTTTTGTTTGTTTTCCTTTTGTTTTCCTCTGTTTTCAGTTGTTTTCCAACTGTTTTCATTTGTTTTCCTTTGTTTTCTATTTGAATTTCAAACCAAAATTCAAACCCTTTGTTTCATCCTTGTGATGTTACAATTTCCAAAATGTTATTTCAAATAAAAACAACCAAATTGTTTTCTTTTTATTCCAGAAAGCTCACTTGTTAAGTTAATGGTTTTAATCAATCAATTGTTTCCAAATTGCAATCAAAAATTCAACTCAAAGCACCAAAACAAAAATCACTTTGAAATCATGTTGAGGTCAAAACAAATCTACTCTATTTGTGTTTAATAACCTAGGGGTCACCCTATTTAAAAGTGTGTTCTTATTAAATATTCATCTAATAAAGAAACTCTTTCAATTTTGGTTATTTTCCTAAACAGCACCAATTTTCAAGTCATTAAAACTACCAATCTATTCTAATAACTTTAATCACATTAATCAGTAGGGTTCACCCTACTAAAAACCTTTGTTTTCAATATTATTTTATTTAATAACAAATAGCTCTAAATTTGAATTAATTTCTAACAGCACCTTAAATTTGCAAGTTTTGGAAAAACAAAGTTGTTAATTAGTTGACATTATAAAAACTAAGCTAACTATAAATTTTACCAAATTTTTCCTAACCTAACAACCATCAATTCCTTCCAATTTCTTTTGCTACAAAAAAAAAATAACAAAATAGAAAAGGGAGAAGGAGAGAGTACAACAGCCAGCCCAATTTCCCCCTAGGAGCCCAATACCTTTTCCCCCCAAGCCCTTTTCCTTCTGGCCCATACCTTTTCCATCTTGTCTTCTTCCTCCTCTGTACGAACCCCCTCCCTACCGTATGATTCCTCCTCCTCCTCTCAGATGCTTGCCGTACAGGCACCTCACCCCCATAAAACAGCACCTCCACCTCCTTCCCCTCTCCTCTAACCCTAGTTCCCCTCCCCATAGCCGCCACCCTCTCTCTTTTCTCCCTCTCTTCCTCCTCTGCCTCCCTTCTCTGTACCGAACCCAAACTGAACCCTTCCATGGCCGCACCTTAGCGACCATGGCGCCGCCACCCTGCTTGACGCCGGCCCGTGCTCTCAACGGGAATGGAACCAGGAGGGTTCCATCCCCGTTTCTCATGAAGGAACCCCGGGCGGTGGGCGCTTGCCTCGGCCGCGCCGTCGCCGGGAAGTGGCCGCCATGGCTGCACCTCCACCATCGCCCCTGCTGATCAGATCCGTCCGCCTCCTCCTGGCCCAAGGTGAGGCCGCACCTCTTCCTCCTCTCGCCCTCCTCCCTCCTCTCCTTGGCCGCACGCCCCCCACGGCGCCTCCCCGCAGCGGCCCGGCGAGCAGCGCTGCCCCTCCATGGAAGGCCACGATCGGGTACCTGCAGGTTCAGATACGCACTCGTTCAGTTACGTGAAATTCAGAAAAACCACCGCGAGCCACAGCTTATCCTTCCCCGAGCCCCTTCTCTGTCACAACTCAAGCAGTAGCCCACTGGTTCTGTTCCCTTGAGCGCATCAGGAGGTGTAGGGGTCGAATCCCACCCCCTACACATTAACCCAACCTTTTTGTTTTGCAATGATTTGGTCATAGAACTTACAGGAAATCACTCCTAGGCCCCTGCCAATATTTCTAGCCCCTGCAAAATATTATTCTAGCCCTCAGCTATTAAAAATGGCAGATTTGCACCCAAAATTGTAAATTGCATAAGAAATTCATCCCAACTCCAAATTCAACATTTTTAATATGTTTTCAATACCAAATTAAATGTTCTATCCAAATATAAAATTTGTTTACTGTTTTGAATATTTTAAATTGGTGAAACATTTGAATTCTTGTTAAATTCACTTAAACTTGCAAAATTCATAAATTGAGCATAAAAATTCCAAATTTCACAAACCAAATATGTTTTCCATGCAAAATTAAACCCTCTTTCCAAATATAAATTTTTTTTCATGATTTGAATAATTAAACTTGGTTAAATATTTAAATCTTATTTAATTCATTTAATATTGCTAAATTTATAACTTGATCAAAACAAATTCTTTTGGGACATATAAAATATGTTTTCAAACCATAAAAACATAACCTTGTCAAATATGAACTGCACTTCATGTTTTGAACAAATAAAAATTCAAATAAGTTCATGTTTGAATTAAATTCATTTAATGCTTGCTTAACCTTGTTTAATTCATAAATAATTCATTTGAAATCCTTTTGCAACAAGTGAAACATGTAATCCAAATAAAATCTTGTTTTCTTTTCAAATATAAACTTTGTTATCTGTTTTGAACAATTTAACATGATGAAAACAACAAATGCTTGTGTGACACCTTTAAGTAACCACAATTTCCTAACTTAATGAATGAATTTCCAAACTTGGTAAACCTTATTTCTATTTGATTCTATTGTTGTTATTTTGTTGTTTTCCTCATCCATGCATCATGCTAATTCACTTACACAATGTGATTAGTTGTAAAACAATTAATTCCACCATAATTCATGGGCTTTTCAGGTGCAACTCAAATTGCATGTGGGTCCATTTAATCCTGTTTCTATCTTGTCAACTAGTTTATTTCTATGCATCAATTAAATGGTCATGCATCATCCCCTGTTTGTGCACTATGCCATGTTATTGATTGTTTATCTTTCTGCCTTGTTTGTTTGCTTCTTCCCGGATACACGACGACGTTGAGACCGACGATACTTACGACACCCCTTCTAAGGTTTTAGCTCAGTACCAGGCTACTGGGTTTGCAGGCAAGTCATCACTCACATGAACCACTGTGTTCCTTTCAACATTGGTTACCAATACTTTCTGTTGTCTATTTCTGCTAGCCCTATGATTAGTTGTTTCTGTCACGAACCTATCACATGAATCCCTTAACCCTGATATTGCCTCACCTCCATACCTATAACCTTTTGTTTGAGCCCGTGTCTTACTAGCATGCTTAGGGTTGTTTTGCTCGAGTCTGTTACCCGTTACTTTCAGTTACTATTTCATTATGTTCTGGGGGCTCGATGTTTAATCAATTAATCAATCATGCTAATTTTACTATTAATAATAATTTGATGATAAGGCACTGGCAGGAGGCCCTTTGTGGTTTTGAGGCCTGCTAGTGTCGACCCTAATAGGAAAAGGGTCTTGTCTACTGATCCATGATGAGCGCACTAACCGCATGTGGGAAGCGAGTATGGGCGCCCCCCTCAATTTGACTCGATTCGCATCTCGTCCAAATCGCCTCATTTAGTTCGGGTTTTCCATTTGCTGCATGCATGATCTTGCGAGCCCTTGGTACCCGGGTGGAACTTTCGTAGTCGGCATATAGGGGGACACGTTCTTAGAGTGCTATGAGGGTCCATTTTCTTCTGGGCTCGATTAGCCGTGCGCCCAAGGTTCTTTGGGCTTGATGCGAAGAAGAGTCGAGTTGTGTTGAGTGCCCCGCTTGGTGGAAGGGCCTTTCCATCTGGCGGGTTATTCATGCGTGTACGGCCAAATTGGTGCAACCCTGCAGGGATAATCTTCTCGAGAAGCCGTGTTTTCCGCGGTTATGGATTACTTGGTGAAAGTACTGGCTAACAAGTACTCAGGACAACTTAAACTAATGATTCACAATCTCACCCAATGATTAACAACTTGACTAGTAATAGGATTATTGACACAACAATCTGAACCATCATTAATTCAACTGTGTGAGTTATCCTCGGATTGCTTCTTCGGATAAGGGGCGAGATCCAGGACGGGTTTGTTTGAAGTTATCTTTCAGTTGGTTACAATCCTCGATCTTATCTCCTTTCTGTTAGCCGGAAGTGGTAGAATCTCTGTAGTTGGTTAGCGCAGCCAGTTGCAGCATCTGTTATATCCCCTTCCTTCCGTTGAACCCAAAGCATCTGTGCTTGGTGTTGACGGGTTACACTTTGGTGAACTGTGAGTCTTGCTTGCCAGTACGTTTATGTACTGACCCCTTTGGGTCTGTGGTTTACGCAGACGACGTTTCCGAGGATCTACATGGTGGCTACTACGTGGAGTATGACGACGAGACTGCTGACGAGTAGATAGCGGACCCGGGCAGGATCCGAGACTTCGTGGATGGGCTCCGTCTTTTCGTTTCCGGCCTCTTAGGCCTATTTGGTTCTGTTCTGTACTCAGACATGTTGAATGCTTCCGCTGTGATGTAATGATGAATTGTTGGGGCATGTGCCCTCCGGATGATTGTATTTGCTATCTCTGCTCTAATGAGAGCTATTTGCAACTTATTTCAATCTTTTGTGTCGTAGAGATCTGTTGTGATATCAGTTGTTCAACGCCGTTGACGTACCATGTGTGTATGGTTTGAAGTACGTCACTGGAAGTATCCTGATTTCTACGGGATAGTTTACATCGACGGTGAACAGTAACGGTTGGTTGTCGCACATAAGTGCTGGCCTACCCGTAAGGGGACGCGGGAGCCGTTAAGCCCCGTAATCCAACCAAAATACTGTTCATTTCGTACGGTGAGTATCCTCTAGAAGTCCGGGTGCGACAATAATGACATGTGGGGTAGTGATGAGAAGCTGAATTCAGCTGATAACGAAATTTTGAATAAACCTTTTTCGTTTGATGATATTAAGCATGCTCTCTTCTCTATGGATAGGAATAGAGCTCCTGGACCCGATAATATACCGGATGAATTTTTTCAACACTGCTGGGAGCTGGTCAAATGGGATATTTTGAATCTTTTCAAATCTTTTCATGCGGGGACCCTGGATGTTAAGAGGATGAACTATGGAATCATTACACTTCTTCCTAAGGTATCGGGGGCCGATACAACATCTCAGTATAGACCCATTTGTTTGTTAAGATGCATTTATAAACTAGTCACCAAGGTTTTAACAATCAGAATGGAACCTTTCATGAATAAGTTGATTAGTATTCATCAAAATACCTTCATTAAGAAAAGGAATATCAGGGATGGTATTCTATCCTTGCAAGAGATCATGCTTTATACACATATTAAAAAGAGAGTGGGCGTTTTCCTAAAGTTGGATTTCGAGAAAGCCTATGACGAAGTTAACTGGGATTTCCTGATCGAGTGTCTTAGAGCCAAAGGGTTGTCGGAAATTTGGTGCAGCCGGGTCAGGCAAATCCTGCACAATGGTACTATTTCTGTGAAAATTACCAATTGTGTTGGTCCTTACTTCCAAAGTGATAAGGGGGTTAGGCAAGGAGACCCCTTTTCCCCTTTTCTGTTTAACTGTGCAACTGAGTGTCTTACGAAAATGGTGACGATATCTCAGACCAATGGTTTGTTGGATGGGCTAGCTCTTGACCTGATTGAGGGGGTTTGGCCATTTTGCAGGATGCTGACGACATTGTCCTCTGTGTATCTCATGATGAAGAAAAAGCGGTTAACCTCAAATTGTTTCTTTATCTTTTCGAACTCCTGTCTGGGTTGAAAATAATTAACAAAAGAGTGAGCTTTTCATGCATGGTTGGGGGAGATAATGATGTGGCTCAATTTTACTCTAATTTGTTTGGGTGCAAGGTGGACACTCTCCCCATGTTGTACCTTGGGGTTCCTGTCAGTTTTAATAGCCTTCGTTGTGTTGATCTGGAATTTATCAACTCCAAAGTTTTAAAGAAACTGGATGCTTGGGTGTGTGATACGGCATCCTTGGGAGGGAGGCTCATTTTGGTGGACTCTAGTCTGTCTAATCTTCCCTCTTATGTCATGTCTATTCCCTCTTATGTCATGTCAATGTTCCTCCTAAATAAACCTTTCATTGAGTGGATTGATAAGCACCGTAGACGTTTCTTTTGGCATGGCAAAAAAAGAAGAAGGGCTCTTTTATGGTCAAATGGTCCAAAGTTTGTCGATCTAAATCCAATGGTGGGTTGGGTAATAAAGATCTTCGGAGACAAAATATAAGTCTCCTTACCAAGTGGTGGTGGAAACTCGAGAAGTATGATGGTATTTGGCAATGAATTGTCAGGAAGAGATATTTACTTAACAAGTCTGTGGATAATGTGAAGACCAAGTTCTCTGACTTTCTCTGTTGGAAAGCACTTCTTAAGGTCAAAGATACTTATATTGAGGGAAGAAGGATTTCCCTGGGCTGCGCTAATCTCACTAGGCTCTCGCTTGAACGTATCAACAATAAGCCCCCTCTTAGTAAAGTATCCTAATCTGTTCTCAATTAGCCAGTGCCAAAATTGCACGGTGAAGGAGGCGGTTAATTGTAATTTTGAGCTTTCTTTTAGGAGAATTCTCCATGGTGAATTGTTGGACCAGTAGATTGAAATTAAAAATCTCATGAGGGGTCTTCATCTCTCGGGGTCAACTGATGTGGTTTCTTGGGGTTTGAACGCAAGTGGTATGTTCTCTACCAAGTCTGTATACAAACAGTTAGAGAGTGTCCTAGCCGGGGCTAATAATAAATAAATCAGGGGGGCCAAGCTCCCTTTGAAGATTAAAAAAAATCGGTGGAAATTGTTTAGAAATGCTTTGGTGACTCGTGATAATATGAAAAAAAGAAATTAGCCTAGGAACTCAACTTGTTCCTTTTGTCGTCAACTAGAGTCGGTTGAACATTTTTTCTTCTCCTGCCATATTGCTCGTTGTACTTGGGGGGTTGTTGGTACGACTTTTGGCACTAGTACCTGTCCTAATTCTCTTTGGCAGGCCTTCGCATGGTTTTACTCTCATATCCCTGGGTTGGGGGGATATGGTTGACTTGCCGCGGTTTTTTGGGGCATTTGGAAAACCCGCAATCGTGTGACCTTTGATAATCATAAGATGCAGTCTCCTTTTGAAGTGATTTATGTAGCGGGTTCGTTGTTGATTTACTGGGCAGGTTTGCAGAAGGATGATGGCAAGGAGATGTTGATTTCTGAAGTCGCGAAGATGATGCAGGTTACGGCCGAACTTTACTCTCAAGCAAAATCTGGAGCGCGGACGGAGATCACTCTAAGGTCTACGCTGATGATCTCTGGTGCTTGATTCTCAAGGTGTGCTGCTCCCAGTGGAGATTTTGGACCTGGGCGCCTCTGGGCTTGGTCGCTGAGTTGTTGATTGGCCATAGTTTCTGGTGTTTTGAACTGTCTTGTCCTAGTTTGTTTCATTGTTTAGTTTCCTGGTTGTGTTGTAAGACTGGATAATCAGTGGCTGTAGGTTTTCTCCCCATAGAGGATCTTTTCGAGCCGAAGGGTTCTCAGTGGGTTTCCTATTGCTGCCCCAACTCGCTTCCCCCCTCTTCTCTACCTTCGGGTGTTAAACTCTGTATTTCCGTTTTTAAGTAATGGAAATGGGTGTAGCCCGGTTGGGAAAAAAAATCTAGTGCTATTCGCTAGGAAGTCACGCCGACTCAAAAGATATAGTTCTTGGACTAATCTGCGATGTTGGACTAGTCTAATCTCGTCCACTAAGACTCCATCATTAATAAGCTGAGAGATTACTTGTGCAGATAAATTAGTTAAGTAATGTTGCAAAGTTGGAAGATCTATATGCATCAAACTAACTAGGAGCGCATGAAAGGGCTAGCTAGGATTGGCCCTCGAGTATCTGAATCAAATGAAAACCCCCTTTTTTTTGAGAAAAGGATATAATAAAAACCTATCTCTTTATATACATGTCCATGCGTCTATGAGAATGAGTACCCTATCCTATTAGTTAGCAAACCAACTTTCTCCATTGTTGGTAGCCACATCACCTGAATCAAATCAAATTGGTTTAAGTCGAGCACGTAAAAAATACAATAAATAGTGGCCAATAAAGATCATCGACTGACAGGTCCTTCATTTGCAAGTGGTTTCGAGAACTTATGTACAAAGACAGCGATGATGTACAACTTATGGTACATAGCTAACTAGTTGTGACAACCAATGCTATGTATTGTGTGGATGCAGATGGTCTGGTGGCCATGTTATAAACTTAGCTATGGAAGTAGCTCATCCTGCTGAGCAATCAAATTCTTATGCCGCTGGTTAGCTTGTGAATAATTAATTTTTGGGCATGACAAGTTTATAGACGAAGCCAGTGGTATTGTGTGGGCCATGCCCTAAGCTAAGCTAAATGCTAGTAGCTTCTGATGAACCATCCCAGTCCTAAGCTGGCTAGCATGTGACCAACACAACCCAGGAAAAGAAGTATCGCATACTCATCTCTGTCTCTTCAGCGAGAGTCCAAACCTATCCATCTATCTATATATATGAAGATCTCTGGAATATTAGCTAGCTGCTTTACATCCTCCAATGTTTGGCAACGACATCAGCAAAATTAACCAACAGGTTTTAAACCTATAATATCCCGCTAGCTAGGAAAGCACGTACCATATGGCCAACTATAATCGGATTAATTAATTTCCTTCTTTCAGACGTGGAGCTTGACCAAATAGGGTTAATAATGTGCATGGCGCCTTTAGTTGCAACTCTTTGAGTTCTTCTTATATATCTTCATCTAATTCTTCTTCTCTTATTATATAGTTCATAAGAAGAAGATCCATTTTAGTGTGCTATACACTCCACTTGATTAAAAATAGGGCCCTCCACCCGGAAAGAAAAAAAGGAAGTTTGACATATATGAATGTAAGCATAAAACAGAGAAGTACAAAACATCAATATTTACAGAAAGAAATAGTAGTTAAAATTCTCTAACAAACATAGCACCTTATGTTAAAACTTTCGGTAACTAACTTTTATAGTTCCCCCTGTAGCGTGCAACGGGTGCCGGGTGCGGTACAACTAAATGGGACAGTACTGCAAGTAGTTTGGTACAGACTTGACTTGTAAACAGGGGACGCATGCATTGTGATGAGCTAGCTTAATGACGCATGCATGCATCTCGATCGGAGGCCACATCCTGTTGGGTCCAGATGTGGCAACTGATCAAGTGGTAGCCAACTTAACTGGGGTTCTTCTCCATCGTTGGATTACTGACTTGTACTTGTTGCCTTGGTTGAGTGTGAACTGTGGATGCATGGGGCCGGGTGTCTGATTACTTGTCGCCATGCCTCTGTTAAGACCGCACCAGTGCTTATGAAATTGCTCTCTCTCTCTCGAACGACACAAGTAGATGAGTTCTAGACATTCAATCATGTAGGTTTGAACGTGGCAGTTGTTTATCTCGGCTTTATTTTCTTACAAGCTCTCCTACTCACTCTTGTTGATTTTTCATGCAACGAGTTAGTGGTATTAGTTGTGGAATCTATCTATGCAGCTAAGCACCAAGGACAGCTGGCGCCGAAAATACAGTCCATGCATGCTAATCCGTCCAATCAGCGAGGACGACTAGTGTAATCTTGTGATATGCACTCCATCATTTTTTTTTTTGAGCTTAAGGTTGGAGAGCTTTATTCATCAATCACAGATCCCGCCCGATCAGCTAAAAGACTGACGGCAAGGAAATTTGGGGGGGTTCCAAACCAACTGCCAGTCACCATCAACGTGCAAGCATACTTGACACAAAGATGGGCAGGGACATTGGCAGCCCGAGTTACATGTTGAATAGTAAAAGAGGAAAAATTACACGCTAGCTCTCCAATTTCTAGTAGGATAGGTGCCACGGCCGATCGAGAACCATGGCGAGTGTTCCAGAGGTTGACAACCTCCAGGCAATCAGTCTCCATTATCACCTTTTGAAAGCCTCGTAAGCGAGCGAAGAGCACTCCATCTCGTACCGCCAAGGCTTTAGTGATTAGGGGATCCGAAACCCCTGCATAGGGCTTACTCCACGCGCCAAGGAAGTCCTCACGTGATCTTGCGATCCCTCCGGCACCTCCTTGTCGAGTATCTAGTGACAGACCACCGTCAGTATTGATTTTCACAGTGTCATCTCCAGGTGGTCTCCAACCGTGGCCAGGAAGAATGACAGCTAGTTTCTTTGGTAACTCCAAAACTGCTAGGTCATCTTTCTCCATCTTCAGAGAATGAGCTGGATCATAGGCTCCACGGTCATGAGTCCAAATCGCCCGCATAGTAGTGATGATTTTGGGCCGATCTGAATCCAGAAACATATGATCACAGAGAATGTCTTGTGACCACGTAGTAGGATGCAATTTGGGTAGCGAGATATGTAGCCATTCCTTTGCCAATTCCCAAAATCGCCGCGCGTGATCGCATGTAATAAGTGCATGCATCATGTCTTTGTCCGCAGCAAGGCATATTTTGCATCTGCCTATCTGAGAAATATGTCTATGCTTCAGAGTATTTTCAACCGGAAGAATACCACGCAGTGTTCTCCACCAGAAAACACGAACTTTGGGCACAACATTCAGTTTCCAAAGAGATTTCCACATATGTTCTTCAGTAATTGAGGTACTAGTTACCGTCCCTTCATCTAGAGCAGCTTGCTCGTTATGAATCATCAAAGACCGGTACGCTGTTTTTACAGAATATAAGCCTGACTTCTCATGTGTCCAGGCATAGAAATCTTCTCCTCCCTCACGCCTAAGGGGAATATTAAGAATAGCATCAGCTTCTGGTACAATAAAATTCCGTCTGACCATATCAATCTTCCAGCAGCCAATCTCATTATCAATCAGGTCCACAACAGTTGTAATTTCATTAGGAATAATACTTCCTTCTCCAACCAATTGCACCGGTGGTTTCATGGATCTAAGACCCGGTATCCAATTGTCATTCCAAACCGATACAGATGAACCATCACCAATCCGTTTGATCAAAACAAGTTGAAGGGCCTCTCTTCCCTGTACTATAGCCCGCCACGTAGCCGATGATCTAGCGGGAATAGTAGCCTGCATGAAATCCGACTGGGGGTAATTCCTGCCTTTCAGCACACGAGCACACAGGATAGAAGGATTAGTGATTAATCTCCAGCCTTGCTTTCCCAACATGGCTAAGTTAAAAAGCTCCAGATCCCTAAAACCCATACCGCCACTAATCTTTGGCTTAGAGAGTTCTTTCCACGACACCCAATGAATAGATCTCCTGTCCAAAGACCTGCTCCACCAATATTTTCCGGTGATCGACATTAAATTTATGCACACCTTCTTGGTCAGTTTGAAACAACTCATACTGAAGGTTGGGATTGCCTTAACCACGGTCTTCAGAAACGTCTCCCTTCCCGCACAAGCTAGCATCCTTGGTATGCCTTGGATCCTCCCTCTCACACGATCTGCAAGATGGTCAAAGGATCCACTGGTTATGCGCCCAATCGCTGTTGGCAAACCGAGATACCTCTCACTAAACGCCTCCACCGAAAAAGCCAACGTCTGCTTCATGTTCTGCCGTACATGTGTTGGAGTATTTGGACTGAAGTAGACCGAGCTTTTTTCGCGGTTGACACATTGTCCAGAGCACTCACCATAAATTCTTAATATATCATTGAGTCGCTGACCACTCCTTTCAGAAGCTGACATGAAGATCAAGCTGTCGTCAGCAAAAAGCAAGTGGTTTATCCATGGTGATTGAATACTAACTCCGATCCCTCGATCCACATGTGCACCACCAAACAAATTTAGCATAGCCGTAAAACACTGTGCACATAGGAGGAATAAGTAAGGTGAGATGGGATCACCTTGACGAAGACCCCTTGTCGGCGTGAAGAAAGGTAATAGTTCACCATTCACCCGAACTGTAAATCTGACTGAGGACACACACTTCAAAAGCAGTCTCACAGTCGCATAAGAGAAACCCAATCTCAACATGATAGCTTCCAGATAATGCCATTCAACCCGGTCATATGCTTTCATCATGTCGAGTTTTACCGCACACCCAAAATTCTTCCCTTTCTTTCTGCGCCTCATTGCGTGAATACTAGTACATTGTCCGTAATCAAGCGACCGGGCACAAAAGCGCCCTGCTCTTCACCAATGATATCCCCCAAGAAAGAGCATAGCCTATTCGCAATACACTTCGACCCGATTTTATAAAGAACCGAGCAGAGAGAAATAGGTCTATATTGAGAAATTTTCTGCGGATGGTCAACCTTTGGTATCAACGTGATGGCCGTGTCATTTATCCCCGTCGGCACCTCGCCGCCATTCAGAAAGTCCAACACCGCTTGCACAACATCTGCCCCAACCAAATTCCAATGACGTTGAAAAAACCTGCTATAAACCCATCAATACCCGGGGCCTTAGAAGGAGCCATCTGGAACAAGGCTGTTTTCACCTCCTCCCCTGTATATAATTTGTCCATCCCCTCATTCATTCGCTGGGTGACAACAGGTGGAACACACTGTAGCAAATCATCCATGTTGTGGAAACCTTGGGACTCATACAAAGCCATGTAGAAGTTTTGAATTTCTGCATGTGTCTCCTCCATATCGGAACAAATCCCCCCATCAGTTTTCTGTAAAATATCAATTCGATTCATACGCTTTCGCTGAGTGGCTTGGGCATGAAAAAATGAGGTATTCCTGTCACCCTCTCATAACCAAAGGACCCGAGAGCGTTGACGAATCCATATTTCCTCCTGATGTAAGGCACGCTTCAATTGTTTCATCACTGCCTTTTCTTCATCATTTGGCCCTCGTCATGTCGAGGTCAGACGAAGAGCTTTCGGATCTCTCGTGCAAAACAGCCAAACTCCCGCGCACCCCATGTATTAAGTTTATCTTGCAGAGTTTGCAAAGCAGAAGTTACTCCTTTAAGACCCAGCTGGCCCGATCCTTGAGACCAATTATCAACCACCAGCTTTTCATATTCAGTATGTGTTTGCCAAACATTCTCATAGCGGAATTGGTTAGCTCCCCTCCTCCTTTGATCAGACAAGTGCTCTCGGAAATCAGTAACAACATAGCAATGGTCTGATTCCGCAGAGGCAATATGTCGAACAGTCGTATGTTCAAAGCGTGCCAAAAAATCTGCATTCGCAAGTGATCTATCCAGGCGTGCTTTAACATTCAGTTCTCCCGCTTGATGATTATCCCAAGTAAACAGCGTTCCTGAGTAACCCAAGTCCTAGAGCATGCAATTGTCCAGAGCTTCTCTGAAGTTTCTCATCTGCCATACAGGTCGAGGTGTCCGCGAAAGATGCTCATGAGCATAGAGTGTTTCATTAAAATCACCCACGCACAACCACGCTGAATGTGGTATATCAAAAGGAGTTTTCATGAATCGCAGCTATGTTGTCTGTTCTCTACCCGTGGCGCACCATAAAAACCTGTAAACCTCCACTCTCTCGAGTTTTGGCATTTCTTCCGCACCATAGCATCAATATGGCCGGCACTAAAATTCTTCACCTCAACATCATACTCTGCTGACCAGAAGAGGCCGAGACCTCCACTGAGACCCTCACTATCCACGACAAAGCAACCGCTGAAGCCTAAAGTATGTTGCAAACTTTCTACTCTTCGCGCACTAATTTTTGTCTCCATTACGAAAACTAGTGCAGGACCTTCTTGCTTCGCCACACTGCGAAGTTCACGAACGGCCTCGGGGTTCCCAAGCCCCCGGCCGTTCCAACTGACACAACTCATTTGGCCTGGCAGGGCTGGATCACAGTCTCTGCCGAATTTGCTGAATTGCTCGGTGTCTTTCTTTTCTTAATATTCTCATTATCCCCAATCTCTTCCGTAGGATACCCTCAACGTTCTCCTTAGACTGTGCAGGGTACAAGGTCAGCTGCAAAGACTTGTTCACATTCTGTCCTGTCTCCTGCTGAGAATCACTCGGTTCAGTCCTTCTGTAAAACTGTTTTGGTGGCTCCACCTTCCTCTTCCGTGCATCAGAGCGTTTGATCGGAGACGTCACTTCATTGCCCTTATCCCCGGCAGTGTCGAGAACCTGGTATACCCCTTGTTGGCCTGTCCACCTTGCTCCTGGGACGAGTTATCATTCGAACTCGATTTCTTTCTTTCATCCGGTGCCCTAAGTATCAATAAAGAACTACACATACAGTCGTCTAGTGTGCAACCAACCACCCCGTTTGTAGATAGCCCGTACGACCGCCATCAACCGATTGCATTCGGAATTCAAACGTCCGCTTTGATCCTATGGGAGAAGAAAAGCCCACATATGGATCCATTATGTAGCCCTATGCACAATCTGCAAAAAAAGAGCAACTCATATCTTGTTAAAAACCACATCATAACGACAATTTCAAATTTTCCAAAGAAAAGCACATACGCCAATACAAATGTTCTCTTTTGTTTTTAGGGATAATTAACAAGGTGCCCTCAGTTGGCACCACGACCTCAGTTTTACCCCTAGCGCCGAATCGACCTCAGTTTTGCCCCTAGTCAGTGCGCAAGGACTTTTTTCGCTGCTCCCACCGTTATTTTCGGCCCCCCGTTAGGATCCTGACCTGTGGGACCCATCATACAACCGTTGGCGCGGCCTGTGGGCCCCAGCTGTTGAGCGTTGGCGCGGTTTGTGTGCCCCATCTGTTGACGGTTGGCGCTGCATGTGGGCCCCACCAGTTGACCGTTCCTTGCGGCCCAATGTCACATGAGGCCCAATGTCAACATGTAGACTACACATTATCCATTTATATTTATTAATCACTACATGCAGACTACGCATTATCCATTTATTAAACCATCAAATTATTCGTATTCATAATATAAAATATACTGTGCTCAACTCAAATTTTTTATGTTATCTTAGAAAACATAATGCAGCTCTTTTAGAAAATATTATTCGTTAAAGCACATCTCTTATATATAAATTTTGTTTACAATGTTCAGATTTTAAAGCGATGATTAGAAAGGATAAAACTTCTAAACAGTGGGTACATTTGGGCAAATATAAGAACATAACTTTATATATAGGGCTTATATATAATTAAACATACTTAGAAAGGATAACTGGCCCCACTTTACATATAATCAGTGGGGCCGGATAAACATTACATTTAACTAAAAAAAAGGGCTAGCCCTAACTGCTCCCGCTCTGCATGCATGCGGGAGCCCTTCCCCCGCTCCGGCGCCGCCCTACTTCCTCCACTCCGCCGCCCGGATCTCCATCTCCTGCTTGATCCGGGCGCTGCCGTTCTCCGCCCGCATCGTCTCCTCCTGCCTCTCACGGGACCGCTTGATGCTGGCCCGGAAAGCCTTCGCGTCCTCCTTGGCCTCCTTCTTCTCCATCGCCTTCAACTCCTTCTTCTCCAGCCGCTCCAGTCTTTTGAGGCGGAGGTTCGTCTTGGGGGAGATGTCCGACGTCTTGGTGGTGGTGGAAGGGACGGGGCGGTGGACGAAGGGCGGCGTCGGCGATCGCTCCCGATCGGGAGAGTCGTCGACGGGAAGCACGATGGACAGGACGTCCAACTCCGCCTCGGGCCACTCGGCCTCGTACCAAGGCAGAGCCTTGGGGTGGTTGTCCTCGTCGGAGACCGACTCCGGGCTTGAAGGTAGTGAGTAGGAAGACATTGTGCGTTAGGGCTTGAAGGGAGAGAAGGGCAAATGGTTGGAGAGGGATGAGAATATGGAGGACGACTGAAGGAATATTTAAAGACACGATTAGACGTGAATTTATTTGGGTAGATGAAGCAAACTGTGTGAAAACCTTGAATTTATTTGGGTAGATGCATGGTCAAAGCGGTGTAGAACAGGCATAGGCGTAGGCGTAGGCCGGACAGCTATTGATACGGAGTACGAGCGCGTGTGCATTCGTCAGTCGAAGTGATTCGACGTTGCATGCGTGTATTAAAGAGGTGAAGAGAAGAAAGTCCAAAGTCTCACGCCAAATCCTGCCTCGCTGCATATGCATTGATGCGTATCTTGTGAAAACTAGGCGTGGAGGGCTGCGTCGCTGCAAATGCGACGCGACTCGTGTTTCTGAAACCAGGCGTGGAGGGCTGCGTCGCTGCAAATGCGACGCGACTCGTGTTTCTGAAACAAGGCGTGCAGGGCTGCTGCAAATGCGACGCGACGTTAACTATTTTCTTCTTCTGCCACGTTGTTTACTCTGAAAAAACGAGGCGTGCATGCACCGGGCTGGTGAACGGGGCCGTTACATTGAGACAAAACACCCAGTCCATGCACCGCTTCATTTTCGATCGTTTGACCGTAAGGAACGGTGCAGATCGAGTCCCCCTAGCTTCTCTGTGCGGGAAAGCAATCTTGGACATACAAAGCACACAACACACCTATACTAACATGGTATGGCACCCCCTAGCTTGTGTTGGGATCCAGACGCTCCGTAGCCCCCCTCCCGGTGAAACCCTAGCCCCGCTGGAGAAATACCGGACTTATACGGAAACACGCGGTAACAGCGTCGAAAGGGGGTAGCAATGTGGAACTATTTGCTTGGTTGTGCTAGGATAGCCCATAGGAACACAGAACAAAAAGGTAGAACCCACCTCTTCGGAAGATTCACGGTGTTTGGTCCGATACGGGAGTTTCACCCTGTAATCGCCTACGAGAGAGAAGTGGATGCCGGTGAAGCCTGGTCACACCCCAGAGAGCAATCTTGGACATACAAAGCACACAACACACCTATACTAACATGGTATGGCACCCCCTAGCTTGTGTTGGGATCCAGACGCTCCGTAGCCCCCCTCCCGGCGAAACCCTAGCCCCGCTGGAGAAATACCGGACTTATACGGAAACACGCGGTAACAGCGTCGAAAGGGGGTAGCAATGTGGAACTATTTGCTTGGTTGTGCTAGGATAGCCCATAGGAACACAGAACAAAAAGGTAGAACCCACCTCTTCGGAAGATTCACGGTGTTTGGTCCGATACGGGAGTTTCACCCTGTAATCGCCTACGAGAGAGAAGTGGATGCCGGTGAAGCCGGGTCACACCCCAGAGAGCAATCTTGGACATACAAAGCACACAACACACCTATACTAACATGGTATGGCACCCCCTAGCTTGTGTTGGGATCCAGACGCTCCGTAGCCCCCCTCCCGGTGAAACCCTAGCCCCGCTGGAGAAATACCGGACTTATACGGAAACACGCGGTAACAGCGTCGAAAGGGGGTAGCAATGTGGAACTATTTGCTTGGTTGTGGTAGGATAGCCCATAGGAACACAAAACAAAAAGGTAGAACCCACCTCTTCGGAAGATTCACGGTGTTTGGTCCGATACGGGAGTTTCACCCAGTAATCGCCTACGAGAGAGAAGTGGATGCCGGTGAAGCCGGGTCACACCCCAGAGAGCAATCTTGGACATACAAAGCACACAACACACCTATACTAACATGGTATTGCACCCCCTAGCTTGTGTTGGGATCCAGACGCTCCGTAGCCTCCCGGTGAAACCCTAGCCCCGCTGGAGAAATACCGGACTTATACGGAAACACGCGGTAACAGCGTCGAAAGGGGGTAGCAATGTGGAACTATTTGCTTGGTTGTGCTAGGATAGCCCATAGGAACACAGAACAAAAAGGTAGAACCCACCTCTTCGGAAGATTCACGGTGTTTGGTCCGATACGGGAGTTTCACCCTGTAATCGCCTACGAGAGAGAAGTGGATGCCGGTGAAGCCGGGTCACACCCCAGAGAGCAATCTTGGACATACAAAGCACACAACACACCTATACTAACATGGTATGGCACCCCCTAGCTTGTGTTGGGATCCAGACGCTCCGTAGCCTCCCGGTGAAACCCTAGCCCCGCTGGAGAAATACCGGACTTATACGGAAACACGCGGTAACAGCGTCGAA
This sequence comes from Alopecurus myosuroides, assembly GCA_028641055.1. NCBI lineage: Eukaryota > Viridiplantae > Streptophyta > Magnoliopsida > Poales > Poaceae > Alopecurus > Alopecurus myosuroides. The sequence continues at coordinate 339,837,675 of CM054063.1, forward strand.
AGGTGGTAGCAATGTGGAACTATTTGCTTGGTTGTGCTAGTATAGCCCATAGGAACACAAAACAAAAAGGTAGAACCCACCTCTTCGGAAGATTCACAATGTTTCCACCTCTTATTCTTTGAAATCTCTAGTCTTTGTATTCGAGGAATCTCATTTTAGTGATGGATTTCGTTCTAATGTTTATAAATCCTATTTATATTTTTACTAGACTTGTATTAGACCTATATAATGCAATTCCGAAGCCCAAAAATTTATTGGATGAATATTCGTATTATTTATTTTCTTTTGAATAATAATGGTTTTAATCGAAAATCGTAAATAAAACAAGTTTAAAACATCAAAATGGAAAAATAACTTTGGATCTTTCTTAGTCACACCAAAATGAAGCTTTGGTGAGATTTTGACCTTATTTGAGTTCAAAAGGTTTGAAACTCATCTCATTATCTTGAACTCTCTACTAGACTGTTCAAGATATCATATGTTACACAAGGTTTTTTCGTTCCATTCTTTATAAGACAGATTTATATTTTTTTCTCGTTACTATATGACATAACACTACTATGTGCGTCGCCAATATATTTTTTCGATTTTTTTGGAATTATTTATGCTCATTTCAAGCTTGGTCAACCCTCTGTTTGACCAGCCGAAAAGCTTCTAGAAGGAAACACAGAGATTCGACCTGGGCTGTTGGATCGACGCCTTCTAGAAGAAATCGTGCATCGGACGGATGCGCTCGCAGCCACAGCGATCCGCGAGACGTTCGTTCTGCGCTCTGATTGGTTGGTACGTTGGCCACAGGGATCGATGGTTCTACATATGATTTCTTTGCTGTTAAGTATTATAAACCATGTTATTTAAATAAAAAATATAATGAAACTTCAGATTTACTACAGAGATGATTTTTATCAGTTTTACATATGATGTTTCTATTAAACCATGTTATTTAAATAAAAAAATAAAAAATAGAAGAATTATTCAAAACATAATGAAACTTCAGATTTACACTATACATGTAGAATAGATGTCTAGGAAATTCATTTGGTTGATTTATAAAATATGCCAAAAAATGTTGAAGCACAAATGGGGGTATTTACCCTAGCTTCGGACCTCATTTGAAGCACATTTCAAACGAGAATTGAGCGATGGTTGCAAATGAGCATAAAAAATTCAAAACAAATCAAAATGACATGAATCCAACACACAACGTTGTTATATGTGATATAGTTGATCCTCAAATTTCTATGGATAATTTTGGCAAGGTCGAATTTTTCATGAAATTATAAACGGGGGTATTTACCCTAGCTTCGGACCTCATTTGAAGCACATTTCTCACGAGAATTGAGCGATGGTTGCAAATGAGCATAAAAATTTCAAAACAAATCAAAATGACATGAATCCAACACACAACGTTGTTATATGTGATATAGTTGATCCTCAAATTTCTATGGATAATTTTGGCAAGGTCGAATTTTTCATGAAATTATAAACGGGGGTATTTACCCTAGCTTCGGACCTCATTTGAAGCACATTTCTCACGAGAATTGAGCGATGGTTGCAAATGAGCATAAAAAATTCAAAACAAATCAGAATGACATGAATCCAACACACAACGTTGTTATATGTGATATAGTTGATCCTCAAATTTATTTGGTTAATTTTGGCAAGGTCGAATTTTTCATGAAATTATAAACGGGGGTATTTACCCTTTGCTTCGGACCTCATTTGAAGCACATTTCTCACGAGAATTGAGCGATGGTTGCAAATGAGCATAAATAATTAAAACACATTCAAAATGACATGAATCGAACGCACAACGTTGTTATATGTGATATAGTTGGTCCTCAAATTTATTTGGTTAATTTTGGCAAGGTCGGATTTTTCATGAAATTATAAACGGGGGTATTTACCCTTGCTTCGGACCTCATTTCAAGCACATTTCTCACGAGAATTGAGCGATGGTTGCAAATGAGCATAAATAATTCAAAACAAATCAAAATGACATGAATCCAACGCACAACGTTGTTATATGTGATTTACCCTAGCTTCAGACCTCATTTGAAGCACATTTGCCCAAAATTTTGGAATGACTTAGTTCAACATGCATCATATATACAACATTATTCAAACATTCTTTTCGCTTTTAATCTACATTCTGGCTCGTGATTGCGTTCAGAAATACTCAAAATTAATTAAAAAACGCGAACTCGTTGAATTAGGCTAAAATTCATAGATTCGACGATAGTTTTACAGAAAGCTAGACGGCATAATTTAACTAAAAACATTGAAAAAACTTAAAAAAAATTAACTACGGTTGCCCGAGAGGCCTAGTCGTCGCCCTCCTCCTAGACGTCGTCCTCTACTCCTCTTCCTCGTCGTCCTCATCGTTGTCGTCGTAGGCCAGCATGCTGGAGGGCTCCGCCTCGTGGTCGTTCTTGGCTAAGGGCGATGGGTTCGCCAGCGTAGCGATCGCATGCCGCTCCGCTCTGCCTCGGATCCGCAGCCGGTGCAGCTGCGCCTGCTCGGAGGGATGGCGGCGGTCCCGCCTCTCGCTCTGCAGGGCAGCCTTGCGCCGGTCGCTCTCGTACAGCGCGACGACCGCCTGCTGCTCATCCGACGCAGTGGTTGCGGCGAGCTCCCGGTAGACCTGGCGCTCCGCCTGCTCCCTCTGGTGGGTCTCCAGGGATGCACGAACAGCGGCAGCCTCGGCCGTTGCCGCCGCCTCCTTTAGCCAGGAGCGGACCGTGTGGAACGCCTCCTCGTTCCGCCATGTTTCGAACGAGTAGACGGTGGCGTGCTGCTCGGGCCAGACAGGCTGCATCCGCCTGAGCCTCCTCCAGTGCGGCGCCTCCTGCGGCGGCTCCTGCTCGGGCGCCGCCTCCTCCTGCGGCGGCTCCTGCTCGGGCGCCGCCTCCTCCGGCGGCTGCTGCTGCTCGGGCCCCGCCTCCTCCTGCGGCAGCTGCTGCTCGGGCGCTGCCTCCTCCGGCGCCGGCTGCTCGTTCTCCTCGCCGTCATTGTGGCCCCGCGTCGCGGCCGTGGGTCGGCAGTACAACGGCGAGTTGCGCCATGCACGGAGTCGGCGAGGCATCGTCTCGGGGTGTCTGTTGAAGTGCGGCGAGGGCGATGAGAGTTTGTGCGGTGAGGGCGAGGAGATGAACGGCGAGAATGGGGAGAGCGGCGAGCGGTGAGGGGCCTTTTGTAGCCCTGGCGGGTCATTTACTGCGACGCGCGTGCCGTTACTCCGGCAGACTTTGAACGACCCGGGGGCCCACGGTTTTTCCACGCGTCGCTGACAGCTCTGGCCAGCGTGGGCTGCCCCGCCTTTTCGCCCCCCAAGCCGAACCCAGCGGTGGTGGTGGTGGTGGTGGTGGTGGTGGTGCTGCAGGTGCTCGTGGCGCAGCAGGGGATGGTGCGGCGGTGGCGGCGGCGTGAGCGGCAGCGCACGACGGCGGGTCAACTAAATTGGGCGGCAGCGCACGACGGTGGTGGCGGGAAACTCGGGTGTGGACTATTCAGCGTAGTCAACTAATTGCGCGGTCCCACCTGTAAGCTCCGGATGGTTTCAACGAACTTGGCAGTCTCACTCGGACCCACTTCGCGAAACGGAGTCTGACTCCTCGGTCCCACTTCGCGAAACGGAGTCGACTCCAAACTTACCGTTCCAGCCTCTCCATAGTAGTTGCGCACAGACTAGGGGCAAAACTGAGGTCGATTCAGCTCTAGGGGTAAAACTGAGTACAAGTGGTCCGCTATGGGCAATTCGATAAATGACCCTTGTTTTTAAATCAACCCCATTCAACCAGCTACCAAACAATTTGGTTATACTTGTTGGTAGAGTAATACTGAAAGTAAAAAATGAAGTATTCTCCAAATTTGTTTAGCAAATTGACAGGAAATAAATAGATGCTCGACAGTTTCCTCTTGTTAACAAAAAAAACACATTTCGTACATCCTGTCCAATTTTTCCGAGCAAGAATGACCTTGGTTAATTAGTAAGACTTTACGATTAAGAAACCGCATAAAAAACTTTAACTTTAGTGGTACCTTAAGCTTCCAAAGTTATTTATGTAAAAATCTAGTATGCACATTCGTCATGTCAGAGTAAAGAGATTTAACCGTAAAAGTACCAGACTATGTTAGTCTCCGACTAAAGGAATCGTTGTCCTCCGACAACTGCACCAACATAAGCCTTTCAACAAGGATTAGCCAAGCCTCCCACGTATCACCAATAATGGTCCTCCTAAACTGAATATTCGGTTGGCCCTGAGATTAAAGATATGCAACAGAAACATTTTTTTGTCGCACAATTTATATACAGAAGAATATTGTCCAGCTAAAGGCATGTCTCCTAAGTCCTAACCAAGGGTCTTCCCAAAACCTGGTGTTCAAACCATTGCCAACCGAAAAAGAAATATGTTTGAAAAAGTCACTCTTGACCTCATCAATCCTTTCAAGAAAGGAGTATATGTGGGCTTAGATTCGACTTGACATATATATAGGTTGTCATGTTATGTATTTATGGTAGAGTAACTCCAGCCATACTCCCTCTTTCGTAAGAAGTTTTAAAATCTACTTACTTAATAAATATCTATTATAAACCTCTAAAATCACAATGCCCATACTGTAACATCCCAGTTTTTGCAACCATAGGGTGTGTGGTGTTGTGTTCATATCATTCATGCATGGAAAAAAAAATTTAATCATGTTTTAACCAATTTAAATCGTGAATTTAAATGGTTTCAGAAAATTCCACAAAAAGTACTTAATTTGGGTTCCAAAATTTTGTATTGAAAAATAATTCAAATGCACCAAACCAAGTTATGGTTTTGTTGGAAATTTCATGAGCTTTTCAAAAACTATTTTTGCTAATTTTTATTGTTGCAAAAAGGACCCCAATCTTTCAAATCTCTTTGCTGTTTTAAAAGAGAAAAGGGATGTTTTGTAAAATACAGGAACTTCAGGGGGTTTTTGTAATTTGTTTTTTTTGTGTGGCTTTCTTCAACCTTCAGACAGAAGGCAAGCTCCTGCGTGGCAGGGCTGCCGAGGCCGTATGCCACCTCCTGCTGGCCAGCTCGACGACGAGGAGAAGTCCGTGATGCCTTTCCTCTATTCCATCCCCATCCTCTCTGCCCCGCTCTCTGTATTCCTCCCGAGAAGACAAACCCTAGCATTAATGTGCCGTTCGGCCGCCGCCGAATCCGGCGATTGCCGCGGATGCAGACCTCCTCGAGGCCCGACGTTTGTGCCAGGAGCTCCGTCAACGCCTCCTCTACTTCCGGCTAGAACCACGCTTGCCGGGATGACCTCCATGGCGGGAATCGGGGCCATCTTCCTCAAGTCCGGCAGGTGGCCGCCGCGGTCGATGCCGTCGACTCCGGCCGCCCCCGCCCTCCCCGACAACCCCACGAGATTCCTAGCGCCGTGGTGAGCTCCCCGGTACCCTCCACACCCTTCCTCTCCCTCTGTTTTGTTCCGTCGCCGTGAAGCTTCCGTCCGCCGCCGCGCCATGGTTGCCGGCGAAGCTCCGGTGATCATATGGTCCATCCTCCGCCACTGCCACGATCACCACAGACCCCTACAGCTAGGGCACCCCTCAATTTCACGAACGAATCAACGAATCACTCGAATTTGAGTTCATCTGAGAAGATCCTCCCTGGGTGATGTCACAGTGAGGTCACAGTGACCTCATAATTCATGTTTTTCTTATTTCCAGAAAAATGATTAAATTTGGTTAATTAATATCCTTTAATCTATTGCTCAGGAAAATAAAATGAAAGCATGGTTATGATCAGAAAAATGAGCTCTACCCAAAAATGTCATTTTCAAACATATTTGAGAAAGTCCAAAAATGAGTATTATTTTAATGTTGTTAATTCATTTAAAATAGAAAAATAAGTTTTTATTCACAAAAATTATAAAATTAAAAGTTATATACCATTTTGCTCAAAATGACAAATAGAATCTAGTTATAATGTTTTCAAACTCATTTGAGCTTTTAAAATGGTACTCACTTCCATAATCACCCGAAACCCCCTCCGGGGTCTATTTCGGGCGAATTCCAGTGAAACTTCATATTTGACATACGAACCCTAGCAACCCAACGATCATGTCTAGGGCTTTATTTCAGTGCATTAATCTGCTCATGCATACATATTGTGCATTGCATCGATGCCATGGTTGATTGTTCTTCTCTTTCGGTGTTGTTTCCCTCTCGGTAGAACGTGACTCCGAAGTGAAGGCCAACGAATCCATGGCGAATACTTGATCCTAACCGACAAGTCAAGCACTTATTCCAGAAGATCTTTATCTGGTTTTCTTATAACCAAGGCAAGCATAACCTCTTATCTGCTCATATATGCTTTTGAACAACATTTGAATCTCCTATTTTGCATTCGATTCCAAAGTATTTGATGCTAGTAGATATAGTTCACCTATATACTGCATTGCCTCAATATCCTGATCCACTGCTCCTAGCCGCCATAGAATTGCTTGTGTGCATCGCCAGAGCCTCATATCTGCTTCGCTTAGCTTTACATGTTTGTTACCTCTGCTCCATCCGGTTGATGAATCAGAGCTGCGATAACCTGGTATGATATGATGACGTGGTGAGATGAGGACTGTGTGGTTAACTTGACTAAGGCTTGGACGGGAGGCCACTTGGGAAGTGGTTGTTCGTTCCGTACTTGCCAACCCTAGGAGTAAGGTCTCGCCGCGGAAACCAAGACTGAGCGTGCAACCACACGCGGGGCCTAACAGACCGCGCTCGACTAACTAACTTGTTTGGTTCTATCCGTGAGTCACGTAGTTTGGGATTTCCATCTGCGTGTGAGTCAAAAAACTTTTGGAGGTGTTTAGGGCGTGACCGGGACAAGTGATGGACGTACACGGATCTTGTTCCCGACTCACAGAACAGGTGCCGTCAGGAGGTGGCCAACTCCCTGTTGACGGGGTGGCCCTGTTTGGGTTGACTCATGGATAGGTCTCGACAAGGTAAAGGTCGTGGCCAACCACACTCTGCCGGCACATCGTCGGAATTGTGCCAATAGCTTGGCATTAAGAGTCGGATGGTACGTGTGGGTAAAGTGTACCACCCTGCAGGGATAAATCTTTCGGAAAGCCGTGTCCACGGTTATGGACGACTTGGTGAAAGTCACGGGGTCATAGATAACTTGAACGTGACGTAAAAGATGTTGACAATGCATGGATGCAGTAGATGAAGGGTGCCTCCCCGGAGATGCCGGGAGGGGTGATCCTTGGAGCATGTGAGGTGCTGGGAAATGATGTTGGTGGATGAAAAGATGATGATTTCAGTAGTTGATTAGTCCTCTCATCTGTTTTAAAAACTCCATGAGACGTGCTTTTCCTCCCTCAGCTTGCAAAACAAAGATTGCTTTACGCAAATCAGCCTTCATAAAACCCTTTCTAAAGATAGCAGATATATAATAGGTTAATTAAGTCTTGTTGAGTACATCCCGTACTCAGGTTTGCTTAATTTGGTTCAGGTGAAGATCTCACATCGGTGATGAGTCAACGTGGACATCGACGAGTAGTTCGGGGTTCCCAGGTAGCATGGAATCTATGGGCTGGGACGTCGCCTTATGTTGCGGCCTCTTAGGCCTTTTTGGTTCTTGTTGATTAGCTACATAATTTGCCTTCCGTTGTCTGATGTAATGTTGGGTCGTGTGACCTCTGCTTGTAAGCTATACTCTAGTACTACCTGTTGAATACAACTTCATGTTTAGAGTACTGCTTTGATCGGTTGTTGGTTTCGAGCTCATTGTTATACAGTTTTGGCTATGCCTGCACAGTTGTCGCAGTCGAGGGGTTGTGGAGCCGATGATCCATGTCCGAGCCCGCCTGTCGATGTGATCGGCCTGGGGCGAGGTAACCCCAGTAACCCTCGATTGTTGTTGCACTTTCTGGACACATAGCATCTCTGTATAGCTTTGGTCCCGTTTCCTTCAGTTTCATTCGATTCGTGGACGCTTTGATATGCATAGTTGGTTATGACTAGCATGGATACAAGGAGTAGTAGACTGGGGATCCGGACTACCTGCCGATGAATCCAGTCTGCCTGCCGTTGTTTGTTGCGGCCGGGGCTGGTAACCCTGAAGCCCTTGTGAGTCCATGGCTAGGAGCACATAACAGTATGTATATCTCTGGGTCCGGGGTCGTGACAAGTCATGGTATCAGAGCAGGACTGCCTGTAGGAAAACCTTACTGCTTGGTCGATGTCGAGTCTAGTGGTTGTGAAAACTATCTTGAAACTTCAAATGATTGTGAAAAACCTTCTTAGGATTCTTTTTACTCCTTATATGGTATCGCTCTAACTCTGGGTCACCTTACCTGTTTTGTTTTGAAAAGGTTCTAGTCATTCAAAACCTAGGTGCTTTTTTTGGCAAGACGTTTCTTTCACCCAAGTTGACCTAGTGTTGAGTCTCTAAAGTTGTGTGTGTCCGTAATTCGTTATCTCTAAACTGGGAGATTTCCTTTCCATCCTAGCCTCTCAGAGTTGTGTGGATTACACAGTTTTTCATGTCCTGAGTCTCAAAATCCTGAACCTCGAGATCTGCTTTCCATCTCGAATGTATCTGTTATCCTCTGCTCAAATTCTTCCGGAGTTATGTGTGTCTTTTGAAAGACATTCCGTGATTTCTATTTGTAGTGTCCTTCAAGGCACTCAGATAGTAGTTACTCCTTTCTTTTGTTTTTTTAACCTTGGACTTGAACCGAAGGTCCCGGAATGTGCTGAACTGCGGTGAGTCGAATCATGTGGTTTCATAACCATGTGATGCTCATGCTATCAGTACAGGATGCTGACCTTTAACCCAAGTTCTGTTTCGTTGAATCTTGAGGAATCTATTCTACCCCGGGATGGCTAGGAAATTCCAACTCTCAAAGTCGTAGGCTTCCCTTTGGAACCAAAAAGAATCACAGCAAGAGTGATCATCCTGAATTCCACATCTTCGTTCTTATTTCACTTATACCAACTCTTTTGCATGGGTTTTACAAATGAGTATTACCCTGTGCTTTCAAACGTGATCTCAGGATTCCCCCGAGCACGTTCTTATTTCTTAGTTGTTTCCAAACTTCGTCTGTTGTTTTGGACACCAAGTTGCGTATGTGTGTTGGATTCTTCCAATGCATTTGCTCTTGTTTTCCGTCATAACGTTCCACCTTGGAATGTTAGGAGAAACAAACTCCAGTACCTCGTTCATCTCTAGAACCAGGTCAAAGTTTTGTAATCCACAGAATAAAGAAGTTTCATTAGCTTCTGTTCTGTTCTACCTCAAGGTATCACACTCCTTTATATCAGGGGGCTGTGTTAAGTTTCATGGCCTTATTGATGAAGTGATGCTCTTACCGTCTTCACTCCCCCTTCATCCAAGCTTGAATGCTTGAGTATGATGGGTTTATGCATTGACATGTGTATCAGCTATTCCTAGCAATTCCTATTGCTTTGGAAAATCTAAGAAACATCTGTATCCTTCTTAGCACTATTGGTCACCCGGTCTCTGTTTGAAGTAGATCGTGTTATCAAATCCGTTCATTCTGGTGCACATTCTTGGTCAAGGAGTTAGGTTCATACCAAAGCTCTCATGTTCATATCATTTGCTTTGAAAAGCAAGTTTCCTTCCAAACTTCGAGACATACTGGTAGGTTGCGGTATTCTGGTTGTCTTCTAAGAAGTATCACCAGGTTTGTCACCTGACCGTGATGTCTAAACAAGGGGTACTTTGAACTACTCCTTTTTCCAAGGAAGTCTGCTGGATATCCCGGACTAGTTGGTTGAGCGTAAACAATAACTTGGAGAGTTGAAAGGCAAAAGCTCCGCCAACTTGTTCCTTCGATAAGGGATATCTAGTTTTCCTAGTGTTGAAGCATGATAGTATCTCTTTAATGGACATGCTGTCATTCTACCTTGATTTGATTTGGGCTATCGTCAGATCAAGTCCAGATTCAAGGACTATCCTGATGGTGTTTTCACTCATGGTGTTTGGCCCGAGTACACCTCATGTCCTTTGGTCTGACCAATGTTCTACCTTGTTCATATATCATATGAAATCCCTCTTCTTGGAGTGTTTTGATAAGCGTGTTGTCGAGCCCATCGATGACATTCCTATTTCCTCCAAGTTGCGAGAGGCTCATGTTGAACATTGGCAACAATGTTGGAAACTTTCGAGAACCATCTTTGTTTCATTACGAAGATTGTGTTCTGGATGTTCGAAGTAACCTACTCTGGTTCATGTGCTTATGGTGAAAGTTGTCGCCATGGATCCGAGTATAGTTTCCTTGTTCCTTCAGGAATAATCCCAAGTCAGTCATGCATGTGTGGACTGTTCTTGAGTTGGAAGGTTGTTACCTCCATTTCTTGAACCAGTTTTGTATCCACACCAAGCCACTGATAAATTGTTTGTAAAAGAGAAGAGGTCTAAGAACTTTGTTATCTTTGCATCATCTTTCCCAACAAGGACTCTGATGTGTTTTGTTGCAAGTAATCCATGTAGGTGCAACCGTCTTTCACCAGTTGCTAATACATGAGTCCTGCAATCTCGCTCATCTTTTCGAGCTTGACATCGTAGTCCATGTCTTGAGAATCTAGTAGAAGTATCTCAATTGTTACCGGTGCAACCTCTGTGATCAAACGTGTTGATTCTGAATCATTTACCCACTAACCAGAGCTGAATCTCAAGCAGCAACTATGGTTGGTGTTTCCTTAAGGGTACTGAATTAGGTCTTTCCAAAATCCGGCATGGTTGATGTTGTGGTCGACACAATTAGCCGAAAGGCCTAATGTCATATCCCTTTGAATCCGTAAGAACAGCCACTCTCCGTGAGAATTCTTGTGTGGTTCATTCCAACAAGTTTCCTCACCGTTCTTCCAAACCGGAGTTCTACATTCACTTGATGACCTATAGAAGGCTTCATGAGCCTGCTGTCGGTATCTATAACATCCAGGAGAACCGGGAAGTTGATATTTCTAATATCTCTCCGTTGATCCTCCAAACCTTCGTTCCAGTGGAAACAAGTTCATCAGGAGAACATCTCTTGGTGATTCGTACCCGCCATTGACCCGTTCCCTTTATCAAGTTGTTTATACTTGAAGTTCTGTTCATCTCACACATTGTGTGAATTTGTCAGTTACTTCAGCCATGGGATCTTAACCATGTGGTAAACGTATTACTACGTCAAATCCACCATAGGAAAGAGATTCCCTATTCCTTCCAGTAATCTAATTCCCGTTGGTTAACCATCCTTATGGTGTGACCAAGGATTTCTTCCTCGTTATGGTATTCCAACTTCTTTTGGTTACTCACCTTCTGTCGTGAAGTAACATCCTGATCTTTGAAAAGGATTTCAACAAACTTTGATGGACAAAAGTTTCGTTATCTTCTATGCCCACTCCAAAGAGTGAACATGATCTTGTATCAAATTCTCTCCGACGCACGATTACAGTGCTTTCTCGTGTTCTCCCTCGCCTACGGATATTACATTGTGATATTCAAGACCAAACTTTCCATCTTGGTTTTCTGTTTGAAGAAACCTCTATGTCACAAGTTGTTCCACCTTTCTTTCCCAAAAGGATTTAAAGTCTTGTGCAAAGTTCATATTCTAAATCCTTTCAAGAACCATCGTCCTCAAACTTAAAACCATCTTCTATCCACTCCGTTACCTTGATGTGTTTCATGCCTGATAACTCAAAAGTTCTTTATGAACATCTTGTCATGAGTTACCCATGGGATACTCGATCTTCGTGAAGATCATTTCCTAAGAGTTTCCCTCTCACCTAAGGTGTAACCGCTGAGTATCTTCGCAAGTACGACAGAAAAACCTCTGCAAGAAGAGAACCGTAAGGTTCGAGAAGATCGTTCAAAACCGGTGTTCCTTCTTTCTTCTCCTTCAGGAATCTCGGGACGAGATTCTTGTAAGGGGGGTAGATTTGTAACATCCCAATTTTTGCAACCATAGGGTGTGTGGTGTTGTGTTCATATCATTCATGCATGGAAACAAAAATTTAATCATGTTTTAACCAATTTAAATCGTGAATTTAAATGGTTTCAGAAAATTCCACAAAAAGTACTTAATTTGGGTTCCAAAATTTTGTATTGAAAAATAATTCAAATGCACCAAACCAAGTTATGGTTTTGTTGGAAATTTCATGAGCTTTTCAAAAACTATTTTTGCTAATTTTTATTGTTGCAAAAAGGACCCCAATCTTTCAAATCTCTTTGCTGTTTTAAAAGAGAAAAGGGCTGTTTTGTAAAATACAGGAACTTCAGGGGGTTTTTGTAATTTGTTTTTTTTTTGTGGCTTTCTTCAACCTTCAGACATAAGGCAAGCTCCTGCGTGGCAGGGCTGCCGAGGCCGTATGCCACCTCCTGCTAGCCAGCTCGACGACGAGGAGAAGTCCGTGATGCCTTTCCTCTATTCCATCCCCATCCTCTCTGCCCCGCTCTCTGTATTCCTCCCGAGAAGCCAAACCCTAGCATTACTGTGCCGTTCGGCCGCCGCCGAGTCCGGCGATTGCCGTGGATGCAGACCTCCTTGAGGCCCGACGTTTGTGCCAGGAGCTCCGTCAACGCCTCCTCTACTTCCGGCTAGAACCACGCTTGCCGGGATGACCTCCATGGCGGGAATCGGGGCCATCTTCCTCAAGTCCGGCAGGTGGCCGCCGCGGTCGATGCCGTCGACTCCGGCCGCCCCCGCCCTCCTCGACAACCCCACGAGATTCCTAGCGCCGTGGCGAGCTCCCCGGTACACTCCACACCCTTCCTCTCCCTCTGTTTTGTTCCGTCGCCGTGAAGCTTCCGTCCGCCGCCGCGCCATGGTTGCCGGCGAAGCTCCGGTGACCATATGGTCCATCCTCCGCCACTGCCACGATCACCACATACCCCTACAGCTAGTGCACCCCTCAATTTCACGAACGAATCAACGAATCACTCGAATTTGAGTTCATCTGAGAAGATCCTCCCTGGGTGATGTCACAGTGAGGTCACAGTGACCTCATAATTCCTGTTTTTCTTATTTTCCAGAAAAATGATTAAATTTGGTTAATTAATATCCTATAATCTATTGCTCAGAAAAATAAAATGAAAGCATGGTTATGATCAGAAAAATGAGCTCTACCCAAAAATGTCATTTTCAAACATATTTGAGAAAGTCCAAAAATGAGTATTATTTTAATGTTGTTAATTCATTTAAAATAGAAAAATAAGTTTTTATTCACAAAAATTAGAAAATTAAAAGTTATATACCATTTTGCTCAAAATGACAAATAGAATCTAGTTATAATGTTTTCAAACTCATTTGAGCTTTTAAAATGGTACTCACTTCCATAATCACCCGAAACCCCCTCCGGGGTCTATTTCGGGCGAATTCCAGTAAAACTTCATATTTGACATACGAACCCTAGCAACCCAACGATCATGTCTAGGGCTTTATTTCAGTGCATTAATCTGCTCATGCATACATATTGTGCATTGCATCGATGCCATGGTTGATTGTTCTTCTCTTTCGGTGTTGTTTCCCTCTCGGTAGAACGTGACTCCGAAGTGAAGGCCAACGAATCCATGGCGAATACTTGATCCCAACCGACAAGTCAAGCACTTATTCCAGAAGATCTTTATCTGGTTTTCTTATAACCAAGGCAAGAATAACCTCTTATCTGCTCATATATGCTTTCGAACAACATTTGAATCTCGTATTTTGCATTCGATTCCAAAGTATTTGATGCTAGTAGATATAGTTCACCTATATACTGCATTGCCTCAATATCCTGATCCACTGCTCCTAGCCGCCATAGAATTGCTTGTGCGCATCGCGAGAGCCTCATATCTGCTTCGCTTAGCTTTACATGTTTGTTACCTCTGCTCCATCCGGTTGATGAATCAGAGCTGCGATAACCTGGTATGATATGATGACGTGGTGAGATGAGGACTGTGTGGTTAACTTGACTAAGGCTTGGACGGGAGGCCACTTGGGAAGTGGTTGTTCGTTCCGTACTTGCCAACCCTAGGAGTAAGGTCTCGCCGCGGAAACCAAGACTGAGCGTGCAACCAAACGCGGGGCCTAACAGACCGCGCTCGACTAACTAACTTGTTTGGTTCTATCCGTGAGTCACGTAGTTTGGGATTTCCATCTGCGTGTGAGTCAAAAACCTTTTGGAGGTGTTTAGGGCGTGACCGGGACAAGTGATGGACGTACACGGATCTTGTTCCCGACTCACAGAACAGGTGCCGTCAGGAGGTGGCCAACTCCCTGTTGACGGGGTGGCCCTGTTTGGGTTGACTCATGGATAGGTCTCGACAAGGTAAAGGTCGTGGCCAACCACACTCTGCCGGCACATCGTCGGAATTGTGCCAATAGCTTGGCATTAAGAGTCGGATGGTAAGTGTGGGTAAAGTGTACCACCCTGCAGGGATAAATCTTTCGGAAAGCCGTGTCCACGGTTATGGACGACTTGGTGAAAGTCACGGGGTCATAGATAACTTGAACGAGACGTAAAAGATGTTGACAATGCATGGATGCAGTAGATGAAGGGTGCCTCCCCGGAGATGCCGGGAGGGGTGATCCTTGTAGCATGTGAGGTGCTGGGAAATGATGTTGGTGGAAGAAAAGATGATGATTTCAGTAGTTGATTAGTCCTCTCATCTGTTTTAAAAACTCCATGAGACGTGCTTTTCCTCCCTCAGCTTGCAAAACAAAGATTGCTTTACGCAAATCAGCCTTCATAAAACCCTTTCTAAAGATAGCAGATATATAATAGGTTAATTAAGTCTTGTTGAGTACATCCCGTACTCAGGTTTGCTTAATTTGGTTCAGGTGAAGATCTCACATCGGTGATGAGTCAACGTGGACATCGACGAGTAGTTCGGGGTTCCCAGGTAGCAGCCTGGAATCTATGGGCTGGGACGTCGCCTTATGTTGCGGCCTCTTATGCCTTTTTGGTTCTTGTTGATTAGCAACATAATTTGCCTTCTGTTGTCTGATGTAATGTTGGGTCGTGTGACCTCTGCTTGTAAGCTATACTCTAGTACTACCTGTTGAATACAACTTCATGTTTAGAGTACTGCTTTGATCGGTTGTTGGTTTCGAGCTCATTGTTATACAGTTTTGGCTATGCCTGCATAGTTGTCGCAGTCGAGGGGTTGTGGAGCCGATGATCCATGTCTGAGCCCGCCTGTCGATGTGATCGGCCTGGGGCGAGGTAACCCCAGTAACCCTCGATTGTTGTTGCACTTTCTGGACACATAGCATCTCTGTATAGCTTTGGTCCCGTTTCCTTCAGTTTCATTCGATTCGTGGACGCTTTGATATGCATAGTTGGTTATGACTAGCATGGATACAAGGAGTAGTAGACTGGGGATCCGGACTACGTGCCGATGAATCCAGTCTGCCTGCCGTTGTTTGTTGCGGACGGGGCTGGTAACCCTGAAGCCCTTGTGAGTCCATGGCTAGGAGCACATAACAGTATGTATATCTCTGGGTCCGGGGTCGTGACACATACCACCCTACTCCTTCGGTCTACAAATCTTATTCCACTTAGTCAAACAATATTTCTTTTTGGTTTGCTCATTTTTCCATAAGAAACGAGATCTATGAAATTCCAGCCTTTTTCGTACCCTGATGGGTATCGAACAGAAGGATAGGAGGAGCATAGGCAAACTTGTGAGGACCGAATTAATCAACACCAATCAGTCTCCGTAAGAAAGCATTTTACCTACCCAAGAACTAAACTTTTTTTCGAAACTGATCGCAATTGGCTTCCACTCCTTATCTAGAAATTGTCTATAATGAATCAGAATACCAAAGTATTTGAAAGAAAGTTCTCCAAACTCACATCCAAAAATGTGAAAATAATCGTCTTGCGGGTCCTTAGCCTTATTGAAACAAAAAAAGCACTCTTATAGAAGTTAATATTTAACCCAGATAGGTGTTCGAAAATAGATAAGATCAATTTCATATTCACAACCTTCTCTAGGCCATGTTCTATAAAACGGATCGTGCCATCAGCATATTGGAGGATAGAGACCCACCATCTACATGGTGAGATACTAACCACCACCACGCCCCCCCCCCCCCCCCCCCCCGCACCCACCCACATACACACTTGGCCATCATCCGTATCCCGTGCAGTGAGAACTGCGAGTATATCCGCGACTATGTTCAAAACAATTGATGATAGATGATCTCCTTGCCTCAGTCCTTTTAGAGTTCGTAAAAAGTGACCAATTTCATCATTCACCAAATACCAACAACCCCCCCCCCCAACCCCCTATAAAAACCTTGCAATCCATTCACATCACTGTTGTGTAAATCCTTTCATGTGCATAGTTTGTTGGAGGAAAGCCTAATTAACTTTGTATAGGCGTTCCCAAAATCAAATTTGAAAAGCACTCCATCATGGTTTTTCTGCTTAATCTCATGGATGGTTTCATGCAACACTATTACCCCTTCAGAATATTTCTTCCTGGAAGAAACACAGATTGTGTAGGACGAATGACTTTTTGAGCAATGGTTGTGACTCAATTCGTGGCCACCACAGTGAACATTGTAGGACCTATATTAAGCAAACAGATGGGGCTACATTGTTCAATTTGGGACGTGTCTTCCTTTTGGGGAAACAAGATAATCACCCCACAATTTATCTTAAAGAAAGGTAAATATCCTGAATGCGGCTAAGCAAACATGTCCGTCAAATGGGCCCGTGAGGCCAGCCCCGGGCCGCCAAATTGTCCACCGTTAGAATCTTCCCATGCAGTGCCAGCCACACGAAGAGCTTGTAAATGGATACGACAATGGTTTCGAGAGCTCATATACAATGGTAGCTAATTTAATTAGTCATGACAATTATATAAATAGACCTGAAGACAATCGATGGTATGTAGTGTCTGGCTGCATGTGGCCTGGTGGGTCATGTTCTAAACTAACCTATGGAAGTAGTTCCTCCTGCTGAGAAATCAAAGTCCTAAGTCGCTGTTTAGCATGTGAGGCATTAATTTGTGGCCATGAAAAGTTTATATCATGCTAAGACAAATCCAATGGTGTTGTGTGGGCCATGCCCTAAACTAAGCTAAGCTAGTAGCTCCTCCTGCTGAGCAATCCTACTCCTAAGATGGCTAGCATGCATGTGACTAACACAACCACAGCAAGAGCGACATGGCATACTTAACTCGGCTCTTCCGAGCAGGAGTCTCATCTATCCATCTATCTACACGTACGGTCTCAAATAAAAACATGTTTATACATGTATGTTCACACATCTAGGAGGATAAATGAGTACTCCCTCCATTGTTTTGTTTGGCAGCCACTGAGCCGCATCCGCGGAATTAACCAAACTGCTTTAAGCCTATAGCTTCACAGGCAAAGAACGTAATTAACATACAGAATAATGAGTGGCCAACTATAATCGTCTGAATTAAGTTGTTTCGTTAAGACGTGAGGCTTGACCAAATAGGGTAAATGTGTGTGGCGCCTTCTGTTGGAACTCTCTTTAACTTCTCCTTATATCTCTTCTTCTTCTACGAGAGTGTTTCTTTTTCTCTTAGTTCGCTGAAAGAAGATCCATTTTAGTGTGCTGACAGTGTGGACTGAACTTGACAAAAATAAGGCCGGAACTGGAAACCAACCAAGCCTGGCCAAACAAGGTTGCAATGAGTGTGGCGCCTTTTGTTCAAACTCTCTTTAACTAACTTCTTCCTGTGTATTTCCTGAAGAGATGATCCCTCCTGGTGTGCTAGTGGCGGGGTACACATCAATTGACTAAAACCGGAGATGAAACCGAAACTACAAAGTAGTATAAACTATCTCGGCCAAAAAGGATTTTAACGTACATGACGGTTTCAATTTCAACTATATTTAGCTTTATATTGATAGAAAGAAAATTATTTCCGGAAGTTCCTTAGCAATTTGGACTACTTTTTTTACTTTCCTTAAGACAATAGACGTGGAGCTATACCTTCACGACACTTGGATCTAATGTGCATGTCAAGGCGATTCTACAGCTCCAGTTTTAGTCAATTGTGTCTTTGGCACTAATTTCAACTACTCTATCTATTTCTCAAAATAAGTCGTATATTTTGTCAGAAGTCAAAGTATAGTAAGGAGAAAAGTATGAGCATTTAGAAAACCAAATCAATATTAATAGAATCATCAAAAGAATATATTTTCATAGTATGTTTATTAAATCTTGTTAATGTTCATATTTTTATTTATAAAAATGTTGAAGTTGCACTATCACTGGTAGAAAATAGGCCTTCGGTACGCCCCCATTAGTCCCCAAAATAATGGACCCGCGACCATAGGGGTCTTTAGTCACGGTTCGGGACGAGACCCGCGACCAATAGTCTGGGCCCAGCGCGCTCGGCCCACAGCTGGCGGAGGGGAGGGGCTTTAGTCCCGGTTGGCCAGACCAACGGGGACTAATAGGTCCTCGGGCCGGCCCCACGGCCTTTAGCCGCGGTTGTCCAGGTAAACCGGGACTAAAGGCCCATCCCTATATATAGGACTCACCTCGCTGCACTTGGCCACATTTGCTCACAATATTCACAAGGGGGTGGTGGGTATGCTTTTGGTTCCTACTATGCACACAAGGTGTTCGATGAAATGCCCCATAGCATGAAACACACTTGAGCGTTTTCATTTATTTTACCTCTGTGATCGCGGTTAGCAACTTGAACCTTTCATGATTTGTATTATTTCCAGCTAGCTAGTTAGTTTAACAGATGCATGATGGTTAATTATATACATTATATAATAATAATGCAGATGAATCGGCAATGGATGTACGGTAACCGACTCTCCGGTGAGTTCACTACGGGTTTGAAAGATTTCCTCGTAGTGGCAAATGCGAACAAACAGCGAGGTTTTATTATGTGTCCATGTGCTGAATGTAAGAATGAGAAGGGTCACTCCTCCTCAAGAGTCGTTCACATGCACCTGCTTCGGCACGGTTTCATGCCAAGCTATAATTGTTGGACCAAGCATGGAGAAAGAGGGGTTAGAATGGAAGAAGATGAAGAAGAGGATGATATCGATTTCAACTATCATGACCTTTTCGGTGATACTTTCATGGAGGATGATGCTGAAGGTGGGGAAGGGTTTGGTGAAGGTGAAGAAGAGGCACATGATGAGCCCGCTGATGATCTTGGTCGGACCATTGCTGATGCACGGAGACGCTACGAAACTGACAAGGAGAGGGAGAATTTGGATCGCATGTTAGAGGATCACACGAAGTCACTGTACCCAGGATGCGACAATAGTCTGAAAAAGCAAAGAAGGTTGTGTGCCCTCTAGGTTTAGAGATTCTGAAGATACATGCATGCATTAACGACTGCGTCCTCTACCGCGGTGCATACGAGGATTTGAATGAATGCCCTGTATGCACTGCATTGCGTTATAAGATCAGAGGCGATGACCCTGGTGACGATGTTGAGGGCGAGAAACCCAGGAAGAGGGTTCCTGCCAAGGTGATGTGGTATGCTCCTATAATACCTCGGTTGAAACGCCTGTTCAGGAACAAAGATCATGCCAAGTTGTTGCGATGGCACAAAGAGGACCGTAAGTCCGACGGGGAGTTGAGACACCCCGCTGATGGAACGCAATGGAGAAAGATCGACAGAGAGTTCAAAGATTTTGCAGCTGACGCAAGGAACATAAGATTTGGTCTAAGTACTGATGGCATGAATCCTTTTGGCGAGCAGAGCTCCAGCCATAGCACCTGACCCGTGACTCTATGCATCTACAACCTTCCTCCTTGGTTGTGCATGAAGCGGAAGTTCATTATGATGCCAGTGCTCATCCAAGGTCCGAAGCAACCCGGCAACGACATCGATGTGTACCTAAGGCCATTAGTTGATGAACTTTTACAATTGTGGGGCAAACCTCGTGTACCTGTGTGGGATGAGCACAAAGAAGAGGAATATAACCTACGAGCGTTGCTTTTTGTAACCATCAACGATTGGCCTGCTCTCAGTAACCTTTCTGGACAGTCAAATAAGGGATACAAAGCATGCACGCACTGCTTACATGAGACTGAAAGTGTATTTTTGGATAACTGTAAGAAGAACGTGTACCTGGGTCATCGTCGATTTCTTCCCCGAAATCATAACGTAAGAAAGAAAGGCAAGCATTTCAACGGCAAGGCAGATCACCGGCCGAAGCCTGCGGAACGTACTGGAGCTGAGATATTTGATATGGTCAAGGATTTGAATGTCATCTTTGGAAAGGGTCCTGGCGACAATCAGTTCCGCAGGGAGTTGACGGGCACGTACCCATGTGGAAAAAGAAATCGATATTTTGGGAGCTACAGTATTGGAAAGTCCTAGATGTCCGCTCTGCAATCGACGTGATGCATGTTACGAAGAATGTTTGCGTGAACCTGCTAAGCTTCTTGGGCGTGTATGGGAAGACAAAGGATACAAAGGAAGCACGGCGGGATCAACAACTTTTGAAAGACCCAGATGACCGGCATCCGGAATGGTTTCAAGGTCGTGCCAGCTACGCTCTTACGAAAGAAGAGAAGGTCATTTTTTTTGAAAAGCCTGAGCAGTATGAAGGTCCCGTCTGGCTTCTCGTCGAATATAAAGGGAATAATAAACATGGCGGACAAAAAGTTCCAAAACCTGAAGTCTCACGACTGCCACGTGATTATGACGCAATTGCTTCCGATTGCTTTGAGGGGCCTCCTACAGGAAAATGTTCGAGTAGCCATTGTGAAGCTGTGTGCATTCCTCAATGCAATCTCTCAGAAGGTAATCAGTCCAGAAGATCTACCACGGTTACAGAACGATGTGGTCCAATGTCTTGTCAGTTTTGAGTTGCTGTTTCCACCATCCTTCTTCGATATTATGACGCACCTCCTCGTCCACCTAGTCGAAGAGATTTCCATTCTCGGTCCTGTATTTCTACACAATATGTTCCCCTTCGAGAGGTTTATGGGAGTATTAAAGAAATATGTTCGTAATCGTGCTAGGCCAGAAGGAAGCATCGTAAAGGGCTATGGAAATGAGGAGGTAATTGAGTTCTGTATTGACTATGTTCCTGACCTTAAGCCGATTGGTATTCCTCAATCGCGGCACGAGGGGAGACTAAGTGGAAGAGGCACGATCGGAAGAAAATCAACGATATGTATAGACGGTCATTCTATGACTGAAGCACACTACACAGTTCTGCAAAATTCGAGCTTGGTGGCTCCGTACTTCGAGCAACACAAGAATATTTTACGCTCGAACAACCCGGGGAAGCCTGAATCATGGATTAGAAAGGCCCACATGGAGACTTTCGGCAGTTGGTTGCGAAAACATTTAATGAATGACAATGATGTTGAAGATCAGCTGTACATGTTGGCCAAGACACCATCTTCGACTATCACGACTTTCCAAGGGTACGAGATTAATGGGAATACATTTTACACGATCTCCCAAGATAAAAAGAGCACCAACCAAAACAGTGGTGTCCGCTTTGATGCAGCAACCGAGATTGGGAAAAAGGTCACATATTATGGTTACATAGAGGAGATATGGGAACTTGACTATGGACCCTATTTTAAGGTCCCTTTGTTCCGGTGCAAATGGTTCAAGCTAACAGGAGGTGGGGTAAAGGTGGACGAGCAATACGGAATGACAATGGTGGATTTCGACAATCTTGGTTACCTTGACGAACCATTCGTCCTAGCCAAAGATGTCGCTCAGGTTTTCTATTTGAAGGACATGAGTAGCAAACCGAGGAAACGGAAAGATAAGAAAACGATCAGTGCATCATGCGATGATCCAAAGCGTCACATTGTTCTTTCAGGGAAAAGAAACATCGTGGGAGTGGAGGACAAGACAGACATGTCAGAAGATTATAATATGTTTGGTGAAATTCCGCCCTTCAAAGTGAACTCTGACCCAAGCATTAAGTTAAATGATGAGGATGCTCCATGGATACGTCCAAATCGTAAGAAAGCAGGGACACAAGGGAAGAATTGATGTGTAATAATTTATTGTACCAAACTTTGTTGAATGGATCATGTTTAATGGACCATTTTGAATTATATTATCTCTAATTAATTTATTAATGTACCAAACTTTTACTAAAAACAGAAAACATACGCGCTAGCGCGCCGCAGTGTCGCCGGAATGCAAATTCTTTTATTAAAAAGAGAAAACAGACGAACACTACTCCTCGCCGTCGTCGTCGGGGAACTCGTCGGTGACCTCCTCCGGGTCATCATCGTCGCCGAACTCGTCCGTGACCTCCTCGTCGTCGTCGGAGGTGCATGATGGTATGTCCGAGATAGGCCCCCACCTCGGATCGTCGGAGGCCCAGACTTCGCCGGCGCGGTCGGCCCGACGAAGCTCCTGCAGCGCCCTAGTCCTCGCCTCCCGAGCGGCATCTAACGCGAGGTGGCGTTCGAGGCGGCGCTCCGCCCGCTGAGCCGCGCGGGTCTGCCAGAGCTCCTCGTCGGCGCTCTCCTCCCCCGGGTTGTTCCGGTAATACTCGCGGACGACGCGGTCTTCCCTGGCGTCGACTAGGCCCTGAAACGCGCGGTGGCGGAGGTGGAGGTGGTCGGCGGCAGTGATGATCTGCGGCTTCGGCGCCCTGGCCTCCGCTTCCCAGACGGTGTGGCAGTCGTTGAAGTTCATTAGCGACCGCGGGCGGTTGAGGCGCCAGGCCGCCGCGTCCCAGGCGCGGGCTGCCTCCGCCGCCGTCGCAAAGGTGCCGAGGGGGATGCGGTCGTCCCCCCAGCGGATATCTGCGCTGAACATTCCGTTCTGCCGTGCTCGGACGCCGCGGAAGCCGGTGGTGCTGTTCCTCCTCGGAGGCATGGTGGAAGCGCGACGGTGCGTGGAGAGGAGAAGACGCGCTCGAGGCGCGACAGTTTATACCGCGCCCTCCTGGCCACGCGTCACAAACTACCGCGCCACGCGTCGCAACTGCCGCGCCACGCGTCACAATTCCCGCGCCACGCGCCACCCTAACACAACCAAGCAAATAGTTGCACATTACTACCCGAGCTCAAAGTGAACACTGACCCAAGCATGGATGGATGTGTTAAAGGGGGGGTGTAGAACAAAACAATCGGTATCACCATCATACAGCCCTACCGTGGCTACTCAGTGCAATATGCATACCAAATGCACGGTAGGACGTATGATGGCGAATCCGGATGTTTTGTATTTGCTCGATGAACTGACCGGTGTATGAAGGTGGGCTATATATAGGGTCCTCTGGCTCACAAAGTGTTGTGCTAGGGTTTTGATCCAACGGTTAAGAAACCACCTCATCCACGGCTCACAACAACTCGAAAGAAACACACCGTAGCCCTGATCGAACGGCTCACAACAGCTCAAAAGAAACACACCCCGGATCCAACGACTCACAAGCGCTTTAAAGAAACACACGATCCGTGTGATTCTATCTGATTGGTCCAAACGAAACCCTAACCCATTTAGTCCCGGTTGGTGTCCCCAACCGGGACTAAAGGGATGTTTTCTTATCGCTATATATATGTGCATTGCCACACCATTGGCATAAACACATACAAACTCACCACTCTCTCATGGCTTCTACCGTACCCACTCTAACATTCAACCAGGCCGAGGCACTTTCCGCCTCGAACTACCCCTGCCCGCCCGGCTACAGTGTTCCCGCCGGTTGGATGCTGAGCGCCGGAGGAGTGCCGGTCCCTCCTCTTCCTCAAGGTGTGGCATGTCGGGCGGCCATCACGAACCATTACTACCACGAGCTCACGCCGGAGCAGCGGAGAGATCCCAGCTGGCATCCCGATAACCAACATACTTGGGATGCCTTCTTCATCAATCGGCGTGAGAGGGCGCTCGCCAGGTATGAGGAGGACGGCCTGCCTCCTGGGAACTTTCACGAGGCCGGTCGTCGGCTATGGTGGTCCGGTCGGACTCTACAGAGCGTCATGGACTACATCAGGGCCGGCGATAACCCCCGCCTGCGCTACCCTCAGGCCCAGTCCTGGGCTCTGAATTTTCTCATGTCGTAGGCCTAGGCAGGAGTATGACTAGCAGCAGATATCAGATCATGCATGCATCTATGCTCTCCGTTTAGGTTTAGATCCACTCTTGCCATTATGTACTGCCTTTTTTATCTATGGG
Source organism: Alopecurus myosuroides (assembly GCA_028641055.1). Classification (NCBI taxonomy): domain Eukaryota; kingdom Viridiplantae; phylum Streptophyta; class Magnoliopsida; order Poales; family Poaceae; genus Alopecurus; species Alopecurus myosuroides. Next base: position 339,861,782 of record CM054063.1, read on the forward strand.
AATTTTTAAGATTGGAAAAAGAATTAGTTCTATTTTTCTGAATTTTCTGATATATTATTTGTATTTTTAAGATTGGAAAAAGAATTAGTTTTATTTTTCTGAATTTTCTGATATATTATTTGTATTTTTAAGATTGGAAAAAGATCCACTTTTGGCATCTATTATTTCTATTCGAATAACCACCTTTAGTCGCGGTTGGTGTCACGAACCGGGACTAAAGGCTCGTTCTGCGCGGGAACGAGAACGCCGCGAAAATTTTCACCTTTAGTCCCGGTTCGTGACACCAACCGGGACTAAAGGCCCGCGGAGGGTACCCCAGGGGACCTTTAGTCCCGGTTGCTGTCACGAACCGGGACTAAAGGCTGGACCTATATATGTGCGATGCCTTCCTGCCCCAAAATTTTCTAAGTCACAAACCCTCTTCTTCCCTCGCGCCGACGCCTGCTCGTCTTCTGCCCCGTCGCCGTCGCCCGCGCAGAGGACCGCGCCGTCTCCATCGCCGTCGCCGTCGCCGTCGTCGAGCCCTTCTCTCCACCGCCTCCACCCTGCTCCGCCCCCGTCCCGTCGCCGTCTCTCCGGTAGGTTCCCCGCGGGCCGTCGCCGTCGCCCTAGATCCAACGCCATCGAACGGAGACCACGATTCACGCGCGAACGCGCCGCCCTCGAACGGCGACCACGAACTGAGAACGCGCCGCCCTCGCGCTCACTACCGCGGCCAGATTCGCCGCCGGCGAGACAACAGTGGCCGTGGCCTCGTCCCCATCTCCGTCCCCTCCCCCGTGGCGAGCACCACAGTGGCCTCCTCCCCATCTCCGTTCCCTCCCCCGTGGCCGGAATCGTCGGAATCGCCGGAGACCCGAGAGCCTGAACTGCCACCGCCGGCCACCGTGTGACGCCAGGGGTGACGTCATCATGACGTCACCTGGCCACGTGTTGACGAGTTTTTTTTAATGACGTCATCATGACACGTGGGGCCCACTGTATATGGAATTACAGAACATAATTAAATCTTCTAAATTAAATAACTTTTAATTTATAATTCCAAAAATTATGGAAAAATATGCAAAATGTTCACAAAAATGTAAGCTATCTGTTTATATCATTATCATTCATGTTTGACAAAGTTTAAAATGAGACCATATTTGAATTTGAGTTAAATTCATTAAAATAATGAAAGTAAGTTTTAATTCAATAAATTCAGAATATTAAGTGTAATATACCAAAATGACCAGAAAAGCAAATGCAACCTAGCTATGGGGTTCTCCAAGTCATTTGAGCGACCCTACCAATCTGTTTTCCCTCTTTCTACGACAATATTTGCTAAGTCTCCTATATACTTAATTAATTTTTACTACATGCATGTCTGCAGGAGTGACATATGGCAGACAATAGAGACCTGACGGGGAACAGGTGGCTGAAGGTTATATATTAGATATCATAGCCGGAGGAGGAACAGACATTGTCGATGATGTAATCTCTTCTTATCTGAACCTTGAGGATCAAGAAGGTGAAGGAGGAACAGACATTGTCGATGATCAAGGAGGTGAAGAAGGAACAGACATTGTCGATGATCAAGGAGGTGAAGGAATGGACATTGATGACGGAGGTCAACCGTCGACAAACGACGATCTCCAATTGCAAAGAACAACCACCTCCGGCGAGGTATATATTTTAGCCCTCGGTCTTATTTTAGCCCTCGGTCCAATTGCAAAGACTAACGCGCGCGACTCTCTTTCTTATTTTAGCCCTCGGTCGGATCTAGTATGACAAAGCGTGGCAAATCCAAGGCGATGAAAGATTCCGAAATATATACCATCGAATCAGTCAGTGAAATCGGCAAGCCCCTACAGCACACCACAAAGTTTATCAACCAATGCGGAGTCATTGTTAGAGACATCGTCCCGATCACCGTCCAGGAATGGAAGGAGCCAAAGAAAGCACGTATTGGTTTCAGTTATGTCGACAAGAGAACGAAAAAGATTATGTTTAGAAAGCTTATTGCACATTTCATTCTACCTCCGGAATACAACAAAAAAGATGAATTCGGTCAGGACGTTTCGGGTGGACGTGAGAGGAGGAGGATAGTCAAAGAGTTCGCTCTTCAGAAGATGGCCGAAGCATTCCGGAACTTCAAGAAAAAATTGTTCCGTGAATATGTCTGCCAGGGCAAGACTCCGATTTTCACTGGACAATATGAGAAACTGAGAGATGATTGGACAGAATTTGTGACGCAACATAAATCGGAGCATTTCAAGGAAATGTCGGCAAAAAATAAGGCTAATGCGGAAAAGAAACAGTACCATCATGTTATGGGGCCAGGAGGATACCGCGTTTCGGCGCCTAAGTGGCAGGCAATGGAGGACGGCCTAAGGGCAAGAGGAATCCGTCTAGGTACAGAGGGATGGGACGAAAGAGCCAAAATGTGGTGGTACGGGCATGGGGGATCGCTAGACCCGGAGACAGGGGAGTGTGTTCACCGGCAGAAAAAGTTTGCTCCCACAAAAGACCTTGTTGACGCAATGACCAAAGCTCAACAGGGCAAGATCACGTTCAACAGAGAGAGAGACCAACTGACAGTTGCCCTCGGAAATCCTGAACACGGAGGACATATACGAGGCAAAGGCAGATTGCCGTGGAAAGTAGGGTTTTCCCAGGAGGGTGACCCGTACTGTTACAGAAGCCGTAGGAGAGGTACGGACCGGGCTGCAGATGAACTGGCGAATCTTGCAATGGAAGTTTCTGACCTGAAGAAGGTCGTGGCGGGAATACTTGAGAAAGAAAAAGCGTCGGCTGCAGGGCCGCATCAAGAACATGCAACGGATCTCGGAAGCCAGCAGCGGAGAAGCAGCGTGGCTTCCACGGAGGCCCCGAATGCACCGATGATCGAGAGTCGTGCACCGGAGCCTCACTACCCCGTGGATGACGTAAAGGAGATGAAAGAATGTGATCTACATTATCCCGTGGGGAACATTTCCATGAAGGTGGCTACCGGCAGTGCTTTACCCTATACACCTGGAGCACTCCATCACAACAACCCCATTCCATATGGCTATGCTCGTGTCACGGTGGAAGACATAGTCCAAGCGTTTGAGGACCTGGAGATTGACATAGCTACACCCGAAGGGGAGAGAAGACTTGGAGATGTCAAGCGCCGGTTCATTCTATGGAAAAAGAAGTACATAGTGTTTCCAGGCGAGACGCCAAGGCTAACAAGTCCACCCCCCTACGATGGTGCAGGTGCTGGTGGTGGTGGTGGTGCTAGTGCTGGTTCACCTACGCCTCCTTCACGCCATTCGACGCCGTCCCCCGATCTTCCTCCTCCGGCGGTTAAGCAGCCGTCGCCCACGATTCCTCCTCCGGAGGAAAAGCAGACGTCTCCCACTATTCCTCCTTCGGAGGAAAAGCAGACGTCGTCGCCCCCCATTCCTCCTCCGGAGGATAAGCGGACGTCGCCCCCCATTCCTCCTCCAGCGAAGAAACAGAAGCAGGCGGCCAGCAAGGGAACCCGCTCTTGGTCTATTAACCCGGACCCTTATGTACCTAAGACCACACGGGTACCGGAGCCATCACTGAAGCCTCTCACCCCAAGGCCTCGGGAACTTAGTGATGCTGAAACCAAATTGGTCGTGAAGGCTGACGTTGAGAAATGGAAGGGCAAACTGAAGGCGCTAAAGGAGCCTGAGCCCAAGGAAGTATTCCCTCCGATTGTAGACTATTGGGCTACGGATTTTTTATCGACAGTGTCCCAATCCGTGAAGAATTTGCCTAAAGACTATGATATTGAACTTCGTAAGCAAGCAGGAATATTGGAGGAGGAGAAAAAAAAAGCAAAAATGATACAAAGCGGGAAACAAGTTGCCCAGCTCGGGATGCAGAGTAAACAATCGATCCCCCCCCCCCCTCATAGTGAAAGCCGCTCCGGAACAGGACCCCGAGGTCATAAATGCTGTGACAGCAATGGGATTGACTGTAGCTACTGCCATGCAAAATGCGTCCGAGGCCGGTATGTCTCTTCGTGCCTTTTTAGACATGGACGATATGCCAATGGCTGATGTAGCATTAAAATATGTGAAGAAAGGGCCTCTCGTCGAGCCTGCGGAGGAAAAGGATCTACCACCACTAATGCAAAGTCTGCTACGTTGGTACAAAGATTTCATAGCATTTACCGACAAAGAATATGTGTATGTGGATTATACAGAGGAGCATCACACCAAAAAGTACTCTGTAACAGTTGAGTTGAGTGAATTGTTCCAGCTGTTCAATATGCGTGAGCTCGACAAATCTATCCTGAGTTGCTACGTTCTGTAAGTGATTTATTTCTACCTCATCTCGTTCTTCATTGCCTACACTATATATATATATATATTGTCCTAACTATATTGTTCCGTACGCTATTAAGCAGATTGAAGATTTGGGAATGCAAAGTAAGACTCATCCATGATGTTGGGTTCATTGACCCACAAATCATTAATGGAACTATGTTAGAACGTCACCCCATAGACGTGGAGAAAGACTTGTACAATTTTTTTAAAAAGCATGAATCCAAAAGATATATTCTATTTCCTTACCATTTTGGGTGAGTGTTTCTCTCATGTTCCCATTCTCTTTTGTTTACTCCATGCATGGTATGTCCAATCGATAAATTATGCATGACTCTGCATCTAATGTGTCCGCAGGTACCACTGGATTCTGCTAAAAATTGATCTTCACAAGTCCATAGTTTTCATCATTGACTCTATGAATTCAAATACAGATCTTTGGGTCAACATGAGAAAAATGATGCAAAAGTAATTATTTTTCAACCATTTGCGCTCTATATCGATCGGTCTCTTTTGTTCATTTTCTAAGCTAATAACTCCCTTGTTCATTTAATTTTATTTGCATTGTAGAGTTTGGAGACGGCTCTCACTTCAACATGTCGGTGAATTCAAAGATGCGCTACGATTTAAAAATGTGGTCAAAGGTGTGGATAAGCAGCCACCGGGGACCGGTCTATGTGGATACTATGTCTGTGAGAACATACGGAAAGAAATATCTGAGAGGAAGAAGGACAAGGAAACGCGGAAGGGTCTCAATAACTTGCGGAGGGCGCTTACTCCAGAAGCTCGCTTCCGACCAATTCAAGAGGAAATAGCAGGATTTTTCCTTAGGCATGTCATCCAGAAGAAAGGAGAGTTCCATGCGTCCACCGACGATGACTTTTATCTGCATGTATAAGCCCTAAGTACTTTGAAACTTGTGCGAATTTGTGTATGCTCGTCCATCTTAATTGTGTAATATGGAAACTTGTTCGAGGTTTTATATATGGTCACCCGATATTGAATATATATTATATATTCCTATTGAATTCTCCTTGTTTGATATTTCATATATATATATATGCATGTATATGTGTACTGAAATTAAAACAAAACAAATTAAAAAGGAAACAGGTTTAGGGGGCCTAAAACCCTAAACCTACGCAGGTTTTCAGTCCCGGTTAACCACAAGAACCGGGACTAAAGGTCCTCCGCCGCAACGGACCCCTAGCGCCCACGTGGACGGGCTTTTAGTCCCGGTCCGTAAGTGGCGGGACTATAGGGGGGGCATTTAGTCGCGCATAGCTAGTCCCGGTTGCCCGGACGGGATTAATGGTCCTGGCGAACCGGGACTGTAGGCCTATTTTCTACCAGTGTATGTTGACTTAAACGGATGTAGTATAGCTTGTGTCTTTCGGAAAACAGGAAATGATTGAAATTTTGAAAAACAATATCTACAAATTAATTCCTCCAATCCAAAGCGCTTCCTCGGGTAAACTTGTAGTTCCTCTAGCAATACATCTAAATAGGACAGTTCAAGTAGTGTGGTACACCTCCCCTACATGTGAACAGGCATGCATGATGCATGTGATGAGTTAGCTCAATGACGCTTGCAGCTACTAGCTTGGTACGGTCCGCAAACATCTTATCACTGCCAAACCGTTCATTTTGAAGTCTTTAATGGCTGCGGCAGGAGATATCTGGGAGGCATGAGATATCTTGTTGGACCCAGATATGGCAAATTGGTAAGAACTGGTCAAGTGGGGTTCTTCTATTTCGATATCTAGCTTTGGTTAAGTGTGGACAGTTGAGGTGTGATGTTTGATTACTTGTTGCCTTGCCTTGGTTGAGTGTTACCACAAGTAGGTCATGACGTGTTAAGATACTGATATAGTCTTTAAGACGTATTTTTTTGCTATATTTTTACATGTATACACCAGAAAAAAAACATGGAAATCTAATAATATATAACTATATTTGTTGTAGTTGAAGTTAAATATGACGGGAAACATTTTTTATAAGATATTCTCTTTTAACATCACCTCCTTAGGTTTGACCTCAAACACGTTTGGAAATCAGATACAACCACACAACTGATGACCACCTAGCCAACCAATGGTTGATTTCAATGTTACTTTCCAGTATTGGTCATATATTGGAAAACCATGTGGCTCTTTTCTTTTCGTTCAAGACTATTCATCTTCGAGTTAGTAGTAAGTATTGCTTGTCGATTCTATCTAGTGCTATTCGCTCCGGTCATTGAGCTAACAAATCAGATACAACCACACAACTGATGACCACCTAGCTCAATGACGCTTGCCGCTAGAGATTTGATTTCCCTTGGTCTCTATTAAAAAGCTGGTTGGAGACTTGTCTGATCATAACACTCTGTTGCTTGACTCGGGTGTGGGATCTCCTAGTGAGAACAAATCGAGGGAGTTTAGATTTGACTTATCCTGGTTGAGGAATGAGGAGTTCCTTCCCCTGGTTAAGAAAATTTGGGGTAAAAGGGTAAATAGTAATGATCCTATTGACATCTTTACATCAACCTTAAAAGAATCAAGATGTACTTCAAAGGATGGGGTTCCAATTTGTATGGGCACACCGAGAAATTGAAATATGACCTTAAGGAGGAGCTTGCTACTTTGGAGTGTTTGGAAGAAACGGAGGAACTGACTCCTGATGTTTTTAGTAGGAAGGCTGAAATTTTGGTGGCTTTAAAAAAATCTATGACGACGAGGAACTTCAATGGTTCCAAAAGTCTCATGCTAGGTGGATCCTGGAGGGTGATCGCAACACTGGTTTCTTTCATAGAGTTGCAAATGGTCGAAAAAGAAAAAACACTATGTTGAATCTGAAAGTTGGGGATGTTAATATTGAGGGGACAAATGATCTTTTGAAACATGCCACAGAGTATTACAAAGAACTATTTGGTCCTGCTCCTGGTAACCTTATTCCTTTTGATAATGACACATGTGGGGTAGTGATGAGAAGCTGAATTCAGCTGATAACGAAATTTTGAATAAACCTTTTTCGTTTGATGATATTAAGCATGCTCTCTTCTCTATGGATAGGAATAGAGCTCCTGGACCCGATAATATACCGGATGAATTTTTTCAACACTCCTGGGAGCTGGTCAAATGGGATATTTTGAATCTTTTCAAATCTTTTCATGCGGGGACCCTGGATGTTAAGAGGATGAACTATGGAATCATTACACTTCTTCCTAAGGTATCGGGGGCCGATAGAACATCTCTGTATAGACCCATTTGTTTGTTAAGATGCATTTATAAACTAGTCACCAAGGTTTTAACAATCAGAATGGAACCTTTCATGAATAAGTTGATTAGTATTCATCAAAATACCGTCATTAAGAAAAGGAATATCAGCGATGGTATTCTATCCTTGCAAGAGATCATGCTTTATACACATATTAAAAAGAGAGTGGGCGTTTTCCTAAAGTTGGATTTCGAGAAAGCCTACGACGAAGTTAACTGGGATTTCCTGATCGAGTGTCTTAGAGCCAAAGGGTTGTCGGAAATTTGGTGCAGCCGGGTCAGGCAAATCCTGCACAATGGTACTATTTCTGTGAAAATTACCAATTGTGTTGGTCCTTACTTCCAAAGTGATAAGGGGGTTAGGCAAGGAGACCCCTTTTCCCCTTTTTTGTTTAACTGTGCTACTGAGTGTCTTACGAAAATGGTGACGATATCTCAGACCAATGGTTTGTTGGATGGGCTAGCTCTTGACCTGATTGAGGGGGTTTGGCCATTTTGCAGTATGCTGACGACATTGTCCTCTGTGTATCTCATGATGAAGAAAAAGCGGTTAACCTCAAATTGTTGCTTTATCTTTTCGAACTCCTGTCTGGGTTGAAAATAATTAACAAAAGAGTGAGCTTTTCATGCATGGTTGGGGGAGATAATGATGTGGCTCAATTTTACTCTAATTTGTTTGGGTGCAAGGTGGACACTCTCCCCATGTTGTACCTTGGGGTTCCTGTCAGTTTTAATAGCCTTCGTTGTGTTGATCTGGAATTTATCAACTCCAAACTTGTAAAGAAACTGGATGCTTGGGTGTGTGATACGGCATCCTTGGGAGGGAGGCTCATTTTGGTGGACTCTAGTCTGTCTAATCTTCCCTCTTATGTCATGTCTATTCCCTCTTATGTCATGTCAATGTTCCTCCTAAATAAACCTTTCATTGAGTGGATTGATAAGCACCGTAGACGTTTCTTTTGGCATGGCAAAAAAGAAGAAGGGCTCTTTTATGGTAAAATGGTCCAAAGTTTGTCGATCTAAATCCAATGGTGGGTTGGGTGATAAAGATCTTCGGAGACAAAATATAAGTCTCATTACCAAGTGGTGGTGGAAACTCGAGAAGTATGATGGTATTTGGCAATGAATTGTCAGGAAGAGATATTTACTTAACAAGTCTGTGGATAATGTGAAGACCAAGTTCTCTGACTTTCTCTGTTGGAAAGCACTTCTTAAGGTCAAAGATACTTATATTGAGGGAAGAAGGATTTCCCTGGGCTGCGCTAATCTCACTGGGCTCTCGCTTGAACGTATCAACAATAAGCCCCCTCTTAGTAAAGTATCCTAATCTGTTCTCAATTAGCCAGTGCCAAAATTGCACGGTGAAGGAGGCGGTTAATTGTAATTTTGAGCTTTCTTTTAGGAGAATTCTCCATGGTGAATTGTTGGACCAGTAGATTGAAATTAAAAATCTCATGAGGGGTCTTCATCTCTCGGGGTCAACTGATGTGGTTTCTTGGGGTTTGAACGCAAGTGGTATGTTCTCTACCAAGTCTGTATACAAACAGTTAGAGAGTGTCCTAGCCGGGGCTAATAATAAATAAATCAGGGGGGCCAAGCTCCCTTTGAAGATTAAAAAAATTCGGTGGAAATTGTTTAGAAATGCTTTGGTGACGCGTGATAATATGAAAAAAAGAAATTGGCCTAGGAACTCAACTTGTTCCTTTTGTCGTCAACTGGAGTCGGTTGAACATTTGTTCTTCTCCTGCCATATTGCTCGTTGTACTTGGGGGGTTGTTGGTACGACTTTTGGCACTAGTACCTGTCCTAATTATCTTTGGCATGCCTTCGCATGATTTTACTCTCATCTCCCTGGGTTGGGGGGGATATGGTTGACTTGCCACGGTTTGTTGGGGCATTTGGAAAACCCGCAATCGTGTGACCTTTGATAATCATAAGATGCAGTCTCCTTTTGAAGTGATTTATGTAGCGGGTTCGTTGTTGATTTACTGGGCAGGTTTGCAGAAGGAGGATGGCAAGGAGATGTTGATTTCTGAAGTCGCGAAGATGATGCGGATTACGGCCGGACTTTACTCTCAAGCAAGATCTGGAGCGCGGACGGAGATCACTCTAAGGTCTACGCTGATGATCTCTGGTGCTTGATTATCAAGGTGTGCTGCTCCTAGTGGAGATTTTGGACTTGGGCGCCTCTGGGCTTGGTCGCTGAGTTGTTGATTGGCCATAGTTTCTGGTGTTTTGAACTGTCTTGTCCTAGTTTGTTTCCTTGTTTAGTTTCCTGGTTGTGTTGTAAGACTGGATAATCGGTGGCTATAGGTTTTCTCCCCATAGAGGATCTTTTCGAGCCGAAAGGTTTTCAGTGGGTTTCCTATTGCTGCCCCAACTCGCTTCCCCTCTATTCTCTACCTTCGGGTGTTAAACTCTGTATTTCCGTTTTTAAGTAATGGAAATGGGTGTAGCCCGGTTGGGAAAAAAAATCTAGTGTTATTCGCTAGGAAGTCACGCCGACTCAAAAGATATAGTTCTTGGACTAATCTGCGATGTAGGACTAGTCTAATCTCGTCCACTAAGACTCCATCATTAATAAGCTGAGAGATTACTTGTGCAGATAAATTAGTTAACTAATGTTGCAAAGTTGGAAGATCTATATGCATCAAACTAACTAGGAGCACATGAAAGGGCTAGCTAGGATTGGCCCTCGAGTATCTGAATCAAATGAAAACCCCCCTTTTTTTGCGAAAAGGATATAATAAAAACCTATCTCTTTATATACATGTCCATGCGTCTATGAGAATTATGAGAATGAGTACCCTATCCTATTAGTTAGCAAACCAACTTTCTCCATTGTTGGTAGCCACATCACCCAAATCAAATCAAATTGGTTTAAGTCGAGCACGTAAAAAATACAATAAATAGTGGCCAATAAAGATCATCGACTGACAGGTCCTTCATTTGCAAGTGGTTTCGAGAACTTATGTACAAAGACAGCGATGATGTACAACTTATGGTACATAGCTAACTAGTTGTGACAACCAATGCTATGTATTGTGTGGATGCAGATGGTCTGGTGGCCATGTTATAAACTTAGCTATGGAAGTAGCTCATCCTGCTGAGCAATCAAATTCTTATGCCGCTGGTTAGCTTGTGAATAATTAATTTTTGGGCATGACAAGTTTATAGACGAAGCCAGTGGTATTGTGTGGGCCATGCCCTAAGCTAAGCTAAATGCTAGTAGCTTCTGATGAACCATCCCAGTCCTAAGCTGGCTAGCATGTGACCAACACAACCCAGGAAAAGAAGTATCGCATACTCATCTCTGTCTCTTCAGCGAGAGTCCAAACCTATCCATCTATCTATATATATGAAGATCACTGGAATATTAGCTAGCTGCTTTACATCCTCCAATGTTTGGCAACGACATCAGCAAAATTAACCAACAGGTTTTAAACCTATAATATCCCGCTAGCTAGGAAAGCACGTACCATATGGCCAACTATAATCGGATTAATTAATTTCCTTCTTTCAGACGTGGAGCTTGACCAAATAGGGTTAATAATGTGCATGGCGCCTTTAGTTGCAACTCTTTGAGTTCTTCTTATATATCTTCATCTAATTCTTCTTCTCTTATTATATAGTTCATAAGAAGAAGATCCATTTTAGTGTGCTATACACTCCACTTGATTAAAAATAGGGCCCTCCACCCGGAAAGAAAAAAAGGAAGTTTGACATATATGAATGTAAGCATAAAACAGAGAAGTACAAAACATCAATATTTACAGAAAGAAATAGTAGTTAAAATTCTCTAACAAACATAGCACCTTATGTTAAAACTTTCGGTAACTAACTTTTATAGTTCCCCCTGTAGCGTGCAACGGGTGCCGGGTGCGGTACAACTAAATGGGACAGTACTGCAAGTAGTTTGGTACAGACTTGACTTGTAAACAGGGGACGCATGCATTGTGATGAGCTAGCTTAATGACGCATACTTGACACAAAGATGGGCAGGGACATTGGCAGCCCGAGTTACATGTTGAATAGTAAAAGAGGAAAAATTACACGCTAGCTCTCCAATTTCTAGTAGGATAGGTGCCACGGCCGATCGAGAACCATGGCGAGTGTTCCAGAGGTTGACAACCTCCAGGCAATCAGTCTCCATTATCACCTTTTGAAAGCCTCGTAAGCGAGCGAAGAGCACTCCATCTCGTACCGTCAAGGCTTTAGTGATTAGGGGATCCGAAACCCCTGCATAGGGCTTACTCCACGCGCCAAGGAAGTCCCCACGAGATCTTGCGATCCCTCCGGCACCTCCTTGTCGAGTATCTAGTGACAGACCACCGTCAGTATTGATTTTCACAGTGTCATCTCCAGGTGGTCTCCAACCGTGGCCAGGAAGAATGACAGCTAGTTTCTTTGGTAACTCCAAAACTGCTAGGTCATCTTTCTCCATCTTCAGAGAATGAGCTGGATCATAGGCTCCACGGTCATGAGTCCAGCTATTCCGAGAACTCCAAATCGCCCGCATAGTAGTGATGATTTTGGGCCGATCTGAATCCAGAAACATATGATCACAGAGAATGTCTTGTGACCACGTAGTAGGATGCAATTTGGGTAGCGAGATATGTAGCCATTCCTTTGCCAATTCCCAAAATCGCCGCGCGTGATCGCATGTAATAAGTGCATGCATCATGTCTTTGTCCGCAGCAAGGCATATTTTGCATCTGCCTATCTGAGAAATATGTCTATGCTTCAGAGTATTTTCAACCGGAAGAATACCACGCAGTACTCTCCACCAGAAAACACGAACTTTGGGCACAACATTCAGTTTCCAAAGAGATTTCCACATATGTTCTTCAGTAATTGAGGTACTAGTTACCGTCCCTTCATCTAGAGCAGCTTGCTCGTTATGAATCATCAAAGACCGGTACGCTGTTTTTACAGAATATAAGCCTGACTTCTCATGTGTCCAGGCATAGAAATCTTCTCCTCCATCACGCCTAAGGGGAATATTAAGAATAGCATCAGCTTCTGGTACAATAAAATTCCGTCTGACCATATCAATCTTCCAGCAGCCAATCTCATTATCAATCAGGTCCACAACAGTTGTAATTTCATTAGGAATAATACTTCCTTCTCCAACCAATTGCACCGATGGTTTCATGGATCTAAGACCCGGTATCCAATTGTCATTCCAAACCGATACAGATGAACCATCACCAATCCGTTTGATCAAAACAAGTTGAAGGGCCTCTCTTCCCTGTACTATAGCCCGCCACGTAGCCGATGATCTAGCAGGAATAGTAGCCTGCATGAAATCCGACTGGGGGTAATTCCTGCCTTTCAGCACACGAGCACACAGGATAGAAGGATTAGTGATTAATCTCCAGCCTTGCTTTCCCAACATGGCTAAGTTAAAAAGCTCCAGATCCCTAAAACCCATACCGCCACTAATCTTTGGCTTAGAGAGTTCTTTCCACGACACCCAATGAATAGATCTCCTGTCCAAAGAACTGCTCCACCAATATTTTCCGGTGATCGACATTAAATTTTTGCACACCTTCTTGGTCAGTTTGAAACAACTCATACTGAAGGTTGGGATTGCCTTAACCACGGTCTTCAGAAACGTCTCCCTTCCCGCACAAGCTAGCATCCTTGGTATGCCTTGGATCCTCCCTCTCACACGATCTGCAAGATGGTCAAAGGATCCACTGGTTATGCGCCCAATCGCTATTGGCAAACCGAGATACCGCTCACTAAACGCCTCCACCGAAAAAGCCAACGTCTGCTTCATGTTCTGCCGTACATGTGTTGGAGTATTTGGACTGAAGTAGACCGAGCTTTTTTCGCGGTTGACACATTGTCCAGAGCACTCACCATAAATTCTTAATATATCATTGAGTCGCTGACCACTCCTTTCAGAAGCTGACATGAAGATCAAGCTGTCGTCAGCAAAAAGCAAGTGGTTTATCCATGGTGATTGAATACTAACTCCGATCCCTCGATCCACATGTGCACCACCAAACAAATTTAGCATAGCCGTAAAACACTGTGCACATAGGAGGAATAAGTAAGGTGAGATGGGATCACCTTGACGAAGACCCCTTGTCGGCGTGAAGAAAGGTAATAGTTCACCATTCACCCGAACTGTAAATCTGACTGAGGACACACACTTCAAAAGCAGTCTCACAGTCGCATAAGAGAAACCCAATCTCAACATGATAGCTTCCAGATAATGCCATTCAACCCGGTCATATGCTTTCATCATGTCGAGTTTACCGCTGTCGTGGTGGTGTCACGGCAGATGCCATGGGATGGCTAAAGATGTGGGGACGATGGACGCTGGAGGTGTCCGGGGAGGGATCACGCGACGAGTAGCCGCGTGAGGTAAGATCCACACAACACAAACAATACGATGTACCCAGGTTCAGGGCCCTCGTGAGGAGGTAAAACCCCTACTCCTGCCTTTCTCTATGTATTATGATGTCTCTCCGAGTAGCCACAGTACAAATGGTATCTCTACCGAGTAGCCTCTCTCTCCTCTCCGAGTAGAGCTAGGTCAAGAACTTAGGGTTTCTAGGGCTCCGAAATGAGCGTGGAGCAAGATCCCTCGCGCAGGAGGCGGCGGGGCACCTTATATACACGGTGTCCAGCCGGATACGTCCAAATCTAGACAAGTGTCGACATTGTGTGCACATCGTCCTTTCTCCGAGTACCCGCTGACAGCTTTGGTTCCTAATCTTGGCTGCTTCCGTAAAGTCGTTGGGCAAAATTAGGGGACAGACTGGTATCACTGTGCCAAACACAGAGTAGGGCCCCCTTATCCTGCCACGGCCTGCTTCCATGCTGTCACTGTCAGGCAGGCCGGTCCCAGATGAACAGTAGTTCGAATGCTGCCAAGTACGGACCCAGGATACGCGGGATCCTGTGTCAGAACGGCTCCTTTGACTTTCTGGCCCGAGTAGGTTCCCGCCAATTGTTCCCGCCAATTGTACTCGGGCCTACCCTTCTACTCGAAAGGATAGAACTTGACTGATATCTCCTTCTGGTCATCTTGAGGTGAGACCGAGTAGCAGTCGACCGGGTAGCGAGTACCAGGTAGTCGGCTACTCGACCAAACCTCTCTTCTGTAAGCTGCCTTTATCACCTGTCTTTACCCTACTCGGGGGTAACCCCCCGACAGCAGTCCCCGAAGCTGGTTGAGTCTTGCGAACTTGTTCACTAGGCTCTGCCAGCTTAAAACCAGCCTTTGCATCTCAGCCCTTGAACCTCAAGATGCCGAGTAGAACCTCCGTGTAGCTATCTGGAAAGTACCTTGAGTTTCCTCTCTTCCGAGTAGCACTTGCTTTCTACTCTGTAACCAAGTAAAAAGACTTAGAGAAATTTCTTAGATTGAGTCTCTGCAGCGCAGAGCACAATCCAGCCCTTCGCGCAGCAACAGCACACGTGTCAAGCATCCACGACCTTGTCGTTTCGTTGCCCAGGACACGACCTGCCACGCGTCCAGTTTTCACGTAGTGGGCCCACCGGCCGTCATGTCCCATCAAGTGTAGTTATAGGCCACGATTCGGTGGTGGGATCAACTGCGGCCATTACGCGCGCAACCGGCGCTTGTGTGCGTTTCTAGCCGGCCACAGGATCCACCACACGCCACAGTCGATCCCACTTCCACGACGGTAACGGTAAACTCGCGGAGGAGATATAAATACCTCCGCCGGTAACTTCCTTTTCCCCTTCCCTTGCACTATTCCTCCTTCGTCTCCTGCTCTTCTCCGCCACCGAGCTCTCCGTCGCCGACCAAGGATACATCCAGCCCTCCTGCCGGGCGAGTAACCAGGCAGCGAGCCCTGGATGCTCTGAAGGATGAGGTTGACAGAAGGGCAGCCGAGAAGGAAGCTGCTGAGAAGGCCAAGGCCGAGAAGGAAGCTGCTGAGAAGGCCAAGGCCGAGAAGGAAGCTGCTGAGAAGGCCAAGGCCGAGAAGGAAGCTGCTGAGAAGGCCAAGGCCGAGAAGGAAGCCGCCGAGAAGGCGAAGGCCAAAGCTGACGGGAAGAAAACTGAAGATCCCGAGAAGGAAAGAACGAAGAAGCGGTCCAGAGACCAAGTGCCGCTACCAGCCTCGGGTGGAGCACTCGTGATCCACGAGTCTGGCCCGATTCCCGCCGCGCTCTCAGCTGATGCTCGCGCTGCTGGCCAGCCTTGCTACCCGGAGTACATGATTGAGGTTAGCCATCAGCACTCAATCGGCTTCCCTCCCAAGGACAAAGCTTTAGCTATCCAGAAGGGAAGGAAGGTTGTAGCCATGAACTCCCCTCCTCCAGATCCAAGCCAACACCAGCCTGTCAACATTGCTTCTCGTGGAGTCCAAGACAAACCAATAACTTCAAAAGGCCTTGAGCAGGTACTGGACACCATTGGCTTCATCGACGCCAAATGGGATAGCAAGGTTCTCGGCGTGGAGAAGTGGCACGGTCTTGGCCTTGGCGGCATCGACCACATGCGCGTGGACTGGAACAAGGTCGACCTGGGACACCAGCCCATGTCCGTCTCCACCGAGACCGCGACACTCGCAGCCAAGATGTTCCTGCATCGCAAGAATGCCGAGGACATCGAGCAGGCCTACGCAGTAAGTTTTCCTTATCTTTTCCGAGTTGAATTTTCTTCTCTTCTATTCGCCTTTCTGCTGCTTTCCATCACTCCCAGTCCCCGAGATTCTAGCCGAGTAGGTGGATACTCTCCGAGTAGCCTCCTACTCGGGTTGAATCTACTCTGCTTTTTTTTTAACTCGCTTCTTCTCGCTTCTCAGGATAGCGTCCTGAAGCGGACCAACCTATACCGCCATCTTCTCTGGAACCACTCTATCGCCAGGAGGCGAATTGCTGCTTTAGAGAAGGAAAAGGCAGTTGCGGAGGCAGCCAGCAAGAACGCCAACGACAGCACCCAGCAGCTGACTGAAGTGCAAGGTACGCTTTTAGCTGTGCGGTTCATGCGTTTTTTGTTTACGCTCGCTTATGCTTTCTTTTGCGCTAACCTTTTCTACTCTGCAGAGAAACTGAAGAGCCTAGCCGAAGAGCACGAGAAATGCCGCACTTTCGTGAAAAACGCCGAAGCCACCATCAAAAGGCTGGAAGGTGAGTTTGTTGTTTACTCGGTTTGATCTTGAATCTGTTTCTTTGCTGCTTCTCTATTGACCTTGTCTGGCTCTTCGCAGAAGATCACAAGTTGTTTGCTGAGGCACACCAAGATTGTGTCAAACCAGCAGAGGTGCAGAACCAACTGTCCAACCAGGCCGCTGTGTTGCTGAAGGATCACGCCACCGAGACCGAGAAGCTGCAACTCCAGTTGCAAAAAGCACTCCAGGATGCCATCAACATTGGCGCCGACAGGGACAGAGCAATCGCCGAGAAGGCCAAGGCCGAGACCACTTTCAGAGCCAAGGAGAGGGCCCTTGAGCAGGAATGCGAAACTTTAAAGAAGACCAACGCTGATCTCTTCGCTCAGATGGATTCCTTGCGCCTGATCCAAGAAAAGCACATAGCCAACGAAGAGTCCTGGAAGGCCCAGCTGCAGCGGCTGTGCCGCGAACTGCCCGGTAGGTCTTCTCCTCCCTGCCTCTTTTCTTCTCGGTTTTTCTCCTACCCGGTTCTTTTCTTCTCGATTCTGAAGTTGTCACTTGCTATTCCAGAGATCTGGCCTCATCTTGATTCCAACTGCGCGCCTACTGTGGCCAAGGCCCAAGCAGCTCGCCTTGCGAAGGGTGAGGTAGCAGACACCCGAGCTGAGATCGAGGACAGCCTGGTGCTGCTCAAAGATTATTTCGAGCAGCTTGCCGGTGTTGGCACTGACTTGGTGCACGAGGGCTTCGAGCTCCATAGGCTGTTCTGGCCCCAGGATTCTCAGCCAACTTCCATGCGGGGTCTCGCCTTCAAGTTGAAAAATGTGAAGAAAGAGTTGAAGAAGTGGCGTGCTTCGGGGGCCCGGGCCGGCGCGGACGTGATGCTTCTCTGCATAGCATCCTGGTATGAAAATCTCAATATGCAGCTCATCCGCGGGAAGCGCAATGATTCCAAGTGGGAGGTGGACCCCGACTGCGTGGCCGTACGCAAGCAGATCGCCTACTGAAGGATCGAGAGGTTAACTAGAGGGGGGGGTGAATAGGTTAACTACAAATTTTAACTTCTTTTTCAAGTTAACAAGGCAAAGCTCAAATATAGATTATCTAGAGTATGCAACTAGATGGACAATCCTATATGTTGAGCAATTACGATTAGCACAAGGTGAACAATATGACTAAGCTAGTAGCAACAAGTAAAGATAAGTTGAGGGATAACCGAACACAATGACGCGGAGATTTATCCCGAAGTTCACTTCCCAATGGAAGCTAATCTCCGTTGGAGCGGTGCGGTGCCACCAAAGTGGAACACCGAGTAGGCCTCAAATGCCACACCGTATCTCCTTCGAGATCTTCCACCGATGTGGATAGACTCGAATCACTATGTTGCCGTTGAGGTTGACAACTAGAACCTTTACAAGGATGAGGCACACTCCACAAGATTGGAGGGTCCTCACCAAATCCCAAGAGCCGCCAAGACTCCGAGAAGCAAGATCCACGGGCACAAAAGCACCGGGGATATCAACAAGGCTCCGAGCTCCGATGAACTAAGAGCAACAAGATTCCTAGCTCCAATGAACTAAGAATGACAAGATCCCTATGGGATGAGTGGGTGGATTTCTAATCGGCTCGGTAGAGTTGTAGATCGGGGGTGTCTCCTTCAAATCCCAAAGTATCACGAGCTTTGGTTGGGGATTTGTGGAGATCTTGTTCTTGAGCTTGAGCTTGGTCAATCAATGGTGGTGAGAGAGAGAGTGAGTGGGATTGACAAAGAGCAAAGGTAGGTGAAGACCCCGTATATATAGTCTTGTCGAAATATGGCCGTTTTTAGGGGGGAACACGTTTCCTGCGACCCACCCCGGCCTGGGGGCCGGCCTGGCCGGCCTGGGGGCAGCCAGGGCCGGCGTGGGCGCAGGGGGAGGCCGGCGTGCCGCAGCCGACCCGGCCTGGAGGCCGGCCTGGCCGGCGTGGAACAGGGGGGAGGCCGGCCCCCCACCCGGGCGCCCCGGCCTGGAGGCCGGCCTGGGGCCGGCGTGGGCGAGGGGTGAGGCCGGACCCCCACCCGAAAGCCCCGGCCTGGGGGCCGGCCTGGGGCCGGCGTGGGGCTGGCCAGGAGCAGCGCCAGCCCGGCGTGGAGCCCGGCCAGGCCGGCCTGGAGGCCGGCCACCCTGCACATTTCTTCCTTTTCTCCTTTCTTTTCGCCGTTTCTTTTCAACTCTTCCTTGTAATTTCCCGTAGCATTTTCTCACTTATTGTTGAACTTTGTAAGACATTTACGGGACTATGTTTTCTGAGTACACTTAGCAAACCACGTTAGTCCATCTATATGTTGTAATCAAACACTCAAAACAGGATTTAGAACCTATGTTCTTTCAATCTCCCCCTTTTTGATGTTTGATGACAACATACGGATTTGCATAATAGATAATATTGCATGGCTATTTGTGAGATAAATAACATGTATTCGTACTCCCCCTATTTGTGTGCATACAACAATTGACATGTATATTTTATAATCATGATGATGATGAGACTATGCCATATTTATGTGAAGTGCAAGAGATTAGTCCATCCATGATTTTTACCATTGAAGATACACATGTATGAATAATAATGTTTACCATTGAAGATCTTACCATAGCACTCTTCTTTATGAATAATATGGCTTCAATATATGGAAAATAGTGAGTGGAGGAAATAACTTGATAATCTTGCTAAGATCTTCAATAACCATTGTCACACACATAATATAGAGTACGATAGATAATTAAGAACATAGTCTTACAATAACACAACGGTGCACAAAGCACACAAATAGTTTCAAACTAGAAAGCAAATCACAACGATAGGAGTGCACAAAGCACACAAATAGTTTCAACTAGAAAGCAAATCACAACGATAAGACGCAAATGAATGCATGTGATGCAATGCAATGCGTGAGTGGTTCTCCCCCTTGGCATCATACACCAAAAAGGGAGAAAAATGCAATGCAATCACTCGTCGCCCATCTCCTCCTCATCTTCATCCTCATGAACGTCTTCTGGAGGAGCCTGACTCGAGCTAGCGCCAGCAGTGGTGTACGCCTCCGCAAAAGAGCCAAGAGAGCTCACATCATCTCCACACCAATATGTATGCTGAGACATCCACTTCTCCTCGGAAATCTCGGCGGAGCTAGGAGGACTAAGAGGAATCTGGAGTGCAGTCTGGATAGCGCGCTGACGGCGACTAGATGCTTTCCCTTTGCGATAAGCCTCATAATCTTGATGTTGCTTATCAATGAAGAAGCAATTCATCTTCTGAAGAATCTTCTTAAGATTAAATGTCTCAGGTGCAGGAGAAGGTGAAGGAGAACGGCGAGAAACTGACTCAGTGCGGGTGCGCTTCGGCCTTGGCTCATGAGCAGTCTCAATAGGGGTATCATACATAAGAATGTTCTTCTTCGGAGTGACTTGGGCATAATTGTTGAGGAGACCTTCGGGGACGCGGGTTTCAATCAGACGCTGAATGTAAGAGCCATAGATGGGGACTCGCTTCTCCTTAACAACAGTCTGCATCTCCTGCCACATATAGTCCAACACATCTAGTTGCTTCTTTGACTGCATCTGAGGCTCAATGTGGAAAAGAAGATTGATCATCCACTTACGGACCTCGCCCTTCTCACCGAATTTTGCGGCGATGGTGTTGCGAAGAATGGCATGTATCATGTACCAATGCTCAGAGAAGAACTTGATCTTGGGAATATGCGAGGAACTGGTACCTTCAGGATAGCAATGACGAATCCCATCCTTGGCCTTCATAAGCTTGCTGGGCGCCCCATGAATACGGAACCAATAAAAATGGTCAAAGTGATAGTCCGGGAGACCCAAGATAGCACCAAACTCGTCCATAGTAGCCTCACATTGGATGCCACCACTCATCCATATCAAGGTACGCGGGAGACGCGTTGGGCCACCAGATGCGAAGTGAACTGTGGAGTAGAACTCCCTGAGCAAGTCTGGAGAGTATGGATGGGCAAGTGTGTCACCCATGAGAGGAGTGAGGTTGTGAAAATCCATGATGGTCATTACCTCAGGCCATTTGTTGCGAACATACTCAATATCAAAGAAATGATGATCCACATGACTGTGCTGTAGCTTGCCAAGAATGAATTCATACATGACTTGATGCATCTTGCAATAAAACCGAGCATCAGAGCACGTGCGTTCACCAAACTCATACGGATTAAAGTTGAGCCTTGCTTCCTCAAAATCAGCTGCACTAAGAGCACCCCAGTTTTTGATCACGGGCTCCTTAGGATTGACAGGGAGAGTGGATCTCCGTGAGGGAGTAGAGCCAGCAACAGTTTGAGCACTCTTCTTGCGAGGGACACGAGGACGGAGAGGGCGAGAGGTATCCTCAGGGGGAGGAGAGTCACCTGAAATATATGATGCATAGAGATGGAATATGAAAATGAGTGCACATGGTCGTTTGTTTTAGGTGAGTGAAACAACAAAAAAATTTGAAATCATGAACCAATGGGTCAATGACATGGTAAACGAAGTACTAGCCCAATAGTGTTTGCATATGATCATAGCATGTGGATAGTAGTGGTTGATGTGAAACAAAATATTTGGTATTTTAGCATACAAGCAACCACGAGATAATGATAGAACAATTGAATCAAGTAGATGTCATACACATTAGGTCGTAATGATAGAACAATTGAATCAAGTAATCATAATCAAGTATTCATGGTCATAGGCATGATATTGAGGGCTAGGTGAGCATCAACATGGCATAATCATAAGAGTATGTGGCACATATGTCATGAACAAAAAAAAATCATAGTATGAACCCTAGTGGTATGGCATAATCATAAGGGTTAATCGAGTATGAGAATCATGGCATATCATACGAAGTAGATGGGACACATGTGATGAACAAAGCATGATAGAACCTAGTGGTATGAACCCTAGTATGAACCCTAGCATATGAATCCTAGTATATGAATCTTAGTACAAACATATTCATGGATAGGATTGAAACGAGTGACATAGGTGTGACATGAACCCTAAGATGATGAGATGAAAACAAAAAAAATCTAGCACATGAATATGAGTACGAGCACACATGGATGGCACTAAGAGATACATAACACATAGAGTAGCTCATAGAAAAATTACCCGAGTTCGAAGCCATGGTCAACCAAAAAGGGCTAGAAAATCAAGTGTCCCGATCTCCTCCAATAAGGGGTGATGGATAAATCCGTGTGGAGGAGAGGGAGGAGAAGGCCGAGGGCTTCCGGATCCGTGATTTTGGGTGGAGGGGATGAGCTAGGGAGGTGGGGGGGGGGGTTGGGGAGAGCAAGAACACCAAGGTGTTCTAATGGTGGGATGGAGGAGGAAGAAGGGGGGGGCTGCGTGTGCGTGTTATGTGCGTGCGTGTGTGTGTGGGGAGGGGGCGCCCACCCCGGCCTGGGGCCGGGCTGGTGGCCGGCCTGGCCGGGCTGGTGCGCGCAGGGGCAGGGCACCCCGGCCTGGGGCCGGGGCGGGAGGGGGCGGGGCCGGCCGCGAGGCCGGTGTGGTGCCCGAAGGCGCCGGCCTGGCCCCCGGCCTGGGGCCGGCTCGGCAGTGAGAGCGAGGCCGGGTGGGGATGTGGGCGTGTTTTTTTTTTTTTTTTTTTTTTTTTTTTTTGTTTTGCAAATTTTGATTGATCTATCTATATAATTTTTTCGCACACAAAAAAAACATTAACCTACCCAACCTATCAACTCACAACTCACAAACACATGAACAATATTGTAATTCAAGAATTTTTCATGAAATATAATCTAACAACATTTTCTTGAAATTGTTTCCTAGAGCATTTTTATTTGACCATGTGCACGGATGATATGAGAATGATGACATGCATAAGATGTTTCCATTTGTATCCAATGGGAAAAATAAGAAAACCAAATGAGCAACATTGAATACAAATGAAATATGAACTCAAAGAGAGAAGCAATTGATTGAACACTCGAACCCAAATGTTGGATGGAGAAATGGGCGGTGGCCGTAGCCACCATGTATGAGTATGTTCGATATGACACCGCGAAGATATATCTTGGGTGCATTGTCGAGACTCATCATTTAAGCACATGATGTCATTAAAAATGATCATTTAGGCATGATTTGTTTATTTATGCATAATAGAGGTAGTGTTGGCTCATTGATTGAGCTACACTCCCCCTATGTCTATGCGTGCATCTAAGTCCAAATAAGAGTCTAGTAGGGGTGTGTATGCGAGATTTCCAATCAACTAAAATTGCTTGCACATATGATGTTGAGCTCACTCCTTAATTCCTTGAATCTCTTCACATCTAGAGGCTTGGTAAGGATGTCGGCAAGTTGATCTTTTGTGTTGACATAGGAGAGTGAGATATCACCATTGGCCACATGATCCCGAATAAAATGATACCGAATCTCAATATGCTTGGTCTTGCCATGAAGTACCGGATTGTGACCAATTTTAATGGCACTTTCATTATCACATAAAAGAGGCATAGTCTTAATCTTAATTCCAAAATCCTTAAGACATTGCCTCATCCATAAGAGTTGAGAACAACAACTTGCGGCGGAAATATACTCCGCTTCCGTGGAGGAGGTGGCAATACAATTTTGTTTCTTGGAAGACTAACACACGAGAGACCTACCAAGAAATTGGCAAGCACCCGAGGTTGATTTTCTATCCACTTTGTCACCTCCCCAATCCGCATCCGAGTATCCCACAAGATCAAAGGTTGTGTTTGATGGATACCAAAGACCATGAGTTGGAGTGTCAACCAAGTACCTAAGAATTCTCTTGACCGCAATCATATGGCTTTCCTTGGGGTTAGATTGAAATCTCGCACACAAACCCACACTAAACATAATATCCGGTCTAGATGCACAAAGGTAAAGCAAAGATCCAATGATGGATCTATAAAGTTTGGGATCTACCGGTATACCTTCATGATCCAAGGAGAGATTTGTGGTAGTTGGCATTGGATAAGGTAATGGTTTGGCATTAGTCATATCGAATTTCTTGAGCATGTCTTGAATATATTTGGCTTGACAAATAAAAGTCCCTTCATGATATTGCTTGATCTCAAAACCTAGAAAGAACTTTAATTCTCCCATCATAGACATCTCAAACTCACTTGTCATTAGTTTGGCAAATTGATCTACAAAACTCACGTTAGATGATCCAAATATAATATCATCAACATATACTTGGCATACAAAGAAATGTCCATCTACACTTTTGGTGAAGAGTGTGGGATCAATTACCCCAAGCACGAAACCACGGTCTACTAAGAACTCCTTTAAGTGATCATACCAAGCACGTGGGGCTTGTTTGAGGCCATACAAAGCCTTGTGGAGGTAGTAGACATGGTTAGGATACTTGGGATCTTCGAATCCCGGAGGTTGTTTAACATATACCATTTCATTTAAAGGTCCATTTAGAAAGGCACTTTTAACATCCATTTGATGCAAGATGAAGTTATGACTAGTGGCAAATGCAAGTAATATACGAATGGATTCAAGCCTAGCTACGGGAGCGAAAGTTTCACCGTAGTCAAGTCCTTCGACTTGAGAGTAGCCTTGAGCAACCAATCGTGCTTTGTTGCGAATCACTTGCCCATGAGAATCTTGCTTGTTCTTGAACACCCATTTAGTTCCAATGATATTGTGATCCTTGGGTCTTTCCACTAGAGACCATACTTTGTTCCTTTCAAAATTATGGAGCTCTTCATGCATAGCTTGAACCCAATCTTCATCTTCAAGAGCATCATATACTTTGATGGGTTCAACATGAGAGACATATGAATGAATGCCACAAAACTTGAGCACTTGTCCACGAGTGGAGACACTTCTTCCCAAGCCACCAATTATATTCTTTTGATATAGTGACTTTTGTTGCAATCTTGATGCTTGACGAGACTTGATACGAACTAGAGCATCATCGGGATGTTCATTTGGTGGGACATCCTCATCATTTCCTTCATCAAGACCATTGTCCACCCTTATTGGAGTTCTTGGAGAAGTATCACCAAGACCACTTCCACCATTATCATTGGGTGGATCTTGATCACTTTCTTGATGAGAGATATCCACATTAGGATCTTCTTCTTGTTCTTGGTTTACCATTTGATTGGTGGTTGATGTAGAGGGCTCCACTTGCGTAGAGCTAGTTCCATCTTCATTTGCCACAAGGTGTCCCTCAATGGGTATAAGTGGACCTACACCCATTCTTCCTATGGCTATGGAGGATGGTTCATCACCTACATCATCACAATCAATTTGCTCCACTTGGGAGCCATTATCCTCATGAAATTCCACATTCATAGATTCTTCAACACACCCGGTGGATATGTTGTAGACTCTATAAGTGTGGGAGTTCGTGGCATAACCAACAAAAATACCTTCAAATGTTCTAGCATCGAATTTAGACAATCTAGTTCCTTTTATGTATACTTGGCATTTGCACCCAAAAACTCGAAGATATGAGAGATTGGGTTTGTTACCGGTGAGAAGCTCATATGGAGTCATGCCAATCATCGGACGAAGGAAGAGTCGGTTAGATAGATGACAAGCGGTGTTGATAGCTTCGGCCCAAAAGTTATATGGGGATTTGAACTCGGCCATCATAGTTCTTGCCATATCAATAAGTGTGCGATTCTTCCTTTCCGCAACACCATTTTGTTGAGGGGTGTACGCGGCGGAATATTGATGTCTTATCCCCTCATTACCCAAGAATTCATCCATGGTGTAGTTCTTGAACTCGGAACCATTGTCACTTCTAATGGATAATATCTTGGTGTCATATTGGCGTTGCACTTCGGTAGCCCAAGTAATGAATCTTTCTTGAGTTTCACTCTTCTTCTTGATATAGAAAACCCAAGTGTATCTTGTATAATCATCAACAATAACCAAACAATACTTCTTGCCACCAAGACTATCATATGTGGGAGGACCAAATAGGTCCATGTGAATGCGCTCAAAAGGTCTTGTTGTGGCGATGATAGATGTTTTGGGATGATTCTTCTCATGCATCTTTCCGGCAATACAAGAGCTACAAGGACGATCTTTGGAAAAATTCACACTTGTTAGTCCTACCACGTGCTCACCCTTCACAAGAGTTTGTAGATTTCTCATACCGACATGGCCTAGGCGACGATGCCAAAGCCACCCCACGTCGGATTTAGCCATTAGACATGTGGCAATATGTGTAGTTTCTTTCGAGAAATCCACTACATACATACCGTTTTCCACAAATCCAACAAAGGCTACTTTAAGAGAAATAGTGTGAAGGACAAGCACATGGTGACGCCCAAATACGCATGTAAAATTGCATTCACAAAGTTGCAAGACGGAAAGAAGATTATAGCCAAGGGACTCAACAAGGAGGACTTTCTCAATGGATGAATCCGGAGAAATGACCACCTTGCCATGTCCCAATACCTTAAGTTGTGAGCGATCACCAATAGTTACATGAGCAAACTTGAGAAGTTGGAGTTTCAAGTCTTCTAATACTTCTTTGCTTCCGGTCATGTGTGCGGAACAACCGCTATCAATCATCCATGATGTTCCACCGGAAATGCAACCCTACAATAAATCAACTTCTTGTCTTAGGTACCCATTTTTGGATGGGTCCTTTTTTGTTAGTCACAAGGGTCTTGGGAACCCAAATAGCATGCTTGTAATCATCACCATATGAGGTGCCTACATACTTTGCATAAACATGACCATTAGTAGATTTTAGAAGCACATAGGATGGGTTATACTTTCCCGCAAAGTTGTTGTGAGAAGTAGTGTTCCTAGAAACAATACTTTTAGCAATAATATCAAACTCATCTTCCTCATTAGCCAACTCCCCCTCCTTCACAAAAACAATAGAGTTAGTGGAGGGAGTTGACTTCTTCTTGTAGGCCACCTCCGATGAGGAACCAAAACCAAGACCTTCTTTACCAACAACTCTCTTATGATTACTCAAAAGATCATTGAGGTTCTTTTGGCCTTGGATGCATGTGGCAAGACCCTTGTTGAGTTGTGCCTTCAACCTATTGTTCTCCTCAATGAGAGTTGCCTTGACACACAAAGGGTTAGTAGCACAAGAGTTTTCATTCATAATTCTAACTCCTTTTAAGGTTTTGAGCTCATTTGAGATAGTACGATGATCAATTTTAAGCTTATCAAAATCCTTAATGAGTTCATTATACCCTTGGTTAGTTGCATCATTTAAACTCATGAATTCCGTTACCTTAGCAAAAGCATGTTGACAATCAAGTTTAACTTTAGCTATGTCAATTGCAAAGGTTTCTTCAATGCTTTCTTTAAGACAATGTGATTCATCTAGAGCTTTCTCAAGCTCTTCAATTTTGTTAGCATCATCACGAGCAAACTTTTCAAGCAACATTATTCTCTCCTCATGTTCATCAATGAGGCCATGTGCCTCACTTAATTGATCCATGAGAGAGACAAAAATGGATTTAGTTTCTCCTTCTAGTGTTTCAACAAAGTTTGTCAAGGGATCTTCCTCGACACAATTTAGTAGTGAAGGAATAGAGGAGTTAGCAAGTTTAAGTGTAGGAGTCACCTTTGCGGGTACACCCTTGGCCATGAAGCACTTGTGAATCGAGGGGCCCTTGTTGTCATTTGGGTTGGAGAAGAGAGAGCTTAAGTTAGGAGGTATGACGCCCCTAGCCATGGCCGCCATACCTACTTGTTCGCCTTCACCATCATCCTCTTCACCACCGGATGTGTACTCGACTTCGTTAGCAATCATTGCCCTAGGAGGGCCTCTCTTGATGAAGTTCTTGGACTTGGGAATGAAGGTGGATTTCTTGATAAGTCTTCCTCCATTCTCAATTCTACTCTTGAAGGGACACTCGGCAACGAAGTGCTCGGAATCTCCACAATTGAAGCAAGTTCTTGCTTTCTTCGTGCTAGAGGATTCCTTTCCTTTGTTCTTGGTGGCATTGGATCTAAAGTCTCCTTTCTTCCACCACTTGTGTTGAGCAAGAGCTAAGCATTCATCATGTGATGTCCTCATTTCTCTCTCGGAGACCTCATGCATAGAAGCACCATCATCACTCGAGTCATTATCTTCATGGGGAATGACCTTGGCCTTCAAGGCAAGAGATGCTTTCTTTGCTCCGTTCACACGGGCCATGACATCATCGGAGGTTTGTTTCATGACCTTGAGAGTGATAAAAAGACCTAGGACATCATTGGGGGATAGGTCCAAATAGTCGGCCCTTGCTTGTACATTCATCACCATGTTTTCATTATATGGCATCAAGGTGAGAAGGAATTTCTCCTTGACCCAATTCTCCGTGCAATCCGTGAATCCACCATCTCTCATATCATTAACAAGAGCCTTGAGTCTTCTAAACATGTCTTCTATGTTCTCTCCGTCGCCCAAATGAAAGTGTTCAACTTTTCTTTGAATGATTGACCTCTTGGACCTTTGGAGGTTGACATTGCCGTCAAACATATCAACAAGACCATCATAAGCTTTCTTTGCACTTGTGAAGGACCGGATGTGCTCAACTCCTTCCTTCTCCATTGCCCTTTCAAACATGTGCAAGGCATGAGCGTTGAGTTGCTCATCAATGATGTCACTTGAGCTTAGATTAGCGGGATCCTTTGGCTCATATCCCTTTTCAACAATTCTCCATATTTGCATTGAAGAGCTGCACATGTAAGACTTCATGGAAGCTTTCCAATTAGTAAAACGATGCCGATCCACCAAAGGAGGTGGACCAAGATGAGAGACATGCGGATGTTGAACATTAGGAGCATTGTTGTATGCATAGCCAAAAGAATTGCCACCACTACCATTTGATGGTGCACCATTATTTAAAGGTGAAGTTGTATCACTTCCTTCTTTAGTTGGCAAGGGGTTTCCATTTTCATCTAAGATAATCTTTTCACTAGGTTGCTTAGATGGAGATGTCAATTCTTTTATTAGTCCCTCCATCTTCTTCTCGGAAGAATCAATCATAGCTTGGATTAGCTTTTGAATCCCATCCATGGTGACGGGATCATCGGCCATCCTCACCTCCTCTTTAGGCGGTAAAGCCTTTTATAAAGAGACGAGGCTCTGATACCAATTGAAGGATCGAGAGGTTAACTAGAGGGGGGGTGAATAGGTTAACTACAAATTTTAACTTCTTTTTCAAGTTAACAAGGCAAAGCTCAAATATAGATTATCTAGAGTATGCAACTAGATGGACAATCCTATATGTTGAGCAATTACGATTAGCACAAGGTGAACAATATGACTAAGCTAGTAGCAACAAGTAAAGATAAGTTGAGGGATAACCGAACACAATGACGCGGAGATTTATCCCGAAGTTCACTTCCCAATGGAAGCTAATCTCCGTTGGAGCGGTGCGGTGCCACCAAAGTGGAACACCGAGTAGGCCTCAAATGCCACACCGTATCTCCTTCGAGATCTTCCACCGATGTGGATAGACTCGAATCACTATGTTGCCGTTGAGGTTGACAACTAGAACCTTTACAAGGATGAGGCACACTCCACAAGATTGGAGGGTCCTCACCAAATCCCAAGAGCCGCCAAGACTCCGAGAAGCAAGATCCACGGGCACAAAAGCACCGGGGATATCAACAAGGCTCCGAGCTCCGATGAACTAAGAGCAACAAGATTCCTAGCTCCAATGAACTAAGAATGACAAGATCCCTATGGGATGAGTGGGTGGATTTCTAATCGGCTCGGTAGAGTTGTAGATCGGGGGTGTCTCCTTCAAATCCCAAAGTATCACGAGCTTTGGTTGGGGATTTGTGGAGATCTTGTTCTTGAGCTTGAGCTTGGTCAATCAATGGTGGTGAGAGAGAGAGTGAGTGGGATTGACAAAGAGCAAAGGTAGGTGAAGACCCCGTATATATAGTCTTGTCGAAATATGGCCGTTTTTAGGGGGGGAACACGTTTCCTGCGACCCACCCCGGCCTGGGGGCCGGCCTGGCCGGCCTGGGGGCAGCCAGGGCCGGGCCAGAGCCCACCCCGGCCTGGGGGCCGGCCTGGGGCCGGCGTGGGCGCAGGGGAGGCCGGCGTGGCGCAGCCGACCCGGCCTGGAGGCCGGCCTGGCCGGCGTGGAACAGGGGGGAGGCCGGCCCCCCACCCGGGCGCCCCGGCCTGGAGGCCGGCCTGGGGCCGGCGTGGGCGAGGGGTGAGGCCGGACCCCCACCCGAAAGCCCCGGCCTGGGGGCCGGCCTGGGGCCGGCGTGGGGCTGGCCAGGAGCAGCGCCAGCCCGGCCTGGAGCCCGGCCAGGCCGGCCTGGAGCCCGGCCACCCTGCACATTTCTTCCTTTTCTCCTTTCTTTTCGCCGTTTCTTTTCAACTCTTCCTTGTAATTTCCCGTAGCATTTTCTCACTTATTGTTGAACTTTGTAAGACATTTACGGGACTATGTTTTCTGAGTACACTTAGCAAACCACGTTAGTCCATCTATATGTTGTAATCAAACACTCAAAACAGGATTTAGAACCTATGTTCTTTCACCTACGAGGTCGCGGAGTGCGCTGAGACGGAGACCTTCATCGAGGGCCTCCCCGAGCCCGACACCGAGTACGAAGAGGAAGAGGAAGAGGACGACGAAGTAGAATCCGACTTGGAAGGCTTCTTCGAATCTCCTAAGGGCAAGGCCGGGAAGGGGAAGAACGTCGCCGTCGCGAGTAGCGATGAGGACGAGTACGCCCACATCGACACCGCCGCACTCGACTTTGGCACCTCCTCAGGTGCTGCTCTCGACGACACGGTACGCCCTCCTGGCCAAGCGCCTGGCTCTTCTCCGGCTCCAGGGCCCATCTCGGTGGCCACGGCCACTTCCGACCCGGCTACCACCGAGCAGGACGCCGAGATGGACGAGTCCGCCACCATCCAGTCGAATGCGGATGCCACCCACGCCAGCGCTGAGGAAGATGCGGCAGCCAGGGCCACCACTGATGATGCAGCAGCCCATGCCAGTACCGACAACACTGTCACCTCCACCTGATTTTATCTGCAAACTTTTTCACTTGAACACTTATCAGACCCCCGGGATGCCGGGAGCAGATGTAATAGACTATCTTTGTTTTGCTTGCTACTCAGTTTTTATGCCCACTCTGTTTATTTCGACATTAATCAATTTGAACGACGCTGGCTTAATGCCGAGTTGCGTTTCCATGCGAGTCCCCGAGTTGCATTTCTTATTCACCCTATCTTTTCATCTCTGCTCTACCCGCGACTTGTCGCTTTCTTGGTATTCGAGTCACAAGAATCAAATAATAGGGTTGCAAATACTTAGCCGCTAGAAACAATCATGGTAACGCAGCCCACCACTTAGCCGAGAAGACGAAGACAGGGGACAAAAGTAACAAACAATCTACTCGGTTCCTGCACTCTTTCTTCCTTAGCGATTTTCGTGTGCTCATTGACCTTTTGCTTGTTCTCTTGCTTGCCATGAAGCCGGGTTTCGGACAGCAGCAGAGTCGAAGAGTTGGCATATAGGTTTAAACACAGTACTCAATGCACTTATGAGTTCTGAAGTGGAGCAACCGAATAGACAAAGGATCAAGCCGAGTAAAAACACTTAGAGCAATTTTGGACGAGGGCAGTCCCCGAGAACAATTTCAGATTGCAGAGTAGAATTTCAACTCGGATAAGAGGGTACATACACGTCCTTGCTCATGAATGAAAACGACGAAGTAGGGCTACATTCCAAGGGCGCTTGGTTTCCTCTCCAGCTTTATCTGCCCTGTTCGCCTGCGATGGGCGCACATCTACAAGATAGTACGCATCATTGTGCAGCGCTTTGCTCACAATGAAAGGCCCTTCCCACGGAGGAGACAGCTTGTGCATCCCGGCTGTGCGCTGCACAAGCCTAAGGACCATGTCTCCTTCTCGGAAAACCCTTGGGTTCACCTTTCGGCTATGATAACGTCGCAGGTTTTGCTGGTAGATAGCCGAACGTGACAGAGTCAGCTCTCTTGCTTCTTCAAGCAGGTCAACGTCGTCTTCTCGAGCTTCTCTCGCCTCCACCTCATTGTAGAGGGCTACTCGGGGGGAGTCATGCTCTAAGTCTATTGGCAACACGGCCTCAGCCCCGTATACCAAGAAGAATGGCGTGTAGCCGGTTGACCG
This sequence comes from Alopecurus myosuroides, assembly GCA_028641055.1. NCBI lineage: Eukaryota > Viridiplantae > Streptophyta > Magnoliopsida > Poales > Poaceae > Alopecurus > Alopecurus myosuroides. The sequence goes on from CM054063.1 coordinate 339,893,606, forward strand.
GTTAGGGGTAGTCCTTAGACTCCACAACACCGCTGGCAACTCTTCTAGCCAACACCCAGGTGTTTTCAGCAATGGCTCAATCAGCCTTGTCTTTATGCCTGCCAATACCATTTCATTTGCTCTCTCAACTTGCCCATTGGAGGCAGGGTGCGCGACAGACGCAACGTCTAGTCGGATATGCTTATCTCTGCAGAATCGCACCATTGCCCCCTCTGCATAGTTGGTGCCGTTGTCGGTGATGATACTGTGCGGGTAGCCATATCTCATGATCACATCCTTCACGAACTTCACAGCTGTGACCCCATCGCACTTCCGAATAGGTTTCACCTCGATCCACTTGGTGAACTTGTCCACCATGACCAAGATATGTGTCATATTGCCTTTAGCCGGCTTGAAAGGACCAACCATATCCAAGCACCAAACAGCAAATGGCCATGTGATAGGAATTGTTTTCAACTCGGAAGCAGGCATGTGAATCTTACTTGCGAACATCTGGCAGCCGTTGCACTTCCTCACGATATCTTCGGCTTGTTGCAGTGCAGTGAGCCAGTAGAAGCCATGCCGAAAAGCTTTCTTGACCAATGCCCGAGAAGAGGCGTGATGCCCACATTCCCCTTGATGTATCTCCACCAGAATTTCTTCTCCTTCCTCTGGGCTCACACAGCGTTGCAGCACGCCGGTGGCACTTCTCTTGTGCAGCACATCTCGGACTATGGTGTAGCCCTTGGATCTTCTCTGAATCTGCCTCGCAGTCACCTCATCTTCAGGTAAAGTGCCGTCCCTTAGAAAGGATAATATGGGCATTGCCCAACTCGGTGTCTCTCGCATGGGAAACACTGGTTCGTCCATTTCCATTGGGGCAGGCTCTTGCGGTTGCACAGGAGGAGTAGGAGCGCTTCTTTGCAACCCAGACCGATTGGCGAGAACTTCTTCAATGAACGCAACAGCTTCTGGGTTGAGGGCGGCAGTCCCCGAGTACGGAGTGGCAGTCCCCGAGTAAGGAATGGCAGTCCCCGAGTACGGAGTGGTAGTCCCCGAGTAAGTAATGGCAGTCCCCGAGTACGGAGTGGCAGTCCCCGAGTAAGGAGTGGCAGTCCCCGAGTAGAGGACGGCAGTCCCCGGGTTCCCTGCAGCACTCTCCCAGTCAATTTCCATTGGGTCAGATTCCTCACTTGGCAGAGAAGGAACAAAGATGGATTCCGAGTTGGGGGAAGGCTTGATGGATGGCTTCCTCGAATGCTCCAAGGCAATCCCTGCCGGGATGGACTGCCGAGAAGATCCCAACTTGGATAGCTCGTCTGCTGCTTCGTTCTCTGCTCGGTGAATGTGCTGGAACTCACAGCCTTCGAAAAATCCAGTCATAGACTGCACCAGGAAACGATACGATGCCATCTTGGCATCCAAAGCATCCCAGGTACCTGAGACTTGCTGCACCACTAGATCTGAATCGCCATAGCATATAATGCGCTGCACACCAACCTCCTTTGCTACTCGCAAACCATGCACCACTGCCTCGTACTCGGCTACATTGTTGGATGCCTTGAAATGAATCTGCAACACATACTTGAGCTGATCTCGCTTGGGTGACGTGAGCACGACACCAGCGCCAAGGCCTTCCTTTACTTTCGAGCCGTCGAAGTGCATCCTCCAATAGTTGGAAACTGGAGCAGGAGGTTCATACTGCATCTCGGCCCAGTCCACAAGAAATTCCGCCAGGACCTGAGACTTGATTGCTTCTCTTCTTGCATAAGCGGGAGCGTACGCGGCTAGCTCGATTGCCCACTTGGCTACTCTGCCACTCGCCTCCTTGTTTCCCATGATATCCGAGATGGGAGCAGAACTCACAACAGTGATGGGGTGCTCCTGGAAGTAATGCTTCAGCTTCCTGGCGCCCAGGTACACACCATATGTCATCTTCTGGTAGTGCGGATAGTTTTGCTTGGAACTGGACAGCACTTCACTGAGATAATAGACTAGGCGCTGCACACTCTTGCCTTCTTCTTCTCGCTCCACCACTATCACCACGCTGACTACTCGGTTAGTCGCAGCAATGTATAGCAGCATAGGCTCCTTGGGTAGCGGACTAGCCAAGACGGGAGCGCTAGCCAGCATTGCTTTCAGCTCATTGAACGCCACGTCCGCTTGCGGAGTCCAGACAAACTTGTCACTTTTCTTCATTAGCTGGTATAGAGGCAGAGCCTTCTCGCCCATTCGGCCCAGAAAACGGCTCAAAGATGCCAGACAACCCGTGAACTTCTGCACATCTTTCAGTGATCTCGGCAAAGACATGCTCTCAATAGCTTTTATCTTGGAAGGATTGGCTTCAATGCCCCGACTAGAAACCAGAAAACCGAGTAGCTTTCCAGCCGGTACACCAAAGGTGCACTTACTCGGATTCAGTTTCATTTTGTACTTGCGTAGGTTAGCAAAGGTTTCCTCCAGGTCGGCAAGCAGAGTATGTGTTTTATTCGTTTTGATGACAATGTCATCTACGTACACCTGCACATTCTTGCCGAGCTGGTCGTGCAAGCATTTCTGCATGCATCTCTGATAGGTTGCACCCGCATTCCTCAAGCCAAAACACATGACACGATAGCAATAAGCCCCGTACGGGGTAATGAAAGCAGTCTTTATTTGATCAGTGGGGTTGAGTGCAATCTGGTGGAAACCAGAGTAGGCATCTATGAAAGACAACAATTCACAACCAGCAGTGGAATCGATCACCTGATCGATGCGGGGTAGCGTGAAAGGATCCTTGGGGCATGCCTTGTTCAAGTCGGTGTAGTCGACGCACATGCGCCATGCAGTGGCAGCCTTGGGATCTTCCTTTTTCTTCTCGACCATGACCGGGTTGGCTAACCAATCCGGATGCAGTACTTCCATGATGAAGTTACTTATCAGCAGCTTGGTGATCTGATCACCGATGGCCTTCCTTCTCTCATCTCCGAAACGGCGCAAAGCCTGCTTCACGGGCTTGGCGTCAGGACACACATGCAAAGAGTGCTCAACCAACTCCCTCGGGACTCCTGGTAGATCTTCATTGGTCCAGGCGAACACATCCCGATTCTCACGGAGGAAGTGGATGAGCGCGCTTTCCTATTTCTCCGCCAACCCGGAACCAATGATGGCCACGCGCTCCGGGAACTCGGGGTCAACCTGGACTGTCTTGGTCTCCTTGGCAGCTTGGAAAGCAGTACCATGCTGGGTACTCGGCACACCTTGTGCGCCAGCTTGTGCGGACTGAGCCATGGCCACCACCTCGTACATCTTCTTCTTCTCGGCAGCAATCACCATCGATTCCGCCAGTTGGGAGCTAGCAGAGGCACACTCCATGGACTTCTTGTAATCTCCCGAGATGGTGATGATGCCATTGGGACCAGGGATCTTCATCTTCAGATAAGCCACATGCGTAGAGGCCATGAACTTGCTCAGAGCAGGCCTGCCGAGTAGAGCATGATAGGGGCTCTGATGATCCACCACCTCGAACTGCAAACGCTCCGTGCGGCAGTTCTCCCGGGTACCGAATAGCACATCAATCCACACTCGGCCAATCGGATTGCACGAGATCCCGGGCACAATGCCATGGAAGGTGGTCTTGCTGGGCAGCATCATGTTCTCGGCTAGGCCAAGCTTCTCGAGTGTGTCCTTGTACACAATGTTGATGCTGCTGCCGTTGTCGATTAGCACTTTGCTGAACCTCACATTCTTCTCGGGACCCAGGAAGGTAGGATCCAGCACCAAGGCATAGGTACCCGGATTGGGCATCACCTTGGGGTGATCTGCTCGGGTCCACCTGATCTCCTGGTCACACCAATACATGTAGTGAGGGACAGCAGGAATCACTGCGTTGACCTCCATGGCCCGCCTGTGCTGTGACTGCTTGTCGACCGCCTCAGAAGTGAAGATCATATAGCTTTCATGGTGCTCTTGGTACTGGTTGGGGCCATTGCCCCCATTGTTGCCATTGTTGCCATTGTTGCTGCCCTGATAGTTGTTGTTGCCTCTGTTGTTGTTGTTGCGGTTGTAGTTGTTGTTGTTGTTGCGGTATCTCTCATTGTTGAAGTTCCGGTTGGCTCCTAAAGCCACCTGGTTGACATTCTCTCTTCTTGGGTAGACTGGCGGCCGAGTTGCGGGTGCGCGAGTAGGCTGAACAGTAGCATTGGCGGCTGGCAGAGGAGGAGGAGGAGGCAAGCCATCACTCTTGATCACATCCCACCACTCGCACTGCCGAGTAGTATGGTTCGCAGGCCTTGAGGGGTGGTGAGTGTGAAAGCTGCATGGGCCATCCTTCATGTCGTCAAAGACAAACTTCTTCGGCTGCTCGGAGTTCCCGCTACCCGGCTGCGCAGTGCGGAACGGTTTCTTGTTGCCCTGGCCCTGGTTCTGGTTCTGCCCGTAGGCTCCAGCAGGTTTCTGCTTTTGGCCACCACCGCCTCCGACATTCACTGCATTCACCTCCTCAGGGTCATACCGAGTATCTACTCGGCGCTTGTTGCGGAACTCGTTGCGCTTGCTGCTGTTGAAGTTTCTTCTCGGCTCAGAGGAGTCCATCAGTGGCTGAGTAGGATCACCGAGTGCGTACTGATCCGCAATCTTGATGGTCTCGGCCAGGGTGTTCGGCATCTCTCTCTGCAATCTCTGCCAAAGCATACTGCCATGTCGGCAACCCTGCGCAAACCAAGTGATGGCCTGTGCTTCATTCACACCCTCACAGGTGTTCCTCAAGGTGCTCCACCGAGTAAGGTACTCGCGGTCCGTCTCGTCTTCTCGCTGCCTGCAAGCCGACAGCTGCTGTGGCCTATTCGGCCTCTTGTATGTACTCGTGAAGTTGCTGATGAAGGCATCCGAGAAGTCCAGCCAGCAGTTAATGCTGTTCTTGGGCAAGTTGTTGAGCCAAGTGCGAGCTGGACCCTCTAGCATCTGCGGCACATAGCGTACCGCCCATCTCCTGTTGCCATTTGCGATATGGACCGCGGTGACGTAGTCATTGAGCCAATCTTCAGGCTTGGTGCTGCCGTTGTAACTCTTGGTGCCTCTTGCGAGCTGGAAGCCCTTCACGGAAGGCTCGTTCATGATGCGCGGGCCAAAGCACTCGGGACCGGGAGGACCCGTGCTCTCAAGCCGCGCCGACAAGCTGATACGGTCCAGCTGGTGCCTTGCATCTCCAGGCGCCAACACACGCTCTCCGACACGGTCATGGATGTCATAACCAGCCATCTCCATAGCCGAGTAGCCATCATCATACCTATCCACCTGCATAGCTGCGGGCTGCTCCACCGGGTTGGCGACTGGTGCCACTGGGCGCGGCTGCTGCCTCTGCCGAGTAGGCTGAGCTGCGGGTTGCCGAGAAGAACCCGGACCCGCGGCTTCTCGGGCACGGCTTTGAGCTTGATGGGCTTGAGAGCCTGCTCTTGCAGCGTTGTGTTCCTGCCCGGGCTGCTGCGGCACAGCAACCTGTTTCGCGGCAGCAGCCGGGTCATACACCTGCATTTGCCTGTCTCTACCCGAGCGGCCGCTGCGGCTCTTCTCGCGGCTGGGATGTGGAGACGAGGCCTGATCGTTAGATCTAGCCGCGTGCGAGTGAACCACCTGCGAAGCTCCAGCTCCCGGGTTGGCCTTCCGGAACTCCTCGTTCTGCCTAGCGGCCTCCAACACCAACTCGTTGAGCCTCTCCTGCTGCCTGAGACGCGCCTCTCCATCCAGGCGCGGCAACTCGGCAGCCACGGCCTGTGCAGCTCTGAGCGTCTTGGCGGGTGTGCTGTACCTTGGCCTTGTGAAGGTGTTCGCGGTGGCGGACTGCGCGGGCACCTCCGCAACTGTCGCCATCTCGACACCCAAGTTACGCCGCGTAGCGCCTACTCTGCTGGGCCTCCTGGCGACTGGCGTGAAGCCGTGAGCCTTGTTGTACTCGAGCTGGTCCAAACTCAGCTCAAGCCTGATCTTCTCCAACTCCGCCTGCTCGGCAAGCAGCTCCTGGCGTTGCCGCTCGAGCTGCTCCCTCGCGGCTAGGAGCTCGATGTCAGTGGGAGTGGGCATACCGGCTCGTGCAGCAGACGCGGGGATGACCGTAGACGTGGAAGGCGGCAAGTTGCTCTCCTTCTCGTAGGGCCGGTGATTCCTGCCACCAGCAGGCGGTTCGTCAACCTCCTCGACAACGGCCGCAGCGCCAGTAGCTGCTGCGCCAGTGTTTGCCGCCAAACCCGTCACCATCACCTCAGCGCAGCTTGCAGAGCTGCATGCAGGCCTTCCGCGAGCAGCAACCATCGCAGGAGGATCCTCCGCGTCATGCACCAGCTCGGGGTAGGCGCTGTTGGCGACGGTGGCGACGTAGACGAGGTGAGAGCCGAAGGAGATCACCGAGCCGCCCTCGGGCATGGCCATGCCGCCGAAACAGCCGGCGTTGTCGGTGACAAAGTCGAAGGAGCCGAATCTGTGGACAAGGCCACAAACTACGCGCTCCGCCGAAGAAGATCCCGTCCGAACAGAAACTCCAGCCAGCGCCGCTGGTTGCCCCACGGTGGGCGCCAACTGTCGTGGTGGTGTCACGGCAGATGCCATGGGATGGCTAAAGATGTGGGGACGATGGACGCTGGAGGTGTCCGGGGAGGGATCACGCGACGAGTAGCCGCGTGAGGTAAGATCCACACAACACAAACAATACGATGTACCCAGGTTCAGGGCCCTCGTGAGGAGGTAAAACCCCTACTCCTGCCTTTCTCTATGTATTATGATGTCTCTCCGAGTAGCCACAGTACAAATGGTATCTCTACCGAGTAGCCTCTCTCTCCTCTCCGAGTAGAGCTAGGTCAAGAACTTAGGGTTTCTAGGGCTCCGAAATGAGCGTGGAGCAAGATCCCTCGCGCAGGAGGCGGCGGGGCACCTTATATACACGGTGCCCAGCCGGATACGTCCAAATCTAGACAAGTGTCGACATTGTGTGCACATCGTCCTTTCTCCGAGTATCCGCTGACAGCTTTGGTTCCTAATCTTGGCTGCTTCCGTAAAGTCGTTGGGCAAAATTAGGGGACAGACTGGTATCACTGTGCCAAACACAGAGTAGGGCCCCCTTATCCTGCCACGGCCTGCTTCCATGCTGTCACTGTCAGGCAGGCCGGTCCCAGATGAACAGTAGTTTGAATGCTGCCAAGTACGGACCCAGGATACGCGGGATCCTGTGTCAGAACGGCTCCTTTGACTTTCTGGCCCGAGTAGGTTCCCGCCAATTGTTCCCGCCAATTGTACTCGGGCCTACCCTTCTACTCGAAAGGATAGAACTTGACTGATATCTCCTTCTGGTCATCTTGAGGTGAGACCGAGTAGCAGTCGACCGGGTAGCGAGTACCAGGTAGTCGGCTACTCGACCAAACCTCTCTTCTGTAAGCTGCCTTTATCACCTGTCTTTACCCTACTCGGGGGTAACCCCCCGACAACCGCACACCCAAAATTCTTCCCTTTCTTTCTGCGCCTCATTGCGTGAATACTAGTACATTGTCCGTAATCAAGCGACCGGGCACAAAAGCGCCCTACTCTTCACCAATGATATCCCCCAAGAAAGAGCATAGCCTATTCGCAATACACTTCGACCCGATTTTATAAAGAACCGAGCAGAGAGAAATAGGTCTATATTGAGAAATTTTCTGCGGATGGTCAACCTTTGGTATCAACGTGATGGCCGTGTCATTTATCCCCGTCGGCAGCTCGCTGCCATTCAGAAAGTCCAACACCGCTTGCACAACATCTGCCCCAACCAAATTCCAATGACGTTGAAAAAAGCCTGCTATAAACCCATCAATACCCGGGGCCTTAGAAGGAGCCATCTGGAACAAGGCTGTTTTCACCTCCTCCCCTATATATAATTTGTCCATCCCCTCATTCATTCGCTGGGTGACAACAGGTGGAACACACTGTAGCAAATCATCCATGTTGTGGAAACCTTGGGACTCATACAAAGCCATGTAGAAGTTTTGAATTTCTGCATGTGTCTCCTCCATATCGGAACAAATCCCCCCATCAGTTTTCTGTAAAATATCAATTCGATTCATACGCTTTCGCTGAGTGGCTTGGGCATGAAAAAATGAGGTATTCGTGTCACCCTCTCGTAACCAAAGGACCCGAGAGCATTGACGAATCCAAATTTCCTCCTGATGTAAGGCACGCTTCAATTGTTTCATCACTGCCTTTTCTTCATCATTTGGCCCTCGTCCTGTCGTGGTCAGACGAAGAGCTTTCGGATCTCTCGTGCAAAACAGCCAAACTCCTGCGCACCCCATGTATTAAGTTTATCTCGCAGAGTTTGCAAAGCAGAAGTTACTCCTTTAAGACCCAGCTGGCCCGATCCTTGAGACCAATTATCAACCACCAGCTTTTCATATTCAGTATGTGTTTGCCAAACATTCTCATAGCGGAATTGTTTAGCTCCCCTCCTCCTTTGAGCAGACAAGTGCTCTCGGAAATCAGTCACAACATAGCAATGGTCTGATTCCGCAGAGGCAATATGTCGAACAGTCGTATGTTCAAAGCGTGCCAAAAAATCTGCATTCGCAAGTGATCTATCTAGGCTTGCTTTAACATTCAGTTCTCCCGCTTGACGATTATCCCAAGTAAACGCCGTTCCTGAGTAACCCAAGTCCTGGAGCATGCAATTGTCCACAGCTTCTGTGAAGTTTCTCATCTGCCATACAGGTCGAGGTGTCCGCGAAAGATGCTCATGAGCATCGAGTGTTTCATTAAAATCACCCACGCACAACCACGCTGAATGTGGTATATCAAACAGAGTTTTTATGAATCGCCAGCTATGTTGTCTGTTCTCTACCCGTGGTGCACCATAAAAACCTGTAAACCTCCACTCTCTCGAGTTTTGGCATTTCTTCCGCACCATAGCATCAATATGGCCGGCACTAAAATTCTTCACCTCAACATCATACTCTGCTGACCAAAAGAGGCCGAGACTTCCACTGAGACCCTCACTATCCACGACAAAGCAACCGCTGAAGCCTAAAGTATGTTGCAAACTTTCTACTCATCGCGCACTAATTTTTGTCTCCATTACGAAAACTAGTGCAGGACCTTCTTGCTTCGCCACACTGCGAAGTTCACGAACGGCCTCGGGGTTCCCAAGCCCCCGGCCGTTCCAACTGACACAACTCATTTGGCCTGGCAGGGCTGGATCACAGTCTCTGCCGAATTTGCTGAATTGCTCGGTGTCTTTCTTTTCTTAATATTCTCATTATCCCCAATCTCTTCCCCTAGGAGACCCTCAACGTTCTCCTTAGACTGTGCAGGGTACAAGGTCAGCTGCAAAGACTTGTTCACATTCTGTCCTGTCTCCTGCTGAGAATCACTCGGTTCAGTCCTTCTGTAAAACTGTTTTGGTGGCTCCACCTTCCTCTTCCGTGCATCAGAGCGTTTGATCGGAGACGTCACTTCATTGCCCTTATCCCCGACAGTAGTCGAGAACCTGGTATACCCCTTGTTGGCCTGTCCATCTTGCTCCTGGGACGAGTTATCATTCGAACTCGATTTCTTTCTTTCATCCGGTGCCCTAAGATTTGCCCCATACTGCAATTTCCCATCAACATCTCGGGGGCCTGGTGTTGGACATAAAATATCAGAGTGGCCTAGTCGACCACAAGAAAAGCAGAAGTGAGGAATCTGTTCATACTGGAACTCATACCAGTCACGACCCTTCCTAGCTGCTGAGTCAATCAGTATCCCTCTTCTCAAAGGCTTGTTTACATCAATAGTAATTCTTGCCCTCAGAAAACCCCCGATCGGATCTACCACAAACTGGGTTGCATCCTTGTCAATCTGTTTCACAATTGCCTTAACCCAAGCTGGCTGTCTCAGGTTGAAAGGAAGGTTCAGAACACGAACCCAAATTGACAGCCTATCGAACCTTAGTTCCGATGGCCGCTTGAAATCCACGAATCCTCCAGGATCACCACGTTCCTACTCACATGCCACGGTGAACCCTCTCTCACGCGATCACGATCACGCTGAGATCACGATCACGCTGAGACTCAAATTCCGCAACAAAGATGTTCTCACCACCATCACAAAACTCTAAACCCCTAGGGTTACCCCAAGCTGGCCTCAACGCATCGGAGAGAGTCTGGATGTGGAACGTGTTGCGGTACAGGACTTTCCCCGCCAACAACCACTTCGGCTTTGCCCCATCGTCAACATCATCGAGGATCAATGGTGTTGCCTCTTCCTCGGTCAGATCCAACCTTCCCATCACCTCCTCAAGGTCACAGTTTGGGCGGTGCGAGCCTTCTCCCGCCGCCCTTTCCTTGCCACCGCTAGCCGCCGATGAGTTCATCAGCCCACCACGATCTCCTTGCGCCCCGTCGAAGAACCAACGTGCGCTGCCAATCTCCACTGGAACCCTAATGGCCTTTACGAGAGGCTCCTAGTTTTCCGGGAAAAAACAGCCATTTATGCACTCCATCATTGCGTTTTGCATCATTGACTGATTGTGCATGATTTGTCATATTCCTACCTAGCTGCTACTAAGGTACGTAGGCCTCAAGTGCCTGGCTCAAATGTGGCAGATCCTACATGTTGCCTGGCCGCTTTTCATGTCAAGTCTGCCGTCTCTCAGATCTGATCTATGTTTGTCCGCGCGCTCAAAGTCTTTCTCTTGTTTGTGTATCTAGCTAGCTAGGGAGCGTTGAGTTGTCATCAAGTCTGGATGAGAGAGAACATTAGCATGCGTGTCGATCCCCTGCCTAAGTTGAGTATGCAATTCCCAACTAATATGACGAGCTAGTCAGGAGATAATTAAGTTACTAAGGCCATGTACAGCTCGGACACTTAGCCGAGGCGCTAGGGATAAAACTCCTGGCAGTTATACAAGAATCCAAGTCGTTTTTAAGGAGCAGGCACATGTCCAAGAGTCGAACGCTCCAATAAGACATGCAAAATTTAATCACAAGCAACTGACTAATTAACCGCTCTCCTAAAAGGTTAGCGCTGTACATGGCCTAGGCCCCCCGCTTGGTTCAGCTTATTTTAGTTAAAACGTGAGTAGAAATTTCCCGCGGTTAGTATTTCCGCAGTCAGCGCTTGATTCATCTTTTCTTTCCTCGCTCCGCCTTTTTCTCGTCCGTAATACTCGCTAAATGTGTGCTTGGGTCAGCAAATTTTCATGGACCTGCTCTTGCCCTGCTCCAAATACGGAGGTTTTCGTTAATGATGGTAGTTTGGTTATTATTAGGATATCCTCTACAATATCTAGTTCAAAAACAATGAACTAATAGCGTGATGACATCATCATTTTAAAAAAAATAGTTCGGTTTTTTAAACTAGAGAGGATAAAGAGTACCATAATAATGACCCACTGCCATCACTAGTTTCCGTGGACACAAGAAAACGTGCCACAAAACTTTTCGGGACGGGACATCTTTTTTTTTTTTGAGCAAATTCGGGACGGGACATCTAAACTATAATCCAAAGCGGGGCCTAAAATGTTGTAAACTGGAGCAAAATGTATGGTTTTTTCCACTCAAACTACCCGCGTGCAACCTGGGCTTGGGACACGCCTCTCGTGGGCTGGACACCAAGGAAACATCTCTGAAACACCTCGGTGCAGGTGCACGGCCCAGCTCGGTGGGCTGGGATATAATTAAGTTGCTAAATGTTGGAGAATGGAGCAAAATGTATGGTTTTCGCGTGGAGCGTGGGCTTGGACCGCGCTTCACGTGGGATGGATGCCAAGCAAACATTCCGAGCCAGCTCGCTGCAGATGCATGAGCCAGCATGGTAGGATTTTTTGCCCTTAACAATATTTCTCATGAGAGGGCAAAACTAGCTCTCATTAATAAAGGAGAGAACAAAACAATTTATGTTTTTCAAAACTCTCGGTGCTTACAGTTTGTGTATCTTAGGAGCAAACTATCACACATTTAGGGTTCAAATTTGATATACTTGTAGGAAATCTCTATGTAGTTATTTTTGTAGGTGAAGGTAAGTAAAAAGTTTTTTTAAAAATAATAATTGTAAATTATCCGTAAAATATGGTATACTTTGTCTAAAACCATATATGTGCCATTTTACACCATATTATTTGTAATTACTTCACAAAAAATCCATTTTTTGCCACTTAGAACATAAAAATGATTTTTTGTTGTAAAACAAAGTTGGAAACTCCTTTTGGAACAATTGTTTCCCATTCCAAGATATACCTTTTTTATGAATATGTGAATATTATTATGGACTATTCCATGGATATAGCTATGGCTTTTATCATTTATCTTGAAACCCACAAATATTCATACATGGTAGTATTTTTTTCTAGAGACTTTCTTTTCAAAAGTTAACATATTAAAATTTTGGTATTTTATTGGCAATTAGTAGACATAAATGGACTCTATAAGGAATAGATAAATTTGTAATTGTTCTAAATTTTCTTTGTTTAAAACAAAACGAAGAAGAATGGTGTACATGGCTATTCATATGACAGGGTTGAAGTTTTACAAAACTCTCCTTGGTTCTTCGATTAATGATTATTTGTATACCTTAAAATAATTTTGGAAATGTTTATGAGCAAACAAACACACATTTTTAGTTTAAATTTGATTTACCTTCAGAAAATCAATATAAAGTTATTTAAATGGACGAAAGTAGCTAAAAAGTTACAAAACTCATAATCTTGGGGAATTATCCATCAAATCTAGTCTACTTTGTTTCAAATTAGAGTGGTGTCATCTTGCACCATATTCTTTCAACTTGTTTCACAAGAAAGCCCATTATTGACACTTAGATAATGAAAATTCTTTTTTTTAAATATGAAAACTCGGTTAACAACTATTTTTTGCCATACCATGATATACATATTTTCAAATTATGTGCACATTATCATGGACAATGCCATCGATTGTCCATGACTTAGTCATTTGACTTAAAACTATGACAATTCATGTGTGATAAGGATTTTGTGAATATTTTTTAAAAAAATTCCATATTACAATTTGAAACAGTACACATTAAATTACTCCATGGGGTTGCATTCTGGAAAGTATCTTCATTTTATTTGCATTTATTAAAAATGGACGACATTGCTATTCATGAAAATAGATCGAATATTTCAAAATATGCCATGGTTCTTTATCTAATAACTACTTATGTACCCTCTCCGTCCAAAAATATAAGGCAACATCATTTTCGCTGGTCAACAACTTAATTTTACTGTGATTTGTACTTATAATAGATCTACAAAAATCAGTATAAGGATATATAAAATGAAAAAAATCAACACTAAACCAACAATACCACATAACTTTGTAGATATTAGTGGTCAAGTCATGCAATAAATACCAGCTTAAAAATAAATTGCATTATATTTTGGGATGGAGGGAGTACCGGAAAATAATTTGTTCCAATAATGGAGCAAACTATCTCATGTTGGTATTTCGAATTTACTTTACTTTCTAAAGTAGACACAAATCCATTATAACTGATAAAACTAGCTAGAATATTTCAGAATTCATATTTGAGAATGATCAATCAAATATGGTCTAGTTTATGTGAACATTGAAGTAATGATATTATGCACCATGTTCTTTATAACTTGTTGACAAAAATCCCCATTTTCTGTAATCATGAATTGGCAAATGATTTTTTTCGAATAAATTGAAAACTCACTTTGGAAATATTTTTCAGTTACGTACATGGAATATTTTTGCCAAAAAATGGACCATTGTGATGAAAATTTTCTCATGGAGTATAGCATACAATTTTTTATTTTTAAATAATGTGTGATTGCCTCTTAAATCACATTATTATTATTTTTTGTAAAACCTGTGTGAAATGCATCGCACTATATACCCCCATGTGGGCAATCAAAAAATTCGAAATCATCTTTTCTACTAGAACAAGATGAAATCTAGTATATCCCTATTGTTTACTATGCTATAATTCAAACCTTGTGCCACAAATAGAGTCGATAACATGAAAGCTGATTTATGCTACAAAGCCCACAACTTTTATTTTAAAAATTTGTGTAATTGACTCACAAATTCCACACCTTCTTTTGAAAAAAAACATGTTTTATTGTAATGCATTTTTTTGAATAGTGGACGATTATCTTACAACGCACACTCTTATTTCTGAAACAGTATGCGATGATTAATTGCATACTCTTTTTCAAAAATGGTAAGCATTGTGGGGCCTTAAATGGCATGTTTTGTAGTAGTTAATGTGGATATGTTATTTCCATGTTGGAAAGTCTGTGGTTAAGTGCCCGACAACATTAAGGCAACATCGGATCGTTGACCGGCATATTATAGAACTTATGGCAATAAAGTATACATTATAATCCAATTACTAAGTTACCCATATTTAAACAATTACTTAATGATACTAATTCTACGCTTGGTTTTTTCTGGTAAATAAAATGTCAGATCTAACAAAACCTGAACTATTAACACCACTAGAGAGTAACATAAAGTAACACAATTATAATACCAACAACTAGAAATTAATTCAAAAATCTATGATCATAATCAAATTCCGTCAGAACGAATCCAGCAACTGCTATGGTTATTATTTGCAATTATCCCCAAATTAAAAAATGCTAAACTAAAATTTCTTGTTGTTTGATTTTAATTTTATACTAGAGCTTCCTACAAACATAATTATTAGGCATCAAGTTTAATTTATGGCCAAAATCGATTATCCTGGTCCAGATGCCAATTTAGTAAATCATGTGTGTATGAACTTGCAGGCAACAAAACTATATTTTAACAGGAAGATAATTAATAATCCTAGTACAAGATGTCAATTCTCTTTAACAAAGAGTAGGATCCATATGCGTCAAGCAACATATAATAACAACTATATGGAAGGCATACATGTATACGATATGGATGACTACAAAAGGATTTATATGGATGCCATTTGCGGTGACAAGCTAGACATGAAATAGTTAAATTTTTTTTCTTAACACTCTATTTTTTTACCTAGAACACTTGATTCCATTAGATACTAGGCATAGCAGAATCGCTGGCCAGCACGAGATTTACAAAGTTAGGTAGAGACTCGGGCCAGAGTAGTTTAGTTTCATGCCTGGACCTCGACGCACCATAATCTTCTAGCTCGTGAGCTAATTTATTTCAAAACAATTTCGTGGTAGGGATTATGAAAAAAATCAAAAAGAAGGTAGTGTTTGCCATCGTATGATTTTTAGACAACACTAAAAATTCATTGTGAGTATGCTTTGTGGGTTATATTATATTTAAATGTGTTGTCATTACCACTGTAGTAAGATATTATGCTTAAAATTGTATAGTTTCCTATGTTCTTACTTCTTTCTTTTCTTTACATATTGGACCGCACCATGCATTTTCCTATTATGGTGGAACAAGTCAGTAGTAGAAAACATGCTTTTGGTCCAGACCCCAATTGAGATGTAGTCCCGGATTGGTTTCGGGCCGGGGCTACACTAGGACTAGTCCCGGTTTAGCGGCTACGAGGCCGCACAAGACTATCTCTGGTTCGAAAGGGACCTCTCACTAGTGGAAACAACCCCTCTCGTCCAGGGGGCCGGGGGGCAGCTGTCCCGGTTGCAACCAAATCCGGGACAAATGCCCTGCATTGGTCCCGGTTCGTGCGCCCGGGGCAACAGGAATCGCCTGGGCGCATTGGTCCCGGTTCGTGGGGGCATATCCGTCCCGGCTCGTGCCACGGACCGGGACCAATGCCTAGCCACAGGCCACGTGGCACGCGCATGACCTGTTGTCCCGGTTCAGTCCACGAACCGGGACCAATGCCCCCTTCCCCTATATATACTGCCCCCAGCCCCCCCCCCCTCCTTCCATCTTTTTTTTTGCTTGGAGGTGTGAGAGAGGTTGGTGTTGCTGTTTTTTTTTTACTATACACACGAGGTGTTCGACGAAATTCCCGAGACGCACACAAGCTCACTGAAAATGGTTTCTTCGACCGAGGTTAACAAATTATCTTTTTCATCTGTAACTGATACATAAAAAAGTATTATTTGTCGATGTACTGTGGTTATCTCTGTATTAATATGTATTTTGATAAACTTAATTATATGATGCAGATGGATGCACGGCAGCGATGGATGTACGGTGACCGACGCACCTCCGAGTATATGGCAGGCCTGAATGCATTTCTTGTTGTAGCTCAGGCGAACAAAGATAATGGCTTCATGTGTTGCCCATGTGTTGATTGTCGGAACGTCAGAGAACATTCTTCCGAAAGAATCCTTCACGGCCATCTACTTCGGAGAGGTTTCATGCCCAGCTATAATTGCTGGACCAAGCATGGAGAAAGAGGGGTTGTGATGGAAGACGATGAAGAAGAAGAAGAAGATCCTTTGTTCCCTGAATACGACGATACTGCAATGGAAGAGAATGCAGAAGAAGGAGGTGATCAAGAACAGGCATCAGAAGAGCCCGATGATGATCTTGGCCGAGTTATTGCTGATGCAAGGGAAGACTGTGAAAATAGATTGGAGAGGTTGAAACTGGACAACATGTTACAGGATCACAAAAAATTGTTATACCCAAATTGCGAAGATGGTAGCACAAAGCTCGGTACCACACTGGAGTTGCTGAAATGGAAGGCACAAAACGGTGTGACTGACAAGGCATTTGAGACTTTACTTCAACTAATGAAGCCAAAACTTCCAAAGGATAACGAATTGCCTGAGAGTACGTACGAAGCAAAGAAAGCTCTCTGCCCTCTAGGATTAGATGTGCAGAAGATACATGCATGCATTAATGACTGCATTCTCTTCCGCGGTGAGAAGTACGAGAATTTGGATGAATGTCCGATATGCACTGCACTGCGGTATAAGATCAGAGCAGATGATCCTGGTGATGTTGACGGCGAGCCCCCCCGTAAGAGGGTTCCTGCTAAGGTGATGTGGTATGCTCCTATAATACCACGGCTGAAACGTCTGTTTAGAAACAAAGAGCATGCTAGGTTGTTGCGATGGCACAAAGAAGACCGTAAGAAAGATGGAAAGTTGAGGCACCCCGCCGATGGATCGCAGTGGAGAAAGATCGAGAGAGACTTTCCAGACTTTGCAGGAGAGGCGAGAAACTTATGGTTTGGTCTAAGTACAGATGGCTTTAATCCTTTTGGGGAGCAGAGCTCCAGTCATAGCACTTGGCCTGTAACTCTATGTATGTACAACCTTCCTCCTTGGTTGTGCATGAAGCGCAAGTTCATTATGATGCCAGTTCTCATCCAAGGCCCGAGGCAACCTGGCAACGACATTGATGTGTATCTAAGGCCATTAGTGGAAGAACTCTTAGAACTGTGGGGCAAACCAGGTGTACGTGTGTGGGATGAGAACGAACAAAAGCCATTTGACCTACGGGCGTTGCTTTTCGTGACCATCAATGATTGGCCAGCTCTTAGTAACATTTCCGGTCATACAAACAAGGGATACAATGCATGCACACACTGTTTAGATAAGACTGACAGTGTTTTTTTGGATAAATGTAAAAAGGTTGTATACCTGGGGCATCGTAGATTTCTTCCGATCAAGCATCCCTTAAGGAAAAAAGGAGGGAAGCATTTCAGAGGTGAGGCAGATAACCGAAAGAAGCCTGAGCTCCGTAGTGGTAATGATATATTCGATATGGTCAAGGACCTAGAAGTAATCTTTGGTAAGGCTGCTGGCAGCCAACCAGTTCCGTACGGCCCTGATAAGCGGGCACCCATGTGGAAGAAGAAATCTATATTTTGGGAGCTACCCTATTGGAAAGTTTTAGATGTCCGGTCTTCGATCGACGTGATGCACGTGACAAAGAATCTATGTGTCAATCTGCTATGCTTCCTGGGCGTGTATGGGAAGTCAAAAGATACGCCTGAAGCACGGGAGGACCAGCAACGTATGAAAGACCCAAGCAACAAGCACACAGATACAGGGCGCCATTCCTTAAGCAGCTACGCTCTTACTAAAGCAGAGAAGGAAATATTCTTTGAAGTCCTTTACAGTATCAAGGTTCCGTCTGGCTTCTCGTCGAATATAAAGGGGATAATAAACATGGCAGAGAAAAAATTCCAAAACCTGAAGTCTCATGACTGCCACGTGATTATGACGCAATTGCTTCCGATTGCATTGAGGGGGCTTCTACCGGAAAATGTTCGAGTACCCATTGTGAAGCTATGTGCATTCATGAACGCAATATCTCAGAAGGTAATCGATCCAGAAAGTCTGACAAGATTACAGAGGGATGTGGTCCAGTGTCTTGTTAGTTTTGAGTTGGTGTTCCCACCATCCTTCTTCAACATTATGACTCATCTCCTGGTTCACCTATGTGAAGAGATTCATATTCTTGGTCCGGTATTTCTACACAATATGTTCCCCTTTGAGAGGTTCATGGGAGTCTTGAAGAAATATGTTCATAACCGTGCTAGGCCAGAAGGAAGCATCTCGAAGGGCTATGGAACAGAGGAGGTCATTGGGTTCTGTGTTGACTTTATTCCTGACCTTAAGACAATTGGTGTTCCTGAATCGCGGCATGAGGGGAGACTGAGGGGAAAAGGAACGCTGGGAAAGAAAACAATGATACCTAGGGACGGGCATTCTTTGACCAAAGCACACTACACAGTTCTACAAAATTCTATGTTCATGGCTACGTATGTCGAGGAACACAAGAATATTGTACGGTCTGCAAACCCGGGGAAGGATGACTCATGGATTAAACGCGAACACATGGAGACTTTCGGAAGTTGGTTGCAAACACGTCTTATAAATGACACCACTGTTGAAGATCAGCTATACATGTTGGCAGGGTCACCATCTTCGACTATTGGGAGTTTTCAAGGGTACGAGATAAATGGAAATACATTTTACACGAGCTCCCAAGATAAGAAGAGCACCAACCAAAACAGTGGTGTCCGCTTTGATACAACAAACGAGAATGGAAAAACTGACACATACTATGGTTACATAGAGGAGATATGGGAACTTGACTATGGACCTTCTTTTAAGGTCCCTTTGTTCAAGTGCAAATGGGTCAACCTGAATGGAGAAGGGGTAAAGGTAGACCCGCTTTATGGAATGACAACAGTGGATCTCAACTGTATTGGTTACAATGACGAACCATTCGTTCTAGCCAATGACGTGGCTCAGGTCTTCTATGTGAAGGACATGTCTTCCAGACCGAAGAAAAGAAAAAATAAGGGAACAATTTCATCATACGATGAGCCGAAGCGTCACATAGTTCTCTCAGGGAAAAGAAACATTGTGGGAATCGAGGACACGACAGACATGTCAGAAGATTATAATAAGTTTGTTGAAATTCCACCCTTCACAGTGAAATCTGACCCCACCATCCCGTTAAATAATGAAGATGCTCCATGGTTACGGCCGAAGCGATCATAAGCAAGGGACACGAAGAAAATTCAGAAGACTAGATAGGGATGTTGTTGGTGATGTGTAATAATAAACGTGGAATACATGATCATAGTTCTTATTACGTAGTATGAACGAGATTTTGTTAACCAAAATGATATTTATACATATTATGTGATTATGAATGGAGTAGGTGCAAGTTTGACCAATAATTTGTATTGATCGGTGTTGAAGAACATGTTTCCCAATGGTGTTAATGTGGTGTCCTTATTCTCCGGTATTGGAGGAGGAGAGATAGCTTTGCACAGGCTTGGCATCCACATGAAGACAGTGATTTCAGTTGAGATAGGTGAAGTTAATAGGAGGATTTTGAGGAGTTGGTGGGATCAGACACAAACTGGCACTTTAATTGAGATTGCCGACGTGAAGTCTCTCACTAATGATAGCGTACACGGAATGCAATTCATTCCAAATTGATACTGTGGGTTGCCACTTGTCGGTGTTGAAGAACATGTTTCCCAATGGTGTTAATGTGGTGTCCTTATTCTCCGGTATTGGAGGAGGAGAGATAGCTTTGCACAGGCTTGGCATCCACATGAAGACAGTGATTTCAGTTGAGATAGGTGAAGTTAATAGGAGGATTTTGAGGGGTTGGTGGGATCAGACACAAACTGGCACTTTAATTGAGATTGCCGAGACAGATATTGCAGGATTATAACTACTTTCGAGATGTAGTATGTGTTGACACACGGTATAGAACAAGTGATTATGGCAGGCCTCTATTGTTATTCATTGGAGTTAATCACCATAAACAACCCAAAAAAGTTTTGACTGACTGCTTTACATCGATAGGGGATGCAGTTGCTTCTGCTTGGCCAGGGACTGTCCACCGCTCGGATATATATCTGTCAACGTCAGTCCTGGCTGCTTGTTCATCCTCTAGAGTCTGCTCTGCTCTGCTCTACTGCTCGTTGCGGCTCAGGTTGGTAACGGTCCATGTTTGCGTATGCTTTGTGAACTTATGGTTTGATTTGAGAATTTCAAAACTTTGATTTGATAATCTTTTGGCCGGAAGCACCTAGCAATATCTTTTAAACCTTGTTTCTCTCTATATGCTATTTGTACTTCTCATCGGCTGTAATGTTTCTCTACCTGATTCTACTTCTCCTCTGCCTAGTTTACAGATGTTTGCTCTTTTCTGTAGATGTTTCTACACTGTAAAATGGACATGTCCTGCGAAACATGCAGACAAGGCGCTGATCACCACTACTGGGACATGCCCATTTTACAGTGTAGAAACATCTACAGAAAAGAGCAAACATCTGTAAACTAGGCAGAGGAGAAGTAGAATCAGGTAGAGAAACATTAGAGCCGATGAGAAGTACAAATAGCATAGGGAGAGAAACAAGGTTTAAAAGATATTGCTAGGTGCTTCCGGCCAAAAGATTATCAAATCAAAGTTTTGAAATTCTCAAATCAAACCATAAGTTCACAAAGCATACGCAAACATGGACCGTTACCAACCTGAGCCGCAAGGAGCAGTAGAGCAGAGCAGAGCAGACTGTAGAGGATGGACAAGCAGCCAGGACTGACATCGACTCTAGAGGATGAACAAGCCACCCTACTTCTACTATGAAAATGAGGCCCTAGCTCCAAAAAGTGTATGGGTGGAAATTTCCAGAAATTTGTATGACACAGAGCCGGAGTTTGTGGATTCTAAGCACTTCTGTGCAGCTGCTCAAGAAATAGGCTACATCCATAATTTCCATAATTTATATTCAAATTATATACAAATGAAAAAATAATTAATAGTTTCAATAGTTAGAATAATTATTTAGTTAAACGAAAAATGGATTTAAATTAGTTTTGCAAATTCTAGCATTTTTCATGTTGGAATTTTTGTCAAATTTGGAAGTATATAAAAGTTGTTAATGTGCAAACTTAACACTTTTCAAATTTTGGCGCTAAAAAATTTTGGGCGCGCAGAGGTGCCACCGAAATTCGAAATTTGTTTTTGGTCCCGGGCCGTGGTACCAACCGGGACCAAAGGGCTCTAGTCCCGGTTGGTGGCACGGGCCGGGACTAAAGGCCCAAGTGTATAAAAAAGCGCGGCCCTCTCTCCAGGCCGAGCGGACACCCCAGGGGCGGGCACGAGTGGATATGGCTGGGCGAAGCCCTGCCGGCGGCGGGAACGAGTGGACAGATTCGCCGGCGGAACGCCGGCGGGGATGGACTAGGGGCACAGTAGATTAGGGGAACACAACTTATATTAAAATAGGGCCAGGGGCCTTGCATACATAGGGGCGGCGCGGCCACAGGCGGCCGGCCGTACTTGCATAAGGGGCGGCGGCGCGGCCACAGGAGGGCCGGCCGTTTCTTGGGGGGGTAGCTAGCTAGGGGCGTTGTCTATAGAGAATAGGGGGGCGGCGGCGACCTAGTCGTCCTCGTCGTCGGAGAGGTGTACATACGCGGGTGCCTACCAAAGGTGGGCAGGCGGCTGGGCCGGGCTCGCCGGGGGGGGCATCGGGGGCGCGTACGGCGGCGGCGGGGGCAGTACCTCCTGTGGCAGCGGCGGCGGCGGGGGCAGCTCCTCCTCCTGCTCCGGCGACCCCGGCGCCCAAACGCCGCCGGTCCAGGCCCAGGTCATGCCATACTCCAGGCCTGGTGGGAGCGGCTGCGGCTCCGGCATGTCCTCGGACGCCTCCAGCTCGGCGTTCATGGCCTGCCACCAGGGGATGGCAGGCTCGTTAGGGGGTGGCGGCGGCGGTGGCATGGCAGCGGCGTCGGCGGCGGCGGCGGCCACGACACGCTCCCACCTCTTGATCTCGTCGTCGACGAGGGAGCGGCGGGAGCGCTCGCAGGCCTCCTCCAGTTGGGCCCGGAGCTCGGGGTCCTGCTCCCCGGAGAAGTCCTCCGGCTCGTCCACGAGGAGCCATAGCTCCCTCTCCCGGCCGGGCGCTGGCGGGGGGTAGTCGTCCACGTTGGCCTCGAGGGGGGCGGGGATGAAGGAGCGGCGGCGCTGCTCGTGCTCCTGCTCGAGCCAGGCGGCCCAGTAGGGGGAGCTGCGCGCGTACATCCGCTCCCTGCGGACGGGGGCCGGCAGGAGCTCGCGGCGGCGCTCGATCTCCTCGAGCAGCGCCGCGCCGGTCGGGGCCGGCGGCACTGGGATCCGCTGGGGATTCAGGTGCCAGCCGTCCGGGAGGTGCACGTCGTTGTAGAACACCGGAGTGGCATTGTTCCAGTGCCACTCCGCCTCGTCCACCCGGACGTACCGGCGGAACCGCTTGCCCGGGGGCGCGGCGCGGGGCGGCGGGCGTGCAGCCGGTGGTGGCGCGGGGACGCGTGGCACCCCGCCGAGGCGGACACCTCCAGGGCCGTAGCCGAAGGCCTCCGCCGGCGGGGGCGGGATGCGGCCTGCGTCGCTCGACGAGCCTCCGTCGTCGTTCCTTGGGCGCTTGCCGGAGTTCGAGAACCAGCGGGACATGCTGGCGGCTAGGGTTGCTTTGCCAGGGACGCGTCCGGGGTGGGTGGGTTGTACGGGCGGCGGGGGGCCTTTAAAAATGACCCGGGGTGGGCTGGCATGCCAACCGGCGGCCTGAACGTGGCGGCGGTTGCAGGCGGCCATGAATGCGGGGAGCCGAGGCGTGGCGCGTGGGGAGTGGGGCGTGGGAAGCCGAGGCGGGGCGGGAAGACGAGGCGGACAGCGGCCCTTTGACCGTCCTTCGGTCTTAGTTTAATGGACCCGGCGAACCAGCCACCAGGCCGCTGGCCAGTGACCCCTGTTGACTGGCCATAATAACAGACGCGGGCCAGTGGGCCCTTCGAACCGTTGACTGTCCATAAATAAAAGACGCGGGCCAGTGGGCCTTTTTGACTAAAAAATGTGTCAGTGGGCTTAATTAAAGACGTGGGCCTGGAGCGGTTGGGGAAGGGGAGGCCGGTTGGCGATTGCGAGGCAGGAGAAAAAAAAACGAACAAAAAAAACCTGCCGCGGCAGGGAAAATGGGCGGACTTTATTCTTTTTTTAAGAAGGCATCCATCCCGGTCCCTAAAACGAACCGGGACGAACTCCCTCGCGGTCCCTGGCCCAGAGTCGCCACGTGGGCCAGCCTTACCATCCCGGGTGCTGGCACAACCGGGACCAATGGGGAGGGCCATTTGTCCCGGCTAGCCCATCCCGGTTGCGCAACCGGGACAAATGGCCCTTACGACCCGGGACAAAAGGCCCTGTTTCCACTAGTGCTGGCTCGACACACCAACCTGGACTAAAGGGGGTGGGCCAGGCTGCAACCTAGCGTAGCCCCTTTAGTCCTGGTTGGTTCTCAAACTGGGACTAGAGATGACTTTTAGTCCCATTTTGTGATACCAACCATGACTAAATTTAAACCTGGTCGTGTTCAAACGTGAAACCTTCAGTTCTCGTGCCGGTCGTTGATCACACCGAGAATGAGCCATCAGATTAATGAACTTTGGAAGTTGATCAATCTGTTTTAATGAATTTTGGAAGTTGAACACCCGATTTAATCACCACCAGGCTCATCTCCCATGTTAGCTCTACATAAGAGAGAAAGAGTACCATTTGCCAAATGCACCACATCCTCTCTCTAACCCTCACTCTAATCGCTCCCAATTACCAGTGATCTCTCTGTCTAATGGAGACCCTGGATCTCATCGTTCCATCCCGGAAGTACCACTACAAGGACGACGCCGTCAACATGAACTTCAAGGTCGACATGTCGTCGCATTTATCACTTATTTATACTATACTTCTTTACATAGTTTAGGTCATTTTTTATGTATTATCTTACGTATGTGTTGTATTTATATATATTTAAATCAATTCACTAAATTATAATGTTTTAAAAATTATCGTGTACTTTATTATACAATTATAATGTCCACGAGGGAAATTACACTGCCTTTAAACAATATGTTCATAAAAAAGAATGATGTTATTATTTTTTAAGTAACTTGTATAAGGACTTTGGTTCAACTGATTACCACAAGCACAAACATATGTAAGAAGAAAATATCATGATCCTCTGATTAATTGAAGTTAATGAGATTGTTTGGTTATATGAATATTTCCACGCCTATTTTAATATCATTAGATATCTTAGCATACTAATATATGGTCTAACAAGCATCACGGTAGAAGTTTCATAGTGCTTGCTAGCATGTATTCGGTATAAGAATATATAGAATATCTAGATTATACCAAATTTCTACTCCTTGGATGTCGCATTGCTTGGCACTATGTTCTTTCATGGGCACAAATAATGTATTTCGTATTCATGGTTTAACAATTAGAGACATCGCATGCATACTTTGTACCCCTTTTTGCAGAACACAATAAAATGTAGATGCTCACAAATACGCGCATACACACACCCTTATGAACGCATGCACACTCTATCTCTATGAGCATCTCCGAGAGACTGAGCTAGCGGGAAAAGTCAAGACATCGTCTTCCACCGAATAATATTCCACATAAATTGGAAAAACCGGTGTCAACCCTAGGGTTTGAAATCCAGTGGACCGGTGCTACAACCACCCTCCTAACTATGACACCGTAGACATATTCTCCATGCATACTTTGTACACTGTATGTACATACCAGTAGTCGACTCAACTGGCGTCATATATATGAGTCATGTCTAGTTTCTTAAACGGTGGTTTTTTGTGCAATATCTACGTACGCATCCGAGGTTGGCTTGCAGCATGCGCGTGACTCTGCAGTTGAACCCAAATCATTGAGTGAATTTCACTTTTTACCCTCTAGTTATGCATTTGTGACACTAATTGTCCCATATAGTGAAAAATCGTCTAAGTTACCCATTTAAAAATCTTTAGACCGTCTTTTTATTATGCATTTCCATTGGACAAGGTATGAGGTGCTACTTTTTTATTTTTGAGAGAAACCACATATTTCATTAATAAAAATCAAGTTACAATAAGCAACACACGTGGAAACTAAAAGACAAACCGGGATAAAATGATTATTCCGATTTGCATATAAAACCCTAAACCGGTACAAGGTGTGAGGTGCTACTTGAGGCTAAAGAAATATCAGAACATTAAGAATAAATTCAACATATAGTGAAGAGAAAAATGGACATTTTCGTTGATAGCTTACTCGTATCTTCACAAATTTTGACGCATAACATGATTCTAAAATGCCATTCTATCTTAAATAATCATGGAGAATGCCAAATGCGGTAAATTCGTGTTCCTTTTTTATATCCAGTATATTTCTAATTTTGTTTCACTAAATAGGGTAATAAGTGTTATGGTTGCGCAATTACGGGGTAAAAAGTGGAATTCACTCCCAAAATAAGATTAATTTGCAATATCGGTGCCCAAAGAAATTTAAGTACCTAAATCATCAAGATTATATGTCGATGATGAGGGTGCGGAATCTTTCCACCAATTCTTGTGAAAGAGGAAATGAAGGAGATGTCGTAGATGCAGATGTTACATATAGCTACAAGTGCATCACAAAGCCTCGCTATAATCCGCCCCTC
Source organism: Alopecurus myosuroides (assembly GCA_028641055.1). NCBI lineage: Eukaryota > Viridiplantae > Streptophyta > Magnoliopsida > Poales > Poaceae > Alopecurus > Alopecurus myosuroides. The sequence goes on from CM054063.1 coordinate 339,919,463, forward strand.
ATTTTGCCCGAAACCAAAGCTCGATTTTCATCTCAAAATAGTCCGATTAGAGTGGCCCCATTAATCTGTTTTCTCTCGAAGATTCAGTCATTTCTTTCTAGCCACAGGCGTCGACAACACTCATCGAGAGTTACGACGACGTGTCGATGAACTCGGCGTGGAATCTTTCCACCACTTCCACGAAAAATCAGAAATGAAGAAGAACATGAAATATCAATAACATAATTTTGCAGGATAGAAGTGGAGTGATAAAATAGGTTTTAGAAGTGGAGTGAGTATCTCAAGGACATGAGATATGAATGAAATATTTCAAGGAACCAGTGGTATATTTGTTGGGGTGGTGTTGTTTGCAGAGTCCGGTCATATGATGTTGCACGCCCGTAATTACGGGTGTGTTCGGTAGGAGTCACCAAGTGAAATAGAACGGGTCCAACCCATTCCTAGGAGTGATCCACGTGTTTGGTAGGGCACTGGAATGAAAACCAATATGTTCCCATGAAGGTAATATGCGGAACGCGGTCGTTCCGCCAAAACAAAGGAACCACATGGTTTGCCATGAATTAAGAAGAAAAAAATAACCCTTTCGCTCACCGCACCCCCAGCCTATCGCTCCAGAGACGCTCGCTGCGCCAAAACGAAGGAGACCGTCGCGGCTCGATCCCAGTGACGCCCTCCTCCTCGGCTTCCCCTCGACGGTGCCATCCTCCTCCGGTGTCCTCTCTCGCACGCCGCCCTCTCCTGTCCCCTCCCGACGCTTCCCTGCTCATCGCATGTCCCCTCCCCGACGGATCTCTGGCCGGCGGCGGGTAGCAAGGAAGTACATGACCAAGCGGCGGCGGGTATCTACGAAAAGAGTCGTTGGCGGCAAGACCTGCAGAGGTATGATTCCCCCCCCCCCCCCGCCTCCCCTCCACCCCCATCACCTCACCCTCCTCTGTCTACTCCCTACTATGAGATCTAGGTTGAATTTTAGACAAAAATGAATGTCAGATTGAGAGATGATTTCTTGCTATATGTTCATGATGTTGTCCAAATATATATGCAATGGTTAGAAATATTGTGGTGCTACATTTTTATAGAGGGCATGCATTGTAGATGGTCAAGATCATGAGTAGGAGTAGAAAGATGGCTAGGGGAGCTACTGTCTTTAAAATCTTTGCTGCAGTGGCTGTGATTGTTCGAGCTATTAGAAGGAAGAGAATACCCCGTGTTACCTATGGCCCGATGCATGAAAGAGACCGGATCAGATTTGATTATTTCAACCAAAAAATTTGGCAATGCGATGTGACGTGTAGACATATGCTAAGGTTTGGTAGAGCTCCGTTCTTCCGATTGTGTGGCATATTGAGGGATCGGAAGTAGTTACAACATAGCTTTCATGTAAGCGTGAAGCAACAAGTGGCGATGTTTTTACATACTATTGGGCATAAATTTCGGAATAGAGTTGTTGCAACAAATTATGGTAGATCATTCTACACAATAAGCATTTATTTTAGTTAAGTCCCTTCATTCCATAGGATAGTTGCATAATGATTACATCAGGCCACCATCATTGGAGATCCCAGAGAAAATTGCAGGAAACCATCGTTTTGACCCATATTTTAAGGTATTTTAAGAAACTATTCTTTAGCATGTAGACTTTCCAACATGAAACTTAATATTCCACTATATAGGATTGTATTGGAGCTATCGATGGTACACATGTGCGAGCATCTGTTACCAAAGACGTGGAGCATTCTTTTCGTGGTAGAAAGCCCTTCACTACTCAAAATGTGATGGCAGCGGTTGATTTTGACCTTCGCTTCACATATGTGTTGGCTGGTTGGGAAGGGTCATCACATGATGCAACCGTGTTAGCCGATGCATTAGGACGTGAGAGAGGGATACAAGTACCACAAGGTAAATGGTCGATACAAAATAGTCCAGAAACTACCTTGTTGCAAACCCGTCTCACCAATTTTTCTTTTCATTTGTTAGGAAAATACTACCTAGTTGATGTTGGTTATGGAGCGAAGACCGGTTTCATGCCACCCTTTCGTGTTGTGAGATACCATTTGAATGAGTGGGGTAGCAATCCAGTCCAGAATGAAAAGGAGATTTTCAACCTTAGGCACTCATCTCTACGGATGACGGTAGAGCGATCTTTCGGTTCTCTCAAGAGGCGTTTCAAAATTTTAGATGATGCCAAAGGATTTTTTTTCCTTTCCGGTGCAAGTTGACATAGTTGTAGTTTCTTGAATTCTTCATAACTATGCACTCTCTCAAGGGATTGATGAATTTATTATACCGGAGGTGACATGGACCACCCAACCAATTAGGACATCAAGGCAACAAGCAAGTGGCCGTAGGGCCATGGTAGCTTTAACGGAACAAATTGCCACACAAATGTGGAAGATAGGCAAGACATGTATGGAAATTGATTTGTGTGGCATTATTCATGTGGAACCATGTATTCGGTATCTTGTAATAGTTTCTATGCAACTTATTTATTGGCTGGACCTAAAGTGCCATTTTCTATGTTCGAACCATGTATTTTGGTATATTGTAATAGCTTTTATGAAACCTATTTATTGGCTGGACCTAAAGTGCCATTTTCTTAGTTGGAACCATGCATATGTGTTGTTCCAGTGCATATTATTCAACTTATTCATTGGCTGGACAGAGAGTACTTTTTTCTTAGTTGGAACCATGCGTATGTGATGTTACAATGCATTTTATTTAACTTATTCATTGGCTGGATAGGGAGTACTTTTTTCTTAGTTGGAACCATGCATATGTTGAATTACAATGCATTTTATTCAACTTATTCATTAACTGGACAGAAAGTACACTTTTCTTAGTTAAAACCATGCATATATGATGTTACAATGCATTTTATTCAAATTATTCATTGGCTGGAAAGAAAGTACATTTTTCTTTGTTGGAACCATGTATATGTGATGTTCTAATGCATTTTATTTAACTGCTGCAAGTGGGAGCACCGGTAAGAGAACTGTTGTGTGGGCCACCTCTATGACCAACACGATGATGGGAATTTTGGCTGACATGGTTGCTAGTGGGAAGAGAACTTCGAGTGGATTCAAGAAATGTCATCTTAATCAATGTGCTAAGTCTTTGAATGACCATTTTAAGCTAACTATCACTGGAGACCAAGTTGCAAACCATCTCAAGAAGTGGAAGAAGATTTGGGGCAAGATAGTCCAATTGAAGAATTTAAGTGGAGCTTTATGGGATGAGGTTACTTGCACTATTAGGCTTAGTGATGAACACTATGCAGGTCATTGCAAGGTAGTCTTGTTATGAACACTATCACGCTATATTTTGTCTATATTGTCTAATCACTTCCATGTTTTTGTGTAGGACCACAAATCTGATGTCAACTACTTGAACACTTCTATTGAGCACTATCGTTCCATGGAGAACATGTTTGGGACAACTACAGCTACTGGTCAGTATGCTAGGTCTGGGAATGATGTCCTCTCTATTGACATAGAGGAGGAGGACAATGGTGAGGCCAACGTGTCACCAAATGTTGGGGAGTCATCCAGTTCCAAAGCACCAAAAAAGAAGAAGGCTAAGGTAGTGCACATTGAGGATGATGCACTAGTGACCACTCTCAAAGATGGGTTCAAACTTGTGGCTGAAGCACTAGTAAAGTCCGGACGAGATGATGATGACATACCAGGTGGCTTGTGGGATGCTGATACGTCCATTTTCCATCACCATTTTATATCAGAATTTTCTGTTATTCATCGATATATTTCATGTTATGATGCATCCCTTATGTTATTTTATCTTATTTTGCATGTTTCATAACTTTTGGAGAATAAACACCAGGACCAGAAATATGATGGAAAAAAGCATCGTCGAGATACCATATTTCAGAAGATCGGAAGAAGAAGGGGGACACTGGTGATGTCTTAGAAGTTCAGAGGAGGAGTCCAGCTAGAAAGGGAGCTAGAGGGGGGCCACAAGGGGCCCACACCATGAGGTGGCGCGCCCCCCTCCTTGCTGCATCAACAGGTGGTGTGGCCACCCTGGCCAACCTCTGGGGGATATCTTTCGCGTACTTGGCCCCCAGGGAACCCTAAGCCGCATACCATCATCGAAGAATTATTCCGCCGCCGCCTCGGGGCGGAAAACACCGGAGAGAGAAACGCTCTCTGGCAGGGAGAAATCTGCCGGGGAAATTCCTCTCCGGAGAGGGGAAATCACCGCCATCGTTACCATCATCACTCCGGGCATCATCAAGATCATCATCATCACCACCACCAGCACCATCACCCTCATCATCCACCGTCATCCCGATGTAACAATTAGGAGCCTGTATCTTTTGTTTTACATTAGATCTCTCTCCCGGTGTGGATTACTTGTTAGTAGTTTGCTCGAGAACATTTTTTAATCATAAGTAAACCTACCGGCTAGTACTTTGCTGAAGAAAGGATTGGGCCACTTGCTGCAATTATTATTACTACATTTTATTTACTCACACTTTATTTATCTGCAATATCAAAAATCCCTACAAATTTATCTTTTAGTATTTACAGTTATTACTTCATCAAAACTGCTTGTCAACACCTTCTGCTCCTTGTTGGGTTCGACACTCTTATTTATAGAAAGTACTACGATACACCCCCTATACTTGTGGGTCATCAAGACTATTTTCTGGCGCCGTTGCCGGGGAGTGAAGCGCTATTGGGAAGTGGAATTGATAAAGGAATCTTCTGATGTAAGTGTTGTTTTTATTACTGTCTGCTGGTTTATTACACTACGTTTGGATCTCCTTTTGAGTCCTTACTTGCGGGCACTGCTACCACTACTAGGGTAGTAAGTGACCCACCGCCTGATGATTTGGATCCTTATAAAATACCTATAAAGATTGTTAAACATGTTAGGAATAACTGTTATTCAGGTGATGGAACTGTCCATCCCGGTGACCATTTGCTCTTCTTACATGAATTATGCGAGTTGTTCAAGTGTGCATGTATTACAATGGACCAAGTGAAGAGCAAATTATTCTCTATATCATTGACAGACCGAGCCGCTGAATGGTTCAAACTGCTGAAAAATAGCCATACTATTGGATGGGAGGAAATTGTGCCTCTCTTTTATTCTAAATTCTATCCTCCCATTGAAATTCATAGAGATCAGAATTATATATATAATTATTGGCCTCATGACGGAGAGAGTACTGCCCAACCATGGGGGATATTGAAGTTACTAATGCTCAAATGCCCCATTCATGAGCTCACCAGTAATATTGTTATTAATAATTTGTATGTGAGGCTTTCTCTTCATGATAAGGATTTATTGGATGCATCTTGTTATGGATCATTTACACGTATGAAGGATGAAGCTAAATGGGATCTTCTTGACCGTATTCAAGAAAACACTGAAGCATGGGTGAATGACAAAGGTAGAAAGTCAGGTATAAATTATGATTATGAATGCATTAAAACTTTTATGTCATCTGATGATTTTCATAATGTTAGTATTGTTTATGGTCTTGATTCTCAAGTTGCTGCAAACTCATATAAGGCTTTGTCTTCTTATATTGATATTCCCCAAAAAGGAATGGGATAAGTACCATGTACCTTATAAAGATATTGTTAATTATTTTCCTACTAGAGATATAGAAGTTCATACCGTTGATTCTATTGTGCCTGAACCGTATATTGAGAAAATGCCTTTCCCTGCTAAGGTAAAAGAACATTCTATGTTAGCTAGTGTGGTTAGTAAAAGTGCAAGGAAACCTTTAGAACCCGAGGGACAAATAACTGTAGATCCTACAGTAGCAATAGTAAAGGACCTTGTTTCTGAAAATGTAGAAGAGGGACACATTATATTTTGTGAAGATTCTTCTAATATTTTCTGTCATCCTAGTGAATCTAGGAAACCTAGTGTTCCTATGCTATCTGTTAGGATAGGTGATCATTGCTATTATGGATTGTGTGATATTGGTGCTAGTTCTAGTGCTATTCCTTATGAGCCTTATAAAGAAATCATGCATGAAATTTGTTCTTGTGAACTTGAAGACATTGATGTGATTATTCAACTTGCTAATAGGGAAACTATTTCTCCGATTGGTATTGTTAGAGATGTGGAGGTCTTATGTGGTAAAACTAAATATCCTGCTAATTTTTTAGTACTAGGCACTTCTGCTAGTGATACTTGTCATATTATATTTGGTAGACCTTTCTTAAACACTTGTGGAGATTGTAAAAAGGATAAAATCCTTACAATGTTTGATGGAGAGTCTTATGAATTTAATTTCTCCAAATTTGCTAAAGCACCTTATGAAGCTGAATTACCTAATGAGAATTATAGAGTTGAACAATTGGCTGCTATTGCTCTTGCTCCTAACAATCCTTTGTAGCAATACATGGAAAACCACGAAAGTGATGTCTTTATGGACAAAAGAAATGAAATTTACGAGATTTTCCTACATCAGCCAGTGATGCAGAAACATAATTTACCGGTGGAAGACTTGGGTACCACATTACCACCCAAGGAGGACCCTGTTTTTGATTTAAAACCTTTGCCTGACAACCTTAAATATGCTCATATTGATGATAAGAAATTATATCATGTTATTATTAGTTCTAAACTTTCTGGTAAAGAAGAGGAGAGATTATTGGGAATATTGAGGAAACACATAGGTGCTATTGGTTATACTCTTGATGATTTCAAGGGGATTTATCCTACTATATGTCAGCATGCTATTAATATTGAACCTAATGCAAAGCCAGTTGTTGAACATCAACGCCATTTAAATCCTAAGGTGAAGGATGTGGTAAGAAATGAGGTATTAAAACTCCTTGATGCTGGTATTATTTATCCTATTGCTGATAGTAGATGGGTTAGTCATGTGCATTGTGTCCCTATAAGAAAGGAGGGATGACTATAGTGCCAAATGAAAATAATGAACTTGTTCCTCAAAGAGTAGTGGTTGGTTATAGGATGTGTATTGATTTTAGGAAGGTTAACAAGGTTACTAAGAAAGATCATTATCCTTTGCCTTTTATTGATCAAATGTTAGAACGGTTGTCTAAGAAAAGTCACTTTTGATTTCTTGATGGTTATTCTGGGTTCTCTCAAATTTTTGTTAGAAAGCCTGATCGAGAGAAAACAACTTCCACTTGTCCTTTTGGAACCTATGATTATAGACGTATGCCTTTTGATTTATGTATTGCTCCTGCTACTTTTCAAAGATGCATGTCTGCTATCTTTCAATGTTTTTGTGAAGAAATTGTGGAAGTCTTCATGGATAATTTCTCCGTCTATGGAACTTCTTTTGATAATTTTTTGCAGAATCTTGATAAAGTTTTGCAGAGATGTGAGGAGACTAATCTTGTTCTTAATTGGGAGAAATGACATTTTATGGTTAATGAAGGAATCGTTCTTGGACATAAAATTTCTGAAAGAGGTATTGAAGTTGATAGAGCTAAAGTTGAAGCCATTGAGAAAATACCCTGTCCCAGGGATGTCAAAGGTATTCGTAGTATTCTTGGTCATGATGGTTTCTATAGAAGGTTTATTAAAGATTTCTCTAAAATATCAAAGTCGCTTATTAATCTTCTTCAAAATGATGTACCTTTTGATTTTGATGAACATTGTAAAGAAGCTTTTGAAATTTTAAAGAAGGCTTTAACATCTGCCCCTATTGTTCAACCACCTGATTGGAATTTACCATTTGAAATTATGTGTGATGCTAGTGATTATGTTGTAGGTGTTGTTCTTGGACAACGGGTAGATAAGAAGTTAAATATTATTCATTATGCTAGTAAAACTCTTGATGCTGCTCAAAAGAATTATGCTACTACAGAGAAAGAGTTCCTAGCTGTAGTTTTTGCTTGTGATAAATTTAGACAGTATATTGTTGATTCTAAAGTTACTATTCATACTGATCATGCTGATATTAAGTACCTTACGGAAAAGAAAGATGCTAAGCCTAGGCTTATTAGATGGGTGCTTCTCTTACAAGAGTTTGATTTACATATTGTGGATAGGAAGGGTGCTGAAAATCCTATGACTAATAATTTTTCTAGGTTAGAAAATATCTTTGATGATCCTATTCCTGTTAATGAGAGTTTTCCTAATGAACAGTTGGTTGCAATAAAAGTGAGCTCTCAAGAGAGTCCATGGTATGTTGATTATGCTAACTTTATTATTTCCAAGTATTTTCCTCCTACCTTTACAGCTCAACAAAGAAGAAAACTCTTCTATGATGTGAGGCATTATTTTTGGGATGACCCACACTTATATAAAGAAGGTGTTGATGGTATTATGCGAAGATGTGTTCCTAAAAATGAACAACGAGAGATATTGAGAAAATTACATAGTAGTTTTTATGGAGGACATCACGCTGGAGATAGAACTGCACATAAAGTTCTACAATCAGGTTTTTATTGGCTTACTCTCTTTAAAGATGCTAGAAATTTTGTTTTATCTTGTGATCAATGTCAAAGGGTTGGAAATATTTCTAGACGTAATGAAATGCCTATGAATTATTCTCTTGTTATTGAACCATTTGATTGTTGGGGATTTGACTTTATGGGTCCTTTCCCTCCTTCACAAGGCTACACTCATATTCTTATTGTTTTTGATTATGTGACTAAATGGGTAGAAGCTATACCTACTAAAAGTGATGATGGTGAAACCTCATTAAAAATGCTTAAAGACATTATTTTCCCTAGGTTTGGTGTGCCTAGATATCTTATGACTGATGGGGGTTCTCATTTTATTCATGGTGGTTTTAGAAAGACTCTTGCTAAATATGATGTTAATCATAGAATTGTCGCACCCTATCATCCTCAGACTAGTGGGCAAGTAAAATTATCAAATAGAGAAATCAAATCTATCTTGCAAAAGACTGTTAATAAATCTACAAAAAATTGGGCTAACAAATTAAATGATGCTCTGTGGGCCTATAGAACTGCTTATAAAAATCCCATGGTCATGTATCCTTATAAAATGGTTTATGGTAAAGCTTGTCACTTTCCCCTAGAATTAGAACACAAAGCTTATTGGGCAGTGAAAGACCTAAATATAGATTTTAAACTTGCTGGTGAGAAAAGGTTGATTGACTTAAGTTCTTTAGATGAATGGAGGAGTGAAGCATATGAAAATGCTAAGCTCTTTAAAGAGAAAGCTAAAAGGTGGCACGATAAGGGAACTATTAAAATATAATTTCATGTTGGTGAGAAAGTGCTATTGTATAGGTCTCCTCTCAGATTTTTTTGCAGGAAAATTACTCATGAGATCGGAAGGACCTTTTGTTATCGAAGAGGTATATGGTTCGAGGCGATTAAAATTGTTTCCCTTGAAGACAACACTTCACAAGTGGTGAATGGCCAAAGACTCAAGCATTATATTTCTGGAGATCCTTATAATGAAAATGTTCATTGTATTCGAGCCATGATCCCGGAGTAATTTATTAAGAAGCATATTTCAGAAACTGCAGAGTCAGTTTTCGAATAGGTATCAGTTTTGGTAAGAAAACATTCGCGAAACATCTTCCAACTTTTATTTTTACTTTTTTTGGAAAATATGAAAAATACCGAGCCGAAGAGGAGTTGGAGAAGGTGCCCGGAGGCACCACACCATGAGGTGGCACGGGCCCACCCTTGGTCGCGCCAGCCTATGTTGTGGGCGCCCCGGAGCCCCTCTCCGACTCGTTTTTGACTTGGACTTTCCTTTCGTTATGAAACTTTTTGCTATATAATCCCCCGGAACCCCCGAGGTCCGTATATCGTTTTCTCGTCGTGTTTCTGTTTCGAGCTGTTTCTGCCAGGATCTGTTTCCATTTTTAGAAGCATCATGGTCTCCGCCAACAACAACAAGGGGAAGGGACCAAAGGAAGATTATCTCCAAGACCTGGAGCCGGAGGAGGAGATCGAGAGTGGAGGTGAAGGATATGTAGAAGAAAACCCACGAGTGCATCCACGCGCCACCATCGCAAGCATTGGAGTGATTGCAAAACCTCGCAAGCAAACAGCAAGGATGAGCACCGTAGGGAAGGCCCCACGTCACTTCTTAGCTTCAAGGACATCCCTTTCAGGCATAAAGAAACATTTTCGTACTTTAATTCATGAGTATCAATTTAGGAGGGTGCCCGAGGCAGCTTTGCCATCTTGCTGGGATATGGATCGTTCTAACCGTGCAGATGAAGGAAGCTCTCAACCTAAGGTAGAGTGGGGGGAAATCTTGGTGGCTGGGATTCACAGTCTGACAGGCGTGCAAACCGTATTGATCGCAATACGGAGGTGATGCGTATTCTTATGTTCACAATTGAAGATCTGAAGAAATCAATTGATAAGCTCATCAAGAAGGATTCACCACCACCACCGAAGAATTGATTCGTCATTGGTATTGGCATCCCCTTGGCTTGTTCCAAGCTTGGGGGAGTGTCGCGGTATCACATCACTATCTTTCATCTTTTTACCTTTTGAGTAGAGTCATATCATGAGTAGAGAAGTTATCAAATAGGATGGTTTGCAGTATGGAAGTATCTCTCCTTAGTTGGTTATCGTTGTATCCGTTGGTGTGAGTTGGCGGTTTGAAATATTAATGAGAAGTTTCATCATTTACTTTCTATGCACCTTATTTTAGTTTTCAATTTCTGTCATATGGTTGAGCTTGTTGTTACTATTTGGTGTCACTTTGGAGATCATCAAGTTAATCTAGTTGGTTTTGGCACACTTAGCTTGGGTCAGTAGAAATAATATTTTGAGATGCTAGTATAAGAAAGAGGAATTTTCCTATTAGCTCATAAACTTAGTATTCACAAGTTAAGATCGCTTGGGCTTTCAATGAAGATTGCATGATTGGTTTCATCATATGTATATTTGTATGTTTTCCCTTAATTCGTATGCTTGCTACCCAGCCTTGCTAGCCAAAAATCCTGTACTGAGAGGGAATGCTTCTCGTGCATCCAAAACCTAAACCAAAACATTGCCATTTGTGTCCACCATACCTTCCTACATGTGGTGTTTCACCGCCACTCCAAGTAAATTGCTCATATGTTACCTTTAAAACCTTCAAAATTATCCCCGTTTAAGCTCATGAGGATGCAAATAGAGAATCTTTTTCTCACTTGTTGATTGGACTCACACACCTGGACTAGTGGCTTCATCCGCTTATCCAAATGCTATAAGAGCTGGCAGCGGGGTTCCCAGCCCGAAATAATAATACAAATTCTGTTCACTATTTTTCCCCTTGATTTATCAGTCAAAGCATAATTGTGTAAACAAAAGAGAAACAGGGATGACCTTCTATACCAGTTGCGTCCTTCAATGGGAGTCGTTCTTGTGAAGTCTAGTTGGCTTGTGACGTACTGTATTTTCTGTTTGCCATTCATTGACATAAACATACACCTCTCTCAAAATTAGACACTCCTCCATGGTTTGTGATTGTTGGCAGGCAACCGAGGATTCGGTTAGCCATGGTTTGTGTAAGATGGATGGGAGGAGTGTCATGCATTTTATACATCTGTTTATTAAAATAAAATCTCTAGCACATGAGTGATCCATGCTTCCCTCTAAGAAGGGCCTATCTTTTACATTTATGTTGAGTCAGTAAACCCATTCCCTTATGTCTCCAGCAAGCATTTGAGTTGTTGTGATCTCACCATCTATATGTTGATTTATCCAGTCATGTTTTCTATCCTTCTTTGTTTACCACATGCTTTATTATCTGAATGAATATTACTTTGAAAGCTATGAATCACTGTAAAAGGATTGTTATAATTAAACATGTTAAGATCTACAATATAAGCCTTGATATGAAGACTTCACCAAAGATAAGTATGATATCATTAAATGTTCTCTGACCAAGAACGAAGTTTGCCATCACCAATTTTGATTATCTCTTTTGCATCTTTGTTTGTGACTCCCATTACTCCTTTCAAGTTAGGTTATATGAGAGGAAGTTGATGTCTATAATGATTGGTTCATAGATAAATGTGATGCTTCTTGTCCGTATTTCATTTAGCGACTCTTCACTCCATAAACCTGTGGTCATGTTTACTGAGTTCAGCTTCGCTTGGGGACAAGCAAGGTCTAAGATTGGGGTAGTTGATACGTCCATTTTGCATCACTATTTTATATCATAATTTTATGTTATTCATCGATATATTTCATGTTATAATGCATCCCTTATGTTATTTTATATTATTTTGCATGTTTCATAATTTTTGGAGAATAAACACCGAGACTAGAAATCAGATGGAAAAAAGCATCGTCGAGATACGATATTTCAGAAGATTAGAAGAAGAAAGGGGACACCGAGGGTGTCTTAGAAGTTCAGAGGAGGAGTCCAGCCAGAAGGGCAGCCAGAGGGGGGCCACCAGGGGCCACACACCATGAGGTGGCGCGCCCCCTCCTAGCCGTGCCACCAGGTGGTGTGGCCATCCTGGCCCATCTCTCGGGGATATCTTTCGTGTACTTGGCCCCCAGGGAACCTTAAGCCTCATACCATCATCGAAGAATTATTCCGCCGCCGCCTCCGGGCGGAAAACACCCGAGAGAGAAAAGCTCTCTGGCAGGGAGAAATATGCCAGAGAAATTCCTCTCCGGAGAGGGGAAATCGCCGCCATCGTCACCGCCATCACTCCGGGCATCATCAAGATCGTCATCATTATCATCATCACCACCAGCACCATCACCCTCATCATCCACTGTCATCCCGCTGTAACAATTAGGAGCCTGATCTATCGTTGTTTTACATTAGATCTCTCTCCTGGTGTGGATTACTTGTTAGTAGTTGATGCTTGTGAGATTTATCGGTGTTTGCACTTTATGACCAGATTGTTATCATCCATTATGTCACCTCTGATTATGATCCATATGATGTCTTGTGAGTAGTTCGCGTTGTTCTTGAGGACATGGAAGAAGTCAAGTTGTTAGTAGTGAAGTAATGTTGAGTAATATTTAATTGTTTGATATTTAAGTTGTGGTGTTATCCTTCTAGTGGTGTCATGTGAACGTCGACTACACGATACTTCACCATTTATGGGCCTAGGGGAATGCATCGTGTATTTGGCTACTAATTATGGGGTTGCTAGAGTGACAGAAAGCTAAACCCCCGTTAGGAAACCATTACACGAGGGAGCGTAGGATCTCGGAGTTTAAAGCTGTGGTTAGATTTATTTATTAATTACTTTCTTGTGGTTGCGGATGCTTGCAAGGGGTATAATCACAAGTATGTATTAGTCTTGGATGGGACGATACATTAGCATAGGTTCACCCGCACAATACTCATCAAAACATTAAAGATTATTCAGCGGCATGGAACAAAAGGACTTGACAGAAACCTCTCGTGTCTCCTCGAGAACGTTTGTTAATCATAAATAAACATGCCGGCTTGTCCTTTGCTGAAGAAAGGATTGGGCCACTTGCTGCAATTATTATTACTCCATTTTATTTACTCGCATTGTATTCGACACTCTTATTTATCGAAAGTACTAACGTATACACCCCTATACTTGTGGGTCATCAGATACTTTGCTGGCCCTTAGCTCATTACTATGCTCATCTTGTTGACAATGGAAAGATTGCCAAAGCATTCATGACTCTTAGCAAGGACAACAAGTTGGATTGGGTGAGTAGCGATGTGGAGAAGGTCTTTGGAGTGCTCTATAATTTGAATTGAAGTGATGGTATGAGCTTCAATTATCTAGACATGGTTGAATGAACTATTAAGTAATTTGGACCATATATATGGTCTGTAATGAAGTTATATGGACTGTAATTTGTCACCTATTATGCTCTATGGACTGCAATGGAGTTAAACTATGCTTTTGGATGACTACTATGATATTTGGTAGACATGGTTGAATGAACTCCAAGGAATTTGGAATATTTATATGACGTATTGGTTATATGATTTGAAATTTGTGGTATCTTATCGGCATATACTTGTTCTAATTGTGAATATATATTTTTTACTGTTTACTGCTGAAAATATAAATGAAATGCTGTCAAATTATCAGCGCAGACACGCACCGGACGAACTGGATTTCCAGCGCAGACGGCACCCCATGATGGTCGAACACCTCTGGCCTACCCTCCACGACCTTTTCAGCGGAGAAGAGGCCATCCACCTGCCTCGCTTCCGGTGGGACGAGGGTCATCCGCACGGCGTCGTCTACGGTGACGGCACCGTTCTACTCTACAGCGTCTTCCACGACGATGGCGGCGGCACGGCCAGGTTCCGCGAATCCGGGCCGCAAACTGGACGCTCGTGAAGATAAACCTTGAAATTAACCCTAGCCACGGCGAGTGGGTCTGCGTCGCGTACCACCACGACAAGATTCTGGTCACCGTCGACGGTACCCTCTGGCACGTCATCAGGCTGGACGGCCACGGTAGCGACGTGGTAATCCCCATGCCGATTTTACTTTGGGCGGCGCACGGCCTGTACTTTCATTATGACAGCTACGTCCTGGAGTCCCGTGGCGAGCTTCTGTGGCTGTTGCTTTATGCCACGAACTCCCACCACGACGACATCGCCCTATCTCGGTGCTCGTGCTAGAGGACGAGACAACGTTGTCAGCGCACAAGATGCGTTGGGTGATCAAAGATAGGCACAGCCTCGCCGACCGTGTTTTCTTCCTTGGGTCACCCAATAGCGTATTTTTTTGTCAAAAATGGCCTTTTGGAGGAACTAATGGCGGATCTGGCCCCTCCCGAGAACTATTTCTAGACCTGGCCCCTCGGGTCGGCGCCATTCCCGATGGAGCCGACGTTGTGCAGGTCCGCGCCATCATATTCGCGCATCGAACATCTCAGATGGGCCCGGAAAAATCCTACGTGGCAGTAGGTCGGCGCCAGGCTCGTTGGAGCCGAAGTCGGTTTTCAAAATAAATGCTCCATTTATTTAGTCCACATCTATATCTCCTCCTAAAAATGCTCCTAACCACTACATTTCCGAACCTGCATGCTGTCAGTTGAGTTTAGTCAATGAACCATTTAGACTAGTCACAATGGGGAGTATCATACACTAGTATCATGCATATGATACTAGTCTATGTTACTACTCCCACAATGGGTAGTAACATATTTATAGTATCATATACTAGTATATTTATTAGGCTATAGACACATCTTGTCTTGAATCCGTTATGTTACAGTATCTACCTATGATACCACTAGCACCTCTCTCCTCATTAAATGAGTGTCACATCATCTTTTTTGTCTACGTGGCACTTATGTTACCACCTATGTTACTTCCATTATGAGCAGTCTTAGTTAGGCCGATGCATGCATAGCTAATTAAGCCTTCGTCATCCCTAATTAGTAGTCGTACCAGATTAAAAGAAACCAATATTGAACAGATGGATCCTGGTCGCGGATGGTTCCTATTCCTCCCGTTCGGCCTACGCCATCCAGTTTGCTGGGATGCACTTATCCGTCGCGCCGGAGATCATTTGGAAGGCCTGGGCTCCTGCCCGTTGCAAGTTCTTCGCTTGGCTAGTGTTGAACGATCGGGCAGATCGGCTTCAGCGAAGGGAATGGCCGAATCCTTACTTTTGCCAGCTCTGTGGTCGAAGCCTCGAGACCTCGTACCATCTCTTTCTCGAGTGCCCGTTTGCACGCCACATTTGGACCGCGACTGCGCAATGGCCGGGATGCTCCGCGCTAGAGCCTTGCCGTTGGGCCAACGTCGGGCTGGAACAGACATGGTCCGGCATGATCAGCAGCTCGTCAGGTTCCAGTCGTAGGGGGTCAAGTCTCTCGTCATTCTTATTTGCTGGGGCATCTGGTCCGAGAGGAATCGGCGCATCTTCGAAGACAAACGCTCAAGCTGCCCGGAGCGTGTTGCTTGGATCAGGGACGAAACCCGTGCCTGGGCTTTTGCTGGCGCTAAGGCTCTGCGAAAAACTCCTTTTTGAACCACCTTGAATTTCCTTTCTCATTTCTTTGCACTTCCTTTTAAAACTTTCTTTCATTTTCCCAGGTAGCCTATTCACGATTTCCCGTGTTAGGTTCACCTTTGTACAAGTTTCCCTCTGCTATCAATGAAATACCAACATTTGTTGGACCTTTCAAAAAAAAATTGAACAGAAACACGTCGTGTTAGGCCTAGTACCCAAAAACTATTTGTTTCATATATTAGCAATGGAATGGAATAAGGCCGGCTGAAATGTAATCCACTGCTAATTTAGTGCATGATGACCTACTCTCCCCCTCGAATAAATACTCTAACAAAATTGTGACTGTTTCACACATATGCAATGCAATTTGAAAAGGCACCCAATGCATGCGCGCTGCCCTCATTAATATTTTTCGGGTTATCACTTTATAGTGTCCTCAGATATCTTTCGGAACAAGGTTAACATTTTAAATTTTCACAATATTCTTTAGGATCAAATTTTCAATCAAGCGATGCCTCTCCTTCGCGGTCTTCACCAAGTCCATAGGATTAGTCCGGCACCGAGAATATTAAAGATTATGAATGCCCTTCGAGCATAAAAAAAATAACTATGTATTGTGCGCATAAAATCCAATCGCCTATATGTGGCCTCCGAGCTAGGTACCGACACGGTCAAGGAGGGGCACACTGGGCTGGCCATGGTGTGACTGGGAAGAAAAGACGCCACTCATTGCCCCTGGGCGGCTCCATCTGACTCCTCATCGCGCCCTCCCATGGTAGGGGTGGCCAAATAGGCGATGTTGCGAGTAAATCTGTTAGAATAGTTGTGTTAATTAACAATTGGTAAAATCTTCAATTTATGTGTGCTCGTCGTACCGGCGGAGTTTTGAGCGTGTGTATGTATTAATCCTCTCAAAGATTTAGTTAACCACATACTTTTGGTAGCTGTGTACTTAGCCTATCACTTAATTATTGGATTTTTACATGATAAGTATCCATGCATACATGTAGGTCAAAGCAAGAAATAACTTGTACCCATGGCGATGCACAACCAGGTCACGCATGCATGTGTGATGTACCTGTAGACTAGACCCAACGAATACACCCGGGCAAGGTATTAGGGCATCTCCAATCCCCTCCCCCCTCCCCCCAGCGCCCTCCCAGGACGCAAAATAGCGTCGTTTTGCTCGAAAAGCGCCGTTTTTCTACCAGCCCCCCCCAACCCGAAATAGCGCCGTTTCGGCGGAAATTAGCGCCGTCGCACCCAGGCGGAACCCAGCCCATTGGGTTCGGCCGGGGGGGGGGGGGGGGGAAGCGCGCGTGGGCCAGCTCTGTCGGCGACGGAGCGCTATTTTGCCCCACTTTCCCCACCCCGACTCGGCTTTTCCTCTCGCTCGCCTCGCCGTCGCCACCCCTGTAGGCCACCCCCACGTCGCCGCCGTCGGCCGCCATCACACACGAGCGGCGAGGCAAACCACCGCCGGCGCTCCACCACGTCGTTGCCGCCGTTTTCTCGCATCTCCGCCGCGGAGGAGGTTGTGCCCGGTGAACCTCGTCCACCACCCGCAAGGTGTTCGACGTTCTGTCCGAGCCATGGACTCCGACGCCGAGGAGATGCTCGCCGAGCTCTTCGACGAGGAAGATCAGGCCGCCATCGACGATGAGGAACACCTGCTCGTCCTGAGCTGCCTGGCCGGCTTGCAGGCCCGGGCCGCCCAGCCGCAGCGTGCTGGATCGAAGCCCGGTCGCCGCAAGAGCAAGCCGAGGCAGCGGTACAAGGGCTACTGCATCCTCCCGACTACTTCGCCGAGGATCCCACCAACGACGAGAAGGTGTTCCGGCGTCGTTTCAGGATGAAACGCACGCTCTTCCTCAAGATCATGCATGCCATCCGGGAGTTCGACAGCTACTTCAAGTTGAAGGAGGACTGCACCGGCACGGTAGCCTTTACCTCTATCCAGAAGTGCACGATGGCCATGAGGTTGATTGCATACGTTGCCCCCGCAGATGCACAAGATGACTACCTACGCATGAGCGAGTCGACGGCCCTCGAGTGCTTGAACAAGTTCTGCCGGGCAGTGGTTGCAGTTTTTGGCCCAATATACATGCGATCACCCAATGCGCAAGACACTACTCGTCTCCTCGCAGAGAATGAAGCAAGAGGGTTTCCTGGGATGCTTGGCAGTATCGAATGTATGCATTGGGCATGGAAGAACTGCCCATTTGACTGGCAGGAGATGTACAAGGGAAAGGAAGGAGAGTGCTCGGTGGTTCTCGAGGCCGTGGCTTCGTACGATTTATAGATTTGGCATTCATTCTTTGGTATGCCTGGAAGTCACAACGACATCAATGTCTTGCAGTGCTCGAATGTCTTTGCAGAGCTTGTCGAAGGCCATGCCCCCCTGTGAACTATGGGATCAATGGACACCAGTATACAAAGGGGTATTATCTTGCAGATGGCATCTACCCGAAGTGGGCAATATTTGTGAAGAGTATCTTTAACCCTATCTCAGGAAGCGCAAAAGCTTGGTTTTCCAAGTGCCAGGAGGCTTGCAGGAAGGATGTTGAGCGGGCGTTTGGTGCGCTGCAATCTCGATTCGCTGTTGTCCGGTACCCACCTATGACTTGGTCGAAATCCAACATGTGGGAGGTGATGCAGTGTTGTGTGATCTTGCACAACATGATCATTGAGAGTGAGCGGGGTGACCCGGTGGCTGACAGTGAGGCAAGCACACCATACTACCGGCAGGGCCCTCTTGCAACTGTTGATCACCAGGTGCCGGCATCATGGACAGACTTCCTCACCAAGCGACAGGAGATTCAACACGCTGGAACACACCATGCTCTGCAGAATGACCTGGTGCAGCATTTGTGGGCGCGAAAGGGGAATGGCAATGTTGAGGACGATGACGATGACTAGTGTAATTTATTTTTTTTGTTTAAATTGTTAAACTATTTATTTGTGTGGCAAAACTCTATTTATTTGTGTGGCAAAACTTCAATTATTTGTGTGCCAAAAATCTACCTTCCAAATTTGGGGAATCGCCCGCTCGGGGGCGGCCTGGGTTTCACGGCTGGGAAACGCGCCCCTCACCTTTCAGAATTGCGCCGTTTCGCGCCGCGGCGGAAAAAAAGGGGGGGGTTTTGCGTCCTGGGGGGCCGAACGGCTGGAGATGCCCTTACTAGTACGACTCCCTCCTTCGGGTGCAGCGCATGCAGCGGCCCAATTAAATGGACAATTGACCAAACCTATAACTAACACCATGCAAATTACACAGATCACTGGTGGAGAACAGGCCAGTAGCACCGGTTTGTAAGGGCCTTTGGACTCGGATACAAAACCGGTGCTACGTATCCGGGACTAAAGGCCCCCCCCCTTTAGAACCGGTCAGTCACCAACCGGTTCTAAAGGCCTCCACGTGGGCGCCGAAGAGCGCGCGCAGGCGGAGGACCTTTAGAACCGGTTGGTAACACCAACCGGTCCTAAAGCTTTTTTTTTCTCTTTTTTTTTCTTTTCTTTTCAGGGTTTCCAATTCCGTATTTAGGGTTTAGATAGGGTTTAGGGTTTAGGGCGTGTTCCGTATTTTCAGGGTTTCCGTTTACGTGTTTCCGTTTCTAAAGAAGGCAATACGTATTTTCAGAAAACACGTAATCGGAAATACGTATCCGGAAACACCGATTCCGTGTTTGAGGTTAAGTGTTTCCGATTCCGTGTTTGCGGTTAAATGTTGATGCACCAAATAAAAGTACATATATATATACATGTAACACGAAGTAATCGACCGAGAATTACATAATCTGAAGTTCGTTTTGAATAGCTGTATACTTGCATAGAGAAGGGAGCTGGCTATAATTGGTTCATAGGATGGAAAAATTCTCCGTCTTCTGCTATGACTTGCGTGAGAAGAAATCCTGCCAATTCCTCTGCAATAGCCTTGCAACGGTCGATTGGTTTGATCTGCGCCCGCTTTCGTGCCATCTTAAAAAGAAGTAGATGAAAACAATTAAGTTATGAACAAAACTAAACATAATTAATGGCAACATAAATAAAGTTGTGAAGATCCGGTTACGTACCTCTAGATTTCTCCTAGTACGGGATTTCTCATTGATCGTCCTGTGAATGAACTCGCAAACGTAGTATCCACAATAATCAGTTCCCTGTGGTTGTTGCGGGACTTTCTATATACGAGAAACATAATTCAGTCAAATTAATAATAATCAAGAGAATGGTAATGGTATTTAAATCAGCGTACGTAGTACTACTTACTTTGTTAATCTGAAAGTGGAGAATGTCTGCCCATGTACCGGGTTCTTCCTTGATGAACATTTGCCAAACCCTGGGCGACAAAAGAAAAATGAATAGAAGAGTTAATTATTACTTACTTGATATCAGGGAATGAACGAAAAAGAGGCCGATGAACGAAAGAGGCCGATATATATATACTTTTGAAGCATCTGACGCGCGGTCTTCCATGTGTCAGCGTCCCAGGTTAACGAGTCCCAGACTTCAACTTGTCCTTTATCGATTCTAATGATGAACAATATGAAGTGGCCGCTGCGCACGTGTACACACGCAGTCATGCATACTCATCAATTAAACTTAACATCAGGTAAGCAAAATGGAATGTCTACAAGACAGTAACACTCACTTGAATCCGTAGGGCCAAAGTATTTCTTTTTTGGTACTTTGTCGCTTCAAAAACCTTAGCAAATCATCCGGTGTATCCTTGTTGAACCTTTCTACTGTGTTTTGATGATACGAATACGGGTCAATGAACCCAAAGTCCCAGATTCCTGGCAGTCTGCATTCACGAATCTTCATTCTGCATAGTAGCGTACAAAAAGAATGTTGTGAGTGATAATTATACGGGCAACGAACGCGAGCTTAACTAAATAATTAAATTACACAAATAAATCACTTACAAACAGTAGCAGATGAGGATAGACTTGTCGAGGGCACGTTGATTGTACATCTGGAAGAAATCATCGAACCCAAGCTCGACACCGTAATCTCCGAAGTAGTGTTGATCCTGAACTTGAGCCATGATACAGTCTCTCTCCTGCCTTGTGGCCTCCAAGTACCAATCATGTAAACTCCGTAGTTGGGTTGTTAGATCAGTAGAATTTTTCACCAGAGGGTGCCCGGGCTTGTATGTATATACCACATCAGCAATAGCGTAACCCACGTCGCCCATGCGTGGACCGGACACTGAAGCCTGGTCAGATAAGACCTTGAGCGGGGCAATTGACCGTGCTTCTTGTTGTCCGAGATGGGGAACTTGTTTCCCGCATTTCGTCTGCTCCGCCTGCTTCATCTCCTCCGTCTGCTTCTTCTGTGCGGTGTGCGTCTTCTCAATATACCGTTCATAGTCTGAAAGGGGCGGCGGTGGCGGCGGTGCAGGATAATATAAGTTGTCGATGGTCCGCTCAATTTTCCACTTTGGGATGTCCTTCAGAGTTTCCTTCCAGGTGTCTGGAGGGGGCTTCCGGGGAAACTGTGTGAACCATGCGCTGGTTTTGGCTTTCACGACATCGCTTAGTTCTTCCGGAGTCATCAGGCCTGGTAACTTCGGCGGAGTCTCGACTTTCTTGGATTTCCTTGTTCTCTTCTTGGGAGGAGTCCCGTTTCTTCTGAACTTCAGCTTCCGCTTTGCCGTACCCGTAGTGGGCGCATCCGTCGGCTCACGGGAGTGCACGGGCGATGGACCCTCGGCCTCGGGCTCCCAATCTTCGTTGTGGGGTGGACTTGGAGGTTCGTTGGGGGGTGGACTTGGAGGTCGTGCATTCTCTGTACGAAAGTGAAAAAACTATTAAAAATAAGCTTACATGTGGTGCAACATTCAGTAATTGATGGAGGTATATATGGGGCATTTGTACCTGGAGGAGTCGGTGGCCTTGGCGCCGAGTTAGGAAACACGATGTGTTTCTTATTCCACAATATGATACCAAGCTCCATTTCTCCCAGTGTCTTCTCGCCTTCACCTCCAGGAATATGGAGCTCAATTGAATGGCATCCCGGCGTAATTGTTGACAACCCGACACGAGCATGGGATGCTGGAATCTGACCACCATGGTAGGTTGCTCCAGGTTGATTCGGTAAAGCATAGCCTGACGCCACCCTGAAGGATATGTTCCCCATTGGCATATGTATCTCACAGTTTGTCTTCTCCGTGATATCATCCACGGGGTAGTGAGGCGCCGACGGTTCGACTGCACGACCGTCTTCTAGCTGCATGTGCGTGGAACCAACGCTGCTTCTATGCTGAGATGGGACGGCATCTGCTACATGATTGTCTTCTATTTGCAGCTGATCAGGTGCAGGACGATGTTCTACCTCCTCTTCAGTGTCAGGTAGAGGGTGTCCCCCTTTCTTCAAGAGAAAATCCACCTTTTGTTCTAATGTCGATAGCCGTTCCATCGCCTTTTTCTTGCTTCTATCACGGCTTCTGTAAGTGCCAATGTCCGCTGCAAACCCTTGGCTCCACGGGGTATCCGCTCCAAAGCCTCGTGTTCGTCCCCACTTTTCGGGGTTCCCGAGTTCCCTCGTCAGCTCGTCATTCTCTCTATCGGGAACAAAAGTTCCTTTTCGAACAGCTTCTATTGCCTTCTCTAGGTCTGCTACGACTTTTGTTATTTTTTCCGACCATGGTCCCTGAGCAACAATCATCCCAGTCTCAGCGTCCAACGTTGCCCCATGCGCGAACAACCAGAACTTGGACCTATCGGGTCAGTCATGTGTCTGTGGAATGATACCTCTTTTCACAAGCGCAGCTTCATAGCTTCGCCACCTAGGCAGGGCAGTCATGTAGCCACCTGACCCCAAAATATGGTGATATTTCTTCTTCTTCGCATTCTCCGAATTTGTGGCCGATCGGGATGCAAAGACACCCGATTTCTTGTACGCCTTAAAATCATCCCAAGCGTCTCTTATCTTCACTAGGTTCCTAGTGAAAACTGGATCTTCGTTCTTATATTTCTTCCACAGTTCTTTCTTCCACCTCTGGAATTGTGTGGCCATCTTCTTCAAAGCCCACTGCTCGACTTTCTTCTTCTTATCGCTCGCTACGCTGAAATTTAGCCATAGCGTTTCGCAAAGAATTTTTTTCAATCTTTCATCGACATAACTAGCTCCAACGTTGGCCCCGGTCTTCGGCTTATTCCATTCTATTAAGTTGATCGGGACCAGGTCTCTTACAACAACTCCGCACTGATTTACGAATTTGCGATAAGTTTCTGGGGGCTGCAGTGGTTTGCCATCAGCAGCAACTGTATCGATCGAGAACCTTGCGGTATCTTTCAACATTGCGGCCGGGCCTCGTTTGGACTTTGTCTCAGTACTTGCGCTAGCTGTTCCGGAGGGCGCCTAAACGGGAAAATAATGATTCGTTAGTAAGTGCAATACAAATTAATTGTTGCGTGAACAGTGACTTGAGATATACATTGGCAGAGTTTGTTCTGGAGGGCACTTCTTCATCCTCGACGTTGTCGTCGTCATCATCTACTACATCTTCTATATTCTGATCTCCGTCACAGGAGTCGTTCAAAAATTGATTGCTAAACGCCTGTCCACCGTCGTCATCACGATATATGGCCGTTGCATTATTAAAAATCATCTCGCACATTAATCTTTCCTTCTCCGCCTCACCCATTCCCGCGAGTTTATCGGCGTGCGGATCATGTGCAGGTTCTTGGGGATCCATAGCTCAACACCTGCTAGTAAAATTTATAAAATGAAGAACTCTTAGCGAAATTTTCATCGGGCACTTGGTGAAATTATTTCATCGGACAGTAATAAAATAATAGTTCTGGACATATTAATGAAATAATAGTTCTGGACACACCAAGAGTTACATAGCTCGGGTTAATTTTTTTAACCCTAATACGTCACGATCGAATAATATCACTTATACATAGTCTCGTGACATCTCTCAAAATAATTAACTCCGACCGGGTCCTAAGCCGCGGGGTGCTGAGTCACGGGTGCTACGCATCCATAGATAAGGAACCCTCATAGGGTCATAGCTCACGTGGTAAGGAACCCTCCTAATAATCGACCAACTGCTGCTATACTGCCTATACTGCCTATCGAGCAAGTACATGTAACGACGGACGTGCTCGTCCTCCTCCCTGATACGCTGTTGTACCACCTCCTCAGGGGCCGGCTCTCTCCGCACCGAGCGTGGCCCACGCGATGGCCACCAAAGAATATCCGGGTCGACCACGTCACCCGGATTTCTCACCAAGCCGCGTGCCCCGGTACTAAGGAGCTCCCAGTGCCAGCCTGGCGGGGCCCAGTCCCGGACATCGCCCGGCGGGTCCAACAGAGACATGAACTAAAAACATGCCCGGACTAAGTAAATATTCCATAATTAAGTAAAATACCTTAGTGTTTCTAACTTAGTAAAAAATAGTAAATTGAGAAATATAACAGAAATAAGATGAAAGTTAAACAGGAACAAAATGGTAACTTAGTAAAATTTCTTAACTTAATTAGTACAATTATTCTAAGTTTCTGAAATTTTCTAACACTAACGACTTAGTGAAATTTTCTAACACACTAACTTCTAACACAACATTCTAACACAAAAATTCTAACACTAAACAAAATTGTAAAAACAAATTAAAGCACTAAAAAAAATCTAACACTAACTCTAAAAATTTCTAACACTAAATTCTAACACTAACACTAACTCTAAAAAAATCTAACACTAACTCTAAAGATTTCTAACACTAACACTAACACTAACTCTAAAAATTCTAGCCCTAATTACTCTAAAAATTCTAAAACTAAACAAAATTGTAAAAACAAAAAAAAATCTTACCTACGCGTGTACAGAGGGCGACGGGGCGACGGCGAGGGGCGAGAGGGCGGGGCGGCAGAGGCGGAGGCGGGACGGAGGCGGGGCGGCGGAGGCGACGGAGGCAGAGGGCGCGCGGCGGAGGCGGAGGCGGGACGGAGGCGGGGCCGCGGGGGATCGACCGCGGCGACGGAGGCAGAGGGCGGCGACGGCAAAGGCGACGGAGGCAGAGGGCAGCGCGCGACGTCGGGGCGGACGGAGGCGAGGCGGACGGAGGCGCGGCCGGAGCAGGGCTTCGCCATACGTGCAACGAGAGAAGACGCACGAAAGAACTGACGAAATTTTTTCACAAGTCCTGGATATATCGCCCCACTACAGACCTTTAGCACCGGTTGCTGTTAACAACCGGTGCGAAAGACCTTTCGCACCGGTTGTTAACACAAACCGGTGCTAAAGGCCTGTACTTGGGGCCACATTCAGACCGCGCGCCCTGTACAGACCTTTAGCACCGGTTTGTGTTAACAACCGGTGCTAAAGGGTCTCTGTACAAACTGCTCGCCTCCCGCGCGCGGCGGTTTTATTGCTACAGTTCCCGATCGCGAGTCTTTCTGTTTCTCTGTATTCTCTTTTCTTCCTCTGTCTTCTCTTTTTCCTCTCTTGATCTTCCTCCACCAAGCACACCATGGCTGAAGTTTGGGAGATATACCGTGGTCCCACACCATGCGGCAAGCAACTCGAGGTGTGCTACACCAACAGTTGCGAGAGGCTCCCCGGTCCTCTTGCGCATTTGACCAATCTCTATTTGTCCTCTCCCGATGAACACCGGTTCTTCGGGCTTGATCTGGAGTATACGGCGGATAAACGGGATGTTGCCGTCATCCAGATTGCGTTCAAGGAGGCCGTTTTGGTCTTCCAATGGTCAAGGTAACGCACACGTACAATCTTGCATCTTCTATTTGTTTGTTGCATGTGAAGAATACATGTGTTGCAACATATCTAACACGTATCAAATTTTTGTTGTTGCAGTAGTTCAAAGCATTCTCCGGCACTTGTTGATTTTTTAGTCAACAAGGGATATGACTTTTGCAGCGTAGACATCAGGCAAGACCGTCCGAAGTTGATGCGCTTGGGTATTGTGATACCTGAAGATCACTACATTGATCTTCAGGATCTTATCCAATTGAACGGGCCAAGGACCGGGATGGCTCGCATGGCAACTGCCTTAATCCACGAGGGCTACGAAACCATGAAGTCTGGTTTCCCCCGAAAGAATCACTTTTTATGGGAGAAGAACCCACTGGACTTCACGAACGTCAAGTATGCAGCCATAGATGCATACGTCTCCTACGAGTTGTTCCGCATCTACTCGACGGAGTCATAGATGTATGCGTTCGATATATATGCATGTAATGGATATCTTAGTATGTAATTAATGGATATCTTAGTATTGTGAGACTTATATTTGTGTTATGTGTGATCGTAAGACTCTATGTTATGAATGTGATATGATTGTGTTCTAAAATCAGAAACAAAGATATAAAATGTGGTGTAGAATGGGAAAAATTTGATCACTTACCCCAGGCGCATTTTTATACTGTGCGCCTGCGGTAGTACTCTTATCCCAGGCGCATTTGTACAATGTGCGCCTGCGGTAGTACTGTTATCCCAGGCGCATTCGTCCACGGTGCGCCTGCGGTAATGTTACCCCAGGCGCATACTGAAGTTTATGCGCCTGTGGTAAGTTAGGGTGGGTAATGAGTAAGGCAACGAGAAGTGAGAGCGCAAGTGATACATCGAGCATATATATCGTGGATACATATATATAGATTGATTTAGCGAGATACCATACATGTAGATTTTTCTTCTTTTATTTTTCTTTTTTGTTTCACTTCCCTGTTTTCTTTTACATTGATTTATAAAACATGGAAAACAGAAGGTTACTTTTATTGAAAACAGAAAACAGACGCGCTAGCACGCCGCAGTGTCGCCGGAATACAAATTCTTTTATTAAAAAAGAGAAAACAGACGAACACTACTCCTCGTCGTCGTCGTCGGGGAACTCGTCGCTGACCTCCTCCGGGTCATCGTCGTTGTCGAACTCGTCGGTGACCTCCTCGTCGTCGTCGGAGGTGCATGATGGTATGTCCGAGATAGGCCCCCACCTCGGATCGTCGGAGGCCCAGACTTCGCCGGCGTGGTCGGCCCGACGAAGCTCTTGCAGCGCATTCGTCCTCGCCTCCCGAGCGGCATCTAACGCGAGGTGGCGTTCGAGGCGGCGCTCCGCCCGCTCAGCCGCGCGGGTCTGCCAGAGCTCCTCGTCGGCGCTCTCCTCCCCCGGGTTGTTCCGGTAATACTCGCGGACGACGCGGTCTTCCATGGCGTCGACTAGGCCCTGAAACGCGCGGTGGCGGAGTTGGAGGTGGACGGCGGCAGTGACGATATGCGGCTTTGGAGCCCTGGCCTCCGCTTCCCAGACGGTGTGGCAGTCGTTGAAGTTCATCAGCGACCGCGGGCGGTTGAGGCGCCAGGCCGCCGCATCCCAGGCGCGGGCGGCCTCCGCCGCCGTCGCAAAGGAGCCGAGGGGGATGCGGTCGTCCCCCCAGCGGATATCTGCGCTGAACATTCCGTTCTGCCGTGCTCGGACGCCGTGGAAGCCGGTGGTGCTGTTTCTCCTCGGAGGCATTGTGGAAGCGCGACGGTGCGTGGAGAGGAGTGGGCGCGTGGAGAGGAGAAGACGCGCTCGAGGTGCGACAGTTTATACCGCGCCCTCCTGGCCACGCGTCACAACTCCCGCGCCACGCGTGAACTCCCGCGCCACGCGTGAACTCCCGCGCCAGTTGTTAACGTCAACCGGTACTAAAGGCCTGTACAAGGGGGCGCACATTTCTTTTCTTCTTATTTCTGTTTCCAAAGGGGGTGTAGAACAAAACAAACGGTATCGCCGTCATACAGCCCAACCGTGGCTAGATACTGGGTGCATATATGCATACCAAATGCACGGCTGGACGTATGACGGCGAATCCGGATGTTTTGTATTTGCTCGATGAACTGAATATATGATGTATCAAACCTTAAAGGGGGTGTAGAACAAAACAGACGGTATCGCCGTCATATAGCCCAACCGTGGCTACTGGGTGCATATATGCATACCAAATGCACGGCTGGACGTATGACAGCGAATCCGGATGTTTTGTATTTGCTCGATGAACTGAATATATGATGTCTCAAACCTTAAAGGGGGGTGTAGAACAAAACAATCGGTATCGCCAGCATACAACCCTGCAGTGGCTACTGAGTGCATATATGCATACAAAATGCACATCAGGGCGTATGCTGGCGAATCCGGATGTTTTGTATTTGGGAGATGAACTGAACGGTGTATGAAGCTGGGCTATATATAGGGTCCTCTGGCTCACAAAGTGTTGAGCTAGGGTTTTGATCCAACGGTTAAGAAACATCTCATCCAACGGCTCACAACAGCTCGAAAGAAACACACCGTAGCCCTGATCGTACGGCTCACAATCAGCTGGAAAGAAACACACCCCGGATCCAACGGCTCACAAGCGGTTGAAAGAAACACACGATCCGTGTGATTCTATCTGATTGGTCCAAACGAAACCCTAACCCATTAAGTCCGGTTGGTGTCCCCAGCCGGGACTAAAGGGATGATCCGTTTCTATTTTTCTTCTTGCCTTTCTTCTGATTGCGCCGTAATAACCATGGAACATCTTCATCATTTAACTGAATGCTTGGATCATCTTTGACTTTGAAGGGATGAATTTCATCAAATTTATTGTAATCTTCTGACATGTCTGTCTTGTCCTCGACTCCCACGATGTTTCTTTTCCCTGAAAGAACTATGTGGCGTCTTGGCTCATCGTCTGATGTATTCGCTTCCTTATCTTTTCTTTTTCTCGGTCTGCTAGACATGTCCTTCACATAGAAAACCTGAGCCACATCATTGGCTAGGACGAATTGATCATTGTCGTACCCAAGATTCTTCTGATCCACTGTTGTCATTCCATACTTCGGGTCTACATTCACGCCTGACAGGTCGAACCATTTGCACCAGAACAAAGGGACCTTAAAGGAAGGTCCGTAGTCAAGTTCCCATATCTGCTCTATGTAACCATAGTATGTGACCCTTTGCCCGTTGTCGTCTTTTGCATCAAACCGGACGCCACTGTTTTGGTTGGTGCTCTTTTTATCTTGGTCTGCCGTGTAAAATGTGTTACCATTTATCTCGTACCCTTTAAAGGTCAATATAGTCGAAGATGGTTGCTTGGCCAACAAGTATAGCTCATCTTCAACAATGTTGTCATTAATGAGACGTCTTTGCAACCAACCGCCGAAAGTCTTCGCGTGTTCTTTAGCAATGAAATCTTCAGGTTGCTCCGGGTATTTCGAGCGTAAAATATCCGTGTGTTCCTGTATATATGGAGCCGCCAAGCTGGAATTAACTAGAACTGTGTAGTGTGCTTGAGTGAAAGATTGCTCGTCCATACATGTTGTTGATTTCTTTCCTAGCGTGCCTTTTCCACGCAGTCTCCCCTCATGGCGCGACTGAGGAACACCGATCGGGTTCAGGTCAGGAATAAAGTCAACACAAAACTCAATGACCTCCTCTGTTCCATAGCCCTTGACCATGCTTCCTTCCGGCCTAGCACGGTTTTTAACATAATTCTTCAAGACTCCCATGAACCTCTCAAAGGGGAACATATTGTGTAAGAATATAGGACCGAGAACGGAAATCTCTTGGACTAGGTGAACTATGAGGTGCGTCATAATATTGAAGAAGGTTGGTGGGAACACCAACTCGAAGCTGACAAGACATTGGACCACGTCCTTCTGTAAACTTGGTAGAGTTGCTGGATCGATTGCCTTCTGAGAAATTGCGTTGAGGAATGCACATAGCTTCACAATGGGTACTCGCACGTTTTCTGGCAGAAGCCCCCTCAATGCAATCGGAAGTAACTGGGTCATGATCACGTGGCAGTCATGAGACTTTAGGTTTTGGAACTTTTTCTCTTCCAGGTTTAGTATTCCTTTTATGTTCGACGAGTAGCCAGACGGGACCTTGATACTGCTCAGGACTTGGAAAAAGATATCCTTCTCTTCCTTGGTAAGAGCGTAGCTGGCAGGACCTTTGAAATTCTCTGGATTCATCAGGTCGTCTCGTTCGTGCATACGTTGGTGGTGCAGTCGTGCTTTGGTGTATCTCTCGACTTCTTCCCATGCACGCCCAATAAGTTTAGCAGGTTCACACAAATATTTTTCGTCACGTGCATCACGTCGATCGCAGAGCGAACCTCTAGGAATTTACAATAGGGTAGTTCGCAGAATATAGATTTCTTCTTCCACATGGCTACGTGGTTGTCGGCGTCATTCGGAACAGATTGTGCGCCAGGACCCTTACCAAAGATTACTTTTATATCTTTGACCATGTCATATATATCAGTACCTTTAGGGAGGGTTGGCTTCCTCCGTGTATCTGCCTCGCCTTTGAAATGCTTTCCTTTCTTTCTTACGGGATGCCTGTCTGGAAGAAATCGACGATGCCCCGGGTACACATTCTTGCCTATATGTATACTTTCAGTCTCGCCTAAAAAGTGTGTGCATGCGCTGTATCCCTTGTTTGACTGCCTGAGATGTTACTAAGAGCGGGCCAATCATTGATGGTTACAAACAGCAACCCTCGTAGGTCAAATTCCTCTTGTTTGTACTCGTCACACACACGTACACCTTCATCAGCCCACAACTCTAAAAGTTCATCAACCAGTGGCCTGAGGTACACATCAATGTTGTTGCCAGGTTGCGACGGGCCTGGGATAAGCACTGGCATCATAATGAACTTACGCTTCATGCATAACCAAGGAGGAAGGTTATAGATACATAGAGTCACGGGCCAGGTGCTATGACTGCTACTCTGCTCCCCAAACGGATTCAGGCCATCTGTACTCAGACCAAACCTTAAGTTTCTTGCGTCATGTGCAAAGTCCTCGTACTTATCGTCGATGTTTCTCCACTGCGACCCATCAGCGGGGTGTCTCAGCATATCGTCTTCCTTACGGTCTTCTTTGTGCCATCGCAACAACTTGGCATGCTCTTTGTTTCGGAACAAACGTTTCAACCGTGGTATTATAGGAGCATGCCACATCACCTTGGCAGGAACCCTCTTCCTGGGGCGATCGTCGCCCTCAACATCACCAGGGTCATCTCGCCTGATCTTGTACCGAAATGCACCGCATACCGGGCAGGCAGTTAAATTCTCGTGCTGACCGCGGTAGAGGATGCAGTCATTGATGCATGCATGTATCTTATGCACTTCCAATCCTAGAGGGCAGACAACCTTCTTTGCTTCGTATGTACTGCAGGGCAGCACGTTATCTCTTGGAAGCATCTTCTTCATTATTTTCAGCAGATTTTCAAATCCCTTGTCAGATAATCCATTCTCTGCCTTCCATTGCAGCAATTCCAGGGTGGTGCCCAACTTTTTCTGGCCATCTTCGCAATTTGGGTACAACAATTTTTTGTGGTCTTCTAACATGCGCTCCAACTTCAACCTCTCGTTTTCACTTGCGCAGTTTATCTGTTCTTCACGAATGACCTGACGAAGATCATCATCAGACTCATCAACAATGTCCTCAAGTTCAGGCTCGTCTTCCCCCATTTCAGTATCACCGTGTTCACCGAACATAGGATAATTATCATCATCCTCTTCTTCTTCATTGTCTTCCATTACAACCCCTCTTTCTCCGTGCTT
This sequence comes from Alopecurus myosuroides, assembly GCA_028641055.1. Classification (NCBI taxonomy): domain Eukaryota; kingdom Viridiplantae; phylum Streptophyta; class Magnoliopsida; order Poales; family Poaceae; genus Alopecurus; species Alopecurus myosuroides. Next base: position 339,950,897 of record CM054063.1, read on the forward strand.
GGTCCAACAAAAATAACTGAGCATGAAGCCTTCTTGCAACAGGTGGGTGTATATGGTTCTTGAGTTATGGAAATTCCTCTTATTCTGGCATTTTTTACATGGACAAAAAATAAATCCATTCTGCCTGTTTTTCTCAGCCACATTGAGAAAACTATGCATGCCATTAAGGAATTCGGGACGACGTCGATCACTGTACATCCATTCCCGGTTCATCTGCATTATATAAATTTATCAACAACCATTATGCTAAATCATCATGACTAAATTAATTAATTAATACAAAAAGTTCATCACACGTTAATACCAAACTAGCGTATAGTGACCATACATATATAGTTCTCATAAAAATACACACTGAAACCATCCATAAAAACTCTCTCTAATTAATGCATTTAAAAACAACAACAAATGCGATCAAAATCGCAACAAAGGTAACAATTGACCCGACGGCATAATGATACCAAGCCTCTTTACTAATTGCATATTTCCTAATCTTTCTAATCTTCAGGCGCATTGCGTCCATCTCGCTCTTGTGACCATCGACGACACCGGCAAGAACCTTTTCCAAGGTCATCTTCTCTCTTTCAGTTTTTTCCAACCTTTCTTCAGTTTTTTTCAATCTTTCTTTCAAGCCAACATTTTCTTGTTCAACTAAGTATAACTTCTCAACAATAGGGTCGATTGGCATTTCCGGTTCCACTACCTCCTAGATAAAAATATCTATGTCAAGTTGGTCGGCGTAAGTAATTGTCGTATAATCAGGAAATGAAAATATGTAGTGAAAAAAGATAATATACCACATCCGAATCATAGACTGGACGAGGGCCAACGGGGACGGATATCAAAACCATGGCGCTATGTATATAAAAAAAAAACCAACAATAAGAAAATTATATACAAGTAAATATATACGTAAATCATACAAATCAAAATTTGTTTTGGTAAATAAAAACAATAGGCTCACCAAGGTTGTGTCGGTGATGGGGCGATCGACGGCAGTGAGGAAGGGGACAAGGCGCGCGACACTAAAAAAACCACAAATCATAATTAATTTTGAGCTCAAATTGCATCAATTTGTATACATAACAAAATGAATAACAAATTCTAGCTTAGGCATTTCATCAAACACCTAGCTAGCACAACAAAAATGAAATGAGCAAGAAAACGAGCAAAACTTACAATGCCGGAAGAGGGAATGTTGATGCTAACCGTAGGACCGATGGGTACCAACAATCTTGACAAATGGTGGAGAAAAATGGGGATGGATTAGACCTCACAAGAGGAAGGAGGGAGCAAAAATGGAGTTGAGCTAGAGCTGGAAAAAATGGAGCTGAGCTCGGGGTGGTATGTAGGGTTTAGGGGAGGGCTTTAGGACCGGTTTGTGTTACAAACCGGTTCTAAAGGATATGACAGCGGGACCCGCAGTAGCTGCAAAAAATGAGAAAACCTGTAGAACCGGTTTGTGATACAAACCGGTTCTAAAGGGTCTGCCCCTGGGCCCCCCTCCCTGCAGCAAATGACCCGCAAGGCCTTTAGGACCGGTTTGTGTTACAAACCGGTCCTAAAGGCCTTGCGGCCATTTGCTGCATGGGTGGGGCCCAGGGGACAGACTCTTTTGAACCGGTTTGTATCACATCCGGTTTCATTGTGCTTGGCTCAATGCCCTGTTTTCTACTAGTGGATGTAGTGCTGGGAGTATTTTTAGGAGGAGACGGGGCAAGAAACTGAGTAAATAAATGGAATTAGTTCGGCGTCAATGAGCCTGGCGCCGACCCAGTGACACGTAGGACTTTTTCGGGCCCACCTGAGAAGTTCGGCGCGCGAATATGATAGCGCCGACCTGCACGACGTCGGCTCCATCGGGAATGGCGCCGACCAGAGGGGCCTGATCTAGAAATGGTTCTCGGGTGGGGCCAGATTCGCCATTAGTTCCTCCAAAAGGCCATTTTTGGCAAAAAGAAATACCCCAATAGCTTCGCCATAGACACCTGGCAGCTGGGCGGCGGCCATGGCGGGTGTGCACTCTTCGTCTACGGAGGGCGAGCAGCTGGGTGTATTCCGATACAACCTCGTGGACTGCAAGATCGAGTTTGTCGAGCGGTTGGCTCCAGGATGGAGCCACCAGAAGAGTGCACCTGGCTTCTTCCCCATCCAGCTATTGCTCCAGTTCAGGTAGACGCTATTAAGAAATTGGTGTTTTCAGATCATGGAGTCTTTCAGTAATTTTACTGTCCAATCAAGCTGCTAAGACACTCGTTTACATTACTTAATTTGACCCAAGACTGTACATAAAACATCTTAGATCAAGTGCAAACAGATTAACATTGCTTCTACTTTAATAGGAAATCACTAGAAGGTCATTGATGGCGAAAGAACCGTGGCAGCAAGAAACAGTTACTAACTTACTAGTGCAACAAGTATCATTCGCATGGTGCGACATTACGAGCCTAGTCTCACGGTGTTGGTGCACGATCTATCTCTTACGGTGCTGGAGAGCTCTCAGGCTCTCAGCTACAACTATTGTTCAGTAACCATGGCAAAGTGTCCCACGCTAAAGTGATCTACCACGAAAAGACCAACAGCTCGCAGGGTATCTTGACCATGACCACGGCGCATGCCCATCGTGAAGAGGCTCTACATGCTCTCAACGGATTGATTTTGGATGGATGTAGCATCAAGGTTAGCTTGGTCATGGAGGAGAATCGACGGAGGCGGCATGGCCGTCTTGTGCCCGAGTAGATGGGTTTTCTTGGTCATACCTATGATGAAAAATCTTCCTTCCTTTTGTAAGTCTTCTTCGTGTCCTCTTTCTTTTTTTGTTGAAAAATATTTACATAGTCTTCTACTTGTCTTGAAATTAATTAGGGAGTGTCTATTCAACAGCTGTCTGTTTCTCAATTCAGAAACAGACAGTTTTCCAACCAATAGGATTCTGACAGCTGTATGACAGCTGTATGATTCGCGCCAAACAGACACTTTGACCTGAGTATTTTTGTCCGGTCCAGCTTGAGTCGACCGCCCCCATGCTTTCCCAGGCCAGCTAAAAAGGCCTTTTTCAGTTTTAGTCTGATACTCTCGGTGTTGCTTGGCATGTGCAGCCCAAGCAATCAGAAATTATCACAAGTCATCTTCTCCTCCAAGAAAACACGTACACCCTCTACCAACTCTCCCCCAGACCACCGCAGCCCCATGCCGACGTTGTCGCCACCGTAGCCCCGTGTCGAAGTCGCCGCCTCCGCTGTAGCAACTTCCTGTGGATTAAGTGTTGGACAAAAAGATATAGTATATCATCTAGTTAAAACTGGAAGGGAACAAATTCATGCCAATGCAGACTGAAATAACTGAATTTTCAAATCAATAAAACACTATGTATTATCTAAAACTGCCTTTTTAGCCAAAAGGAAGAACTAATCTAGGTAGGTTACTACTGGTCTACTGCCTTCCTGTTACCGTGTACTGCACACAAGTATTCTACTAGATAACTACAGGTATGTTGCAGTCACACTGATACGCATGTAGTTGTAGCTATGATGAAAAGCCCAGCTGCAAACCTGGAGCTATCGAATGTAAACCAGGTTCAACTATGTGGTGAAAAAGGTCTTGGTGCAGTGCCAATCTACAAGAATCTCCTGTAATGATGTATCTCTAGAATTTCAAGCAATTTTCACTTGTTTTACCTACATGACAGTTCTACTATCGCATAAACCTCGCCGCTTAACTATTGAGGTGTTGGGAAACCGTCAACTTGGCGACATTGTTGAAACATTAGTCGCAAGCTGAACCTATGACTCCACTAAACTGAAAACTAGGCATTTGAGATGTCTAGTGGCTAGCCCCATCCCTCCACTAACAATGGAAATTTATCGATATCATGCAGATATACAAAAGAAGCACCGGAAGATGCTTGATCTAGTACAAAGATAGATAAAATTTCATGGTGAAGGCATGGAATTCAATACAATCCAAGGCTAAAAAAAGTCAGAGTAAAGAGCCAAACGGTAGCAGCTTACAAAATGAGTTGAGGCAAACATGCATGTAGACTGATACGGAAACACATGCTACAGAGAGTAAAATTCACAAAACATAGATTCAGAAAAATAAAAAGATGCTAATAACACCTCGTACCATCGAGTGTAATTCTATGTTAGTTCTGGCCAGACAATGCACAAATGGCGAACCCCATGTCACCTTTGCTAATCTGTAGTATGTCGTAGAGCTTGTCGTATTGCTTTGGATTCAGCACAACTGAGTCAGTGCATATCACTGAATAGAAAGCCTCAACAAGGGGATCGGTACCACCCAATGCACCCATTTGGACAACTTCCACATTCACTCGGGGCGGTCCATTATAAGATATTATCCCCCAATTTCATACTTCCAAGAAAGTAGCCTATTGTTCACCGTGAATGCGATATTTAGACTTCCTTTTGTGTATCTTGGCATCATATGGGTGGCTGTTTGTTGCCTCGATTGTCATAATGTTGTCGGCAACGACATTAAATATAGTCCCTAGGGAAACACTGTACAGTCTGCCAGGAGAAAGACATACAAGTTAGAACGACCAAGCAACACACAACTGAGAAACATTCAAAGGAGAACACTACAAATTTATGCTTCAATATGACAAGAACAACTCATGATTCTTTCAATGGCACATTAAACACTCTCAGCTATTTGATACAAATCATGCTAATCAATAACCACTAGTCTTTAGAATTAAAATAAAATCTAGCATGACATGAAAAATTCTAGCCACAATCCATATAAGGTTCTATTTGCATCGTTTATAATTTTTACCAAATGTAGCAGTTTCTTTTCCCAACAAGCACCATACAAAACATGTTTTAACAAAAACTCTTTAAATGATACAGCAAGCAAGCATGATATTACTCACATAACACTACTGAAACTAACAGCTCTGAATGAGAGATGCATTGAAAACAAGAGCTAAACAAACAAAACGCAGCAGCTAGAAGAAAAACTAAGAATACGAGCATAACGAGTATTCAAACGAAAAATAGGAGTGTGTCTCTCTCCCAGACAAGGATTCTAGGTTACAATGATATTGTCGCAGCAAGGAAAACAAAACAAAAAATAACATACGTTCCAAGTAAATTTCATATGATGTGACCGAATAAAAATATAGTTTCACTAGAAGCGACATGATAAATGGTAGATGAAGAAGGGGATGCCTTGGGCATCCCCAAGCTTAGATGTGTGATTCTTCTTAATATTTGCTGGGATGAACCACGGGGGCATCCCCAAGCTTTGACCTTGCACTCTTCTTGATCACATATATCACCTCTTCTCTTGACCCTTGAAAACTTTCATTCACACCACACTCAAAGAGTAATTCGCATTAGAGGGTTAGTGAGACAATCAAAAATCCATGGGTTATGTATGGGCAAATGTGCTATTAATACTTTTAAACATTAGCTACAGCTACTGATGTTTTTTGAAGTAAACAAATCCACTTGACATCGTAAAAGAGCAAATGCGAAAAAATAGCAGAATCTAACAAAACCAGAAAAGTCTGTAAAGACGATTTTTTCCTGGCACTTACACTGCTCAAATCAAAAAAAAATTTAAAGAATGAAAATGTTGCGGAATTAGCTTAGGAATAAGCACAAAAAATTTCAGGTCATTCTGACCTTTCTGGATTTTTCACGATTTTTTACGATTGACAGCAGAAATCTGTTTCCTGCACAGAAATCCCAAAACTAACTCCAACTTTCGTTAGAAACTTTACTTGGCACAACTAATACATGAAAATAAAGATACAAAGGAGTTTCTACAGACATCCCCTTGACTCAAAGAAAACATAGAAAAACAAATCAAAAATAAAACCATGGGTTATCTCCCAAGAAGTGTTTTTCTTTAACGCCTTTTAGCTAGGCATAGAAAAGTGAATTCAAATATTTTCAAGTGAAGGAGATGCTCACATATTAAATATGTATTAACCAAAATAGAGTAGCAATATGCAATTATAAAACAATTTTAAGTCTAACCCACTTCCTATGCATTGGAATCTTGTAAAGAAATAAATTAATTAAGCTCAAACTAGAAATCGTGGGAAAGTAGAACAAGAGCAACTTCAAAACATTCAGCGAAAAGAGAGGTGTTTTAGTAACATCAAAATTCCTACAACCATATTTTTCTCTCCCATAATAATTTTCAGTAGCATCATGAACAAACTCAATAACATAATTGTCACATAAAGCATGTTTGTAATGGTCTCAAAGCACACAATTCATATCAAGCTCAAAAACAGTGGGATCAAAATTAAATTTAAAGACCTCTTCTTTCCCACTTTTAGCAATAGCAAAACAAGACGAGTGGTCACTCATAAAAGTTATGGGACACATTATAGCCATCATATTTTCAGTAGCATTATAATTTATTACATCAAGTAACATAGGACCATCTTCTAGAGCATTATCATATAAATTTTCTAAACAAACTTCCTCGTTATCATGCATATCAATAGTTGGAATAAATAGAGGATTATCATAGGATTTATCAAAGTAGCATGGATTATCATAAATAACAGTAGCAATATCATTCTCTCAAGTTTCATTCATAGTAGTATCACAAGTATGGCAAGTATCAATTTCATCAAAAAGGGATATTTCAAAAGAATCAATAGGATCGTCACTTTCATCAAATAATGTATGAGCTAAAGAGTTACTCTCATTTACAGGTAGACATAGGTATCTCCATTCTTCCTCCTCTTGATCATCACTCTCCTCCTTTTTTCCATCCAATGAGCTTCCAGATTCAGCAATTTCTTCTTCCATAGGCTCCTGCAAGGCATTAGTCTCTTCCTTAGATTGAGAGCATTTATTAAGATATTCCATTATGTAGTAATTACAATCCTTGTTATTATCAAAGAAATATTCAAATATAGAATAAATCTCGTATTTATAAGGTGCATCATCAATACTTTCAAGCAAATAGGCAATTTCGAATGCACCCTTCCAAGCAATAAATTCTTCAATTTGTTTCACATCATAAAATTCATAATTTCCATTAACATAAAAAGATATGGTAACATTATCAGTATACTCACATTGAAAATGGAGGTGTTTATACCTCCTACAGCAACGAGATTTATCAAAGCAATAAGTAACATTATAAGTAGAGCACAAGTTTCTAGCATAGTCATGCAATTTATTAATTTTCTCCCATAAGTGTATCCCTTTTTCTGACAAGCGGTGTTCCTTATAATATATTTTTTGTCCGTCCATGAAGCCAAAGAAACCACCCATTGGTAGCAAGCATGATAAAACAAGTAAAAAGCAAAACAATACCAAAGTAAAAATGATTGGAGGTGAGAGACTCCCCTTGCAGAAATTCTCTTCCTCCCCAGCAACGGCGCCAGAAATTAGCTTCATGCGCGTGTAACACACGTTCGTTGGGAGACCCCAAGAAGAAGGTATGAAGGGCATAGTAGCAAGTTTCCCTCAAAAAGAAACCAAGGTTGAATCGACCAGTAGGAGGAAGGAGTAACTTCAGAAGGTTGATGCAACTAAGATGGGAGGGCGCACTACCGGTTCAGCAGCAACATGGAACCTACACAACACAATCAAATCACTTTGCCCCCAACGAACCAGTGAGGTTGTCAACCTCATCGATTTTGCTGAACACAAAGAGGTTAAACGCATGGTGTGGAAAACAGTATGAAAACAGTAGCAGCAGTGTGAAAACTGTGGAAGTAGTGTGTGTATTATCAGTATGAGGAAAATGGACCGTGGTCCACAGTTCACTAGTGGTGTCTCTTCGTGAAAGATAAATAACATGTGTGGTGAACAAATTATAGCTCGGCAATTGACATAAATGAAGGCTGCAACGTAGTACATATGCAAGACATAAAGATTACTATGTGATTCATACGGGCTTTACAACAAGATACATAGATCGTCATCTAACTGCATCTATGACTAATAATCCACCCTTCGAATATCGTCTGCATAAACGTTGGGTATTAAATTGCAAGAAACCGATAATCGCAGTAAGCAAAGCATGTAGTGTAAACAATAGAATCATCCTTAGACAAAGCATTGTTGTTTTCTCCCTAAGGGCAACAGCACATCTTCTTTCGTCACGTTTCTGTCACTCGAGCACAGATGCAAAGGAGTCATGAACCCACTATCGAGCATAAATACTCCATCTTGGAGTTACTAGCATCTACTTGGCTAGAGAATCTACTAATAGCGGAGAGCCTGCAAGATCATAAATAACATATGCATGAAGATAACATGATAGATTGATAATCAGAAGACATAGCATTCAACATTCATCGGATCCAGCAAACACAACATGTAGCATTACATAAAGATGATCTCGATCATGTAGGGCAGCTCACGAGATCTCAACATGAGGCATAAAGTGGAGGAGACAACCATATAGCTACTTCTATGGACCCGTAGTCGAGGGATGAACTACTCACGCATCACTTCAGATAAGGGCATGGTGGTGTAGACCCCTCCGGTGATGAATTCCCCTCCCGGCAGGGTGCCGGAGAGAGCTCTAGATCCCTCCCGATCTCGAGATGACGATGACGGCGGCCTCGGGTGTTTCTCGGAGAAAAAGTGGTATATTTCTAGGGTTGATATATTGGCGGATTATATATGCGAAAGAGCGATGGCAGAGGGCACCTGAGGGGGCCAGACCACCCCCAGGCGCGGCCAGGTGCGCACTGCCCTATGGTGTGGCCCCCTGTGGCCCCTCTCCGGGTCTCTTCGGGACTCCGTGAAACCTTCCGGAATTCTAAGACTTTCGGGCTTCGAATTTTCCAGTTCCAAGAATATTTGCAGAACAACTTTTCTGAAAGTAAAAATAGCAGAGAATAGGGAACTGGCTCTATGGCATCTTGTTAATAGGTTAGTCCAGAAAATCGGTAAAAATGACATAAAGTGTATAGCAAACATGTGGGAAATAACATGAAAACAACATGAAACATCCGAAATTAAGGATACGTTTATGACGTATCAGTAGATGCTCTGGCCAAGTTGATGCTTGTAACTCCAAGAGGGTGTATTTATGCTCGATAGCGGGCTCATGCCTCCTTTTCATCTGTGCTCGAGTGGCAGAAATGTGACGGATGGGGGATGTGTTGTTGCCATTAGGGTGAAAACAACAATGCTTAATTTCATTGTTTACATTACGCACTTTACTTAATGCAATAATATGTTGCTTGCAACTTAATACTCAAAGTTTGCTTAGATTACGTTCTGAGGGTGTATTATTAGTCATAGATGAAGTTGGACTATTGTCTATGAATTATATTGTAATGCCCGCATGAATCTCATAGTAATCATCATGTCTTGCATACGCACTACAGTGCAGCCTTTATAGCTTTCAATTCCCAACTGTAGTTTGTTTACCCAACATGTTATCTATCTGTTTTGGAGAGACACCACTAGTGAACTATGGACCACGGTCCATTCTTTAATACTGATAGTACAATCACAACAATCATACATCATTTTCCATATTATACATTGATGACCCACAAGTATAGGGGGTGTATCATAGTACTTTCGATAAATAAGAGTGTCGAACCCAACGAGGAGCAGAAGGTGTTGACAAGCAGTTTGGATAGAGGATTCACTGTAAACACTAGCAGACATGTTTTTGGTGGTTTTTGATATATCAGATAAATAAAGTGCGCGTAAATAAAAGACAGTAATAATAATTGCATCTAGTGGCCCAATCCTTTTTGAGCAAAGGACAAGTTGGTTGTTTTACTTATAATGACTAAACGTTCTCGAGGACACATGGGAACTTTGTCAAGTGTTTTTATTTCATATAATTGATTTATATTTATTGTTTTGATAGGTGTTGTGTGAGTGAACCTATGCTAATGCACCACTCAACTAGGACTCATACATACTTGTGATTATACCCCTTGCAACCATCCGCAACCACAAGAAGTAATTAAGGTAAATCTAACCACGGTCTTAAACTCTGGGTTCATACACTCCCTCGTGCATTGGTTTCCTAACGGGGTTTAGGTTTGTGTCACTCCGGCTACCCCACAATTAGTAACCAAACACACAATGCATCCTCCTAGACCCATAAAGGTGAAGTGTCATCTAGTCGACGTTCACATGACACCACTAGAAGAATAACATCACAATTTAAATATCAAACCATTAGATATTACTTCAACATAATTCCACTACTAACATATTGACTTCTCCCATGTACTCAAGAACTAAACGAATTACTCACAAGACATCATATGGATCATAATCAGAGGTGATATAATGATGAATAACAATCTGGTCATAAAGTGCAAATACCGATAAATCTCGTAAGCATCAACTACAGACAAGTTATCCACACCGGAAGAGAGATCTAGTGGAAAACAGCAATATAGAACTCTAGTACAAGATATCAATTGTCTTTAACAAAAAGTAGGATCCATGTGCGCCAAGCAACATATAATAACAACTATATGGAAGGAATACATATATACGATATGGATGACTACAAATGGATTTATATGGATGTCATTTGCGGTGACAAGCTAGACATCAAATAGTTGCAATTTTGATCTTAAAACTCTATTTTTTTTACTTGGTACACTTGACTCCATTAGATATTAGGCGTAGCAGAATCGCTGGCCACCACGAGATTTACAAAGTTCGGTACAGACTCAGGCCAGAGTAGTTTAGTTTCATGTCTTGACCTGGACACACCATATTCTTCTAGCTCATGAGCTAATCAATTCAAAAGCGGTTTTGTGGTAGAGATTACCAAAAAAAAAAAAAAAAGAAGGTAGATTTTGCCATTGTCGGATTTTTAGAAAACACTAAATATTATTTATCAGTATGTGTGTGGGTTATATTATATTTAAATGTGTTTTCATTACCACTGTAGTTAGTTATTATGCTTAAAATTGTATAGTGTATTCCGTTTTGACTTCCTTCTTTTCTTTACATATCGGACCGCACCAACCATTTTCCTCTTATGGTGGAACAAGTCTCTAGTAGAAAATATGCCTTTGGTCCAGACCCCAATGGGCTCTAGTCCCGGATTGGTTTCGGACCGGGGATAGAGGGCCAACTAGTCCCGGTTCAACGGCTAGGTCTGGCTGCAACCTATCGTAGCCCCTTTAGTCCCAGTATGTGATACCAACCAATGCACAATTTAAACCTGGTCGTGTTCAAACGTGATCGACATGATCTTCAAGGTTGAGATGTTCTATGGTCGCATTTATCACTTATTTATACTAACTTCTTTACATATTTTTAGGTCATTTTTGATGGACGATCTTATGTATGTGTTCTATTTATATATATTTTTTCAATTCACTAAATTATAATGTTTTAAATAATTGTCGCGTACTTCATTATACAATTATAATCTCCATGAGGTAACTTACACTTCCTTTAAACAATATGTTCAGCAAAAAGAGTGATGTCATTATTTTTAAGAGTAACTTGTATAAGTCCTTTGGTTCAACTGATTACCACAAGCACAAACATATGTAAGAAGAAAATATCATGCTCCTCTGATTAACTGGAGTTAATTAGATTTTTTTGTTATATGATTATTTCTGCGTCTATTTTAGGATCATTAGATATCTTAGCATACTAATATATGGTCTAACAAGCATCACGGTGGAAGTTTCATAGTGCTTGCTAGCATGTCTTCGGTATAATAATATATCAAATATCTAGATTATACCAAATAGCTACTCCTTGGCTGTCGCATTCCTTGGTAGTATGTTCTTTCATGGGCACAAATGTATTTCATATTTGACGAAGATATGGACTCTGGACCCTGCGGGTAAGGACACCCCCTCTCAGGCCCAAGGCCAAGGACCAAGAAGAGGCGCCCTTGGAGTACTTCAGAAGGCCCACGTGAAGCCCACCCGCAATGACTTGCGGATTAAGCTAGGAAACTTGTAACCGACCTAGCTAGGGTAAGACTCGAGACCTGGCCATCTATATAAGGCCAGGAGAGCCCCCAGGAGAGGCCCAAGCTATTACCGCACGACCGAAAAGCCTTGAACTCGAGACCAACTCTCGACTCGAGCACCTCATTGTAACCGATCCAATCTTCAATACAGATCGACAAGAGGCAGGAGTAAGGGTTTTACCTCTACGAGGGCCCCGAACCTGGGTAAATCTCGCCCCCTGTCTAGCCGACGATTTCACCAGCGCTCATGACTTCTCCTAGTCGAAACCCGATAGGGTCACCTAAGGGATTTGTGGAGTCAAAGATTCGACAATATTCATCGTTTAACAATTAGATACATCGCATGCATACTTTGTACCTTTTTATGCAAAACACAATAAAATGTAGGTGCACACAGATACGCTTATACACGCATCCTTATGAACACATGCACACCCTATCTCCATGAGCACGTCCGAGAGACTGAGCTAGCGCGAAAAGTCGAGAACATCGCCTTCCACCATATAATATCCACATAAATTGGGAACATTGGTGGAAAACCTAGGGTTTGAACTCCAGTGGACTGGGGCTACAACCATCCACCTAATCATCCTACCATAGACACCATGCATCTTTGTATATTGTATGTACATACTAGTTAGTCGGTGATACGTCTATTTTGCTTCACTGTTTTATATTGTTATTTTCTGCTATTCATCGATATATTTCATGTTACGATGCATCACTTATGTTATTTTATCTTATTTTGCATGTTTCATAATTTTTGGAGAATATATACCAGGGACCACAAATCTGATGGAAAAAGCACCATCGAGATACCCTATTTCATAAGATCCGAAGAAGGGGGGACACCGAAGATGTCTTAGAAGTCCAGAGGAGGGAGCCAGCCACGAGGAGAGCTAGAGGGAGGCCACGAGGGGCCCACACCATGGGGTGGCGCCACCCACCCTTGGTCACGCCGCCACCCTGGCCCACCTTTGGTCGACCCCTTTCGCGTACTTGACCCCCAGGAAACCGAAGCCCCAGACTATCATCGAAGAATTATTCCGCCGCCGCCGCCTCGGAGCGGAAAACACCAGAGAGAGAAAAGCTCTCCGGTAGGGAGAAATCTGCGGGGGAAATTCCTCTCCGAGAGGGGAAATCATCGCCATCGTCACTGTCATCGCTCCGGCATTATCAAGATCATCATCGTCATCATCATCACCACCAGCACCATCATGCTCATCATCCACCGTCATTCCGCTGTAACAATTAGGGGCCTCTATTGTTGTTTTACATTAGATCTCTCTCCCGGTGTGGATTACTTGTTAGTAGTTGATGCTTGTGAGATTTATCGGTGTTAGCACTTTATGACCAGATTGTTATTATCCCTTATATCACCTCTGATTATGATCCATATGATGTCTTGTGAGTAGTTCGTTTAGTTCTTGAGGACATGGGAGAAGTCATGATGTTACTAGTGAAGTTATGTTGAAGTAATATCTCGTGGTTCGGTTTTTAAGTTGCGGTGCTATTCTTCTAGTGGTGTCATGTGAACGTCGACTACATGATACTTCACCTTTATGGGCCTAGGAGGATGCATTGTGTATTTGGCTACTAATTGGGGGGTTGCCGGAGTGATAGAAACCTAAACCCCCGTTAGGAAACCAATCCACGAGGGAGCGTAGAATCCCGTAGTTTTAAGTCTGTGGTTAGATTTATCTTAATTACTTTCTTGTATTTGCGGATGCTTACGAGGGTTATAATCACAAGTATGTATTAGTCCTAGTTGGGAGGTGCATTAGCATAGGTTCACCCACACAACACTTCACGAACGAATGGATATTAATCGACCGTAACGAGGCGAAAGCACTTGAAAAAATTCCCATGTGTCCTCGAGAATGTTTGGTAGTCATAAGTAACACAACCGGCTTGTCCTTTGCTCTCAAAAGGATTGGGCCAGTCGCTGCAATATTATTTACTGCACTTTATTTGCTCGCATTTTATTTATCTGCTATATCAAAAACCTCCAAAACCCCGTTTGCTAGTGTTTAAAGTGAATCCTCTATCCAACCTGCTTGTCAACACCTTCTGCTCCTCGTTGGGTTCGACACTCTTATTTTTCGAAAGTACTACGGTAGACCCCCTATACTTGTGGGTCAGCAATACTATTTTCTGGCGCCGTTGCCGGGGAGTGAAGTGCTATTGGTAAGTGGAATTGGTAAGAGAAACTTTTACTATGAGTGTTGTTTTTATTTCCGTCTACTGTTTTATTTCATTATGGATAATACCTTTGGTTCTCTGTTTAGGGGTACTTCTACTGTTACTACTAGGGTAGTTAGTAACCCGTTATCTGCTGAATTAGATCCTTATAAAATACCTATAATTTTTTTTGACGTGTTATGGATAAGTCCTATTACGGTGATGGAACTATCCATCCCGGTGATCATTTTCTCTTTATACATGATTTATGCGAGTTATTCAGGTGTGCAGGTATTACAATGGATCAAGTTAAAAGGAAATTATTTTCTTTATTGCCGAAAGGAAGAGCCGCTGAATGGTTCAAATTACTGAAGAATGGTGAATCTATTGGATGGGAGGAAATTGTTCCTCTCTTTTATTCTAAATTTTATCCTCCTAGTGAGATTCATAAAGACCGGAATCAAATCTATAATTTCTTGCCTCGTGATAGAAACACCGTGGAGCTATTGGATATACTTTTCGTGATTTGAAGGGAATTTCTCCTACTATATGTCAACATGCTATTAATATTGAACCCGATGCAAAGACAATAGTTGAACATCAACGCCGTTTAATTCCTAAGATGAAGGAAGTGGTAAGAAATGAGGTATTAAAACTTCTTGATGCTGGTGTTATTTTTCCTATTGCTGATAGTAGATGGGTGATCCCTGTGCATTGTGTCCCTAAGAAGGGAGGAATGACTGTTGTACCTAATGGAAACAATGATCTCATTCCGTAAAGAGTAGTAGTTGGTTATAGAATGTGCATTGATTTTAGAAAGGTTAATAAAGTTACTAAGAAAGATCATTATCCTTTACATTTTATTGATCAAATGCTTGAGAGGTTGTCTAAGAAAACTAATTTTTGCTTTCTTGATGGTTATTCTGGGTTTTCTCAAATTGCTGTTAGGAAACAGGATCAAGATAAAACAACCTTTGCTTGTCCTTATGGTACTTATGCTTATAGACATATGCATTTTGGTTTGTGTAATGCTCTGTTACTTTTCAAAGATGCATGTCTGCTATTTTTCATGGTTTTTGTTAAGAAATTGTGGAAGTATTCATGGACGTTTTATCCGTCTATGGAACTTTTTTTCATAATTGTTTGCACAACCTTGATAAAGTTTTGCAAAGATGTGAGGAAACTAATCTCATTCTTAATTGGGAGAAATGCCACTTTATGGTTAATGAAGGAATTGTTCTTGGACAAAAAATTTCTGAAAGAGGTATTGAAGTTGACATAGCTATAGTGGAAGCCATAGATAAAATGCCATGTCCTAGGGATGTTAAAGGTATTCATAGTGTTCTTGGTCACGCTGGTTTTTACAAAAGGTTTATTAAAGAATTATCCTACTACTAAAAAACAGTTCTTAGCTGTAGTTTTTGCATGTGATAAGTTTAGGCCTTATATTGTTGACTCAAAGGTTACTATTCATACTGATCATGTTTATATTAGATACCTTATGGAAAAAAAGATGCTAAGACTAGGCTTATTAGATGAGTGTTGCTTTTACAAGAGTTTGATTTGCATATTGTGGATAGGAAAGGTGTTGAAAATCATGTTGCTGATAACTTGTCTAGATTGGAAAACATTACTTTTGACCCTATTCCTGTTAATGATAGTTTTCCAAATGAACAGTTGGCTGCAATAAAGGTAAAATCCCAAGATAGTCCATGGTATGCTGATTATGCTAACTTTATTGTTTCAAAGTATTTGCCTCCAACATTTACAGTTCAAGAAAAAAGAAAATTCTTCTATGATTTGAGGCATTATTTTTGGGATGACCCACATTTAAATAAAGGAGTAGATGGTATTATGAGAAGATGTGTTCCAGATCATGAACAACGTGAAATATTCAAGAAGTGTCACAGTAGTGCTTATGGAGGACATCACGCTGGAAATAGAACCACACAAAAGGTTCTACAATCAGGTTTCTATTGACCTACTCTCTTTAAAGATGCACGTAAATTTATTTTATCTTGTGATGAATGTCAAAGAGTAGGAAATATTTCTAGACGTACTGAAATGCCTATGAGTTATTCTCTTGTTATTGAACCTTTTGATTGTTAGGGATTTGACTTTATGTGTCATTTTCCTCCTTCGAATGGTTATAATCACATTCTTGTTGATGTTGATTATGTTACTAAGTGGGTAGAAGCTATACCTACAAAAAGTGATGATGGTGAGGCCTCTTTAAAAATGCTTAAAGATGTTATTTTTCCTAGGTTTGGTGTGCCAAGATATCTTATGACTGATGGAGGTTCTCATTTTATTCATGGTGGTTTTAGAAAAACCCTTGCTAAATATGATGTTAATCATAGAATTTCCTCAGCTTATCATCCTCAAACCAGTGGGCAAGTAGAATTATGAAATAGAGAAATTAAATCTATCTTGCAAAAGACTGTTAATAAATCTAGGAAGAATTGGTCAAATAAGTTGAATGATGCTTTATGGGCTTATAGAACTGCTTAGAAAAATCCTATGGGTATGTCTCCCTATAAAATGGTTTATGGAAAAGCTTGTCACTTGCCTTTAGAATTAGATCATAAAGCTTATTGGGCAGTGAAAGAATTAAATAAAGATTTTAAACTTGCTGGTAAGAAAGAAATGCTTGATTGGAATAATTTAGATGAATGGAGATGTGAAGCTTATGGAAATGCCAATCTCTTTAAAAAGAAAGTAAAACAATGGCGTGATAAAAGAATCCTTAAAAGGAGTTTCATGTTGGTGGGAAAGTTCTATTGTATCGGTCTCGTCTCAGATTTTTTGCAGGAAAATTACTCTCCAGATGGGAAGGACCTTATATTATTGAAGAAGTGTATTGTTCGGGTGCAATCAAAAATTCTTCCCTCAAAGATAACACTACACAAGTGGTAAATGGGTAAAGACTCAAACATTATATTTCTAGGGATTCGTGTGATGAAGATGTTGATGTTATTCAAGTAATGACTCCAGAGAAGTTCATTGGAGGGAAGATTCCAGAATCTGTAGAGTCTATTTTGGAATAGGTAACAGTTCTGTTAAGAAAAAGTTCGCGGGTTACCTTCCAAGTTATAATTTATTGGTTTTTGGGAAATATAAAAAATACCGAGGCGAAGAGGAGTTGGAGATGGGGCCCGGAGGCACCACACCACCTCGGGGCGCGGCCCCACCCTTGGTCGCGTCACCCTATGGTGTGGGCGCCCCGGAGCCCCTCTCCGACTCGTTTTCGACCTGGACTTTCCTTTCGTTCCGCATATTTTTGCTATATAACCGCCCGGACCCCCGAGGTCCGTATATCATTTTCTTGTCGTGTTTCAGTTTCGAGTTATTTCTGCCAGGATCTGTTTTCAGTTTTAGAAGAACCATGGTCTCCACCAACAACAACAAGGGGAAGGGGCCGAAGGAAGATGATCTCCAAGACCGGAATCCGAAGAGGAGATCGAGAGTGGAGCTCAAGGAGATGTAGAAGAAAACCCAAGAGTCCGTCCACGCGCTACCATCACCAGCATTGGAGTGGTTGCAAAACCTTCCAAGCATACGGCGCGGATGAGCACCGGAGGGAAGGCCCCACGTCACTGCTTATCTTCAAGGACACCACTGTCAGGCATAAAGAAACCTTTCTGTACTTTAATTCATGAGTATCAATCTAGGAGGGTACCCGAGCCACATTTGCCTTCTTGCTGGGATATGGATCGTTCTAACCATGCAGATAGAGAAAGCTCTCAACCTCAGGTAGTGTGGGGGGGAAATATTGATGGCTGGAATTCACCGTCTGACAAGCATGCACAATGTATTGATCACAATGCGGAGATGATGCGTATGCTTATGTTCGCAATTGAAGATCTGAAGAAATCAATTGATAAGCTCATCGAGATGGATTCACCACCACCACCGAAGAATTGATTCGTCATTGGTATTGGCATCCCCTTTGCTTGGTTCAAGCTTGGGGCCGGGAGTGCCGCGGTATCACTTTTATCTTTCACCTCTTTTTACCTTTTAGTAGAGTCATATCGTGAGTAGAGAAAATATCATATAGTATCGTTTGCAGTATGGAAGTGTTGCTCCTTAGTTGGTTATCGTTGTATCCCTTGGTTTGAATTGCCATAATAAAATATTAATGAGAAGTTTCATCATCTACTTGTTCTACTTTATTTTAGTTTGCAATTTTTTTATGTGATTTATCTTGTTATTAGTATTGGTATCAATTTTGGAGCTTCAAGTTAATCTAGTTGCTTTTGGCAAACTTAGCATTGGTCAGTAGCACCAATACATTGAGACTTAAGTAGAAAAGAGGGAGTTGCATGTAGATATATTATGTCATGATCTTTCTTTCTTGTTATCGCATAAGCTTAGTATTCTCAAATAAGTTTGTTTGCACCTTCAAGGAAGATTGCATGATTGGCTTTATCATATATGTTTTTGTTTGTTTTACTTCAATTCTTATGCCTGCTACCCAACCTTGCTAGCAAAGAACCTCTACTGAGAGGGAATGCTTATCGTGCATCCAAACCTTGAGCCCAAAACCTTGCCATTTGTGTCCACCATACATACCTACATGTGGTATTTCAACTCCACTCCAAGTAAATTGCGTGTGTGCTACCTTTAAACCTTAAAAATTACACCTGTTTTAGCGCATGAGGACACAAATAGAGAATCTTTATCTCACTTGTTGATTGGATTTCACACCCTGGACTAGTGGCTTCATCCACTTATCCAAATGCTAGAAGAGCTGGTAGCGGGGTTCCCATCCCAAATAATACAAGTTCTCTTCACTATTTTTGCCTGTGGTTTATCAGTCAAAGCATAATTGTGTAAACAAAAGAGAAAGAGGGATGACCTTCTATACCAGTTGCATCTTTCTATGGGAGCCGCTCTTGTGAAGTCTAGTTGGCTTGTGACGTACTGTATTTTCTGTTTGCTATTCGTTGACATAAAAATACACCTCTCAAAATTAGACACTCCTCCATGGTTTGATTGTTGGCAGGCACCGGAGGATTCGTTAGCCATGGTTTGTGTAGGATGGATGGGAGGAGGGTCAAACATATTATACCTCTGTTTATTAAAATAAAAGCTCTAGCACATGAGTGATCCATGCTTCCCTCTGCGAAGGGCCTATCTTTTACATTTATGTTGAGTCAGTAAACCTATTTCGTTCTTTCTTAAGCAAGCATTTGAGTTGTTGTGACTCATCCAGCTACATGTTGATTTACTGAATCTTGTTCTTTAATCTTCCTTGTTTCTGCAAATGCTTTTATCTGTTTGAATACCACTTTGAAAGTTACCAATGTTTGCAAAGAGACCGTTATAATTGAGCATGATAAAATCTGCAATATAAGCTCTAGTATAAAGACTCTGATCGAAAGATAAGTACACTTCTAATTGTTCTCTGACCAAGAACGAAGTTTGCCTTTACCAATTTTGATTTAATTTTTGCACCTTTATTGTTCCTCTGCTTGTTTCAAGTTTGATTATATGAGAGGAAGTTTTTGTCTAAAATGACTTTTTCTTTGTTAGATGTGATGTCTCTTGTCCGTATTTTATTTATCGACACCTCACTCCATAAGCATGTGGTCATGTTTACTGAGTTCAGTTTCGCTTGGGGACAAGCGAGGTCTAAGCTTGGGGGAGTTGATACGTCCATTTTGCATCACTATTTTATATTGTTAGTTTCTGTTATTCATCGATATATTTCATGTTATGATGCATCACTTATGTTTGTTTTTCTTATTTTGCATGTTTCATAATTTTTGGAGAATAACCACCCGGACCAGAAATCTGATGGAGAAAGCACCGTCGAGAAACCCTATTTCAGAAGATCAGAAGAAGAGGAGGGAGACCGGAGATGTCTTAGAAGTCCAGAGGAGGGAGCAAGCCACGAGGAGAGCCAGAGGGGGGACACAAGGGGCCCACACGATGGGGTGCCCCCCCCTTGGTCGCGCCGCCAGGTGGTGTGGCCACCCTGGCCTACCTCTTGTCGACCCCATGTTATTATACAACTTTCATTACTTTTGCACTTTTTGATTTTATGAACATAAGATTTTCGAAAAAAATCGATCTTTACCTGTTGTTCTGTTTTGACAAATTTCTGCCAATATTTGCATTTGCCTCTTAATCTTTTTATTTTGGTGTTCTTTTGAGGAGAAGAGCTTTAAAAGAAGTTGTGACAGTATCTAATGGAAGTTGAAACTGAACCAAAGTGGATTTACTATTTTGGTTACACTAACGTTGCTAATGAAGATTGTGTGAACTTTTGTATGGAGTGAGTTTTCAAGTGTAGGGAGAGAAGAATGATACGAGAAGATGAAGAATGGACAAAATCTCAAGCTTGGGGATTCCCATGTCACCCCAAGATATATCCAAGAAGTACAAGCGTCAAAGCTTGGGGATGCCCAAGGCATCCCCTTATTCATCAACAAAAATATCAGAAAAGAAGGGGAAAGTTTTTGTGTTGAAGTTTTTTTCACGGAGAATGAAGGAACACCAAACAGAGAAATATTGAAGAATGGACAAAGTCATAAGCTTGGGGAACATAGAAACTTTGTTTTTTGACCTTTAAACTTTGTCTTAGCAAACCTCTTCATAAACAACCCCTCGGTTTGCAAACCTTTAAACTTTGTTTTTCGAGCAACATAGAAACTTGAATAAACTTGAAGCGTCTGTATGTTACTATTTATTTGTCTTAGCATCAAACACCAGTTATATTAATAAATTTATCGTCATATGTTTTATTTATCTCCTGTTTAGAGAGGTGGTTCAAAGTTTAGTAAACTTAAAAATGATGTGCAAATGATATTGTTTAGTAGTTTATGTTTTCTTGTGGTTAGTTTCAACTTGCTAATAGTGTATATTATATCATTTTGATCTTAACATGCATTGTCCTATTCATAGTAGGGTATGGCATTGTGGTATCCTCCTCTGTTTGTTTCATTTGAATCGACTTGTCACATGCTCACACATGCTATGACTGAAAACAAAAAGTCAATTAAGCCTTGATGATTTATTTTGCCTCAGAGTTCTGTATCATTTTTATGCCCCAGTTAATTTTGTCTTATCGCAATCATGATTATGCCCGTTATTGCTCTCTTGATTGTCGCTCCCAATCTTTTGCTAGCCTCCACCTGTACTGATTATGAGCTCTACTCGTGCATCCAACTCCCTAAAACCAAAGTTTTCCCATTGTGTCCACCATACCTACCTACATGTGGTATTTAACTTCCACTCTAAGTAAACTGCTCATGTGCTACCTTTAAAACTTTCAAAATTACTCTTGTTTTGTGTTCCTGTTTTTGCTCACGAGGATGTAAATAGAGAATCTTTATCTCACTTGTTGATTGGATTTCACACCCTGGACTAGTGGCTTCATCCACTTATCCAATTGATAGAAGAGCTGGCAGAGGGGTGCCCAGCCCCAAATTAATGCAAACAAATTATCTTCACTATTTTTGCCCCTGATTTATCAGTCAAAGCATAATTGTGTAAACAAAAGAGAAATAGGGATGACCTTCTACCCAGATGCGTCCTTCATATGGGAGCAGCTCTTGTGAAATCTAGTTGGCTTGTGACGTACTGTATTTTATGTTTACCATTCGTTGACACTATCATACACCTCTCTTAAAATATAGACACTCGTCCATGGTATGTGATTGTTGGCAGGCACCCGAGGATTCGGTTAGCCATTGTCGGATATATACCAATTAGGGGTATATCCGGCATTGTCCTAAAGAGCCGGATTACCAGGGTGGCATGTTGGTAATGGATCACAGTCCATTAGGCGGCCCAGTAAGCTAACGCATAGAAGACGGATTCTAGAAGGACCCGGACCACGGCCCAAAGTGGTGCGGCTTGGAGTAGAAGGCGGATTCTTGCTTTCCAAGTTAGATACTTTCCGTAGTCTTCTAGGTTTCCTTTCTGTAAGCCCTAGCCTGGCTATCTATATAAAGTCGGATGGGAGAGAAGAAAGATACAGACAAATTTAGCTAGAAGCCAACTTGCCGAGAAGTTGATCCTCGTCGAGTTAGCGAAAACCTACTCACATTGTACTTTGTATACTTCAGGCTTCGGCCCTGATTTAGTGAGATTGCAGGAGTAGGGACGCCGCCTAGTTGCGACGTACCGAACCTGGGTAAGTTTGGTGTTCCTGGTTGTCATACTACCACGTACCCACATGTCTCTACCAGTAGTCTCATGGCACCCCCGTCTATGAACTCTACTACGATGTCTCGACAGCCATTGTTTGTGTAAGATGGATGAGAGGAGTGCCAAACTTTTAATACCTCTGGTTAATAAAATAAAATCTCTAGCACATGAGTGATCCCTGCTTCCCTCCGCGAAGGGCCTTTCTTTTACTTTTATGTTGAGTCTCCACCATATTCTTTGAGCACCTTTTTGAGAGTATAATTGTCATTCTTAGTGTGATGTGTTTGTCCCAAAGCACGGTTAATTGTGGTATAACTTTGATGCTTGTATCTTTGATATTTTTTACTTCTAGTCTTCTCTTAAACTTCAGAGGTGTCCTGACATTTATGTTTTGCTCCACAATTAAGGGCAAAAGAGATATCACTCTACCATGCTTTATTATGATCATTACAATCTTGTTGATGTTTATAAATTTCATGTTATGAGCTCTTAGTTCATTGATACATTTCATTAGGTAACATGATTGCTAAGGTTTACTATCCGTACATAATGCAATTTTTAAGGACCTGATCATAGCATTTACAATCAAAAATTACTTTATTATCATTTACCTACTCGAGGACGAGCAGGAATTAAGTTTGGGGATGTTGATACGTCCATAACGTATCTATAATTTTTGATTGTTTCATACTAATATTTTACTTCGACACTTGTTTTTATATAAAGTTTATGATTTATTTGTACTAACCTATTAATATTTGCAAGAGTGCATAATGTTCTTGTTTTACTCTTTGATGTGTAGGAATTAACAAGAAGACACAAAAGGAGACTTGTTGGAAAAGGACTCTGACTTTTCTGAAATCTGTCCACCAACAGATTTTAGAGATCATCAGTTTTACCCACAAAGACAACGTCAACTGAAGATCAAATTACCTACAACGTTGTTTGCTATTTCCATACCTTTCATTTAAGCCCAAGAACAGCCCAATCCGAGTTCGTATGCGACCCGTGGACCCATTTTACTGGAGGATATATATTTGATCACGGGATTACGGGAACCGGTAAAGGGATTGAATCCAACTCTTACCATATTTGATGGATTCGGCCAAGCCACGACTTTGGGGCTGAGAGGGGTCCTAGGAAGGTTCTAGAGGTTCACAAGAGCCTTTGGATCAAGGGTCCATCCGTCGGAGGGCCGGGGAGTATTGTCCCATCACATATAAGGAGAGGAAAACCCTAATTCTTGGGCAGCCACCAAAAGCCACGATTTTTGCCTCCCCATGGTCTCATCTCCATGGGGGAGGGCTCATCTACAGCACCAAGAAGCAATGGAGGAAGGGGTATAATGGGCTGCGCTCCCCCATGATGGCCGGCCGGCGCAGGAGGAGCCCCCTGCGCCGATGACGGCCGCCGGTGCCGCCCTGCACCTCACGTGTTGCCCCTTCTCCATCCTCTTCGCCATGATGCCGCATTCACCAACACCTCCATCATCATCTCCTCCTTGTATTCAGTGGTTCATCCTCCCACAAAGCTCTGTACCGTCCTATGTAAACATGGTGTTTGATGCTAGAATATTTATCCTATGATCTATGTCATGTTTGTGTAGTTTATTTGTCTTTTGATTGCTTGGTTGAATGTCTTTGGTTCATTAGAGTTTTATGTTGATACGGTACTGTCCTTTGGTGTCCATTATGTTTTTGTGCTCTTGGATCAACACCATAGGGTTAGTAGTATGTGCAAAGGAAGGGCGTAGTTCTGCCGGAGTGACAGAAACCTAAGGACTCAAATCGGTTAGTTGCACGTATGGGAGTAAGAGGACCATTAACTTAAGGCTATGGTTGGGTATTTTTATTTAATGTATCTTTTACTAGTTACGGATGTTTGCTAGAGTTCCAATCATAAGTACTTGCAATCATTGGATAGTGAGAGCTTGTTAGCTTTGCCTCTCCCACATAGAAAACTGCATCGAAGACAATGAACCTGATATCTTCACTAATTAATCTTGGACAAAGCCACCACAACTACGACCACTTTTCCACACTCATGGTATTGTTAGTTTATGGTTACTTAGTATATTTTATTGCTGCAGCACTAACATTTACTTTCTTGTATTTATTATCTTGCAAAGCTATCTCTCATACCCGTATTATTGCTTTAGTTTTATTTTCTAGATAATGCAAACATTTAGTGTGTGTAGAGTTGTATCAGTGGTTGATTGAACTTGAGAGAATATTTATACTACCTTTAGCTCCTTGTTGGGTTCGACACTTTTACTTATCGAAAAGGCTACACATGATCCCCTATACTTGTGGGATATCAGGTGTTAAATAGTGGTTTTTTATACAATATTTATATATCCAAGTTTGACTTGCAGCATGCGCGTAACTTTGCATTTGAACCCAAAGCATAGAGTGAATTCCACTTTTTACCCTCTAGTTATGCATTTGTGACACTAATTGCCCACATATAGTGAAAAATCGTCTAACTTACCCATTAAAAAAACTTTTGGGGGTATTTTTATGATGCATTTCTGTTCGACAAGGTATGGGGTGCTACTTGTGCTAAACAATATCAGAACAATAAGGATAAATTCAACATATAGTGAAGATAAAAATGGACATTAACGTTGATAGCATACTCCTACCTTTACATATTTTGGCGCACCACATGGTTCTATAATACCGGTCTATTCTAATGAATCATGGAGAATGCCAAAATGTGGTAGATCTGTGTTACATTTTTATATATGGTATATTTCTAATTTTGTTTCACTAAATAGGGTAATAAGTGTGAGGGGTGTGCAAATACGGGGTAAAAGGTGGACTTCACTAAAAAAGATCAATTTGCAGTATCGATGCTCAAAGCAATCTAAGTACCTAAATCGTCAAGATTTATATGAAGGTGAAGAGGTGTGGAATCTTTACACCGATTCCCTATGGAAAGCGCAAATGAAGAAGATGTTACAGATAGTTACAAGTGCACCGCAAAGCTGCTACAACCCGCCAAACAAAGTTTCAGTCATTTCTTTCTAGCCATAGGGGTCGACAACACACATCAAGCGACATGTCAATGAACACGATGCATAATCTTTCTACCACTTCCGCGGAAAAGCGGAAATTAAAAGGAACATGGAAATCTTTACATAATTTTGCGAAACAGAAGTGGGGTGATAAAATAGGTTTTAGAAGTGTAGTGAGTATTTTTTTTTTATATTAAAGGGGTGACCTCCGATTTCATTGAAATCACGGCCACGGGGTTCAAGTTTACTGCACCACGTGCCCATGCAGAAGCATGAATACCGACGAAGAACTTAAGAGTTTCTTATAATAAATAACCCACGGGGGACAACCTAGAAAGATGAAATAGCTACAAGGACAAGCAACATGGAGGACATACTACTGCCGGATTCAAGAGGAACTTGGCGAGGAGGTTCGAGGAGGCACTTGCCAGGAGTTTTTCCATTGATCTAGCTCTAGCACCATCCTCCTCAAGATATCTCGAACTCCTGGCCAACTCTTCCCTTGCAAACACAAGTCATTGCATAATTTCCACAAGGACAAACGGCAGCGGTGGAAATCATATTAATATGAGAGTTCTTTTTTTCACTCAGCCACCACCTGGAAAGAGACTCAAAATCAGACCCAACCTAGACACCCAGCTGATTTGGGACAACATGCCAAACCAACTTAGCTGAAAAGCAACAACAAAAATAGGTGGTGGCAGGATTCAGGCTCACCATAGAATAGAAATGACATGTCATCAACATGCCTACGTTTATCAAGGTTATCCCTGGTTAAAAATTTATTGTTGGCCAGAAGCTAGAGGAAAACATACAAACAAGGAGGGAGCTTAAGACTCCATGTCAGATGTTTTGCATAAAAGGACCTCACGCTATAAGTGCCAAAGGAGTGAAACATCCAAACGGGGGTGTCTCTTCAGCTGATAAAGCAACAGTTGCTCACCAACTTATAGGGCCCAGCCAGCGAAGATAACCTTCAGGAGAAACATTTCTCCTAAAGGTTAAATGCAACACATCTTACCAGCAAGATTGAGCTATTGTGATTTCTCGTTCATTTGAGATTTCAAAAATATTCCAAAAACAGACATAAAGGCTACAAGAGCCAATCCAGAAATCACTCTAGAACTTAAATTTTACATGACTACCCACTTTGCACCTAAATCCAAACTTAGCAGCTCTAGCAGCTCACATCTCCCCCTTCCAAAAGGGAGAGATGATGGAGGGAACTGTAGAGAAGATGTTTCGGTTAGGATCATACTTGAAATCAACGATTTTTCTGTAGATTTTGTCAGAGTACATGTGATATCTTCAAGAAGCCAACATGTGATAGACTTGATGCTATTATTTTTATGCTTGTTAATGTCCATGCTCCTATTGATCCAAAGAATGTTCCTTTAGCTTCTTTGGTTGCTCAAGAAGAGCATGTTGATGTGAACTTCATTAAAAATAATAATTTCAACAATAATGCTTATAGGAATAATTTTGGTAGCAATAATTATAGACCATATCCTCCTAATAATAATAATTTTTATGTCAATTCTTATAACAGCAACAAAAGTGTACCCTCTGATCTTGAGAACATGCTTAAATTTTTTATTAGTACACAAACTGCTTTCAATAAATCTGTTGAGGAAAATTTTGGCAAAATTGATGTTCTTGCTTCTAAAGTCGATAGCCTTGCTCTTGATGTTGATTTTCTGAAACTAAAAGTTATGTCTCATGATGTTAATGAAAGTAAAACCTTGAATGCCATCCAAATTTGAATTGATGATAATGTTAGGGTGTTTGCTGAATTGCATGCTAGACGGGAAAGAGAAGATGAAATAGCTAGAAAGAATAATATATCTAATGTTTGCACCATTACCACCACTAGTAAAACTGAATCCTCTCATTCTAGTAAACCTTATACTATCAATGGTAAAATAATTGTTTTTTCAATATTCCCACTGCTGCTATTAAAAATGCAAAATTGCCTGAAACTGCTAAAAATGCTCCTGATAATAGTGCTGAATTTTTTGAAACATGGGAGACAATGGTCCCATTACCTTTGATAAAAATGATATTACTATTGATGATTGCAACATAACTGAAGTGATTAAGTTCTTACAAAAGCATGCTAGTTGTCCTAATGCTAGTGGTATGAATATGGCTTTTACAAGACATATTACAAATTCTCTCATGCAAATTAGACAGGATGAATTAAGGTGTGAAGCCTCTATCCCTAGGAAGTTAGATGATGGGATAGAACCTATCATTAAAATGAAAGTGAATGATTTTAATTGCAATGCTCTATGTGATCTTGGTGCAAGTATCTTTGTTATGCCTAAAATACTTTATGATATTCTTGATTTGCCGCCTTTGGAACCCTGTTATTTGGATGTTCGTCTTATTGATAATGTTAGAAAGAAACCTTTGGGGAGAGTTGATGATGTTCTTATCATGGTTAATAATAATCTTGTCCCTGTTGATTTTTTTGTCTTGAATATTGAATGCAATGTTTCTTGTCCAATTGTTTTGGGAAGACCTTTTCTTAGAACTGTTGGTGCTATTATTGATATGAAAGAGGGGAATACTAAATTTCAATTCCTACTCAAGAAAGGTATGGAAAACTTTCCTAGAAAAGATAATGAAGTTGCCTTTTGACTCTATTATTCTAACCCATTACAATTTAAATGCTTTTTCACTTGAAAATACTTGAATCCACTTTTCTAGGCCTAGATAAAAGGCGTTAAAGAAAAGCACTTCTTGGGAGATAACCCATGGTTTTATTTTTCTTTGTTTTCCTCTGTTTTCTTTGGATCAGGGGGATGGATACTTATGTAGCAACTCCTTTCTATATTTATTTTTCATGTATTAGTTGTACCAAGTAAAGTATCTGATGAAAGTTGGAGTTGGTTTTGGGATTTCTGCACAGGAAACAGATTTCTTCTGTCCCCCGTAAAAATCGTGAAAAATCCAGAAAGATCTGAATGACCTGAAATTTTTTGTGCTTATTCCTCAACTAATTCCGCAACTACTGTGTTCCTTAAGTTTTTTTTATTTGAGCAACGTAAGTGCCCCGAAAAAATTATTCTTTCCAGACTGTTCTGGTTTTGGCAGATTCTGCAATTTTTCTTGCATTTGCTCTTTTACGATGTCAAGTGGAGTTCTTTGCTTCACGAAACATCAGTGGCTGTAGATAATGATTAAAAGTATCAATATCACTTGTTCCCATACATAACCCATGGATTTTTATTGTTGCACTAACCCTCTAATGCGAATTACTCTTTGAGTGTGGTGTGAAGGAAGTTTTCAAGGGTCAAAAGAAGAGGTGGTATACGTGATCAAGAAGAGTGCAAGGTCAAAGCTTGGGGATGCCCCCGTGGTTCATCCCAGAAAATATTAAGAAGACTCAAGAACCTAAGCTTGGGGATGGCATCCCCTTCTTCATCAACCATTTATCAGGTCACTTCTAGTGAAACTATATTTTTATTCGGTCACATCATATGAAATTTACTTGGAGCGTATGTTATTTTTTGTTTTGTTTTCTTTTGTTTTCCTTGCTGCAATAATATCATTGGAACCTAGAATCCTTGTTTTGGAGAGAGACACGCTCCGCTTTTTCGTTTGAATACTCTTTATGCTCGTATTCTTAGTTTTTCTTCTAGCTGCTGCGAATTTTTTTATTTAGCTCTTGTTTTTATTGCATCTCTTTTTCAGAGTTGATAGTTTTAGTAGTGTTATGTGAGTACTATCATGTTTGCTTGCTGTATCATTTAGATAGTTTTTGTTAAAACATATTTTTTTTATGCTGCTTGTTGGGAAAAGAAACTGCTACATTTGGTAAAAAAATTATAAACGATGCAACTAGATGCTTGTATGGACTGTGGCTAGAATTTTTCATAACATGCTAGAAGTTATTTTAATTTTAAAGCCTAGTGGTTATTTAGTAGCATGATTCGTTTCAAATATCTGAGAGTGTTTAATGTGCATTGAAGGAATCATGAGTTGTTCTTGTCATATTGAAGCATAAATTTGTGGTGTTCTCCTTTGAATATTTTATTTGGTTGATGTGGTGCATGCGCAGACCATGTTTATGACTATGAACCAGTCACTAATAGCCTCCATGATCATTTAGTTTTTGAGCATGTGGTACCACTTATGCTTTGATTAATGATCTTTATGTCGCTATGCATGATTATGGCCATTATTGCTCTCTTGACTTATCGCTCGCAGGCTTTTGCTAGCCTCCACCTGTACTGAGTATGAGCTCTACTAGTGCAATCCAACTCCCAAAAACCAAAGTATGCCAATTGTGTCCATCATAACTACCTACATGTGGTAATTAACCGTCACTCCAAGTAAATTGCTCATGTGCTACCTTTAAAACTTTCAAAATTACTCCTATTTTGTGTTCCTGTTTTTTGCTCATGAGGACGTAAATAGAGAATCTTTACCTCACTTGTTGATTGGATTTCACACCCTGGACTAGTGGATTCATCCGCTTATCAATTGATAGAAGAGCTAGCAGCGGGGTGCCCAGCCCCAAATTAATACAAACAAATTCTCTTCACTATTTTTGCCCCTGATTTATCAGTCAAAGCACAATTGTGTAAACAAAAGAGAAAGAGGGATAACCTTCTACACCAGTTGCGTCCTTCCATGGGAGCCGCTCTTGTGAAGTCTAGTTGTCTTCTGACGTACTGTATTTTCTGTTCACCATTCGTTGACATAAGCATACACCTCTCTAAAAACTAGACACTCCTCCACGGTATGTGATTGTTGGCAGGCACCCGAGGATTCGGTTAGCCATGGTTTGTGTAAGATGGTTGGGAGGAGTGTCGAACATTTTATACCTCTGCAAAGGGCCTTTCTTTTACTTTTATGTTGAGTCTCCATCTTCTAACTTTATGCACAGTTGAGAGAGCATAGTTGCCATTCTGAGTTTAATGTGCATTTCTCCCAGAAACATTATTAATTGCTTCATGATGTGTTATTACTTTCTCTCAAATTATTTGTTCTAGTCTTCCTTTTAAATTTTGAAGGTGTCCTGGCATTTATGTTTTGCCCCACTCTTAAGGACAAGAGAAATATCACTTTGATATGTTATCTCTATGCTTGAAACAAACATGTAACTTTCGAGTACATTATTATCCATGATCTTTTATATGTGTTACTTCTCATGATGCAAAGTGATTGCTATGTTTTATTGCTAGAATTATATTTATCATCTTTGTGTTTAAAGTACTATGATCTCAGCTTACATGTTTTTTCATAGTATTGATGACCAAGTTTATGTTGGTAGCATGTCACCTTAGAAATTATGTGTTTTATCGTTTACCGACTCGAGGAAGAGTAGGAACTAAGCTTGGGGACGTTGATACGTTATAAACGTATCCTTAATTTCTGATGTTCCATGTTGTTTTCGTGTTATTTCCTACATGTTTGCTATACACTTTATGTCATTTTTATCGATTTCTGGGACTAACCTATTGACAAGATGCCACAGAGCCAGTTCCATGTTTTCTGTTGTTTTTAGTTTCATAAAAGTTGTTCTGGAAATATTCTCGGAATTGAAAAATTTGAAGCCCGGAAGTCTTAGAATTCCCGAATGTTCCACGAAGTCCAGAAGAGACCCGGAGAGGGGCCAAGGGCGGCACACCATAGGGCAGCGCACCCCCTGGCCGCGCCTGGGGGTGGTCTGGGCCCCCAAGGTGCCCTCTGCCATCGCCCTTTTGGATATATAATCCCCCCGACATATCAACCCTAGAAATATACCACTTTTTTCTGAGAAATACCCGAGGCCACCGTCATCAGCATCCCTAGATCGGGAGGACTCTAGAGCTCTCCCCGGCACCCTGCCGAGAGGGGAATTCATCACCGGAGGGGTCTACACCACCATGCCCTCCTCCGAAGTGATGTGTGAGTAGTTCATCCCTGGACTACGGGTCCATAGCAGTAGCTAGATAGTTGTCTTCTCCACTTTATGCCTCATGTTTAGATCTCGTGAGCTGCCTCACATGATCGAGATCATCTTTATGTAATTCTACATGTTGTGTTTGCTGGGATACGATGAATGAGGAATCCTATGTTTTTTGATTATCAATCTATCATAGTATCTTCATGTATATGTTATTTATGATCTTGCATGCTCTCCATTATTAGTAGATGCTCTGACCAAGTAGATGCTAGTAACTCCAAGAGGGAGTATTTATGCTCGATAGTGGGTTCATGCCTCCTTTGCATCTGTGCTCGAGTGATAGAAACGTGACAGATGGAGGATGTGTTGTTGCCATTAGGGAGAAAACAATAATGCTTTGTCTAAGGATGATTCTATTGTTTACATTACACACTTTGCTTACTGCGATTATCTGTTGCTTGCAACTTAATACCCAATGTTTGTTCGGAAGATATTCGGAGGGTGGATTATTAGTCATAGATGCAGTTGGATGACGGTCTATGTATTTTTTTGTAATGTCTGCATGAATCACATAGTAATCTTTATGTCATGCATAAGCACTACGGTGTAGCCTTCATTTCTGTCAATTGTCCACCTGTAATTCTTTCACCAAACATGTTATTTATCTTTCACGGAGAGACACCATTAGTGTATAGTGGACCCCGGTCCATTTTCCTCATACTGATAATACAACCACTGTTTCCATTGCTTTCATACTGCTGCTACCGTTCTCATATTGTTTTCCACACCATACGTTTAACCTCTTTGTTATCAGCAAAACCAGTGAGAATTACAACCTCACTGCTTCGTTGGGGCAAAGTGATTTGATTGTGTTGTGTAGGTTCCACGTTGCTTCTGAACCGGTAGTGCGCCCTACCATCTCAGCTGCATCAACCTTCTGAAGTTACTCCTTCCTCCTACTGGTCGATTAAACCTTGGTTTCTTTCTGAGGTAAAATTGTTGTTGTGCTCATCGTACCTTCCTCTTGGGGTTTCCCAACGAGTGCAATACATGCACCATCAATTATCTTCTAGAAAATTGCATTGAGGAATGCACATATCTTCACAATGGCCAGTCGAACATTTTCCGGTAGAATTCCCCTCAATGCAACTGGAAGCAATTGCATCATAAGCACGTGGCAGTCATGTGACTTCAGGTTCTGGAATTTTTTTCTCTTTCATATTTACTATTCCCTTTATATTCGACTAAAAGCCAGACAGGACCTTAATACTGAAAAGGACTTGAAAAAATATTTCCTTCTCTAACTTGGTAGAGCGTAGTTGGCAGGCCCTTGAAACTTCCCTGAATGCATGATGTCTTGTCCTTTATGATGTTCCTCGTCCTCCCGTGATTCCGGTGTATCTTTTGACTTCCCATACAAGCCTAGAAAGCATAGAATATTCACGCAAAGATTCTTCGCCAGGTGCATCACGTCGATTGCAGAGCGGACCTTATGAACTTCCCAATAGGGTCGCTCCTGAAATATAGATTTCTTCTTCCACATGGGTGTGCGCTTATCAGCGCCGTTCGGAACAGGTTGGCTGCCAGGACCCTTTCCAGAGTTATATTTAAATCCTTGACTATACCAAATACTTCAGCACCAGTACGGGAGGCAGGCTTCGTCCGCGTTTCTGCCTTGCCATCGAAATGCTTTCCTTTTTCCTTAAGGAATGCATGGGCGGAAGAAAACGACGGTTGTACAGGTACACATTCTTCCTATATTTATCCAGATATATACTCTATGTCTCATCCAAACATTGCATGCATGCATTGTATCCCTTGTTCCTCTATCATGAAATTTTACTAAGAGCAGGCCCAATCATTGATGGTTACGAAAAGCAACGCTCGTAGGTCAAATGGCTCATGTTTGTGCTTATCCCACACACTTACACCTGGTTTGGCCCACAAATGAAAAGTTCGTCTATTAATGGCCTTAGGTACACATCAATGTCGTTGCCGGGTTGCTTCGGGCCTTGGATGCGCACTGGCATCATAATGAACTTCCACTTCATGCACAACCAAGGAGGAAGGTTGTAGATACATAGAGTCACGGGCCAGGTGTTGTGACTGCAGCTATGCTCCCCAAAAGGATTCATGCCATCTGTACTTAGACCAAACCATAAGTTCCTTGGTCACCTTCAAAGTCCTTGAACTCTCTCTCGGTTTTTCTCCACTGCCGACCATTAACGGGGTGCCTCAACTTGTCGTTTTCTTACAGTCTTCCATGTGACATCGCAACAACTTGGCATGCACTTTGTTTCTAAACAGACGTTTCAACCGTGGTATTATAGGAGCATACAACATCACCTTGGCAGGAACCATCTTCCTGGGTGGCTTGCCCTAAACATCAGCAGGGTCATCTTTTCTGATCTTATACCGCAATGCATTGCATACCGGGCATTTATCCATATTCTCGTACCGCTCACTACGATAGAGGATGCAGTCATTAGGGCATGCATGTATCTTCCGCACGTCTAATCCTAGAGGGCAGACAAGCTTCTTTGCTTCGTACGTGCTGGCGGGAAATTCATTCTTTCTTGGAAGCATGTCGTTTAGTAGTACCAGTAACTTTTTAAATGACGAGTCAGTCACACTGGTCTCTGCCTTCCACTTCAGCAATTCCAGTGTGCTACACAGCTTCTTCTGGGCATCTTCGCAAGTTGGATACAGCAATTTGTTTTGGTCCTCCAACATCTGATCGAGCTGCAACCTCTCCTTTTCTGTGTCATAGCCTTGCCTTGCATCAGAAATGACCCGACCAAGATCATCAGTGGGCTCATCTGGTGACCGTTCTGCACCCCCTTTTTCTTCATTGTGTTCCATTGCGGTATCGGCGTATTCAGGGAACATAGATCGGTAGTTATCATCATTGTTCTCTTCTTCATCGTCGTCTTCCATCATAACCCCTCTTTCACCGTGCTTGGTCCAAACATTATAGAAAGACATGAAACCGGACCGAAGCAGATGGCTCTGAATGACTCTTGAGGAAGTGTGATCCTTCTCATTCCAACAGTCAACACATGGACAAATCATAAAGTCATGTCGCTGCGTGTTTGCCTCGGCTGCAAGGCGAAAAGAACGCAAGCCTTCTCTGTAAGCGGCAGAGCGTCGGTCACCGTACATCCATGGATGGCTCATGTGCATCATAGAACAATATATCAAACGCAACCACGATGCTAAAATTAGTACCGCATGGTCTAAAAGAGAATATAGTTGCTAACCTTTTAGGACACTTGGAAAGAAAGATGAGTAAGCTTAAGTGTGGCTCGGGCACCTCATATCATGTTTGTCTTGTGTGAAAAGAAGTGGTATCGCTCTAACGGGCATTTCACCGAACACCTCTAGTGCATATGAAGAACAAAAACTAGCACAAACCATTCCACCTCCCACCAGGAAAAAAAACAAGAGAGAGGGGGGAGGGGCTGCCATATATATAGGAATGGCCCAGTAGTCCGGTTTGAGATACAAACCGGGGATAAAGGGGGGGCCAGAGGCCGCGGCGGGCCTCGTAGCCATTTAGTCTCGGTTTCTATATCAAACCGGGACTAAAGGGTCCTAACGGGCCAGGACTAAAGGCTGCCATGGGCTGAGCCGTTTTGAGGGCGACGTGTCCGGACCTTTAGTCCCGGCCCGGCCCACGGCCGGGACTAATGGCCCGGACGAAAGGCCTATTTTCCACTAGTGGCAAGGCTTTAGCGGTAGTGTGAGGGTATTTAAATTCCCATTCAATACTATCCAATACCCTATCAAGAGTAGCCAAGATGGGAGGATCCTGATTGTTACACCAAGTAAAGATCATGTTGGCTAATTTAAAGTTAATCAGGGCCCATTTATTAATCTGTTCATTGAACAACAATGTCCAATTTGGGTTTACAAACCCATTGCTTTTCTCTAAGGCATCCCTAACCAAGTTAAAATCACCTCCTAGGAGGATGGAAAGGGTAGAGTGCTCCATCACATCATGTAGTTCAGCAATGAACTGCATTTTAAGTTCAAGATATGGGGTACCATACACCACAATCAATTGCCATGTAAAGTCATCCAAATTATCTTTAACTATAACAGAAACACAAAACTCAGAACAATACTGGCTTAAAATCTCAAACCTATCCTTTTTAAAAGCAACCAGGATACCACCAGCAGTGTTCTTGGCAGGTAGGATAACCCAAGAAAAATCATGGGGGCCGTAAATGTAATTAAGGAAGTGATCAGAAAAGGATATTTTATTAGTTTTCTGGATACCAACAAAGTCCAGTTTATACTTATAAATAAAATCAGCTAAAGCATGTTTGGAGCCAGGTTTCCTGTGCCCCTGCTATTCAATATTCCTCCTATCATTGGAATGAGTTTATGTTTTCTATTGGTAACCAAAGTGCAAGGGGAGCTCTTAGTACCAGATTCATGGTCAGGTAGCTGGCCAGATTGCTGATGAGCAATAGCCCTAGGACAGCTAGAGGGGAGAGCAGGGAACTACTCACTAGATTCTAGGTCAACTGAAACAGGAAGAGAAACAACAAGATTATCAATAGAAAAATTGTGATGGAGAACAGTCTCCGCATGCACTAAATCTTGAATGATATTAACCTCATCATTATTATAAGAGCCGCACACAATGTGCACTTAATCAAGCATATCACCAAGGATACAAGGATCAAGGACGGCAAATGAGTTACCTTTAAAGCTAGGAGGTATCTCCAGGTTCTTCTTCATCTAGTATTTTTCATCTTTTTCTACAATGTTTTCGGTGCCATGATTCCTTGCACTTAATCTGGCAACCACTGTGGAGTCCCATTTAGAATTCTTGACTGGGAGATTTTCCTGAGGAGGGGGAGATGAGGCCTCATCCAAGAAAGGGACATGGTCCTTTTCACACCACTTAGCTTAGTAACACAGACACAACCCATACATTCAGGGCATTCTTTAAGTTCTTCGGGATCATCATCTTCAAAGTCCATGCCTTCCTGACATAGCTTGCAGTAAGCTAAGTTGATAGAATAGTTGCAGTCTGCCTCCACTGCATCAACATATCAATGTGCACTGGTTTCTGAGGCGGGCCTTCCCAATCCCAAACTCCATCATCAAGGCGACCATAATCAAGCTTTTCTAGAAGAGAACCAAGTGGGCTCTTCTAGGAGGGTGTGAAGTGTCAACCCCAAACGACTCATTAATTGCTATGGAAATAAGGTATAGGACCTAATTCATCTCTACAACCCTTTGAGTAGGGATCTTGCTTCTATCCTTTATAGCCACCAGCATCTTGACCTCTGAATAGAATGATTTGAACAAAGTGGGCCAATCAATATCCATCAGCACTCCCAATATGGAAGCTACTTGTCCAAAAGTCTTCCAAGAGAACCATTTTGGAGGAATGGCTTTGATAGGAACCCAAAATTCATCCAATTTACCATAAGGCTTCACATCACCATCCCAGGAAGTGATTTTTACTGTGACACCTTCTTTATCTACGTCAAAAGCAGGGAACTCACTGAGATCAGAGACTTTCTTCTATGGAGGGAATCTAACCAGGAAGGACTTAGGTTCCAATTCTCTCACTTGCCACGGTCACTTCCTGTCGTTGCAGAAGATGGAAGTAAGGTTGGCCTTCAGCTCAGATATGGGGATACTGCCTTTCTTCACAGAAATGATGGCATAGTTGCAAAAGTTCATCCACTTGCTCTCAGAAATTTAGGAACCTCAGTATGAAAGATGCCCAGTCTAGGGTTACCACTTCAATAGTATTCTGCAGTTGGGTGCATCTTATACCACTACGGACTCGTATGCACGGGGTGTCCCGGAAGATTGCAGAAACATAACTTGGGCTTCCTGCAGTTACCAACAAAGTGTCCAGGATCGCCACAATTAAAGCACATCAACTTGCTGTAGTGAGGATCTAGAACCTGCTCAAGCGGCATAGGGTTTTCATAACTCACGGACTGCGAAGATCCTGAACAATCGGAGGAGGCGGAATGTTGCGGTTGCTGCGAGATCGAGGGTACAGGTTCAGAGTTCTGCGTGCCTCCAGAGTGCAGAGATCTAGAGTTTTGGCTACGAGAGTAGGAGAATCGCTGAGGAGGGAATTGGTACCTTTGATTCTGCGGGTAGGGACCCTTCCCATGCATGAGGGGGCTTCGGCGGAGGAGAAGGCGACGTGGCTGTAGTCGCGGCAGCCTGAGTAGGACGCAGCGGAGGAGCCAGGGCAAGAACATGCGGGGGCATCAAAGGCACGCCACGGCCCCGACCGCGTGAACCCCTCACGGTTTGCATTTGGCGGCCGAGGACCTCCACGAACGAACCGGCCTTCGACGACTCAGGGAGGAACGGACGTGGAGTATGGTGGACGAGGACGGAGGGGTCGGCGGGGAAGGCAATCAGAGATGGTGATGTCGTCTGCGCGGTCCCCTTTTCGATCCAACAGAGGCAGCTCCGCGGATAAGACCGACGACCGGGAGGGGTGCCAAAATCACCTACAGTTGACCAAAAAATTTCTCAACCCCATCCTCCTCTACCCATTGGTCGCAGACAGCTGGGTCCAAGGTCGAGCAGAGGCCAGGGCCACCGGAATTCAAATATGCTATGCGACCCGCAACGGCGAGCGGTGGAAACCCCGCGTGATCACCGGGCCATAGAGGAGCAGGAGCGATCAGTGGGGCGCGTAGGGGAACCTGGAAATCCCCAACCTATCGATGACATGGAGCCGCGTAGGAGGTGAGGGAAGGAGGAACGGGGGATGAAAGGAGAGGGGAACCTCGACGGCGGGTCACGGTGATCAGGGGAGGACCACCAGTGATCGTCGGTGACCCAGAGTACAGAAGGATCGAACGGCCTCACTCGAGAGTTCCCGACCGAGACCGCGGGCGCACACGATGATATTTAGAGGGCCTCGGGAGAGTTCCCCCTTCAAGCGTCACCGAGCACCTCCACGGGGAGGAGAACCTGACGGCGGAGGACAGATCTCACTTTTTTTTAAAGGGAAACCCAGCCTCTGCATCTGGCTGATGCACACGGCTTTTATTAATAAGTAATCATCCGAGTTTAAAATACAACCAAAGACCACTCACATAGAAACCCAACAGCTCCTATAGAGAGAACAACCTGAAACACATAAGGAGTAACATGATGTCCAATAACCACAACCCAACCCCATCAAAAAGAGACTATCCCAGACAGAGACGTCTATTATGCAACCAGCCACCCTTGCTGAAGATAGCCTGAACGACCGCCATCAGCCGAGTGCACCCACCATCCAAACGAGCACACTGGTCCTCCGAAGCAGATGAGACCATAGATGCATCCAATAATTGGCCTGATGAATAACCTGCAAAAAATTCCCGGCTTTATCGTTGTTAAAAACAATTCCATTCATGTGATTCCATACAGCCCAAAGCAAAACACATACCCCTATGCGTATAAGTGCGCTCGAAACTTTATCTACCTCACACAACCAATTGTCAAACATATTAGGAATGTTCGAAGGCGGTGAAATACTAAATGTAAAATGCACCAACCTCCAATTTTTTTAACAAAATCACAAGAGATAAATAAGTGATGAACAGTCTCAAGTTCTCCATAGAACACGCATTTTTTACAACCATCCCAATTCCTCCTAACCAAATTATCGTTCGTCAGCAATTCTTTCCAAGATATAAACCACATAAAAATCTTTATCTTCAAGGGCACCTATAATTTGCACAAATATTTGTTAAGAAATCTAACGTCCTCATTCATGAGATCAGCGTAAAACGATTTTACGGAGTAAATCCCAGAATTGATGAGGTCCAACTGCAAGTATCCTGATTGTCGATAAAGAGACATCCATTAATCTTTCTATGAGATGCAACCATATTTCCCATTTATCTCCAATAAGAGAACGTCGAAACTGCAAATTAGGGGGTAATTGACCAAGCACATTGGACACTAATATATTATTATTACTCACAATTGAGTATAACGAAGGATATTGGGAAGAAAGAGTCGATTCCCCTAGCCAACAATCCTCCCAAAATATAATGCTCTCACCATTACCAAGTGTTAACTTCACACATTTGAAAAGCTCATCTTTAACCCGCATAATACCTTTCCAAAAAGGTGAATCTGTAGGCTTAGCCTCCAATTCGGCCAGAGTTTTTTCACCTAAATACTTATTAGTCAAGAGTTCATGCCACAATCCTTCTCCAGTTAACAGTTTAAACAGCCATTTACTTAGAAGACAACGGTTCTTAACATCCAAAATCTCTATGCCTAAGCCTCCTTGATCTTTAGGACGGCAAACAATATTCCACTTCGTAAGACGATATTTCTTTTTGGCATAAACACTCTGCCAGAAAAAGCGAGACCTATAGAAATCAATTATTTTTAGTACCCCAATAGAACCTCAAAGAAAGAAAAAAAGGAACATAGGTAAGCTAGTTAGCACCGAATTGATTAACACAAGCCGGTCTCCGTAAGATAACAATTTACCTATCCAAGAGCTCAACTTCTGCTCAAAACGATCCGCGACCACCTTCCATTCCTTATTAAGAAGCCTCTATAATGAATCGGGATGCCAAGATAACTAACTGGTAGATCACCAACTTCACAACCAAAAATACGTCGGTAATCATCCATATGTTCACGAGCATTATCAAAGCAAAAGATCTCGCTTTTATGAAAATTAATTTTTAAACCGGATAATTGTTCAAACATAGATAGAATAAGCTTCATGTTGACATCCTTGTCCAGGTCATGTTCTAAGAAAAGAATAGTATCATCGGCATATTGGAGAATCGATATTCCCCCTTCCACTAAATGTGGCACCAATCCACCAACCTGATTATCCTCCTTAGCCCAAGCTACAAGAACTGCCAACATATCCACCACTAAGTTAAACAAAATAGGTGACAACGGATCTCCCTATCACAATCCTTTTAGAGTTTGAAAGAAATGACCAGTGTCATCATTCACTCTAATACTAACACTCTCCCCTTGCACAAAGCGTGCGACCCATTCACACCATTGTGAACTAAACCCTTTCATACGCAAAGTTTGTTGTAGAAACACCCAATTGACTTTATCATAGGCCTTTTCAAAATCAATTTTGAAAATAACCCCATCCATTTTCTTCCTATGAAGCTCATGAATGGTCTCATGCAAGATTACAACTCTCTCAAGAATGTTTCTACCAGGAAGAAAAGCTGACTGAGATGGTTTAATGACATTCTGAGCGATAGAAGTCACCCTATTCGTACCCACTTTAGCAAAGATTTTGAAACTAACATTCAGAAGGCAAATTGTTCTATATTGCTCAATCCTACAAGCATATTCCTTCTTAGGTAATAAAGTGATAACACCAAAGTTAAGCTTAAATAACGGTAAACTACCCTCATGTAACTGAGCAAACATACCCATCAAGTCAACCTTGATGAACTCCCAACAGTGCTGATAAAATTCAGCAGGAAACCTGTCAGGACCCGGTGCCTTATTATGTTACATCTAAGAAATAGCATCAAATACTTCCTCCTCAG
This sequence comes from Alopecurus myosuroides, assembly GCA_028641055.1. Lineage (NCBI taxonomy): Eukaryota > Viridiplantae > Streptophyta > Magnoliopsida > Poales > Poaceae > Alopecurus > Alopecurus myosuroides. Next base: position 339,991,623 of record CM054063.1, read on the forward strand.
AGAACATAGAAGTGAGGTATTGATTTTCAACTGGAGAAACCTGAGGTAAATCCTCAGTAAAAGATTCTACCAGAGAAAAAGAAGAGGGAACCGATGCCCCAAATAAATTCTTGTAATACTGTGAAATAAAACACTTCAAATTCTCTTGCCCCACAATAGTTCCCTCATCTTGTTCTAATTGAAAAAAAATCTTTCTGTGCTTACCATTAGCAATTAGGTGAAAATACCTAGTATTATTCCCTCCTTGCTGTACATGTCTCACCTTAGCCCGTTGAGCCAATTTAGACTCTTCTTCCCTATGAGTTTAGTCAAAAAATCATCAGCTTGCCTCTTAACCACACACTCCTTCTCACTCAAAGGACACGTCTCAGCTTTCAGATCTAATTCATTAATAAGTAACAACATGCGATCCCGCTGTAATTTGTACTCCCCACTAATGTTTTTGGCCCAACCTCTAAGGAAACTCCGTAAATATCTAATTTTAGACTGCCAAGTTTCAGTTGGATTCGACCCAATGGTCGCTTCATTCTATTTTTCTTTAACCATGGCCAAAAAACCCTCACGCTCAAACCATGCAAACTCAAAAGAGAATGTCGACGTATTCCCAACATGAGCCGATAAACCAAAATCAATAAGTTTAGGGACATGATCAGACCCTGTCCTAGTTAGAGCACGCACAGACACGAGGGGATATTTTTGTTCCCAATCAACCGAAGCTAAAAACCGATCTAGTTTTTTCAAAGTAGGATTAGGGTGTCTACTCACGTCCTGACATCTCTAGATCCTTCAAATCCAAACTTTCTAAAATGGCATTAAAAATAACAGGCCAGCGAGCATTGAAATTATCATTATTTTTCTCTTCCCTTCTCCTAACAATATTAAAAACCCCCAATCAACATTGGGTGTGGCTCCCCCTCACAGATTCTAACTAATTCGGCAGGAAAGCAGGTTTTTTGTCATCTTGTGCAGCTCCATAAACTACGACAAAAGCCCACATGAAGCCATCTTCCTTAGACTTTAGATGAAACTTGACACAAAAGTCACCAGCAAATACATTAAGCACAGAAATAGTAGAGGGATTGAAACCAACGAGAATCCCCCCGACCTCCCACACCTCCCAAAAGGTGACTTAAAAATTGAGAAGAAAATTTTGATCTCCCTGTCTACAATAAGGCAAAGAAATCAATTTTGTGTTCACGAACGGTTTCATTAATAGCAAGATGCTTAGCCGTATCCCCTAATTCATTAGAGTTCCAAATAAAACCTCTCATCTTAATCACTTATGTTTTCTAACCGTATTTAATCTAGCACTGCGCCTTGGGAAACGTCTAGTAGACACGACTGTCTTAGACTTATGAGCATGTTTTAAAGAGATAATAGGAATATCCAACGTGTTCCCTACCTCCTGTTTGTTTTCTAAATCCAAGTCGTCACAAAGATTAGTTGCCGTATGTAGCACTAAGCTCGGTGAAGTAGAAGGTAAAACAGCCTCTAAAGTATTCTTTAGAACCACGCAATTTCTCAAAATTTCAGTTTGTTTAAGAGATTGAACCGCTATATTATCCTCCTCTACTGATTTTCCTAGCGAGATACCCAGTTTAGCAGCACGAGAAATAATAGTATCATTAGGTAAAGAAGCGAACGAAAAACGACTTGCTGAAATACCTGAATTAACATCATCACGTTTAGCTGTGCGTAGAGAAGCCCTCTCCTGGATGGTGAGATCCGCCTCAGGTTGAGCTCTAATTCTTGCACTTGAGCGTAACCCCGCCGATGTGGGGTCAGAAATACCGCCAAAAGCAATTACCTCCTCCTGAGAAGGTCTAGATGGTGACACAATAGCCGGTGATCGAGTGGTCTCCTCCTTCTCATAAAAAAGCCTCCGTCCAATAACAGAATCCCTCGCATGACCATCAGAAAACCCCGTAGTGTTCACCTTATTAACCGAGACCGAAGCAATATCAATGTCAATGTCAACAATCGGAGAAACAACACCTCCAGCACGCTGACCAGCCCCCATGCAATCAACAGTAGCATTAGGTAACCGATGTTGAGCCACAGAACCCATCGACATCCCTTTCCCGGCAGCCAAAACAGCAACCTGCCCGTGCTGCCCAGCCTTCCCCGCAGAACCAACCGGCAGCAGCACAGCAGCCTGCCCCCCGTGCCCGCGGTAGCGTGCCCCGACTCCGCGGCAGCGTGCCCTGCCCCCACGGCAGCCTGTCCTTCCATCCCGACAGAAACAGCGGGCAGAAAAACATGCCCTGCAGCGTTAGCACACCCAACCGTCACCGAAACTCCACCCAAGTGTTGTCCAATCCCCTGAGACTCCAAAACGAGCGTAGCATCACCCGTGTCAACCATGGTCCCATAAAAACGAAGCGAATTAGATAGAGGATTACCATCACAGTGCATCAAATCATCATCACTCACAGGACCAACATCAACAGCACCATCCTTGCTAGAAAAAATCAGACAATCAATTTCCGCTTTAGCTCTAGCAAAAAACTCCTTGACCTGAGGAGAGAAAATCACACCACCTTCTTGCTTGTGATTACCAACCGATCCACTGCATTGATCTATCATAGGGTCAACACCCGAATCCACATTAGACCCCCCCCTCTTGATCTTTTTTGACTAGCCTCCTTATCAAGAGCATCTTGGAAATCATCCGCAAGTCCATCATCATCCTAATTGCTATCATCATTTTCAGTCATAATCACATCGGGGATACTTTTATCCTCCCCCTCAACCTCAAAAGCAAGCCTATATAAGCCATCCTTTATGAAAAGAGGAAATGTTATAGGAATCTTAGTATAGTCAAGACAGCCAACTAGAATTCTCAAGATTTTCTTCTCCCTAGTGAATTCCATGTCAATGCTCACTGGCTTCCCCAATAGAAAACCCACAGACCACATAGCAAGATAATCACCAAGATGATCCTCCGGAATACCAGAAATTCTCACCCAAAAATTTGGCAAAGTATCCTCTGGTTCAATCTTTTCGACCACGTTTCCACTGTCAACTTACAAGGGCTATTATGCACACAAAAAGTACGAAACACATGCAACCTCTCAAGATCTTGCTTAGATGGAAATTGAACTTGGAAAATGTTGTGGCCCATCCTAGTGACAACCCACTGAAAATTATCTCTCGGAACTAAACGTTGAAGCTGCAAGATAATTTGTGGATAGCTCATATCACCTCCAGTCACCACCAACGAAGCTACCGATGGTTTAATAATTTAGGGTCTGTAAGTCTCCGAACATTGAACACCAAAAAACATCAATTCCTCATGTGCAAATCCATACTGAACGAGAGCAGGTTTGGGGGCTGTCAACAACCGACAAGGACCATTAACATGTTGTCTTCCCTCACAAATAACACACATATCTGTGGAGCAGTCTCCCAATGCATGACCACTCAAGCCACATCTAAAACACCTGTTTTTATCCACGGTTTTAAATTTCAACAAAGCATCAAACAACTGATCCGAAGACACTCTTTGAGATCCAATATCCCTAGCCTGAGCAACAACCATTCCGGGTATACCAAGACCATGTTGATTCTGCTGATCAGCAACACTTCGAGCCCCGTAGCCCTACCAGCAGCCACAGCGGCCTGCCCAACTGAACTAGCAACATGAGTTGCAATCCGAGTGGGCACTTGAGCAGCAACTTGATTAGAATTGGGGACAGCAAGATTTGCAGGTGCAACCACCCGATTGGGTACTGAAGGGACGACCCTATTTGGAGGTCCATCCCTCCTTGCATAACTGTAACCAAACCCCCGACCAGCACCTCCCCGACCACGAGGAAATCCACGACCCTGATTCTCATATCTCTGTCTGCGTCGACCCCCAAAATATCCACTGTGCTGATTCGCAAACCTCTGACCGTGATGAAGATTACCAGCCGCAGCAGCATTGAAAGCAAAGGGTGCTGCCGGAGCAGCAGCAGCCCCCCATACACACCTTGTTGCGCATTGACATTAGCGCCGCCGCACCATGAACTTGAGCATCATCTCCACGACCCGCAAGTCCACTAGGCCCGCCCGTCTCAAACACCCCACCGAAGCCATGGTTCAGATGACCACCAGCGTTCCCTCTACCGCCTTCTTGGCCCGCCATTGTGCCTTCTCTACGAACGCAGACGGTCGGGGTCAAGGCGGCGGCGCACTTCCACACGAACCCTAACAACGGTCGGACTCCACGTCCACTCGATATACAACCGAGAGCGATACCACGCGGGCTTGGACCCCACGGCCCAAGCCAGCAGCAGTAGTCGACCGAATAGGATCCTTAGATCGTAAATCAGAATAATAGCCCAATGGCCGAAAATTTCGTTCCTTCCAAACCGGGGATCGGGATCCAACGTCCCTTTTTGAAAAAGGGATAATTTTCACCTTTGACATTGTTGAAGAAGATCGGCTTGCCGGCGTCCCCTTCGAAGTATGTCTCCGGCGTTGCACCAGAGTCCACCCTCCCTCGTCTAGCCCATCATCGAATGTAGTGGATGGCGGCATGACAGGCAACTTGATCGGCGTCACCGGAGATCTTGAGACCTGCGTCAAGCCACGTGAAGGAGAACAGGAAAGTACCTGTAAAGCAGCCATTCGCTGGGCCTTGATCTTGGCTTCCCTCTTCGCCGCCCTCCCGGCCGTAAAAAAATGGTAGATCGCGGCCTGAAATGGACGTCGGAGTAGTGCAGTACGACGCTATAGACCTCTCGACCGTGGCCTCCGGCAAAACCGCATCCACCCCATCCTCATCGGCGGTAGAAAGGGCCCAAAAACGGCCACCCACTGGATCCATCCATGTGAAGCCGGAGTTACACCGGTCTGCGAAGTGGCAAAATCGCCCTCCTCCGCCAATTCCGCACCCATCTCGATGGCCCACATACAGGCATGAATTGGGGTCGTGTTGTTTGCGGAGTCTGCCTTATAATGTTTTTTTTTTTGAATTTGTCCGCCTTATGATGTTGTACCCATGCACGCCCGTAATTAGTACGTGACCGGCCCGTAAGTTGAGTCACCATAACTGTTTGATCCCCGCCGCAAACGTAGCGCGTCTGTTGTCGGTCGTCGACTCCATCTATTCTCCGTGCATCTGAGGTCCGCCATGGACCGAGCGAGGTGGCCGGAAGTTGCGCAGGACGTACTCCGCGACATCGCCGGCCGGCTGCACGACGCCGCCGATTTCGTCCGGTTCCACTCCGCGTGCAAGCCATGGCGCGACTCGCGCGACGCGCCACCGCCCCTGTTCCGCACGCCCAAGACAACGACCCAGTTCCTGCCGTGGCTCCTCGCGCCGGCGGACAAAGACCCGACGACCCCTCTGAAGCTGAGGTGCATATTCTCCAAGTCGAGCTACCGCGCGCCGCGGCAGCGCGACGCGCACCGGACGAACTGGATTTCCAACGCGGACGGCACCGGCGTCAGGTGCATGACGGTCCAACACCTGCGGCCTAGCCTCCACGATCCAATCAGCGGAGAAGAGACCATCCACCTGCCTCGCTTCCAGTGGGACGAGGGTGATCCACACGGCGTCGTCTACGGTGACGGCACTGTTCTACTCTACAGCGTCGTCCACGATGGCGGCGGCACCGCCAGGTTCCGGGCGGCCCTTCTGCGGGCCGGCAAGGCAAACTGGACGCTCGTCAAGAGAAACCTCGAAATTGACCCTAACCTCGTCGAGTGGGTCTGCGTCGCTTACCACCGCGGCAAGATTCTGGTCACCGTCGACGCTACCCTCTGGCACGTCATCACGCCGGACGGCCGCGGTGGGGACGTGGTAATCCCGAGGCCGGTTTCACTGTCGGCGGCGCAGGGCTTGTACTTGCACTTTAACAGCTACGTCCTGGAGTCCCGTGGCGAGCTTCTGTGGGTGTTGCTTTATGCCACGAACTCGCACCACGACGATGGCTCCCACCCGGTTCGGGACATGGATCTATTGGTGCTCGTGCTAGAGGACGACACATGGTCGTCAACGCGCAAGCTTCACTGGGTGATCAAAGATAGGGGTAGCCTCGCCGACCGTGTTTTCTTCCTTGGGTCGCCCAATAGTTTCGCGGTAGAGGCCTCGCAGCTGGGCGGCCATGATGGCGGGTGTGCATTCTTCGTCTACACCAATACAAATGCCTTACCGGGTGAGCACTTGGGTGTATTCAGATACAACCTCATGGACTGCAAGATCGAGTTCGTCGAGAGGTTGGCTCCAGGATGGAGCCACCACAAGTGCACCTGGCTTCTTCCCCATCCAGCTATAGCTCCAGTTCAGGTACACGCTAATAATAAGGCATCGATCGTCACAAATTGGTCTTTTCAGATAATAATGATGGAATCTTTCACTAATTTTGTTATCCCATCAAGCTATTAATTTGACCCCAATCCTGTACATAAGACTAGCCACAATGGGAGTAACATAGCTGATATCATAAGTGCCACATAGGCAAAAAAGATGAGGTGACACTCATTTAATGAGGAGAGAGGTGTTAGTGGTATCATAGGTAGATACCGTAACATAACGCTTTCCAAGACAAGATGAGTCTATAAGCTAATAAATATACTAGTATATGATACCACAAATATGTTACTATGCATTGTGGAGGTGGTAACATAGACTAGTATCATATGCATGATACTAGTATATGATACTCTCCATTGTGACTAGTCTAAACATCTTAGTTGACCAAGTGCAAACACATTAATTAACCTTGATTTTACTCTATCAGGAAATCACCAAAAGGTCTAAAGAACCGTTGCAGCAAGCAACAGTTACTGGTGCAGCAAGTATCATTCGCATGGTGAGACATTACGAGCCTAGTTTCACGGTGTTGGTGCGCGATCTACCTCTTACCGTGGGGAGCTCTAAGCTGCAGCTATTCTTCAGTAACCATGGCAAAGTTTCTCACGCTAAGGTGATCTACTATGAAAAGACCGACACCTGGCAGGGTATCTTAACTATGACCACGGTGCATGCCCATCACGAAGAGGCTCTACATGCTCTCAATGGATTGATTTTGGATGGATGTAGCCTCAAGGTTAGCTTGGTCAAGGAGGAGAATCGACGGCGGCGGCACGGCCGTCTTTTGTCCGACTAGATGGGTTTTCTTGGTATAGTACCTATGAGAAAAATCTTCCTTCCTTTTTTTAGTCTTCTTCATGTCCACTTTCTTTTTTTTGTGAAAAATATTTGCATAGTCTTCTACTTGTCTTGAAATTGATTATATGTAGAAGTATTAAGAACTGAACACGTTTCGACGTTAATTATACTGCATGGTCAGTCGAGAGCATCTATGCCAAATTTTGATAAAAAAAAACTTTATTATTTTTATACACATTTCTTTACTAACACGCGGTTTGGAAAAGCAAAATCAAATTTAGCTCACCGTCGCTTTTAGTAGGGTCGAAACACTTGTTTGGGCTCACTCCTACCAATCTGCATGCTAACTGGCGTGGCGATCGGACGGGCCGACTGTTCACTTGTTTCGGCCATAATCTCGAAATAGGTTTTGGCCCCGCTATATTAATATAGCAACAAACCAATACAATTATGATATCATTGCTGGGGCAAAACAGCACAAAGCACGTCCAAAAGAAACAAAAGAGAAAACAAAGCTGACCATGATTGTTCGACGAACACGGAGATGACTCTCAACCGTTGCGCCCTCCGAAGAATTTCCACCACACTCCTAGCGTGCCGAAGCACCGCGAACCAGGCAATACCTCATGAGGGGATGCGACGATGACGACGCTGCTGCCCGAACCGTTCCTAGGGTTACACCCAGTACAAATCCTAGGGTTTCCCATGTTACGCAACGGGGGGTGGAGAAGAGATTCCTCAGGTGCCCTTCAGGAAGGAAGGCATCACGCGTCGGTGTCGAAACGACCAAGATTTTTCTCAACCTCCAAAAAACACACCCCGGGCACTCCGAGACGCTCCACCAACCTTGCCACCCACCGGTGCACGCCACCACGGTCTTGCAATCACCACCGCCATCTCACCGAGGTCCACGCCGTGAGGCCGGTAGGAACGAGAAGCAAAGACACATAGGGGCACCGCCGACGCCACCATCCCAAGCACCTGCCTCCGCTCGTCGTCACCCGAAGGAGATGCCACCATGTCTGTCGCGGCCCGCCTAGGCCAAGATTGGCTCCAAGGGCCCAAATCTAAGCCGGAATCACCGGCCGCATGTGCAGACTACCACGCCTCCCGTGGCCACTTCACAGACCCCTCGGCCGTGGGCGCTCATGTCGCCGAGTAGGGCCCGCCGCCGCCTGCCGAGGAGCACCGCCGCCGGTAGCATAGAGCCCCGCCTCCGCCATAAACGACACGGCGGGGCGATTTCCAGGGGTTCGGCGCCCTCCCGCGCGGGGGCCGCCCCGGCGACGACAAGTGATGGCGGCGTTGCGGGCGTGCGACGCGGGGCAAGGCGCGGCAGGAGGCGCGCGTCGTGTGGCGGCGGGGCGGACTCGCGGCGTGGAGCGTGGGCGCCGCCATGGTTGGGGTCGGGCCGCCAGGGCCCGATCTGGGCCAGGGCGCGGGCCACGGTCGTGGAAGCTCCCTGCTACGGCCAGGAGGGTATGTGGCAGCTGAGCGATGCGGTGGAGCCTGGCGGCGCTAGTGGCTGTCGCCGTGGCGGCGCCGGCGGCTGGCCTGGCGACGGTTGGCTGGATCCCCACCATCCAGCCCCCGTCCTTCAGTGGTGGGCTTGGTGGGACGATCGCCGGCACTCCTGCTCGGCCTGAGGACGATTTTTCCGGTCTGCTTCTCGTTGGCGGTGGCCAAGGCTACTCCTTTTCTACGCATTCGATGCTCGGGGTCGACGGCAGGGCCGGGAGAAACCCCGCATGAAGCTGATGACGGCGACGCCCGAGGGCGCCTTCACCTCCTTGGAGGCGTCGTCATGGCGCTGTTCATCATTCCTCGCCTCGATCACCGGGAGAAACCCTAGATCCGACTATCGGATCGGGCGACGGCGGCATAGCCGTGTCGTTCCCCTCCTTGGAGGCGTCGCCTAGGTGATTGACGGAGATCTCGATGTGCTAGTTGGAGTCGGCCTCCGCTCAGAGCGTGGGTCTTCGGGGCGTTATGTACACCCTCGTCGGCACTTCTTGGACATCAACTCCTCCGATCTGGTTCAGTCCCGCCGCTCTCTCGTCGATTCTTAGGCGCTTATGGGCGGGCGGTGCGTTGTCTTGTGCCATCCCGGAGCTCGAGTCGGTCTCCTGAAGTTCCCTTCTATGGTGGTGACGCGGCCTAGAGGCTCGGTGCATCGCCTCCTCGCCATTCTTGGCTGAAGACGGTGCAAGGCGAATATGTGTCGTTGTTGTGGTCGATGTGGGTTGTGTTGAAAATCCGTGTGGCGTTGTGTTTGTATCGTGTAGCCTTTTTGGCGTTGTACCGGCTGTCTTGGCCTCTTCTTCTATGGAACCGATACACCTGTTAGGGTTGTATCCTTTAAAAAAAACGACGCGGGTAAAGACTAGCTGGCGCCGCCCAGGCTTCGCCCGACGGTCCTTGCCGAGGGCGGCGATGAGGAAGAAAAGAGGAGGAGGGGCTCGAGAGAGCGCACCACCGCCTCGGGGTCGTTTCGGCCTTAATAGGGCCAAAACACTTCGAATTTGCCCAAACTTTTGATTTTCGAGCCAATTAGTTGTTTTTGGCCCGCACCAAATCTTGGAACTACTGTCCTAATCCATTGCAGAAAATTTAATACATTTGGATCAACACACCTGTTTCTTCTTAGTTTAGAGTCGTGAACCCGTGACTCGTAATTCGGATTCATGTAGTATGTACATAGTTAATCATAAAGAGAAATTTTAACGTGCTAAAGTCTTTGTCATGCTACTCAATCGATGAATGGCAGGGCGCTGAAGGTGGAGGGGGCTGTGGACACATGTGCATCTCTCGGAAGCCCAAGAGAGAGAGAGAAAAGGGTCACGTGGCTAAAATAATACAATTTTTAGCTTAACTAGGACTTTAGACAACTTATCGGCTCGAAAATCCAAATTTTGGAGAAATTAGGGGTGTTTTGGCCCTACTAAGACCGAAAAGTGTTTCGGTTCTACTAAGGTCTACGGTACGCTAGATTTAGGATTTTTCTAAATCATGTGTTCATAATAAAATATGTATTAAAAGATAATAATATTTAAAAAAACCATCTGTACATTCCCTCTCATTTGTGTCCTTCCTTGTCTTTTTCTATTCTGTACGTATTGGACGACAACGTAACATTGTACCTCTTACGAGGCGTCGAATGTCTATTTACTAGTATAATAAAAATTGTCCAAAAACTAGAAGCGATAAATATTTTTCTAAACTGAAAACATCTCTTTATTAATCTTTAGAGAATAGCTACACCCATTCGGACGACCGTTCGAGACATATGGGCAACACTGGCTAGTTCACGCGCTACAAACTTTGCTTCTCTCACACAATACCTAAAGTATATTTTTGCAATATGTTCAAAAGGACAAGAAGGCTACCAGAAACAAAAACAAAAAAATATTACCCCTTCTTTTAGAGTTTCCAAAAAATTCCTTTTTTTACTTGTTAAAAAAAACTTACAAAAAATTCATTTTGTTAAGTAGGCCTGGAATTCGGTAGTCCTGCTATTTCATCGACCAGGCCCATGGAGGAAATGAATTGCTTTGCAAGGTGCCCTTATTCGGTTTTACTAGTTCTCATTTGTTTTAAATTTTGTCTGAATTCGTTTTGAACTAAAAACTTGGGCATCTAAAAGTTGAAGAAACATTTGAACCAACCAGCCTTATTTCTGACGTTTTTGGGAAAAGGTAACAGCTTGAGTAATTTTGGATATTAGACTAATGTTGATTAAGAATTTCATAAAAAGAGACGACAAAAGCAATAACACGCCCAGTGGGACTCGAACCCACAATCGCCTGATTAGAAGTCAGACGCCTTATCCATTAGGCCATGGGCGCTGTTGTGTACGGCAAATAAGAAAGCTTCTAAAAGTAATAATTGTAACGCTCGCAAGTTAACAGCATTAGGACGGACAGTATTGACACAGAAACCAGATACTGGATAATGGTGAAGAGATGAATTGCAGAAGGAATGCCAGGGTAGAACAACAATACCTTCACTGGAACCCAACCATTCAACAGAACCAAATTGGGAACATAACAGATCTTAGGCTCCAACCAAGAAACATTACATTTGAACATTATTTCATTTTCGCAACAGTCCAGAGTGAGATAAACTCAAACAATCCGATGGAGCCAAGAGGCTTAACCTGACCTGTACTACTACTGCACAGGTCTACACAGGGAGGAGGACAATAGGATCATGCGCTAAGGGACAAAGCTGTTGACGCAGAAGGCTGCAAGCCTGGTTACTCATCAATCTGCTGTTGCTGGAGACCCGGCGTCTTCAATCCTGGGAGCCTTATAAAGTTCTTAACCGGTCCAGTCCCTGCTGATGGTTGTTTAGCTCGTTTCAAACTTGTTGGCTTGTAACAATCTTTTGGTACAACCTCCGATCCGTAAAAAAAGTCACGAAAATGAACTGCAAACATACAACTCGCTGTACATTTTGCGACATATTTTTTTTTGGATCGGAGGGAGTAATTTAGTTGGGCTGCTGACTTGCTCTAGTACTGATAGGCGCATGAAGTCTGAATGTCTGATCTCACCCAGGCCACCGCCGCTGTCCATGAAACCTGATTAGGCACCAAAAAGGATATGGCAGATGGCTCTTGACCCAACATGCTAAAGAAGCTAGGAATAAACAGATACCATTGGCTTATCGATCAGATATTCATATAACTCTCAAATATGAGTTGTTCTTTGGGTAAGTTCATTGTCAGCTCCAGTTTCACAGCATAACCACAAGCTGACATTGCAAGTGATGATTCACTAGAGTTCGACAAGATCAAATGTCACAACACTTATTGGTAGCACATAATGCCACATGTGTATCTACATGGCAAGGTATTGACTAGAGGTTACTCATTTCACAGCTATGGTATGTGCAAAACTTCCATCAACTATGCTATTCATAAGTAGGTCCTCGAGCAATTTCAAAGACAAACCACAAATGTGATCATATAGCAAAGCAATGGAATATCATGTCCATTGGTTTTGGTAATAAGTCAGATGGTGAGTGGTGTCAGCCATACAGATAATTTTGGCTGCAGTCCCGGGCTCAAGGTGTCGGATTAATATTGTTCAAAAAAGATAGCCTTCTTCCAGCAACCTTCGATCTATAACACCAGGTATCAAAAGCCTCTGTCAGATCTGGGAATGCAGGATGCTTCGACTGAAGCCACTCCGACAGAATCTCGGCTTGAGTGTTTGACGGCAGCGTCAACACGATGGAGGCAATCGCCGATTCCAGCCCCTGCCATACCTCGCTGTCCAAACCAATCTTTGAAGCCGTTTCAGCATCACCATTATTACCGTCGTCGTCGTCGTTGCCATTGTTGGCTTGATCAACCAAATGCTTTGTTATCCTGGCAAATCTGATCCAAACATTCACAGCATGACACCGTTTCTCTGCCGGGAGGACGACATTGCCGAATGCAACAGCCTCCAAGACCTTTGCAGATATCTCTATAACCTTCAGCCTGGACTTGAGACATTCAGACCCCGGGCATGCCACCACGACAGCTGCAACAACATCAGACGATGCTTGAACCCAGTAGGCTGCAAGGAATTTCATCATCTCCAGCTTGCCCAGCACCTGACAGACCCAGGAGATATCGGAGACCAAAGAATGGAGCTCCTGCTGAAGCTCGCCATAGTCGGAGCAAGGCGCCACCGTCTGCTTCGTCAGTGCAGAGCGAGTGAAATCGCTGAACCTGCTCAGTAAACCCGCGACGCAATCCTTCACCTGAGACTTCACCGCGTCCCTGCTGCCGTCAGCGTCGAAGGCTAGCAACGGCGCGTCGTCGTCCTCGGTGAGCATGTACTCGAGCTGCTCCTGCGCGGCGGACTTGAGCTCCCGGGCCGCCGCTGCCGGCACGGCCGTCGCGTGGCGGAACGCCGAGAGGAAGATGGCAGTGGCGGGCGCCGGATCGACCGGGCGGAGGCGCGCGAGGACGTGGTCGTACTGTCCCCCGGCGAGGCACGGGACGGTGGAGAGGATCTCCTCCTCGTCGGCCTCGTCCCAGGGGGCCGACTCCAGGTAGTCAGCGCAGGTGGCGGCGATCCGCGCGCAGTCGAGGTGCGCGGCGGCCTGGAGCAGGGCGAGCGCGCCGCGGACGCCGAAGTGGGAGACTGGCTCGTGGGCGGCAACGGAGGGGTAGAGGAGGCGGAGCGCGGTGACGTGGGAGCTGAGGTCCGGGTCGGAGCAGCGGACCTCGACGCAGTAGCGGGAGTCGAGGATCTGGCAGGTGGGCCAGGCGTCGGAGAGGCGGTCGGCGAAGTAACCGCTCCCGGCGGCGAGCACGGCGGAGTGGCAGTAGAGCCACTCGTCCCGGCCCTCCGGCGTGCGCAGCCGCACCACCACGTCGCTCGTCGCCCGGTCGCCGATCTTGGGCTGCGCCGCCGCCGTCCTCATCATTTCCAATCTGTCTGCTGGATTTGGGGACTGATACCACGGGGCCACAAAGAACAGATAGCTGACCATTAAGGAAACTGACACTTGTAAACACACAGTAATAACATGTTGAAATACACCCATACTCTTATACTCTCTTCGTCTTATATTAAGTGTCACAAAATTAAAGAAAAATAATATATCTAGACTAAAATATGTATATATATATCAATTTTTACCCATACTCTTATACTCTCTTCGTCTTATATTAAGTGTCCACCCGTTAGACCATCTCTAGTGGAGTTGTTATATTGTGAACTTGTATTATGCTTTTAAAGCCTACTTTTTTTTTGCTTTTAAAGGGCTAAAAATCAATAGGGCAAAACATACCACGTAAAATTGTATTTAAAATTGAATATTCTGTATAGCTCTGAACACTACCGTACATTCACAATTCTTGCTCTGAACACTACCGTACATTCAAATCCCCTCCGCCAAATTAGACATCTTTCTCACTAAATCTATCCCATCGTTTCGTTTCTGAGTTGTCTAGCTTAGTGCGCTATGCTACTAGGGGATTGAGCTAGCAGATTGAGTGGATCGACTGGTTTACTAGATATATAGGTATGGATTTCAACTAGCTGGGCTGAACATTGGTCATGCTTGGAAGCGTCGACAAGGGCAACGACCAGCGCGGGCAACAACGCCCCACCGTCTTGCATGCACGGCGAGTGTGAATCTTCAAACGGCGGTGTAGAATTTTGTCCGAGCAGCGAGAAATGGATCGTTGTCGTTTCTGGTACTAACGACGGCGTGGGGAGAGGGCGAAATTTTTTGGCCAGTTTGTGACATGTATATCACCCTCCAAACAGAAGTCGGGAGTTTCGGCATCCTGTGAAATGTTTACTGGTCCGCGAAGATTTACATAATCTATTCTAGACAAAGAAAAAATTAGTCTAAAATCATAAACCCATCGAAAACTTTAAATTTTGGCATTTTTAGGCGGTCCGCTAGAGATGCTTTTAGCATGTAGCATGCGCATCTACGCGTCAACAGACACAATTACATTGCATTACAAAAACAGAATATGTGATAGTTGAAAATGGGGCAACGGGGGCATCTTCAGCGGCACCCCCAAAATTATCCCAAAAGAAAACAGTCAGAGCTCACCCCAATAGGTGGGTCATGCTCCAAATTTGGGGTGGACTCAGGGTTGTGGACAACACGTGGATAGCGCCTCCGGCAGGTAGAGCCTGCATGTAATAGGGAGAAAGGAGAAGGCATCCGATCAGCTAATACGCGCAACACGTATTTTTCATTTTTTTTATTGTTTCATACTTGTTTTATAACAATGATGTATGTTTTTACTATAGTTTTATATCATTTTATAGCATTTTCCCAGACTAACCTATTGACAAGAAACCCAGTGTCAGTTTCTGTTTTGTATGTTATTGTTTGCATTTCAAAAAATACCCGCGAAAAAAGTCCGATAAAGTCCGGAAAAGAGCAGAATAATTATTTCCTGAATGATATGAACATGGAGTCCAAAAAATCTCCCGGAAGGGGCCACCAGGTGTCCATGCGGGTTGAGAGCGCCGGTGGGCCATAGGCTGCGCCCCCAAGGCGCCTGGACCTACTTGACCTCCTCCGAGGACCTCCCCCTCTTGGGTTGCGTTTATGGGAATTTACAATGCCCCCGTGCAACCTACGCAATCGCCAAGATTATCTTATCTATGAAGATAAAAGTGAATAATAATTCTGAGATATAATTCGAGATAGTGTACCAGGCACCATAGAAGCGGGAGAGATGTCGGTGACGATGTCGATGAAGCCTGTTGAAGATCCTCGTTCACAAGCCTGTGTGCGAGGATGTGACCGACTTCCCGTATCTAGCAACGTGATTCGGCAGAGTAAGGGTCTCACATGTTACCCCTCTAAGAGTTAGCACACATACGCCGGCATCAGTTCTACATGCTGGTGTATGAAATTGTTTGTAGGCGTAATCACACACCCGTTGGGAGACTCCGAGAGCAAGGTATGTTGTAGTTAAGCTATAAATTTCTCCTAGATAGGAATCAGAGTTATCAGTCCAGTAGGACTTCGAAGTCTCTCAGTAGATTGCTTGTCTGGCGTTACAACAAGCATGGACCTACACACACACATACACACAAACACTCTCTTTCTCGCAACGTTCCGAGAAGGTTGTCAATCTTCCTTATTGCTGAAAACTAGAGAATTAATTGTATCGAATGGTTGGAGAATATTAAATCAGAACGGAACAGCGAGCAAGTGATGATGAAAGCAAGTAAACGAGGTTGTAATCAATGAGGAAACTAGGACCGGGGGTCATAGTTTCACTAGTGGTGTCTCTCCTAAGAATAATAAACATGTTGGGTGAAAAAATTACAGCTGGAAAATTGACAAATCATGAATGTATAACAACACTATTATGACGAAATATAGTTCACGGGTTCTAACATTGTAGGAATTATGGCAAGTTAAATAGACCACCATCTGAAAGCTTCTATTATTAAAAGTTCACCTTGAGACAGATACCCATCAAATCTCTCTAGTATTAAGTTACAGCAACGAAGTGATTGTTTGTGTGAACCAGAAAAATGCATTAAAAACAATACGTAATGTGAGCAATAATCCTCATCTATAGACAAGAACACAGTTGTTTTCTCTCTAGTGGCAACAACACATCCTCCACCCTACATGTTTTTGTCACTCGAATGCAAAGGAGCATGAACCCACTATCTAGCATATAAACCCTCTCTTTGAGGTGCATACAATAACTTGTCCAATGCAATCATTGAAAGATCATCTTCCGTTTTGATAATTAATAACAACATAGCTATCGGACTAATTTATGTTTAGAGCACTTGCAGGTTTTATTTGATACATATGAAAATGCCCAGGTTCTTCAAGTTCACAATCTCAATGGGTTATAGGAATGATTCTAAAGGAAAGAGCTCGAAGAAACGAAGTTGGGATGCTGTTTTTACATGCAGCGGAGGCTCCGGTGAAACCACCGGAACCTCCGCCCCGTTCATTTCCCAGCTACCTCCAGGCGCCAGCCTCCTATGCAACATCCTTTGCAACCTCCGCCAAAAACACCTTTGGATGCATAAGAGCGGAGGCTGCAGCGGAGCCTCCGGTGGGCGGAGCCTCCGCTGGTTCCACTGCCCCACTATGGGGCTGGCCTCCGATGGCACCTCCGGTGCTACCTCCGCTCAAAGTGCCTTCGGGTGCATACGAGCAGAGGCTAGAGCGGAGCCTCCGGTGAACCTCCGGTGGGCGGAACTTCCGTCAACACCACCGGAGCCTCCGCCCTGAAGATTCCAGAAAGAAGCAAATGTGCCAGGCGGGTGCGCATAAGTGAAGACCACCGGAGCCTCCGGTGCTGCGTGGGCTGCTCAACGGTTGGATTTGGGAAGGGGTATTTAAAACCCTTCCCCTACCTCATAAATGCTAAGCTTTGCCCACTCTCTCTCCTATCCATTAATGAAAGCTTCAACCTCCTAGATCTCCCTCTCCAACCACCCAAACACTCCGAAACTTTGTGGAGAGCTAGAGGAGACCTAGATCCGTGATTCCACCGAAGGAATTTCAAATCCGTCCACCACATCCTAGTAGATCTAGAATACTACTTGAGGTCTAGAAACCTTAGTATATCTTGTGTTTGTAGCTTCCACCTTGTTGAAGAAGCTTCAGATTCGTTAAGAGCCTCCATCCATCTTGTGGTGTGTCCTCAACCTCGTGTAAAGGTTTGGTCAACGCCTTCAAGTCGACCTTATAGTGGAAAAGAGAATCTCCCTCACCCGAGAAGCTCAAGGAGAATAAGGTGTGCACAACCGTGCTATTGAGGAGCACCTAAGTGGCTCCCCACCTCTCCAACGTAGACGTACTTCTCTTGAGAAGGAACTACAGGAAACATATCCGTGTCTCCTTGTTTACACGTGTGGTTTATCTTGTTACCTTTCGTTTTACTTCCGTTGCGTACTTTATCTTGTATCACTTAGGTTGCTCGCCTAGTTGCACATCTAGAGAACCTTATCTTATCTTGTTTACTCTAATTAAAAGGAAAATAAGAAAATTTGGTAGTCAGCCTATTCACCCTCCCCCCCTCTAGTTGACCATAGTGCACTTTCAATTGGTATCAAGCCTCGGATCTTCCTAAGGGGTTAACCGCCTAAGAGTATAATGGTTAATGAAAATGAGCCCGACGGTTCTAGTGCAAAAATCGCCAAAATGGCCGACACTATAACTAACCTACAAGAAACGATTGGAAACATCCAAACCGAATTGTCCAAGGTTAGCTCTAGTGTTGGTTCGGAGGTTTCTAGCATAAAGAAGATGTTGGAGGCCATGATGGGGAAAAACAAGGAGTCCGAGGAACCACCTCTCACCGCCGAAGATGTTAGCTCGGATGATGAGTCCATTCCGGACATCGCCGAAATGGAAGCTAACATTGCTTTAGCCAAGGCAAAAGCCGATAAAAAGGCTATGAGCGGTGGGAGCTCCGAAGGCTCTAAGTCTCAATCGGCTAACGGTTCGGGGTCTAACTCAAAAGTTCCACCACCTCCCAATTATGACACTATCCATCATATTGCTACAATGCCACACATTCTAAATGTTGGACTTCCTCCCATGCTTAACACTAACGAATTCTCTTTTTGGAAGTTCGATATGGAGTCTCATATTTCAGGGTCTTGTACCGCCTTGTGGAGAAGTGTTCTCCATGGATTTCATCCTCACGATGCAAACAACTTGACTCCAAGAGAATACGCTGAATTTCAACTCAACAAGACCGCTCTTGTCACTATCCAGAAGGCTCTCCCAAGAGAACATCTTGAACACATCCGCGGTATCAAGACCGCCAAGGAAGCTTGGGATAAACTTGACACCTTGTTTCAAGGCAATGCTAGCATCCAATCCTCCAAGTATGATGTGGCTCTTGACAAGTCCGAGAACTTCATTATGCTTGAAGATGAAAGTCCCGAGGAGCTATATAGAAGAGTTGTCACCCTTGGCAACCAATTGAGGGACTTTGGAAAAGAGGAAATCTCCGATGAGTGGATCAAAAGGAAGTTTGTCAAGGTCATAACTCCTTTCGAGAAGAACCTCTCCACTAGCATTCGAACAAAATCGGACTACAACTCCCTCAACTCCATTGGTGTTCTTAGTGAGTTCATAGCCATATCCCTACCTCACAAGAGCGTGGATGATGCTCTCGCTCGCTCAAGAGGAGTTGGAAAGTCTCCCAACCTCGCCTTGAAGTCTAAGACGGTTGCTCGGATAGAAGAAGTGAATGAGGATGATGAGGATTATGAATACACATACAAGGGTGCTCATAAGTGCATCGCTGTTGTCATGCATGGTTGTTGGAAGAGATGGGAGGCTCACAAGGCCGGTGCTCCTAGACCTTCAAGAAACAAGATCTACAAGAAGAAGGGGGATCGGCCAATGACATTCTACAATTGTGGAAGTGCAAATCACTTCGTCAAGGAGTGTCCTTTTAAGCCAAGAGAAGAGAATGAAGGGAAGCATGTTCGCAAGGACAAGAACAAAGCTCCACAAAACAAGAGCCTCGCTAGAAGAGTCCCAAGGGCTCTATATGTTCAAGAAGGGACCACATTGGAAACATACTACTCCGGAGATAAAGGAGAAGATGAAATCGTAGGTGTGGCCCATGTCGCCATAGCTACATGGAGGCGCTTCCGCCATAGTTTAGGGGACCAGTACCGCATCGGCCTTCCGCCGGATTTTGAAGAGCGTGCCGTCATAAGAGGGGAGGTGCTTCACGATGCTGCTGGAGGCGTCCACTTCCGAGTGGTCTTGGTACTGGTAGACGATGAAGACGGACAACATAGACGAGCGCTCACCTATGTTTACTCGTCGGAGACCAACTTATGGGGCAATCTCATCTCAGTGCTGCTTCCACCCGAGGCTTCTGTGTTTGATATGGACAGTCCTGCTGTGCTGGTTGGGGATTCTCTTTATTGGCGGCTAAGGGGTATAAGTTTTTCTAGAGTTCTGGAGTTTAATTTGGAAAGGCAGAGCCTAGAGGTGATACGGGAGCCGCCGGCGCCGGTGGATATGGGTTTGCACAGCTATTCTGTTATACGGGGAGAGGATGGTGGACTGGGTTTCCTCTCCGTGTCAGGCTTCACCGTCCAATTATGGAAGACGAAGACCGATACCGATGGCGTTGCATCCTGGGCGCTGCAAAGAACTATTGAACTGGACAAGCTACTTTCCCTAGACCCAGACGAGCATAAGCACATTTCGGTAGTTGGGTATGCTGAGGAGAATAATTATGTGTTCCTCATCACAGTTATCGGTCTCTTCATGGTCCAGCTTCAGTCATTGTTGTTCAGCTTCATGGAAGATTCTAAACCCATGTGTATGCATTCCTACTGTCCGTTCGAATGTGTCTTTACTCTAGGTAATAGACTCCAGCCATAGGAGAACTGAGTAATTTTTCGGTTATTTGTTGATGGAATGACGTTCACATCCTTCCGTGTTTAAGCTAACAATTTGACTTGGTCATATTATTTGTTTATTTTGCCATGTGATGACCTCTTCAGCGCATAGCGTTTTGTTACTCTAGTGCTTATATTCCAATGTGTGTGTGGTAGTTTTTTTTTGTCCTTGTTGTGATCTAGACTCACATATGTTAGTTACTTCCTATATAGTTTTTCATGCGACCAATAACCAGGTGAAGACTGTCATCATGTATCTGCTTTGTCAAAACATATGTAGCGGGTTTACAGTTGAATAATCTGATTCAAGTCGGAGCTAGCAAATTCTCTTTATCAGTTCATTACGTAAATATCCATACAACAAAACTGTAAACATCAAGATTGGCAATTTTATCTGTAGTGACTACCAAATTTCATTTCTGACTATTGACATATGCACATTCTGTAGCTGTGTTATCGTGCATAACAGTTGAAAGTTGAATTTAACATGAAAAAATAGCTTGAACCAACTTAAATCTCAAATAGACAGCTCAATAGGTACATCTAGAAGCTCCATTTCCTACATTCAATATTATTACGTACCATAATAATCTTAATTGTGCAATGGGAATTTGATTGTAATTTATAATATTGTTCGTTCTTTTACTTCTAGGACAGTCTACTGCGAGTGACAAGTCCAGTTTGTACTATGGAGAACTAATAAATTGAGTTAATTTGATTTTCAGGCTAAATTTATTTGGACATAATCTGAATCTGAATAGTCATGGTCACTTTCTTGCTAGGATTTATTAGTATGATTATATTTTTTTTCCTGATATGGCATGCAAGAACTTGTCTCTGCTTACCAGCTAGTACTCTAAATGTGCATGTTCTCCATTTTTACGATATTCATCAGCATATACTGCTTTTGTTATTTATTTCTGTATGACACTAGGCATGATTTATTATTTGTTCCTAATATTGAATCAATTTTTTTTATTACAGCTCTGAGTTTATCTAAGCATCTCCTTCTTGCATCAACATATCTATTTGGCCTTTTGCTGTTATTTATGTCATTGTTTTACTACTTATGCCTGCAGAAACACGCAGTAATGGGCCTGATGAGGTTGACCTTTCTGAATAACACGTCTGATGGCAAGAACAAATATGCTATTGTAGTGTACTGGTCAAGAAGGTAAGATTATCTTCTGGGTGTATGTTAAGGTACCGGAAGTACGGAACTGTTCCTTCAAAAAATGTATTGCTTTCCTTCCTACTGTCATTTCTCAAGTACCAAAATTGCAAGAAACGACTTTAAGATTTTTCCCTACAAATGTATGCTTAGCTGTTGCCCAGTTGCCCACCTTCCTATGGATCTTGACTCATATCTCTAGGCTCTGCTTCTTCATCCCTTCCTCATCAGCTTCCATTATCTTCCTGATGCCTTCACCCAGCTGCCTTGTCTTTTTATTTGCTAATGTTTTACTCCCTTTCACTTCCATCCTGCAGCATCCAGTTGCCTTCCTTTAAGTTCACCTCCTTCTCAATACTCCTCAATTCCTTCTGGTAATGCATGTTCTTCTCCCTCTAGGCTCTAACAGCTCCCATGACTGGTGAACTAGGACCCTTCACCATTTCCCTATTTGTGCATATGCTTGTACCTGCTCCAAGATGAGAATGCTATCATGCTAAGTACCAGAAAACGAACTACTCACACTTTACTGTGCTTTGGGGATACGTAGTATATATCAGGTTTAGGTTTACATTGCATTTTACTTTTTATGTGGTTAAGGGTCTTATGAAGACGTGGTGTAACTTGCATGTTGAAATGGTTAGATAGACCGATGATGTTACTTCCTCTGCACTGTAGGTACCTAGAGCTACATGCTGGTGGATGAGATGCAGAAATGGGTTGTTTGGTGAAAAGTTTCTTCCATTTTGTAAGCGAGGTTGACCCTCTATGTAGCGTCCAAGGTTCAGCTGAGAAGTGGACCACCTGTAGGAATTGATCTTTTAATCCGCATCTATTATCTAATCTATGTAGGAACTAATCTTCAGTTGTGAAGTGGACCACCTGTAGGAACTAATCTTTTATTCTGTGTCTATTATGTAATCTATGTTGTTCATTTGCTGATAACTGGTATGATGGTACTTTCTTCGATTTTTTCATTTTCGTCTCTGCACGTGTTTGCTTGTATCTTGGCTGTTGTATCAGGCGTGCAATGCCGGGTTTCTGCTTAGATATATATTCCAAGCCGCCGTTGAGTTTCTACCTGGTTGGTTTTTAGAATGTTGGTACTGGCCGAGAATGCTGAATTGCACAAGTAGTCTTGCTCTGACCTGGGAGTTGGAAAGTACTGTAATATGTGGGAGTGTGCCCACCTATCTGGAATGCTGTGTAGACTTCTTTCTTGCAAGAAAGATGAGCAATCTTGGTTTTGTGATTCGAACATGAGAAAGTTTTGCTCTACTCGGTGGCATGTATTCTCACGGTATATAGGTTGCCTTTTTGGGTATGAATTTTCTCGCAGCGTTCTTGGTCATTTGCCTCGAGCACCCTTCCTTGGCTCTTCAGTTGCGTCTACTTTCTCACGGCATTTTTCTCTGTTGGTACAGCTTTTCCGTATATCTATATTCGAACAAGTTTATCAGGTCCGCGATTAGAGCACAACTCTGAAGCTTTTTCCTGAAGCAGAGTACAACTTTAAACAGCACATACTCGCACCATTAGCTTCTCAGAATAGAGAAGCTAGATTTCGTTTCCATGCCATATGGGGAAAAAACACATACTAACCAATCCTCGCAACATAAGCAGTCATGATTCAAGTTATCTTTATCTTTAAAAACTATTAGCACGGAAAGATGAAATAGAACCCCTAAATTAAATATTTTTCCTGGGTACAGATGGACGTGCCACATGCAGAGGAGTCCTACAAGTACAGATGGACATGCCACATGCAGAGGAGTCCTACAAGTGATAAATGAACAATTATTATAAACTTCTTGGATGGATATTTATATAACCAAAGTTCAAGAAGATGCTACGCGTTAATTCCGTGTTTTGCCATCGCCTTGCGCTTTTCTCATCTACTTCTGCGCAATTATGCGTGACTAAGCGTCAGGCGTTTTGCTATTGCCTAGAGCCTAGACGCACTTAAGCGCTCGCCTAGGCGTGCCTTACGCATATAACAGAAACATCCTAGCTACAGAACATAAAGTAAATTACACATACAACCAACATATTTTTTTTTCTAGAACATAATGAATTAATCATTACACTGAAAGCTACAGTACAACACATGCATCAGAACAGAACACTGCAGAACATCATGACTATGTTGAAGAGAACACAAAGCAGAAGAAGAAACAAATTATTACTAAAATTGTTACCTTAACACAAAATGACGCGGGTATAAACATGATGAAAATGTGACATACACAAAAGGATACGTATTTTATACATTTGTAAGGTGTGATCTGTGGCACTGACGACTCCTACATTTCTGATGTGCTTGATTTACAATATAACTAATTTCTGGATCAACGCGATGCATCTCAAAGACGGTAGTACTAGTCGTAAAATTTATATATTTTCATAAAAATTAGGTTCAGTCGAAATGGTCCGCGGAGAAATCGGGTTCGTCGGGCTTCTGCAGCCTGCGGATCATGGTGTCGTCGGCACGGGCGAACCTTCTGGACGCGGACGCGAACTTGTGCATCTGGGCGACAGCACCCTCAGCGGCAGTCCTTGCACCACTTGAGGTGCCCTCCTGTTTGGGTTTGTCAGCGGCAGGGTGTTCTTCTGACCACCATGAGTATGACTCCCATCTGCTCAGGCTTTCGGACAGCTTCCTGCGCTGGTGCTGCCGCCATGCTGCCTGGATGAAGCAGGCGGCCCACGTCCTCCAATGGTGGGAGTAGAACCGGAACGTGTGCTGGAGCTTCTTGCTGTGAAGCCTCCGAAACTGGTTCGCGACGAATTTGAGGTCCTCGGCTCGCAGCGCGAAGGCTTCCACCTCCGTGAGGCTCCGCACGGTCCTCGTGGAGAGCGGGAAGTGGACGTTGGTCTTCGGAAGCAGGGCCCAGGTGAGCAGCTCCTCGCCAGCGAAATCACCAGGCTTTAGGAGGATTGAATTGAAGAAGTTGCTGCGACCTCCGTTGGTTGTGGAACTCTCCAGCTTGCCACGGATGATGAAAAGCATCTCGTTCACAGGATCGCCCTCGCGAGAAATGTATGTGCCCTCTGGGCACAGGAACGATACCAGCCGCTCGCAGATGGCATCCAGAAGTTGGTCGTCCATCTCGGCGAAAAAAGGGACCTGCATTGTATTAAAAGGTATCAGAAACCTGCCAAGGAACGAAGATCACAAGTCTCAACTAGCGGTGCGATAGGGATGTAACCCCAACTTACACGTCGAACAAGATCCAAACAAAGATGGCGCTGTACATCCCGACGTATATCAGCAGGCAAAGCTTGCAAGATGGATTCTTCTTCCACTCCTCGCGTTGCAAGCCATTTAACTTGAACAAACCGCTGGACACGTTCTTGAAGGTAGGGTGGGAGTTGGTGGTGCCTCATCCACTCCTCCATGTCCCTTTGCCTCAGTCTCCACTCTTCAAGCCTTTTGCTAACAGATTGCAAGTATGTCTACAATACAGAAAAGAGAAGTAAGCAGCTGTCAACATGGAAATGGCTTACTGCACAAACTGAAGTAGTTTAAACCATGACATGCACCCACATACATCATACACCTAATGCATCCATTATTTAAAATTATAGAATCCATGAAATAGCTACACAAAACAGAACTGATAGTACTAACACTTACTCTACATTAGAAACTTACAGCAAAACAAACTTGCTGAGCTAATTTTCTAAATATAGGTCTAGATGAAAATGATCAAGTAGTGCAGTAAGTGTGTCATGCTCAGCCCATCCTCAAAGTAATTAATTAATACAAGCATAATAAATCAGAATCACCGCCGTAATATTACCTGCATTTTGCCAATCAGCTGAGCAAAGAGTATGAGACTGATAGCACCGATTGCAATGGCAAATACATTCTCCACAATGAATGCACTTGTTTTAAGAGGATTTCCACTTGAACTGAAAAGATGACAACAAACACCAAATAACTTAACCTGATTAACTCTATAAAGGCACATAAACCAATCCATACACAAGGAAGGAACTCCAAGTAACAGAACATAATGACGGATCACTACCTAAGTTGCAGTAAGCCCCACCACAGACAGTAGAAATACTTCTCACGGAATGCAGTTGAGACAGCGCCCTTAGTCAATGCATCTGAGAACATACCATAGACAAACTTTGTGGAACTTTTTGTGGCATCACAGTTCTTAAATATTTGTGTTTCATTTTTCCAATCAAGATATCCCGTTAAAACATTACTCTCGCAGCTTATAAAGTTAAGGTCACAAGATATGTTTGACTCATTAAGGCACTGCTGATTCCAACATGTAATCTGCCGCTCAATAGAGAGAAGATAGTATACTGCTCCAGTTATCTGCAGCAATACACATAGGTCGTAAGTGACACTAAAGTAAAAATTATACAATGTGAACAAAGACATGCAAGGTGATAGAGATAAACTTCCGCTTTGAGTCACAAACATATCTACTTGAAACCGTATTGGTATTTCTTTCTGCAGATTTTATTACTGAATAATGCATTACAGGATAATAGTGATATAAACCCACCTTTTTCCTACTCCTAGATGAGGCATAAAAAAAATTGTTTTTTTATTCCATGTTTAGCAGAGACTATTCATTCTTGTTTACATATAAATTTGTACATAACTCCTACGATATACATAAGACGCAAAATGTACGTATAACTTTTTTAATAAGCTTGATTACAAATTTTATACATGAAGTCAGAAGATGATAGGTGAGATGACCATACATGGCTTGCAAGAATGTAGAGCAGAAGATTGTACGCTGCTCCTCCCCAGGCTGACTTTGTAACCACTCCAGCAGCTTTGATAATTTGATTGCTTAAAGGTACAACGAGATACATTCTTAATACATACTGAGTCATGATAATGAGAGCAAATGTAGTATTTCGGACGTTATAATCTGCACGTGTTATCCCAGGCATGATTAACCACACAGTAATCTGCAGAAAAAACACCGGAAGATTCAAGTTAAAATTGTAACTGTAGATTTTTTATCCTAACAAATGAGTAATAGATGTTCATTTGGAATGAATGGTCATCAAACAATTCAATATAGATAATTTTTATGTTGCACAAACATTGGCTGAAATTTAGTTAATTTCGGATCTTTACTTAATATCTTCAGTGGTGACAAACGGATACACTATATGAGACGGAAAAATCTAGAGAGTATAAGTTGCAGCTAACAAAGACAACGCGAAATCTTTGAATATCTTTTGGCCCTTCCCAGTGGAGAACTAATTGGTTCCACCTTTTAAAAGTCACAATCTGCTGGTAAAACCATGTAGTAACTATAAAATAAGGCAAGAGGCACTGTGCAGATGTCTTCCTTTGGGAAGTGGGCAATTCAAGGGGAAATACTCCAATAGGCTCAACCCAAAGGCTCACTGTGGACCCAAAAAACGATACCAAATTTTGCCACACACATTCTAACGAATCAATTCAAGGACAACCCTGAAACTGGACATCTACTCAAGCTAATAGAAGGTAACAAAGACTACAACAGCTGTGTTTTGATGCTATGTTTACCTGTGGAAGTGGCACAGCTGCAAGCAAGTCTGTAAAGAAATCTGTTCTGATATATCTTCGCTGGATCCTCTTTAAATCCACAATAAGCTCCCCCTTCCCAAGAACTCTGGACTTTGGATCCACATATGCAGTATGGAACTTGACGACGATGTTGAGCACATAAAACAAGTCGCCAAGCGTACGCAGAGCAGTGATGTAAGCCCTCAATCGCCGGTCCTTGGCAATACACGAAGTTTGTCCATCTACTCTGACCAGTGGCAGGTAGTAGAAGAAAGGATCGATGAAAAGCGCAAACAAGCAAGCCATCAGATACACCCTGTTCCACATCAGTACCATACTGCTTCCAGGGTCAGCACCACGCTCCCATGGCTTGTTTCCTTCATTTAACGACTTAAGCTTCTCGAGGTTCTTTGCATCGATCCTGTTTGCGGCGAATCTGTCGACCCGCGCAGCTTGAAATGGTAGCTTAGGTTGGTCCTGTCTCTCGTCGGGAAAGATCCTGTAAACGGAACACCGGTTAGAGAAAGTAGACTGTAAGAATGTCGAAACAGTCTATAAAGGGCGTATCTTCGCCAATATTTAGTGCTCCAAACAGGCATATATGACGATACAAGGTGTTCACAACTGCATAAATGTATTAACTAGGTTACCTCGAAATCACATCCAATGTCATCTTGACCCTTACTCGGCGCGTAGGAATCAACAAATAAATTTATGCTTGAAACAAGGAACCAAAATGAGCTCTTGAACTTCCTATTCCTAATTTGAAAACTAGCATCACCATCCTATGTATCCACCTACCTACAGGAAACCAGTATGAAAACGTTCTTGTTGATTCACTGGGTTAGTAACCCTCTATAGGTCGCTCGAATGGAGGCAAACCAAATTCGTCGCCCAATTCGAAGCAAAGGCTAGAATTCGGGCACTTCAATTCACCGAGGAAGCTAACGCGGAAGCTAAATCCTGCCACGCGTGAACTATTCTCGACTCAAACCGTGACTAATCCTCCTCTCCCCCCGAAGTCAAATCCTAATCCGACCAAAACATCTCACGCGGTATCCCAAGACCAGGAGCAGCGCATCAATCGCAAGCAGCATCCATGACTACAAATTCAGCCCACGAACTTGCTAAGTAGTAATCGAACACAAGGCGCACGCACGCACGCACCTGTTGGTCGTCCGCCGCTGCATCTCCACCTCATCCTGGACCCTGGACCCAAACATGGCGGCCGGCCGGCCGGCTGCCCCCCGCCGAATCTCGCGCCGGGCCGAGGCCGGTCAGGGCAGAGCCCGAGGAAGCTTCCGGCAGCGGATCACCAGCATGGGAGGATCGGGAAGCGGCTCTTGTCTGCGCTGTTTGGCGATTCCCAGGACTGAAACGGAATGGATGCGGAGAAAAATATCCTTCCTTTTTGCAGTTCTTTTTACTGGGAGAGAGAAAGGGTGGACCGGGTGGACTGCCTGTTCGTGCTCGTGCTAGAGCTTCAAAAAAGCTCGGGCCACACAGCAAAGTGTACACGAGCGTAACTCACCCTTTCTTTGAACAAATTTCACCCAATTTTGCTAAATACTTCCTCCGTTTCACATTCATACATATGCACATGTATTTAGACATATTTTACTATATTTATTTACTCATTTGAGTTTAAATCTAGACAACATGTGAAACACCTAAAATATCTTATATTATGAAAAAGAGGAAGTATCATAAAAAAATTAGGGCTTGCCCGAAAGATCGAGTTCGTGATACGGCAGTTTCAGACAAGAGGGCCATATTTTGAAAACTCGTAAATAGGGAAAGACCTAGAGATTTAATGCCATGCATGCTTATCATACCGGAAACACGTGAATATATTATAGATATTTGTTTGGTTGCACCATAGAAAATAAGTAGGATTTGGTTTATTATCTGTTTATTTATTTTGAACTTGGGCGTGTTAAATAATGAGACAAAGTTTCGAATGGTCGCAATGGAGCACGAGCTATAGGTAGCTTGTTTTCATTTCTTTTTAAATGTTTCAGGCAATTCTAAAAATATACTTGGATGTAGCCATGTCTATACGGTACAAATGTGCAATTTTTGAAATGCCTCGTAATTTAGGCTCAACAATAAAGACAAACCCAACCAGTTTTAGGAGATTTGAAACGTGCACTACGATTTCCTTGTCAAATACGTGTTCATGTATGTCCCAGTTTTGCAATTTTTTTATTTTTCTGCTAGAATATATGGTACTCCCTCCGATCCATATTAATAGGTGCTGAAGTGGATGTATTTAGACATGTTTTATTGCTAGATACATCCACTTCAGCACCTATTAATGTGGATCGGAGGGAGTACTTCATATTGAATATTTCACATATATATAAAACAAAGTACTCCCTATATAATGGTATTTTCTGAATTTTGTTGAAGATATATATTTGGATTTTCAAAAAATTCAAAAAAGTGTTGTCTGGAGGAGCCATATGGCCGCACTCGACAAAAGTTTGGGTTACAATGATATTTTATTTTTTTCGTATGATTAGGTGCATGCAATAGTTGTCGCTAAAACATGTGAAAAAATTTCAGACCTCTTAGATTCATAAGAAATGGATGGGAATATGATTTTTTTTTTTTTTGGGTAGCAGCAACCATGCACTTGGTTCAAACATGGGAATACTCTTTGATCCTGGATTCGAAGGGTAAAAAATGCCAAAAATCTCACAGCCAACTTGGATATATATATATATATTTGTATATATATATATATATTCTTATTCCCGTGTATTTTTTTCTTTTAAATTGGAACGAAGCAAACGCGCAACAACTTTCAAGGATTTTCCCGACAGCTTTACTTCCCATGCAGTTCTTTAGGGGGGGGAAAAGGAAAGCTCCAACATGACGGAGGGTTTTTTTTTAGGATTCTGAAAATGTACGGATGGGGGTGCGCGCCTCTTGTTTCTCGATTCAACAGACCGACCGGACCGGACTGGGAGGGAACGCTTGGCTTTGGCTGGCTGGCTCGTGCCCGACGAAGGACGGGCGAAGCAGCAAAAGTTTAGTCCCACATCGGGGAGCCGGTGGAACGGGGCGCGACTTATAAGGCGGGCCAGGCGAGGAAGCTCCGTGCTCCAATGGAGGCACACCTGACACTCGAGCAGCCTGAACCTGCTCGTGACGTGGCGGTACGCACATTTAGCGACACCAACAAAAACATGACGAACTGCAATTGCTTGTTCAGAGCAGCTTGCGTATGGCAATCTTTTTTTCTTTTTCTTTTTTTTGCATCAGACAGATTGCTCTGTCGCTTCCGTTGCTTCGCTTGGCCACTCGCCGCCCCTAAAAAAGTTAAATAATTTAAAATTCAAACTGAACTGAAATTGCATTTTTTTCGGAATTGAACGAAATTAAACTGAAATTTAAACTAAACTAAACCTATTCAAACTGAACTGAAATTGCATTTTTTTCGGAATTGAACGAAATTAAACTGAAATTTAAACTAAACTAAACCTAATCTAATAGAGCCACAAGACGTTGTAGTCTTCTGGCTTGACGGCCTAGGCATTGTCGCCACCGTCGTCGCTGCCTCCTGGTGGGCTCCGGTTGCTTGGCCCCCGCCTCGTCATTGTTGAGGTCGATGAGGGGCACGTCAGTCTCCTCAAAATACTCACAGAGAGACCACAAGCACGCCTGCTCCTTGGCAACCTCGGCACCGTATTCGGCGACGCCTCAAACGGCGGGTCGAGTCCTTCGTGGTTGGCGTTGGCATGCGCCTGCTGGCATGCGAGGAGCTTGGCGTAGGTGGACGACGACGCCTCCGTCCTCACCTCTTTCTTTGGCTTCTTGGGCGACGGCAGCTATGCGCGGTAGAGAGGGAGGCGCTGCCATTAATGACGATCAGGGAAGGGAAGCGTAGGGAGATCCTGACGAAGCCTCCTTCATCGGATCAACACCAAGTGGGGAGGAGTATAGGTGTTTGCGCGGTTTGGTGATTCCCAGGAATGAAACGGAATGGAGGCGGAAAAAAAAATGTTGCTTCGTTCCTGCCCTCTTTCTCATAAAGAGGGAGAAAAGGTGGATCCGGTGAACTGCCTAGCCCTAGATATCTAGCAAATTTAAATAAAGTTAAACAATTTTTCACGAAAGAGAAAACATGCCAAAAAAAAAACTTTTTTGTTTAAATTTACTTGAAATGGACACATTCATGAGGCACAAGTCACTGGAAATAGGCTTTCGCCCCTCTATATTAGCAACAACACACGGTACAACTGTGAGTCCACTGCTGGGGCGAAATAGCAAAACACGCCCAAAACACAAAAGAGAGAAGAAAAGTAAACAAAAACAATGCCAACATCGGCGGACGAAGGAAGATGACTCGCAACCGTTGCGCCCACCGAGTATCCCACCACTATCTTAGCACTCTGAATCGTCAAGTACCAAACAACACCTCCAAGAAGGAAAGCGACGACGACGACGTTGTTGCCCGGACTGATCCTAGGGTTTCCCACGTACGCTGCGGGGAGAGGGGAATGGATACACCCGACACCCTTCAGGAAGGAAGGGTGACACCCGCAGGTGTCACCGTGTCGATGTCAAGATGACCGGGATTTCTCCCAACCCCCCAAAAACCAGCTCCCCGGACAATCCGTAGTGCTCCACCAAACTTGCTGCCCACCAACATACGCCACCCCGGTCTTGAAGTTACCGACTCTGTCTCACCATGGCAAACTCCACGAGGCCGGATTGAGAGGAGATAGCCGAAGACAAGGGGCGACATGACCACAACCAAGCGGGAGGGAACAACCTCCACTGCTAGACACAGTAGTCGTCCGGACACAATGATAGGAGCACACCGGGACCAATGGATCTGGAAGGCGACAACAGCACCGCCACCTGAAGGACGTCCTCCACCGCCAAGGGCGGGTGAACACACCAAGCCGAAGGCCCGGCCGAGCCCCGGGGGGCCGTAAAGTCCCCGCCGCCGCGCTGCTGCACGTAGCACCGCACCCCTACTACCCTCGTAAACACCATAGAACCGGCTGGACCTTGAAGGGCCCGTGAAGCCCCGTCGGTGTGCTGCAGCAAGGGCGGAGTCGCCGCTGCCACCCACGTCACGAGCTGCTCCAAATCAAACCGGAGGCAGCAGGGCCAAGCCCAGCCTGCCCTAACCCATATCGGGCCCAAAGGGCTTAGATATGGGCATATAGGGCTCCGATCGAGCTCAACCCGCCACCACCACCACCAAGGATGGCGCCGCCGCGTCGCCTACCACCCACTCGGCAGATGGCCGCCGTCGTACCGAGACGGACCTCCGCCGCCGAATTGCACTGCCCGGATCCTCCCTGCCCGCGCGAGGGGCGCCACCGAGGAGGAAGAAACAAGGGTCCGTCGCCACCAGCGCCACCGGGGACCATGGCGACGACCGCCGGCGACGACGGGAGGAAGGAGGCGAGGGATTTTCTGGAGAAGGCGTCGGCGGCGCGGCCCAGTCGCTCGCGCGGGGGCGACTAGGTCGCGAGACCTCGCGGGGGGGGGGGGGGGGCGGTTTCGGGTGAAAAGTGAACTTTCGTATCATATTTCCGCGAGGTACAAGTATATAGGGATTTTTCGCAACACGGAAAATTTTAGACAAAAAGAACACAAAAAGGCATGATTTTGTGTGTATATAGGACAAATTCAGGCTACTCCCGGGTGTAACTACACCCACATGTGTTTAGTATGATGTATGAAGTATCTATTATACCGGAGAGTATGTACAGGTAGTATGCAGTTTATATTACTATTTCGGCAGTATATATACTATTTTTTATGTAGTGTGTGTAATTTTTCTACATACTCCTTTTATACGTACATATATATCGGTATTTTAAATATATAGTGCAAACTACATACTTAATTTTATAATTTTCACGAAACTTGTTTTGGAGTATCTTAGATATAGTATACGAACATACTCAGACCGAAAAAGTATGATATATACCTCCGTATGGCAGTATATGAGACGTGGGTATATATATGGTGAGGTGCCTGCACCACTGTCACTAATGCAAACGAAAAAGAATTGCAGGGCCACCTCGGTTCATCATAAGAAAATAATAGAAACCTCTGGTAGTTGTATCCATATGCAATTTGTTTTAAAGGAAAATCGGGTAAAAGGAAGAGCACTCTTTGATCTCAGTCTCATAGGGAAACATGTCGAGATCTTACGACCACCACTAAGATCTCCTTTTGCAGTTCCTAGGTGAGAAGTACGGGCCAAGTTTTTCTTTTGCGGTACGATGACATCATAATTGTAATTTGTAATGTATAAGAGCATCTCTATCAGTACCCTTAAACACAAAACTAAAAACTTTCAGTTCACGTTTTCGTCAGTTTTACAGGATCAAAACTCCGAGCGCATAACGGCACCCCTAAATGAAACTGAGTTCGAAATTTCATAAATTGGTGCAATGTTCACAGACGAACATATGTGCGCGAACTTTTGCATACATCGAAATGGCGAGTTCATCGCCGATTCCTACGCACTACAGCGACCTTCAGAGGAGGCTGATGCACTCCTTGGTGTCGTCCTTCGCCACTTGCTTCCAGAATGCCGCGTCCGCGTAGAGGCCCACATGGAGGAGCTCCGTTTCCGGCCGGCGCAACTCCTTGAGTTGCTTCTCTTCCGTAGCCGTTTGGGCGTAGAGGGGCGCGACCATCGCGTCCACCTGTTCGTCGGGGATGAAGTCGTCTAGCGGGTCGTAGCCCTTCGGTGGCTCCTCGCGGATGACGAGGGCGCCGCTGCTCGGGCTACGCATCGGAGCGCGTCCTCTGCCGGCGGTGGAGCTCCCCTCGTTGCGCATCTTTCGATTGTACTCCTCCACGACGCCGACGTGGGGCAGTTGCTTGATCTGCCGGCGGCGCGGTGTTATTGCTCGCCGGAGTTGGGGATTCGCTACGGCAATTTATCGCCGGCGGCGAAGCTAGGTTTTTGGCCGCGAACCGGAATACGGCTCGCGTTGCCGAATAAGTAGAGGCTGGGAGTGGGGGGGGGGGGGGCTAAAGCTGTCGGAACTTTCCAGTTCCAGCCCTTTTAGGGGTACTGCTAGAGATGCTCTAATGTGTGTTGACTTTGATTTTGCTGCATTTAGTGAGATTTTTCGTTTTTTTTTTCTGTTATACTAGTAGACGTGCACGTGCAACGCACGTATCATAATTTATAATTAATATATCTATTTAAAAATTATGTTTATGTTGGTTGTGTGTTGATGTTTTCATCTTTCAATTTTTTATGTTTATATGATCATTATTTAATTTTTAGTTTGGCCAAACCGGCATCTATTTCTTCCTAATTGTGTCTTATAAACATTGCATAATGTTTTCATCTATACTTAGGAGTCAAAATCGATTTTGAGCAAAGTTTAACTAAAACCTATGCCCCGCTGCCTTACGCAACGAAAGTGCCCTCTCCGCCCCTAGACTCGACCACTTCCCACTCCTCGTCGTTGTTTGCAGTTACCTCGTGTCGGCGACACGTCACACGTCCCTGCTCATTCTCCATCGCTCGTTGTGATTTTGGTCGCTGAAAATAATATAATAAATGATGATGAAATTAATGAAAAATACTAACGTCGATGGCGGCATCTAACGGCGGAACCTTGAATAAGATTCATTTTGCGTTGAAGAACAGCATATAGTACATATTTGAAAAACAATGGAACGTGGACATGTATAGAAATTGGTTAGCATTAGTTTAGCAAAGAAATTGTGCTAGCTGTACACTACGTTAGAAAAAATGGGCTACCGATACTTGTGCATGCAAAGAAATTGTGCTAGGTGAACTCCAGCCGGATGGACGAAACCACACAGTGCACGGACGGGAAATGCGAGAGAAAGAGTCGCATCGGTCGTAATCTTATTTTTTTTCACTTCCTTTCTCTTGTCCACAAAATCTTAAAAAAGCATTTTGTTCGAATATTATTTCTCTTTTAGCGAGTTTTTTATGTAGTCATTTAAATGTTTATCATGTCCATTGTTTCATGCAATCCTGATGTCATGCATTAGTGTAAGAACATATACCCAAAATTGCATGTGAAAATAATGTTTTGGTATAAATCTTCTTCTCTTTTTGACCGTTTTAATGTCGTGAAACATAATCTTCTATACAACAAATTGAAATTATCGCGTATATATGCAACTCGTACTTTATCTTTTCTTATTTTCTTAAAAAATTAGGATAGAACATAGAATAAGTACTTGGTTTTTTTGACTCATGGTCCAGATGTATCTTTTGTGCAACATGCATTTAAAAATCTTTAAAAATTGAAACAATTTATTTTATATACATCCGGACCATACTTTTTTTTTCTAAAACTATAACCATTTTCTATTCAAATAAATTTTGTACACGCACAAACCTTCCGGACGTGCACAGCAATCAGACCAGATAGACCAAAATTTGTAAGATACTTCTTTTTTCAAATATGATAGATGAAACATGTTGACCTTGTATACGGAAAATGGATTGTAGCTCCAAATTACGCAGACCTTTTTCAGATATGACAGATAAAACACAACAATCTTCGCGGTCAAACATATGCAAAAGTTGTTAATAGCATCTTCAGGTATGAACAAAAATTCAGAAAATTATCACTGAAATCACCTCAAACTGAGTGAAACTATGCATGCGTTAGGCAAAGAAAAGTTGACTCCATTAGTGGTTGGGCCAAGGAGACGTCCTCCCCCAGGAAGGGAAGCCCTGGCCTCGGCAGCGGCGTCACCATGGAGGGTGTCGTCAGGCGCGTCTGTGAATAGGAGAGCAGTGTTGGCGTCATTGCCAGTTCCGTTTTGATCAAGCGCCACTCGCGTTGACGACGACAAGCCGGTGGGTCGTGACATGTCTTTGGGCAGCCCGATGTGTGTGGATGTGGCGACGGCGGCGCGGGGCTCCGCGGTTTGAGCAATCAATCTGTTGGCGAAGTCATGGAAGTCACACAGCACGCAGCTGCCGACCGCAACTGACGCACAGAAGAGTCGGTCTGACCGGCTAGCCGCGCGGGCGCTCCGCTCCCGCGCCTGACGATTTCGCCGCGGTCGTTCCGTGCCGGTGATGCATCCTACTCCTACATCTTCGCATGTCCGGCGCCTGACGGCTGACGCCGTGCTCATACCGTACCGGTGATGCATCCTATACCTACACCTTAGCTTGTCCGGCTGAGGAGAAGCAAGCGTTGATGGTGCTTGACATCGCTACGGGGCTGCTATACATTCTTTGTACGGGTGACTGTGATTGGCGGAACTCCGGCCGCGAGTCCGGAGCGTATTCGTGTTGGAGTAGGATAGGAACATGTGGTTTCTTTTTCTCATGTCCGTGATCGAACGGTGCGTGCGCTAGACAGATTTTTCTCTTTCCTGCGTTGTTAGCCTGTTACATGTAAAAAAACGAAACGTTTTTTGCTCAACATTGGGAGCATCTCGGTCGTTGATTCGAGGCTATTGAACGCATTAGATTTAATGTATCCCAACATGTTTGCTCTTTTATAAGTAGTATAGATATGTTGGAGTCGAACAAACGAGTTTCATGATTCTAGTGTTTTATAGCCATCTGCTTTGCACATGATGCAATCCCCATTCTACTGTATAGTTAGTAGGTATTTTTGGAGGATTCTACACCTCCCTAAGAAGCTTTATCTTGGTTTGCAGGATCGGAGATTACAGGAATTTGTCCAATGCCTTTATTTCCCATGCAATTCTTGAGGAGTATTTGTTGGAGTAGATCCTACGCAGCGGAGGCTTCTTTCCGAAAACGTACGAGTAGAAACGATGGGAGTGCACATCTTCTTTCTGGGAATTAAACCGACCGGGCCGGGGAGGGCACACTTGGCTGGCTGCCTGGCCTGGCTTTGGACGCAACGACACGGTTGAAGCAGCGTCAGTTTTTTAGTCCCACATCGGGGAGGCGACGGAACGGGAGTCTGCTTATAAGACGGGCCGGGGAGGAAGCGTCGTGCCTGGATGGAGGCACACCCAGCACACGAGCAGCTTGAACCTGCTCGTGATGTGGCGGTGCATGTGCGGTACGCACATCTAGCGACACCAAAAAAAACCCTTAAGAATTGTCAATGCTTCCTCAAAGCAGCCGCCACAGTCTAACCACACCAGCGCCTGACACACGCGCGTGGCAATCTATCTATCAACAACCTTTTTTTTTTTTGGCGATAAATAAATTTACGTAGTGATGAATCAGCACACGGTACATGAAAGAATCATGCCCTCAGAAGAGCCAATCTCCCCGGCACAAAAAAACCATCCAGTCCAGCTTTCCAACAGGATGACACCATCTTTTACAGGTGACCAACGGTTGTCAGCAACATAGTTCAGGCTAGCAAACTACTCCTGATCCTTCTGCCGCTTCCGTTTTCACGTTTTGATTATACAGCTAACTATGCCTTCACTAATGGTGAAGATGAATCGATCGATCGGCCAGACTGCATTTTCTGCTCGACAACGATTCAGTAGCGGAAGTCTTTTTGTCTGAAAACCGTGCGTGCAGAGGAGAGCTGACGGCCGACCCGGTTTCCAGGAGGAGCAGCGCGGCTGCTTTGATTGTCCAATCACCCTGAGCCTGAGACACAAAAGCACCAAAGTGAGAAGAGAGTTGGAACTTGGCAGAAGACAAGGCAAGTGTAACGGTGCATGCAGACCTGCAACATGTAGCTTTTTACACCATGATGGTGGAAGGAAAAGTTAGCGTTTTAACTAAATAAGCACACATGGAATTCAAAAACGTGTGTAACAAAGTTGAGGCGGTCCGCGACCTTGTTCTCTAGATTTTTTTTTTTGTTGCGTTTCATAACGACGAGTTTGAAATTTGGACACAAATCCTCCAGGAACCAAGACAGGGACTAGGCCTACCCGCCCAGGAGGAACATTGCCTATTTCTGTATACCTGCTATCAAGTTCAGCAGATTCAGGATCCAAGGAGTACTTCTATATTTGCCCATAGACTACCAAAGTGGATCTTCTTCACATATACTACCTCTGTTCTTAAATGGAAGACGTTTTGGTAGTTCATTTTGAGCTACCAAAACGTCTTACATTTTGGAACGGAGGGAGTAGTAGCAAGAGTCTGAGTCCAATTTAATGAGTAGTTTAGCGCGTGCATTGCGACAATATCTGAATTCTACTATACGATCTTGTAAAACATCTTGTCATTGCATTGTGTCACACAACAAGAACCCCTCCATTACAAATTAATAATATCTAATCTCGGTGTAGTGTCTTGGTTTATGTCAATGAACACAGACTCAAAATATGCCCGATTTAGCTCTTCTAGTCAGGGTTTGCTGCTATATTTGTGCTAGGAGTTCAGTTCATTCACAGAGTTTATTTCTGTAAATAAAAAACCCTAAACGGAGTCATGGCAGCAGATAAGAATTGCGGGCAGCCTTCAGCCAAAGTGGCAGAGCAACCTGTAAAATGAGATAGGTCTCAATAGCAAGGAGACGCTCCAAAGTTCAGCCACATTCTGTAAAAATGGTGTATCCCGGTTAATGTATTTACTCACATAATCTTACTAAATAAGGAAACTGTCCTAAGATTTCCATGTAATGCAGATTAAATATTTTCTTTTAATAATCCATCTAAGTGCAAAAACTAAAAGTGAATTCAGAGATCATATTGTTCATCTCTACATTACAAGACTAAATATTTTATTTTAATAGTGAATTCAGAGATCATAATGCAGATGAAATATTTTCTTTTAATAATCCATCTAAGAGCAAAATCTAAAAGTGAATTCAGAGATCATATTGTTAATCTCTACATTACAAGACTTAACTCTAGGATGAAATTTCCTATTCTATCAGCGAACACCAAGAATAGATCAATCAAGAAGAATTACAAACATAGCAAGTGACAGATATAGAATGCAAGCTGAAACACACTAGATATGCAAGCATACTTAATTAGAAGGTTCTTGCAGCACTACATGGTACATATATAAAGGATAACCATCTTCTTGGTAAGATAGTTATAAGTTGGCACTAACCGTTTTCGCCTTTCTTGTTAAGGGTGTCAACGTCAGAGGAGCTGCCACCATTCTTGCCGTTGCCGCTGAACTCCTTGAGCCTCTTGGCGAAGAGCCTGGCTATCTGCAGCTGCGTCTTGGCCATGATCTCGGTCCTCTTGAGCTCCATCTCGCCCTTCCGGACCTCGGCCTCGGCCCTCATCCTCTCTGTGTCCCTGTACATCTCCATCCTGGCCTGCTCGATCTTCACGAACGAGCTCGCCAGCAGCTCGATGCTCCTTGCGACATCGAGCTCCGAGCTTGAGCCCGAGCCCTTCCTCTTCTTGGAGGGCAACACGTCGTCCCATGCCTCCTCGGCGCCGCCACCGTTTGCCTCCTCCTTGCTCCTTGGGGAGCTCGCGTTGGCGGCGTCGCTGTCCGCTGCCCTGCTGCTCTCCTTGTGCACGACCTGGTCGAACTTCTCCACCGCAGAACCATTTGCATCTGCATTTAGCAGATCAGATAGCACGCCGGCTGGGCCTGTGTCCGGCAGATGCACGGCGATGTCAGCTTCGGCACCTATATCCGGCTCTGCTTTCGCCGCTGCTGGTTCTGCAAGCAGGTCTGTATTGATGATGCTGTTAGCGAGTTCTGCGTGCAGCTGGCCGGAGCACCCTGCGGCGGGACCTTTGAGCAGCCCGTCCATGCGGCCGAAGAACCGCCATGATGTGCCCGTGCCCGAGGCGTTGGGCACGGTGCCTGCCCGGGCGGCGGCTGCAGACTCGGCCCGGTAGCGCTTCTTCATGGACTCGACCTTGTTCTTGCACTGGTTGGGTGTCTTGGCGCTGCCGCCGGGGCCGGGCTTGTGGGCGGAGCTAGTGCAGTGGGCGGAGACGTCGCTGGCGATGTCGACCCAGTCGGACCACTTGAGCTTGGCCCGGTTGCGGAGCAGCCACTTGGCCTCGTAGGCCTGGAGCAGGCGCGAGATGCCGGCCTCGCTCCACTCGTCCCGCTTCTGCTGCGGCGCCGGCGCCAGCGGCGCGGCGTCGGGGAGGCCGTCCATGGCGCAGGGCAGCAGCCGGAATTGGAACCGCAACTCAGGAATGGCAGGCAGGGGAACAAGAAGGACAGAGAGAGCGTATGAGTGAGTCGGTCGATCCCGCGGACGGATCACGGCCTCCGGCACGGGATCTCCTTGGTATCTGGCCCGTGAGCTCAGACCCGCTGCGCCACAGCCCGGATTCAGCTCGAAACAGAGCCGCCTGTGGACGCTGGAAGCTTTAGTGATCACGCCGAAAGATGACGGGGAAAAGAAGGGAGAAAGAAGCCAAAGGCAGAGCTTTCTTGTTTCCTTTCCCGGAGAAGAGGAGCGGCAAAAGAGGGAAAATTCAGGGACCCCCACCCCGAGACTGATCGGTCTTTCTTTCTCCGCAGCGGCAACAGATGTGGTGTCGCCGGCGGCAGAGCAGAAGCGCTGGTGCTAGTGCTATTCCCCGGGGCCAGAGGATGCAAAACTCTCCCAGGCGGGCAGATCACAAGGGCTCCCCGTTGTCAGATGGCTCCCTGACGAACACGGCTGGTAGTAAGCGGGCGGGGAAGAAGAGGATTCTGGGTGTTGAGAGCCCTGTGTCATAACCCCATGGCTGTGATCAGTGGAGGTGGGGAGAAGCGAAGGGAGCTTTGGAGCA
The DNA here is from genome assembly GCA_028641055.1 of Alopecurus myosuroides. Lineage (NCBI taxonomy): Eukaryota > Viridiplantae > Streptophyta > Magnoliopsida > Poales > Poaceae > Alopecurus > Alopecurus myosuroides. Next base: position 340,031,975 of record CM054063.1, read on the forward strand.
GTGGTCAAAGGCCGGGAGGGGGTAGAAGTTAGCAAGGGCATCAAGAACAGTCAAGGCAGCAGCAGCAGCAGGGAATTTGGGTGTTGAATGCGCGGAAAAGCGAGGGCGGGCGGCCTGGAGGAGACGGATCCTCCGCGGATCCGCGCGTGAGGGAGAAAGGGAGGTGGTGGGGAGCGGAAAGTGGGAGGGAGACCGGGGAGAGGCCATGCTGCCAACTGCCGCGCTCCCCGCGTCAGCTAGGCCCCCCCGGCTCTCACCGCGCGGGCGGACAGCGAGGGGAGGGGAGCGGGCGGAGTGGAGGAGCGCGTCGCGTCGGACCGCATTAAGCTAGGCGGGCAAGGCAGTGGATCGTGACGCCCGCGCTGACCGGATGGATCGGCGCGGCGGTGAGGCGGATGGGTTGGTCGCTGTCGCGTGGGGGCGGAGGCCGGCAGGGGAAGGATTCGCGGACACGCGCCATGACCCAGGACCAAGAACGGGAGGTCGTTTCCCACGGCGCCGGTGGGGGGCCGGTACGTCCAAACCGTGGTGGTTGGTGGGGCTCCCTCACTCCGCCCCGCCCAGCCCGCGGTTGGTGGCGGCATCTTCTTCCCCTTGCGGCTACCGCTGTCCCAGAGGGTTGACCCAGCTGCGAGCCGGCTCCACGGACCTCTCCGCGCAACTGTCACCGAATATTTACCTCAGCTTTTTCAGTGGAGATTTCCTGCTCCGGAGCTCTTTAAAAAAATCAATTTAAACGTTTTTAAATAAACTGAAAAAATCATGGACGTTCTTACCGATGTCTTCCACAAATAAACGTGTTAAAATTTTAATACAGACTATTTTGTATTTTGGTCTACACAAAAATGACAAATGTGGTAGGAGTGCATTATAGTGAGCAACGAACATTTTTTTTTTGAGTTTTCAAAGGGGGGGCAACAAAGTGCCCACCTGAATATATATTTCCATTTTATCCACCAGGGAAGGGCGAAAAAACCCTAGAAGCCGAGCATTACATAAGAGGGGGGGGAGGAGGGGGGGAGAGCCAAGTTTTTCAGGGTGTCATTCTGTTAGGGGAGAAGAAACGAAGCCAGGCATCAACATCATCCTGGTGTTTCTTGGGGAGGCGAGAACGCCACAGGGTCGCATCCTCGCGACAGTTCTTCAGAAGGGAGCGGAGAGAGGGGGTGTTGTGCTCCAACGAACATTTTTAAATGTTCGGATTGTTTTGACGTGAAATCATGTGTGATGTGCAACATTGACAAGTGCTAAATAGAACATTGATTTGGATACTTTGGGTGATATGGATACTTGTGTGGTGTTTGGTATCGTATATGGTGTTGATACTATGGCGTGAGTTGTGTGGAACTTACCCTAAGTCAAGTCGTGGACTTGTGCTCGTACTGGTTATTTGTTGTTTCGCTTTCAGGTGTTGCCCGAGCTGGAGGAACATGGTCGATGACGGGATCGAGGGGCAAAATTTGGGAGAAGCTGAGGTCGAGGGATCAAGGTCATGCGAGGCATTTGTGCGAAGGAACAATGAAGGCAAAGGTTACGATGATCCGGGAGGTCACCGGTTTGTCGTACTTGGTTTATACCGGAGATGTACGGTATCGAAGATGGTTTCGAAAAGATAGTCGAGACTCTGATGAAGACGTCATGAGGAGCGATGCGTCACGAAATGGTGGCCGACGGCTAATCAATGAACTTAAAGTGAAAGCGCTGGTCAATGACAAATTAGTTACATGTGCATGCGTCAAGCAGTAGCGGAAAGGGCGGAGAGCAGTTGCGATCGATGGCCTGGATGCAGTGAAGGACATACAGTCTCTGTCAATTGACGCGGGCGCGTTTACTAGTCGGGGACGACGTGAGGCATGCAACTCGCCCAGGGACAGATACTGTCTGTGGTCGCACGCGGATGAAGCGCCAGCGGCAGGCCAGGCGATGCGATGCGCCGAAGGATAGACGGCAGGTACGGCGAGCGATGTTATTGGACCGATCTTGCGCAACTCCAATCCAGCAAAGAAGCATCCATGGCTTCGTCCTGCAAGAGAGAAGAGCGTCGTCTCCCGCGTCGCTGCGAGTCACCGGAGACGAACGGAGCGCTATAGCGGCGAAAACAAGCACAAAGGCTGAAACCAAACTAAACCTACTATCTAGAAGCCTAGCATCGCCTTCGAATCCATGCCGAACGGCAGCGTCGCCGGGGGAAAGCGAAAAGCGAGCCGGCACGAGCAGTGGAACCCTAGAGGCGACTCTCAAAGCGGCGGAAAAGGGTTGGTATTCGTTTTCCCATGGACGTTCTTAACAATGTCTTCCACAAACAAACGTGTCAAATTTTAATATAGGATATTTTGTATTTTTGTCTACACAAAAAATGACAAATGTAGTAGGAGTACATTATAGTGAACAATGAACATTTTTAAATGTTTAGATTTTTTTTTCATTTCTATGTACTAGTTCATAGTAGAAAGGATTTCACGCAGTGATTTTTCATGCTTAGTTGTGTAACATCCCAAGTATGAAAATCATCCCCTTAGAATGTTTGTTGCATGTTTATTAAAGGACTGCATCATGTCATCATATTGTTTCCATGTTGGTTGCATTTGTTTCTTAATTATTGCATTTGTTTTCCACTGTTTTCACAACTCAAATTCAAACCTTATCCAAACAATGGTTTCATACTTGCTCTGTTACCACATTTTGAATAAAAATCACAACTAAAAACAACCAATTTGTTTCATGTTTTTCCATAGTGATCACTTGTGAAAATGATGGTTTTAATCAATCCTTTAATTTCCAAAAACACATTTAGAATTCAAATCAAAGCACCCAAAACAGAACCATTTTGAAATCATGTTGTTACCAAAACAAATCAACTCAAATTGTCTATTTACCATAGGGGTTACCCTATTTAAATGATTGGTTTTATTAATGATCTTTAATATTAAAAAGTTCACCCAAATTTGGTTTAAATTTTAAACAGCAAGCAAATACTTAAACTTTTGAAAATAAAAGTTACCAACTGTTTGTATTTGGCCTAAGGAACTTCCCTAAATTTTCTCAAATTTTTCTCTAACCTAAAACCCTACCTTTTCTTCCAAAACCAAACACTACAAAAAAAACAGAAAAGGATTTTATTTTTTTGAAAAAGAAAAAGGGAACAGCCAGGGAGAGTGGGCTGCGTCCAGCCCACTGCTTTTCCCTTCTCTAACGCGCACGCGGCCCAGCCCGCCAAATCCCCCACTTACCGCTTCGAAGCGCGTGCACTCTGTCTTCCCGCAGTACGGCGGCCATCGGAGGCCTCCACGGCAGCACGGCGACCACCCGACGGCCAGGAAGCACTCCCGGGGGCTATAAAGCCACCCTAGGAGCCCCGCAGACCTAACCCTAGCCCTAGGTACCCTGTCCCATCGCTCGCCGCCGCCAATTGCTTCTCCCCCGTCGAGCTCCCCTCTCTGCAACTCCCTTCGGCGACCTCCCCCTCTGAACCCCGATGGATTCCGTCGTCACCGTGCACCACCAACCCACCTAGGCCACTGAAACTGAAACCCCTCTCTCCCCGCTTCCGTTTAAACACCTAAGCAGCCCCAGTGACCCCCTGGATCTCCCCCGCCATCCTCGTCCACGCCGCGGACGCCGCCGTGCACCCGAGCTCTGCAACCTCGACACCTCCCGGTGAGCTCCCCGTGCTACCCCTCTCCCATCTCTCCCTCTGTTGCTTCCGTGCGTTTCCACCGCGTCCAAACACCCCACTGCACCCTAACTGCCACAAGCACGGCCGCGTATCTCCCCGCCGGCGAGCCACCTTGTTTCTGTCAGTCACGGACGGCTGCGTTCGTCAGAAAATTCAGTTAACCTTGCACTGAATGTTAACCTGTCCGCGTTCCTATCTCTGTCAAACAACTGCATCCAGCGCAGTGGTTGCGCCACTCTCTGAATCTCCTCGTGGTCGCGGGTTCGAGCCGCGGTCGCGCGGAATAACCACACTTTTTTCGCGCGCTGGCTGACAACCGTGGCCCACCAGCCAGTGACTTCCACGGCCACGCAAGCGTGCGCTGCGCCACGTTGGCCCCTGGCCCACGCGACAGTGGCTGCGTGTAGCTGCCGCTCTGTAACAAAAGTTTAACACGTTCTGTTTTTATTTTCCTAATCATTTTAAATAACAGATTTAAACCCAAACTTTAAACTATCATATCTTTTAATCTATAAGTCACATAAATAAAAGTTTTATATGTTTTCTGTTCCAAATCAAATGATCTTTCCAAATAATCTATTTGTGTACTGTTTTGAAATTTCAAATTGCAATTCAAATTTAAATTCAAATCATTCAATTGTATTTTGCTAAAATTCATAACTAATTCATATTAATTCCAAATAATGCAAATAAAATATGTTTTCAATGCTATTTCAAATAACCTATTCAAATATAAATTTTGTTTCATGGTTTGAATAATTTAAATTGCCTAAATAATTTAATATCTGTTTAATTCATTTAAATTTGATAAAATCATAACTTGCTCAAAATAAAATAATTTTAAACATGCAAAATATGTTTTCAAACCATCAAAGTGTGAACTTTTCAAATGTGAGTTTGAATTCATGTTTTGAACAAATAAAAATTCAATTAAATTCAAACTTGTTTTAATTTTATTTAAAACTTGTTTAATATTGTTTAATTCATAATTAAATTATCCTAATTCCAATTTAAATATTTGAAACATGTAATCCAACTAAAATTTTCTGATCTTTTCAAATATAAACCTTGTTATTTGTTTTGAACAATTTAAATGGTTGAAAACAACAAATACTTGTGTGTCACCTTTAAGGCACCCAAAAATTCCCTAAATTAATAATAAAATTCTAAATTGCTACACCCTATTTTAAATTGGTTCTAATGTTGTTATTTTGCTGTTTCCCTTTTGCATGCATAATACTAAACCACTAGCACCTGTTGATTAGTTGGAAAACAAATAATCTAACCAAAATCCATGGGCTTTTCATATGCAACTCAAAGTTGCATATGTGTCCATTTAAATTGTGTTATCATATCAATTAGTTTATTTTGATGCATCTATTAACTTGTCATGCATCATCTTTGATTGTGCACTATGCCATGATAATGATTGTTTATATTTCTGCCTTGTTTGTTTGCTTCTTCTCGGATAGACGACGACGTTGATACCGACGACCTTTACGACACCCCTTCTGAGGATCTAGCTCAGTACCCGGCTACTGGGTTTGCAGGCAAGTTATCACTCACATGAACCATTGTGTTCCTTTCAACATTGGTTACCGATACTTTCCGTTGTCTATATTTGCTAGCCCTATGTATCGTTGCTTCTGTTACGAACCTATCACATGATACCCTAAACCCTGATATTGCCACACCTCCAGTCCTAAAACCCCGTTGCTTGGGCCCGTGTCTTACTAGCATGCTTAGGGTTGTTTTGCTCGAGTCTGTTATCAGTTACTTTCTGTTATTATATTCTGTTATATTCTGGGGCTCGATGTTAAACAACAATTTGTTAATTTGAGGTAATAATAATTTGCTGATAAGGCACCGGCAGGAGGCCCGGCGTGGTTTTGAGGCCTGCTAGTGTCGACCCTAATAGGAAAAGGGTCTTGTCTACTGATCCATGATGAGCGCACTATCCGCATGTGGGAAGCGTGTATGGGCGCCCCCCTCAATTTGATTCGATTCGCATCTCGTCCAAATCACCACACTTAGTTCGGGATTTCCATTTGATGCACGCATATGCAGGTACGAACCCGAGGCCAGGGTGGAACTTTTGTAGTCGGCATTTAGGGCGGCGTGGTCTTCCAGTGCTATGAGGGTCCTCCTTTTCTTCGGGGGGCTCGATTAGCCGCGCACGCACAGCACGTGGTGCTTTGGGCTTGATGCGAAGAAGAGTTGAGTTGTGTTGAGTGCCCCGCTTGGTGGGAAAGGCCTTCCCATCTGGCGGGATATTCTTACGTGTACGGCCAAATTGGTGCAACCCTGCAGGGATAAATCTTCTCGAGAAGCCGTGTTTTCCGCGGTTATGGTTGACTTGGTGAAAGTACTGGCTAACAAGTACTCAGAACAACTTACACCTAACTAATGATAACTTGACTAGTAATAGGCTTATTGACACAACAACTTGATCCATCATTAATCCAACTGTGTGAGTTATCCTCGGATTGCTTCTTTGGATAAGGGGCGAGATCCAGGATGGGTTTGTTTGGTGGTTAGCTATAGTTGGTTACGATACGCTATCTCATCTCTTTTTGTTACACCGGAAGTTGTAGTATGTTCTGTAGTTGGTTAGTGTAGCCAGTTGCAGCATCTTTTATACCCCTTTTCTTCCGTTGATCCCAAGGCATCTGTGCTTGGTGTTGACGGGCTACACTTTGGTGAACTGTGAGTCTTGCTTGCCAGTACGTTTATGTACTGACCCCTTTGGGGTTGTGGTTTCCGCAGACTACGACTACGGCTACGATGACCACCAGGATGGCTACTTCGTGGAGTTTGACGAGACTGCAGACGAGTAGATAGCTGGACCAGGGCTGGATCCAGGACCTACGTGGATGGGCTTCGTCTTCTTTATTTTCCCGGCTTCTTAAGCCTATTTGGAGTTGTCTGTACTCAGACCCCCTTTGAATGCTTCCGCTGAGTTGTAATGATGCTATGTTGGGACATGTGTCCTCTGGATGATTGTATTTGCTATTCTCTGCCCTAGTGAGGGCCTGTTGCAACTTATTTCAATCTTTTGTGTCTTAGAGGCATGTTGTGCTATCCTTTTGTTCAAAGCCGTTGACGTACCATGTGTGTATGGTATGAAGTACGTCAATGGTAGTGTCCTGATTTCTACGGGATAGTTTACATCGGTGGTGAACAGTAACGGTTGGTTGTCGCACATAAGTGCTGGCCTACCCGTAAGGGGACGCGGGAGCCGTTAAGCCCCGTAATCCAATCAAAATACTGTTCAGTTCGTACGGTGAGTATCCCCTAGAAGTCCGGGTGCGACAAATGGTATCAGAGCCTGTCTGCCTGTAGGATCCCTTTTTACTGGTCGCAGTTGAGTCTAGAAACTATTTTGTAGCTATATAGGAAAAATGAAACGTGAGAGTAGGAATTCTGCCATTTTTCTTCTTTCCCCACCCACCCACCCTTTTCTGGTAAGGAAGTGCAACGTTGTTTTCTCTTCTCACCTAAACTTTCAAGTTAGGATTTCACGTGTTTTTGGGTTCTCCGTAGTACCTCAGGACTTTTGGTCTCGTTTTCCCGATGTTGCTTCGATATCCTGTTCTTCTAAAGAACCTTTCGTCCGTTGAAACCTTGCTGTTGTTTTCCACTTCATTTCTTCTACCGGAGTCTAATCAAAACCTCCCAAATCATCTGCAGATGGATCTCAGGTTCTACCCGCAGGTGGTTCGGATGACTCGCTGTGAGAGCACCGCCGGTTATCCGGAGATGCTGAGAGACATGGTGACTTATCTGGGGTTCCATTGGGCACCAGAGTACCAGGTCTACGAGCAGCAGCGAGAGTTTGACCAGACCTACTACCAGGCTATCGTCTACATTCTGTCGGATGATGGCAGGAGCGTTGTCCACCGCTACGAGGCAGTAGGTTCCACAGTGGATATGGCCGTGCAGCAGGCAGCTTACGTGAGTCTCACCGTCCTCCGTGCTGACTACTGGGGGTTTGACGATTCTATCTATCGCCACATCCCCCGTGGTTACATCACGTCGGCGGGAGTTCACTTCACTCTCCACGGCAACCTGGATACCTACGAGTCTGATAGCTCCAGGCTGCACACCACTGCTCAGTTTGTGAGGCACAGTGACGCAGTTGCTTCCACACTGTCTCAGGAGTTGGCTTCAGTCAGGGAGCAGCTCCACCTTGCTCTCACTCGTCTGGCGACGTACACCACAGACTTCGTTCGAGACGAGCGCTTTGCACGTTTCACTCAGCCAGCTGGTCTTCCGTTGCCAGATGCTGGAGGTTACGAGCCGATCAGAGGTCCACTACTCGACCTTGGTCCTGGTTACACAGGGATTCCCCGCTTTGGAGCACAGGGAGACGACGCTTTCTACTTCACCACACCGAGAGTCCCTCTCAGAGCAGTCCCGCTCTACGTGGATCGTCGTTATACCTACTTCCGGGAGATTCCTCCGCACCGTATCTCTCGTCGTACTACTCGCCGCCGTCCTGCGTGATGAGCATGGGAGTACCGATGTATCCGTTCATAGCTATGTTTAGTTATCCTGTGGCTTTCGAACCATTTATGGTGTGTTGGATATTCTGATGTATTTGAACATGTGATGATGTACCTGTTGGTTATCTATTCATGCGTCGGAATAATCTCTCTTTCGGTTACCAAGTCTATCCTTTTCTGTTGTTGTGCTAAAATGCATTTCTGTTCAGGATGCTTCCAACCAGGAACTCCCCGCCTGAACCACCTCCGCTCACGGAGCTGTTGACTCAGATGACTCAGGTCGTGGCTCAGATGGCCCAGATCCAGGCTAACCAGCACAACAACCAGAATGCTCCGCGAGTCAGCATCAAGGAGTTTCTGAGCATGGGGCCGAGAGCTTTCGTGGCAACACGTGAGCCTCTGGATGCTGATGACTGGATCAGGGAGATGAACAGGGCTCTGGAGATTGCTCATGTTGCTGAGGAAGATAAGGTCAAGTATGCCACCTACCTACTGAAGGGTCAGGCAGCTACCTGGTGGGAGAACTACCAGACCATGAGAGCTGGCTATCCTATCACCTGGGGTTGTTTCAAGGATGCCTTCCTGAAGCACCACATCCCAGATGGTCTCATGGAAAGGATGCGTGAGGAATTCTGCTCTCTCAAACAGGGCAAGCTGGACGTCCTCGGCTACCAGAACGAGTTCAATCGTCTCACTCGATACGCTGGTGACGAGGTGTCCACTGAAGCCAAGAAGATGGCAAGGTTCCGCCGAGGTTTTAACCCGGAACTGAAGTACGCTCTCACCAACATCAAGTGCAAGGACTTCGTGGAGCTCGTGAACACCGCGCTCAATGAGGAGAATGGGCGCAAGGCGTTCGAAGAGTCGCGCAAGCACTCGCGTGAGGGTGGTTCCTCCTCCAACATGACCACCCCTCCGCAGAAGCGCCGCATCTGGGTGCCAAACAGTGCTGTCACTAGGGCTCCAAATGCCCAAGCTTCTCCAGGCTTTGGTCCCCGCCCACCCAACCCAGCTCAGATGCAGGCTCAGAGGTTCTCAATGGGGCAGCCAAGGCCAGATGCACCTCGTGTCGCCACTTGCTTCAAATGCAAGCAGACTGGACACTATGCTGATAAGTGCACTCAGAGGCAGCTACCTCCACCACCTCCTCGCCCCAACACCAACCAGGCAATGGTTCGTGCTCCCCCGGCTAAAGCCTTCAACTCCAACAACAGGCCTGTCGGGAGGACCGCGAGGGTGAATCATATCAAGGCCGACAAAGCTGAGGAAGCTGCTGACGTCGTTCTCGGTACATTCCCCGTAAACTCTAACCCAGCTAAAGTGTTGTTTGATACCGGAGCATCGCATTCGTTCGTATCAAAGATCTTTGCGACAGCAGTTAAACTACCTTTTGTTGGTTTGGGTTCCCCGCTAGTAGTAAACTCCCCTGGAGCAACTATGCAAACTTCCAAGATCAGTCACGAGAATCAGATCTTGATTGGAGGTCACATATTCCTTGCTTCCCTCATTCTGCTTGGCAATTCTGACATTGATGTCATCCTTGGCATGGATTGGTTGAAGGCCAATAAAGCTACGATTGATTGTGCTAAGAAGTCAATAACTCTGTTCCACCCTTCCGGCCAGATAGTCTACTCTCCAAGTGAATCAAGTTCTGTTCAGCTGTACACCCTGGATGCTAAACCTCTACCTCTGCTCGAAAATGTTCCGGTGGTTTGTGAATTCCCTGACGTCTTTCCAGAAGAGTTGCCAGGGATGCCTCCGGACAGAGCAGTTGAGTTCGTGATCGAGCTTGAACCAGGTACTGCTCCAATCTCTAAGCATCCATACAAGATAGCTCCTCCTGAACTAAAATTGTTGAAGGAGCAAATCGATATGTACATGGAGAAAGGTTACATTCAGCCTAGTTCCTACGCTTGGGGTTGCCCAACTCTGTTTGTTGCCAAGAAGGATCAAACAAAAAGACTCGTGGTTGACTATCGTCCTCTCAACGAGAAAACCATCAAGAACAAGTATCCAATTCCTCGTATCGATGACCTTTTTGATCAACTTGCTGGAGCCTCAATATTCTCAAAGTTGGACTTGAGGATGGGTTACCATCAAATAAAGATCAGAAAGGAAGATATTCCAAAAACAGCTTTCACCACTCGTTACGGTCTATATGAATACACCGTCATGTCCTTTGGTCTCACCAATACACCGGCAACCTTCTCAAGACTCATGAATTCTGTATTCCATGAATACCTCGACAAGTTCGTTGTGGTATATCTCGATGATATTCTAGTCTACTCAAAATCCGAGGAAGAGCATGGAGAACACCTTCGTCTCACTCTCATGAAACTTCGCGAGCATCGTCTGTATGCCAAGTTCTCCAAATGTGAGTTCTGGATTCCAGAAGTTGCTTACCTTGGTCATGTCATCTCTGCCAAGGGCATAGCCATTGATCCAGAAAAGGTTAAAGCAATTGTTGATTGGAAACCTCCTAAGACGGTAAAACAAGTTAGAAGCTTTCTTGGCTTGGCTAGCTATTGCCGTCGTTTCGTCCAAAACTTTTCCAAGATTGCCAAACCTCTCACTGATCTCACAAAGAAGGACAAGAAGTTCGTTTGGACTCCACAGTGTGATGAGAGTTTCAATCTCCTGAAGACTAAACTCACTTCCACCCCAGTTCTGGTTGGCCCAGATACTACCAAACCTTTCCAGATATTCTGCGATGCATCTCTCCAAGGTCTAGGTGCAGTTCTTATGCAAGAACGCCAAGTTGTGGCTTATGCTTCACGTCAGTTGAACCCACATGAGCAAAACTATCCCACACATGATCTTGAGCTAGCAGCAGTTGTGTTTGCCCTCAAGAAATGGAGTCAATACTTGTTGGGTAACAAAACTGAAATCTTTTCCGATCATAAGAGTCTGAAATACATCTTCACTCAACAAGACCCGAATCTCAGGCAAAGGAGATGGATTGAAAAGATTAAAGACTTTGATCTCACCATTTCTTACACTCCAGGCAAGGCTAATGTTATGGCCGATGCTCTCAGTCGCAAGTCCTATTGCAATAATCTCATGATCATGGAAAGCCAACCTCCACTTCATGAAGAATTCCAGAAGCTGAACCTTGGTCTTGTTCCTCAAGGCTACCTTGCTAGCTTGACAGCCAGTCCAACTCTCGAGGACAAGATTCGTTCTGAACAACTTCGTGATACTGAAATCAAGAAGATGGTTGAGCACATAAAGGAAGGCAAGGAGAAATTCAAGTCCTTCTCAGTTGATGATAAAGGAACTGTGTTCTTTGAAGGACGCATTGCAGTTCCTCAGGTTCAAAGTCTAAAAGATATCATTCTCAAGGAGGCTCATGAAACTCCTCTTTCCATTCACC